>VDFB02281492.1:1035725622-1035908882 GCA_007258455.2 Sequoia sempervirens
ACACTTTACAACACCCTAAATAAGGCACAATTATTTCCATTTTAATTTAAAGGGCCCTAAACTTAATGTAAATGTGTAAAACACATTACAACACTAAATTAAGGCAACATTAGGCTCATTTTAATATTAATTATTCCCAAATTAAGTGTGAAAAAGGGATATTTTTTTGTTACTACATTTTTCCCCCACTTTAGTGGGAGTATGACCCCATGTCAAACTCATACTAAAGTAGACATTCAAGGAAATTTTATGTATGAAAAAATGAAAAATATACACAATCATACAATATCAAAGATCAAGAAGAATCAATCGTAGATTATCCAAAACGATGTGGAACACATCTAAGATATCGGTTTGTGCTCAGTCCAAGGTAGTAGAACTTTAGGCTATGCAAAAGGTGACTCTTCCAATAGGGTGGAAAATGAGAGAATCATATTAGGCTCCCATACCATATCAAAGCTATCCTCGTGACAATTTAAATAAGGTACCACAAAAAAAAAACAAAAAGGGGGGTGGAAAATGAGAGAATCATACTAGGCTTCCATACCATATCAAAGCTATCCTCCTGAAAAATTCAATAAGAAACCACAAAAGAAAACAAAAAGGGGGGTAAAAAATGAGAGAATCATATTAGGCTCCCATAACATATCAAAGCTATCCTCTTAACAACTTCAATAAGGCACCACAATGTTAGGCAAGGCTCCACAAGCAAGCAAGGTGTATTATGCTAGGTGGTCTTGAATTTAGGGTTTGAGCTTCACAAGGTTAGCAAGCTATGTTATACTAAAAAATTATGAACATTATATATATGCTTTTTTTCAAAGGTACTTCACTTCATTCATGTAAGTTCTTCTTCTTAGGGATCATCATGCCTAATATTTCCAAGAGAGGACAAGTCAAGAGTAAAAGTTTCACAACTTAGGGAATGTAGTGTGTCACATCAATGCCACTAAGAGGAAAGTCATATGCTAAGAAATATCACACTCTTGGAGGACATAAAACCAATGAAACCACCAAAAAATGACACATCACAAGAACAAATAAAATCACACCATGAAACATGAGAAATGTTGAAAGATATTATCGATGTATGCCCCCACTTTAAAGTAGTTGCTAACACCATTGCTATGAGAAATTACTTCAAAGTAGCCAAAATTTTCTCCTAAGACATGAGAGCTTCCTCAAAAAGTTCCTATGCCAAGTCATATGTTTCTAAAATGAAGCCACGTCATGAAAATGAGGGAGAGGTTTCCCCCAAAAATACATAGGGGATCTATGGATTCGAGGTCAGTATGTATTTGCTACAATGTTGTTTTAGAGCTTGGAAACATCATCATTCCCCAAATACTCATATAACTGGAAGAATGAAACATAGAGAATGAAAACAAAGAAAAATCCTTTTGGGTCAACATGGAAGATACCTAAACATCTCAATGCCTTATGTCATCCCCAAAAGGAAAACATAAGGAAAATGAAAAAGATAAAATGTTTACAACATATAGAAGAATGTAGATACAAATAGAGGAATGCACAGAAAGAGAGGGACACATCAAATGAAATAGTAAAGGGGATCACATTATGCACATGCAATCACATAAAGAAACAAGAAAAAACAATGCAAAGGACTAGTAAGGCACATGCAAGTCAATCTTTAGTAGATCATCCGCATCCCAATCTTGTTCGGTATATACGAAAGGCGAACAAATAGCCAAAGGGACAATGTCAAGTTTTGAAATAGGACACATATGAAGTTCAACACTCCTTTTAGGAGAATCATCTTTTAAGCTCATAGAAGAGGAGAACAATGAATTCAACTCATTATGCACTTGTTCATCAATCTTTACAATATCAATTCCATCTGTAAATTAATCACAATAGGAGGTTGAATGACAATGTATCTGGAAGGTTCTTGTTTATGTTGTGGTGAAGGTATAGATTCATCACACATTTCTTCAGGAAATTTTAGATTTTAGATTTTCTATGTTGTTCTTTTCTTCTTTAGTTTGTAACTTACGAGCAATAGCATGACATCTACACCTGTGCTCTCTAGGATTTCAATTTTGTTTCAATATGTTGTCAATTTGTGCTTGTGTAGGAGTGGGTTTTGTCAACCATAGGTTACTTTTCTTCCCTTAGGGGAGGAACAAAAGGAGCTATGGGAGGTTTTTCAACCACTTTATCTTTGGATTTTTAAACTTATTTGATTTTAGGAGGCACAACGAGATTGTTTTGGTTGTCTCATGGTCTCTTATAGGAAATGGTAGAAGGATTTGTCATAGGTTTCTCTTGGATATTTGGAAGGTCTTTTAGTTCAATCATGGCTTCGTTAATGATAGGTGGCTCAATCATGGGTTGAGGTACATTTGTAAGGGCTAATTCTACTATTCGTTTTGCCTTCAAATTTTGATATGCTTTGAATGTTTTGGTTGTCTCATGGTCTCTTATAGGAAATGGTAGAAGGATTTGTCATAGGTTGCTCTTGGATATTTGGAAGGTCTTTTAGTTCAATCATGGCTTTGTTAATGATAGGTGGCTCAATCATGGGTTGAGGTAAATTTCTAAGGGCTAATTCTACTATTCGTTTTGCCTTAAAATTTTGATATGCTTTGAAAAAGTAGTCCTTATGAGGTCTAATAGGTTCAATAGACTCGAGACAAAAGAAATCTAATGAAAAGTTCCCATGAGAAGATACAAGATTAAAACCACTATGGTGTACAATAAAGATCTCATTTCCAAAGGGAAAATTTAAACATTTATGTACAACTGACAAGACAACATTCATGGAGCAAAGCCATGGATAGCCTAACAACCACACCCCATTGTGCTTTTACCTATTTACTATTACTATGTTAGGGTAAATTATTGCATATGTGAATGTATTTGGAATTTTGATATATATATATATATATGATTGTACTTTATTTATCAGAAAAGTATGAATGAATATTTCATTTGATGTTAATGGAATGAAAATATGGAATGCATGGTTATTGAATTTGATATTCTAACTATGAAAACATAATGCAAATTCTTGCTTTGATGAACAACTGACTACCATGAAAACATGTTGAGTTGGATGCATGTTCAGAATCAATCCTCTAGAAGCAAGGGGAAGTATCAATTAGGAGAAGAACTTGGTGAAGTAACCTATAATGAAACCTAATTGAGCTTATACACACACACACACACACATATAGATAGAATGGTTGAGTCATGACATAGTTTTGGGAATTGGTATGTTATCTTTTAGTGTGATGTGTTTGCATTAGGAAGGATCTTGATTAGTGTTATTCTTGGATTATGTTTAGTGCTAGGTGTATGTGAGTAGCTCTTTATATTACTACAATTGATTGCTGAGATGTAAATATGTTGAAAGTATATATATGTATACATATGTATTTTGATGATAGTCCATACACATGAACACGTACATGAGAGTACATAGGTAGACGTACCTATGCACACTTATGGATGGGTTGCTTATGGGCATGCTGATATCGAGAGGACAATTTGACATGTATATACATACCTCACAAGTATATATACCTGTCAATATAATAGTAATTGTTTATGTATGTGATTGTGTAATCAAATTTATATATATGAGATATATACATATATACATATGTATAAATTTATCGATATACATGTATGTAATGACAAATGGAAATATCTATACAAATATGTTGACATATGAATACATATGTATACATGTATATAAGTATATATATGTGTGTGTATATATATATATATATATATATATTACATATTATTATTACATATTATTATTACATATATACAATATCAGACAACGAATATGAACCGATCCATTCACTGAATTCACCCGTTCCGTATTAATATGGGCTGAATACATATATATACATAAAGCACTGAACGCCATTTTATCGATTAATATACACATTACGTTATCGGCTATTATTACATACATGCACATATATTATTAATGCACATTATGGGAGCATAAAACATTACATACGCACATTACATACATACGTATTATTATTATTACATATTATTACATATACATATTTTATATATATATGTTTTATATATATATATGTATATATATATTTATATATATATATATATATTTATATGTATATATTTATATATATATATTTATATAAATTATGAAAGAAATAAAGGCCGATTCATATAATATATGCTATGGTTGATGAAATATGAAATACAACACAATATGTAATAGTGATTTAGTGAATATTAAGTGAAAAGAAGAAAATGGGGTACTCTCTTTCGCTTCTAGGGTTTTGGACCTAAAAGGAGAGAGACCATTTCCTTACTCTTCACTCAAGAACAAACCCTTGAGATTTTAATGCAAAGGAGATTGAAATCTGGCAAAGGGACTACTTTAGGGATTGAATGATGTCTAATGATGGGTTCACCACCAAGTGTAAACTTGGAAAAGATAATGAATTGCAAAACATAGTGTGATATGCAAAATGACCTAGAAATGCAAATGAAACAAAACAAAAAGCTATAAAACTAAAAGTGTGCACTTGGAAACCTGTAGAGACTTGGATGGAGATTGGAAATGCTGCTGATTCTAAAATTTTGGCCCACTGGGACTCATTTGGCGAATCAGTCCCAGATCTGCACACAAATAGGTTTCTTGAAAAAGGGTATCCCAAAATGCCAAAATCTAAAAATTGACTAAAAATGGGACTCATTTTCAACTTGTGGCAAATTAATCTAGTTTGGATTTTCTAGAAATTCAAAGTTCTAATTCGCACTTCTCGGTCTGCTCTTTCTTTTCCTCTAGGTTCTTGGATTCGAAACTCCAATTTTGGGGTTGTAGATGACCCTTTTGTGAAGATTATGACCTTGAAAATGGGGAGACAAGATTGAAACCTAATCTTCAATAATCTTCAAGTCTTCAAAGCACCTAAATCTGCAATCACACAAAGAAAGAGAACAAAAATGTTGATTGTTAGAGAATGAGGGTTTGCCTTGGTAAAACCCATTTAGGTAATTAAACCAATTGATGAAATAAGATAATGAAGCATGAACATGAGATAATGCAATTATAACCTTTCCATGATGATGGATCTTGAATTTTTGCAACAATTGATGAAGAATATGCCCTTGAATGCCTTAGAATTGATCTTGAAAGCTATCTTGATGACCTTGTGAAGACTTGAAATGCTTGAATCTTGAATGCTTGAATTTATAACATGAAGGTATGATGTTTCTTGGATGAAATGAGGATTTAAAATCTCTCTTATATAGGAAATCCACTCACACAACCGTTAATTTAATCCCCAAGGCTGACATTGAAGAAATTTAAACTTAAAACCCAAATTTTCTAGCTCAATCCTTGATATAGCTCAAATGGGACTCATTCTCCATCCTAGGTGAATGAGTCCCACCTAGATGGGATTCATTTTCCCAAGGTGGAAAATGGGTCCCATAGGGGCTATTTTGCTAGCTGGGATGTTGGGGAGTGGAGAAATCAGGTTTATATGTTGATTTTGTAGGGCCTTTGATCAAAATATGCCTTGGGATGCACAATATGGGGTCATAGGGGCCTATTAATGATGATATAAAGGTTATAAATGTAAGAGGGCCCAAAATACAATGTGAAAGTGTAAATAAATGCACTTTACAACACTAAATTAAGGAAAAATTGAGTCCATTTAGCTTAGAAGGGCCCTAAATCCCATGTGAATGTGTAAAACACATTACAACACTAGATTAGGTCCACTTGATTTAAAAGCCTCCCAAATTTAATGTGGAGACATAAATAAATAAATTTTATAGCATTAAATTATGATAGAATTAAGTTAATTTAGCTTAAAACGGGCCCAAGACCTAATGTGGATGTGTAAGACACCTCATAAAACTAGATCAAGGTGACATTAAGTCCAATTTATCATTAATTATTCCCATATCGAGAAAGGGACACATTTTTCTACACTACATTTAGCCCCCACTTTAGTGAGAGGATGAACTTGCTTCAAACTAACACTAAAGTAGACATTCAAGAGGGGTCCAATTGTACCAATGCGGATGGTCTAGGATAACAAAGATCAAGGACGTGATCAAGCCCCTAGGATCTAAGATCCTAAGTCAAACCATCATGAGCACAAAAGGAAACACACAAGGCGTATTATTTGCAGGAAAAGACACACAATCATGCAATGACAATAAATAGAAGTAAGAGAAATACAAATGAGAAAAAAAAAAGGTGGATCAAGCTTCGACTATTTGTCCAACACGATGTGGATCAAATCTAGGCAGTTTGTCTTAAAAATGCATACTCACTCTGAGCCAACAAAACTCCTGGCTATCCACTAGGTGAGAAGTTATAAAAGGTGAGAAACATACACTCATGGTTGGTATGCACTCACACACATGCAAGTGGCTATGGGGAAATTCATTCCTCATATTGGGCTTCCTGCTCAACCATACTGAAGTTATACCTCCTGATAACTTTAATAAGGTGCCACACTAAAATGATTTTTCAAGCTTCATTGGGAAAACAAAACTTCGTATGCTTGGAGCTCATGAACAAACAAGATGGCTTCATAGGCATGCAAAGTGTGTTATGCAGGGTGGCCATATAACAAATATTGTGAATATAGAATAGTGTAGGATATGTTCAAACGGATTTTGCTTAATTCATGCAAGGTATCTTCTTAGGGAACATTGTGCCTAATGTTTCCAAGAGAGGAAAAGTCGAAGAAATATCACACTCTTGGAGGAAATCAAGCCCAATGACACCACTGAGAAAAAGGATGCATTGCAGGAAGAAAGAAAATTGCACAATGAAACATGATTGTCAATGTATGCACTTACTTTAAAGAGTTGCTAACACCATTACTGTGAGAAATTTCTTTAAAGCAGAAGAAGACATGAGAGCTTATTCGAAAATCCTTATGCCAAGTCATATGTTTCCGATAAGGTATGTCATGAAAAAGGTAATATGTCACATGTGATCCAACTTAAGGCATGTCATCCACATCCCAAGCTCGATCTTATATGTACATGAAAAATGGTCAACTAGCCAAAAGAGAGAAAAAAAAGTGACATACAAGGATAAGGCTACCTAACCCCTTGCACCCACTTAGTGTAGGACAAGGATGAGTCAAATAGGATGAAAGATAAGTTTCAGTTAGAGGAATTAGGTGCTTCAACACAAGGAAGAGCACCACACTCCTTGAGATGTTGAATTTTGTTGTTTAAAGGCTTACATTCATTAGTAGAATGATTGTGACCTCTATGATATGCACAAAATGAAGTCTTTTAGTAAAATTCCTTTTGAGTTTTTGGAGGGAGAGATATCAAGTGATCCTGGAGGAGTCTCGACAAGATATTATCTTGATCAATAGTAAAATGTGTTCCTTTGTTTGCACAAGATGTCATACATACACTAAATGATAAGGATTTAGATGAAAATGGAGATAAGGAAGGTAACCCTATGTCTTTATTGAAAGAGTATGGTAAGTTGGTTTGCTTTGTGTGTTCCTTGTATCCATGTGTAAAAGGGAGATTGTATCCAATACCATAACAATCTTCCAAGTTAGATGAAGGGGGATTATGCTTCTGAGAAGGATTGGCTTCTTCACGAGAACTCAAATCCTTTTTAAAGTTATGTGTCATTCATTCATGAGGGATGGGAGTTATATAGCTCCCATCACCACCATGGGATAATGTTGTAGAACTAAGTTGAGTGAATGAAACAAAAGGTTGTTTTAGTTTAGATTGTGATATTTTTCCCTCTCCTATAAAGGAAGGTGTAAAACCCCCAATCATTAGTAGAACTTGTATCTAAAAAGGAATCATTTGTAAATGACTCTTTGGATGTTGAGGGTGAGATTTTGGATTCCTTATTGAAATAAGGCGTAAAATCTAATGATCTCCAACTATCACTAAAGAGTGTTTTGTTAGGTGAAGGATTAGCATCAACTTGTATAGGTTCAAATCTTGATCTTGGAATTGAAGTATTATAGGAGTTGGAAATGTTGTGATCATATGATTCATAGATTTGTTCATCTGTGTCAACCATGTATATGTTGTTTTTGTATTCAAATTTCATTGTATGGTGGAGAGTAGAGGACACTCCTTTCAGAGCATGAATCCATGGTCTCCATAGGAGAAGATTGTATTAAAGGGGTCCTGGCATGATATAGATAGGGGTAGAAAACACTACAAGTTCAACCTCAATAGGTAATGTGATCATCCCTATTGGTTTCCTATTAACATTGTCAAAGCCATGAATATAAACATCATTAAGTTGAATGAGCCTTTTGTCAATGCTGATTTTGTTTAGGAGTTCAATGCTACAAACATTTATTTTTGCTCCATTGTTTATGAGATTGTGCCTAATTGTATTTTCTTTAATGATCACCTTTATCATCAAGGATTCATTCTTGTTTTGAATCTCAAGTGAGGGAAATTCATGTTTAGGGAATGTGATTTCCGATTGTATGACTTGTGTGGGATGAAAGGAGGATGTTACATTGTTTGATTTCATAGAAGCTTGGATCTCCTCTTGCTTTATTTGTAATAGTTCTTGAAATAGGTACTTGTATGTAGGTGATAGTTGAATAAGCTTCCATATGGATATATTAGCACAGGACTTCTTAAGATCTTCAACTATATTATGAAAAGGTGATTGAGGAGCACTAGGAAAAATATGTTGAGGTAATGGTGATTTTGTGAGAGATATTTTTGGTCCCCTACATGTTTGAGCAACTGTGTTATATCTTGATTGCTACAAAACATTGTTGTTGTTTCCTTGCCTTAAAGATTTCATGAAATCTCTAATTTTCTTATGTGATTCACTAATGGGAGGTGACTTAGGAAGCTCAATAATTAAAGGAGTTCCAATTTGTGTTGTCATCACCTCAAGAATCTTGTCTTTATTTGCATGATCTCTTAATGAAGAGGAGTCTAAAGTCACTTCACCTAAGGAAGCTTCATTATATGTGTCAATGTTCAGATTTTCATGCACCTCGATATCCTCTCTAGGAGGAGAGTTTTTAGAAGAACTACAAAACAAATGTTCTTGACATTCAAAGGTTGGTTCTTCAAAAATGACTTCATTGCAAGTAGGGGAATGATCAATGATTGAATTGTCTTGTTCATCAATAATCTTATTGTCTTGTTCCATAAGATTCTTATGAATTTCATTAGTTGTTTTTTCTAACATCAAAGTATCTTGTTCACCACTAGGGGGATAATAAGAGAAGAACAAGTGTGCTTGTCAAGATTGTCCAAATTTTCACTCCTTTGTCCCATAATGTCTTCCAAAATAGGATAGATGGGGGAAGAAACATAAAGAGTGTTGTCATAGATCTTAAAGGTTTTCTTATCTAATGCCAACATATCCTCATCATTATTACAAGAGGAGAAGATGTTGGGAGATAAATGTGGGTAGGTTTCAATGGTCTCTTTTTTTCTTATGTTATCGTCATGATTACTTATCAATATATCCTCTTGTTTAGTAATATCTTGCCTAATAGGAGAGGTAAGACGAGAGAAACAACTCGGGTCCTCAAAACTCTCATCAATTAGTTCTTCTAGCACTACAATATCTTCATCACAAGTAGGAGAGATATTAGGAGAAGAGAAAATGTGATTGTTATGATTACCCAAGGTTTCTTTCACTAGACTAACCTCACTCTTAGAAGGGATACTAGGAGAGGGATCATGGATGAACAAAAAGAGAGGGGAAATAACCTCATATTCCTATGCACTTAACAAAGCTTTCTTGCAACATTCAACAAGATAGGAAAATAGAACATGAAGTATGATAACTATA
Organism: Sequoia sempervirens; assembly: GCA_007258455.2. NCBI lineage: Eukaryota > Viridiplantae > Streptophyta > Pinopsida > Cupressales > Cupressaceae > Sequoia > Sequoia sempervirens. The sequence continues at coordinate 1,035,735,428 of VDFB02281492.1, forward strand.
TCCTTTTGCAATGAAAACATGATGTGATTATTGTTGTACAAGCTTGAAATGCAACAATGATAGAGAAAACATGCAAAAGAGTAATGCAAATTTTTAGATTTTGAAGATGATAATTGACTAATTATGCTATGTAACAATGTGAAAATGCAAATTTGAAATTAAGCAATGCATGAAATGGACCAAATTAAGCTAGATTTAATGAAATGCATGTAACAAAAAATCCACCAATTGAAATAGATAGTTAATGGCAGCAAAAAAAAGTGTAAAAACAAGGTTTTTAATGTTGTAAAAGGTTGTTTTAGATCTATTCTGGGACTGATTCGTCCAAGGTGGTGAATGAGTCCCAATAGGGATTTTTTTCAATTTTTTTCAGGAATTTTCAATGGATTTTTATGCTTTTTATGTTGTATGATGTGTATCCTAAGTGCAAGTGTAGTTTTTAGACAATTTTTGATGATTTGAGATACAAAAATGCAACCTATATGCACTTTCACTAATGCGAAAAATTTGAAACCCTATAATTCCAATTAACTAATACAAACCCTAATGAAAAGTCAATGCAAGTTAGATGTAGGATGATGATGGACTCCACATCAGAAAAGAAGGTATTCTAAATGTAGGTTCACCAAAATCAAAAGAAGAAAATGGGGTACTCTCTATAGCTTCTAGGGTTTTGGACCTAAAAGGAGAGAGACCATTTCCTTGCTCTTCACTCAAGAACAAACACTTCAGATTTCAATGCAAAGGAGATTGAAATGTTGAAAAGGGACTGCTTTAGGGATTGAATGATGTCTAATGATGGGTTCACCACCAAGTGTAAACTTGGAAAAGATAATGAATTGCAAAACACAATGTGATATGCAAAATGATCTAGAAATGCAAATGAAACAAAACAAAAAGCTATAAAATAGAAAGTGTGCACCTGAAAACTTGTAGAGACTGGAAATGCTGCTGATTCTAAAATTTTGGCCCACTGGGACTCATTTGCAATCTAGGTGAATCATTCTCAAATTGGGGTTTCTGCATAGGAACATGTTTCTCGAAAAAGGGTATTTGAAAATGCCAAAATATCAAAATTTACCAAAAATGGGACTCATTCACCACTTGTGGTGAATGATTCTAGTTTAGTTTTTTGGAAATTCAAAGTTTTGATCTGTACTTCTCAATTTGCAAGTTTTTTGTTCCTCTAGGTTCCTAGATCCAAGAATCCGATTTCGGGGTAGTAGATGACCTTTTTGTGAAGATGATGACCTTGCAAATGGGGAGAAAATCTTGAAACCTAATCTTCAATAATCTTCAAGTCTTCAAAGAACCTAAATTTGCAATCACACAAAGAAAGAGAACAAAAAATGTTGATTGTTAGGGAATGGGGGTTTGCCTTGGTCAAACCCTGTTTAGGTAATTAAACCAAAAGATGAAATAAGATAATGAAACATGAACATGAGATAACAATTAGAACCTTGCCATGATGATGGATCTTGAATTTCTACAACAATTGATGAAGAATATGCCCTTGAATTCCTTAGAATTGATCTTGAAAGCTATCTTGATGACCTTGTGAGGACTTGAAATGCTTAACTCTTGAATGCTTGACTTGATGACATGAAGGTATGATGTTTCTTGCATGAAATGAGCATTTGAAAGCTCGCTTATAAAGGAAATCCACTCACATGACTATTATTTTGATCCCTAAGGATGACATTATAGAAATTTAAACTTAAAACCCAAATTTTTTGGCTCAAACCTTGAAAATAGCTCAAATGGGACTCATTCACCATCCTGGGTGAATGAGTTCCACCTGGATGGGACTCATTTTCCCAAGGTGGTGAATGGGTCCCACAAGGGCTATTTTGGTAGTTGGGATGTTGGGGAGTAAAGAAATCAGGTTTATATGATGATTTTATTGGGTCATTGATCAAAATATTCCTTGGGATGCACAATATGGGGTCATAGGGGCCTATTAATGATGATATAAAGGTAAAATTAAGGAAAAATTGAGTCTGTTTAGCTTCAAAGAGCCCTAAATACCACGTGAATGTGTAAAACACAGTACGGCACTAGATTAGGTATGCTTGATGTACAAGCCTCCCAAATTTAATGTGAAAATGTAAATAAATACATTTTACAACATTAAATTAGGATAGAGTTAAGTTAGTTTAGCTTAAAATGGGCTGAAGACCTAATGTGGATGTGTATGACACCTCACAACACTAGATCAAGGTGACATTACGTCCAATTTATCATTAATCATTCCCATATCGAGGAAGGGACACATTTTTCTACACTACATTAAGTTGCATTTATCACTATAGATAAAGTGCAAAGGAAATACATGAGAATAAAGTTTGTTATGTACAAGATAATGAAATCAAAATTAATATGCAACAAATTTTATGATGCAATATACCAAGTCAACAACATTATAAATGTAAAGGTTGAACTATTGTTATGTGTCAATGGTCAAACCTTGACTAAGTCTACTATATGATGTGTAGCTAATATATGATATACCATTTTCACTATTAAACTGCGAGCTTGAGAATAGGGAATGTGTTGTAAACTTGGCACCATATTATGAATTCTATGATTACTTTAGAAGTCTTTCATGCTTGGAAATTGATTTTCTATATAAAGCATGTGTTTTATGAGTTTTTCAAACCTACTATGACAAGCATTAGATCAATTTTTTGTTAGTTTTGATGACTAACTTGATAGGAATCCGCCACCTTTCTACTGGTAAGCTAAGTTGAATGTTTATGGCTGAGAAGTGGCATAGAATGAACCTTGTTTTTAGCCTTGAGAAGTTGGTTTTTGGGTATAAATATAGGGTGAAATTAGGTCATTTAATACACTTTTCACATGCAACATCACACTACTCCATTTTTACTGCATATTTCATTGAGTGATTCTTAGTTTGTTGAGAGCTATTGTGAGGAAGTTTTAGTGAGATTAGTTAAGAGAGGTTGATTGCTAAGTTGATAATAAGAGGAGGCCAAGCTAGGGATTCAAAGAGTCAATTGGATTAAGTGATTAGTAGGCATGAAATTCTATTCTTTTTCTATTTTATCTTTATATCTGAAAGATTTTTTACCTTGTGTGTGTAATTTGGAATTGCACTAGTTTGATTGAAATACAAAAATAGTCCATTTTCTTGTAAAAGAGGAAAGGTCTTGTTGATATGATTTCCATATAAGTGTTTGTATTTGCTCCATAATAAGGAGTGTTTGATTGAAGTATATAGTATTACATATTAGGAATGACGAATTGGAAGTAGCTTGTTAAACTGTTATTTTATGTAAAGTTGTTTTGTGGATTAGAAAGTTTATGACTCATACCTAGGGTTAGGTTATCCATTGAAGGGGGTTAACTTATGCTTTTTCTTATGTTATTTGGTAGTGATGCCATTAAGATTTGGAAAAAGGGAATAGGTCAAATTTGAGTTTAATATTTACCTATTGAAGGTTTACCTATGCATAGACATAATGGTCTAAAGTTAGAACGAGCTAGGGTTTTGTATGTGAATAGGATGACCGTCGCTTGAAGTACTGAGTGAGAATACTTTGGCCAAAGTTGTGTGTTATCCTTTGGCTCCACTATTAGTTAATCGTGTTCCTTTTTATGCATGTTAGATCAGTATTGTAAGGTCTACAAGTTCTAGTTATGTAGGACACATCACTAAGCTCATTAAGGTTAAAGTTATGAGGTTTCTTCACCAATATCTTCATCGAAGGGTAGGGCCATCTATCCAATGATAGATGTGCAGGGAACTGCATATGAGTTCGTGGTTGGAAGAAAAGTGCTTGAGTGATGCTTCTTGTCATAAACTAATTTTATTACATATTTATTTAAATGTGGAAAATTGAATTATTGATGAAATTCAACTAAATATTTAATGGAGATTTTGGAATGTTTGAAATGTTAAATATAAGGAGTTGACTGATGTTGACTTTGTGGATTTTTGAAAACTATTTTTATATGTCATCAATAATTTAAACGTTATTGATCAAATTGCAAGTGCAAGTGTGTGCAATTGTAGGATGATAGGTTGAAGGATGATAACATGGTTGGAGTAGGATTGTTTAGCTAGATCAAATGGTAAGCTAGTTAGAATTTGGCTACACACACCACAATGGCATGATGATTGGAATTTGATTAATTTGCATATAAAAGAAAACAATTTTTTTCTATTTTGAACTATTTCAGTTGCTTGCAAATGAATGGTTAGTAGATTTAACTTTTTGTTCAAACCTTCTGATTTGATGGAACTAAAATGAGCATTGTAAAGAAAATTCATTTCTTTCTAGTTATATATATATATATATATATATATATATATATATATATATATATATATATGTAGAGAAGCTTGAAATGAAAAAAAGAGAGTTAAATTTCCTTATTTAAAATGATAGTGTATGGAACCTTCGAGTTATTCCATACAAGCGACTTGTATATGAATGCTTTATTTAAAACATATACATATACATATATCTATATATACATACATACATACATATATATATATACATACATACATACATACATATATATATATATATATATAGATATATATATATATATATATACATACATATTCATACTTGAATTTGAATTGGAAAATTAAGTTGATAACTAATGCTTGAAGAGGCGGAATGTAGAAGAATCAAAAAAATATTACAAGGAAAACCCACGATGGTTGTGGCCTGCCCAATAATAATATCCATTATTCAAAATTAGAGGGCGGCAATGGCATGAAACAACCACAATAATAACACCCAATTGCATGCAAAATGGGGGATTTTATCATATTGAATGAAGGTGGCAGGTGAAAAAGCAGGGATCGATTTGGAAGGAAATCGACAAGCACCCAAAAAGCAAAAAGGAGATCGAAGTTTGGAGGAAAAATAGTAGGAAAGCTTCAAATGAAAGGCTCAACCATAGAGGTAATTCGATGATATCGACATCACTATCATATGTTTACATTTCTTAGCTTGTGTTATCACTATAATTGATGTTAGAACCAAAAATATATTGGCATGCTATTTTTTTGTTTGTGTGTTTGGCTTAAGTTGAAGGGAAGAATGGAAACCACCCTCTAGGGGATTCACATGGCCTATGACTTGCTCATGTCAATGAAGCCAATCAACTAGCCTTTAGTGCTAGACCAAGGCATCGATACCTATGAAGCGACTATTGAAACGTTTGCTCAAAATAATAAGCCATATATTGGCTCATGTAAATCATATTCTGATTTACTGTGTACCATTTGGTGTTTAATTTGTAAGGGTTTTCCAGCCGAACCCATGAAAAGATGAAGTAATCCTCTGTGATACCATTATCATGTGTTGACAATGTTATCCTTAAAGGCTTACACTTTCCATTATCGGCCTAGCCAATAATGGTAAAGGGGAAGTTCGTTATTTTATGTAGAACTATGATAAACATATGGGGACAAAGAATAATCCTCAATTTGAAGAATTGATGGAATACTAGAGAAGGGTTTCATTGTTGAATTTGTAAGATTCAATCCTCATGATTGATAGTATAATTTTTTTGCTTTAGTGTCATTTATGAGTCTTCATGAAGTATAGAGTAGCATGCATTAAAACATTCACTAGTATGCCTATAAGGGTAAATTTGTATGAAACTTGGGGTTAAGATAGGAGGTACCTGACCCTAGTAATGGGTTGAAAACTATAACAATTTGGTAGTAGGCTAAAATATCGTTGATCCTGAAACCTCCTTGTTTTCTTAACTAAATATTGGCAAGCATGTTGAACTTGGTTCCTTTATTATATATCAAGTTGGTCATAGTGATTCTAGAGATGAAAGAGTCCAAGATCTAGATTATGGACATACTGTTCTTGATGTTGAAACTATGCTATTTGATTTGTTTATTTTCTATTCATAATGGACAAACTCGTTCAGTTTTTAACGATGAATAATTACTTATAAGAGAACATGTAGCTTGTAAGAAGCTTAATATCATCAAGATGAGTATATGAATTTAATTGTCTCTTTTTGTTAGTTGAAACATAAATGTATTGATGCGAACAAAAGTTATTCTTTAGCAAACAACCTTGTTTTATTGAAATTGTCTTTATAGCTGGAAACAACTTATTTTATGACTGCTTAGTGCGCAAACAACCTATTTTATGACTGTTTAGTAGGAAGCATAATATAATTTACTAAAACAATGAATGTTCATATGTAAACAACTTGTTTTATGATTGTTTAATGTGCAAACAACCTATTTTATGACTATTTAGTAGGAAATAGAATCCAATTTGCGAAAACAATGAATGCTCATATGTAAACAACTTATTTTATGCTTGTTTAGTATGTAAAAAACTTACTTATGATTTTTTAGTATGTAAACAACTTACTTATGATTGTTTAGTATGTAAACAACTTACTTATGATTGTTTAGTATGTAAACAACTTACTTTATGACTATACAGTAGGAAACAATATCTGTTGTGTTTAAACGATGAATGTTCTTACATATGGAAACATCAATGTTAGAATATAATAGTATGTGAGAAATTGTTAGTAAAGACTTTCTTAGAACATTTATTTTGAACGTCAATTAGAATATTATACAAATATTGCAATCTGAATAATGATTATTTTAGAATGTATGCACAAATTTTAACATTAGTAGGCACATATATATGTATGCACATAGAATTTGTCTATGTACATACACATACTTGTGACATACCTTCTTTTTTTTTTAGTACATTTTAAAAGGAAAAAATGCTTAAGATGTTAAGTAGAAACTAGTCATAAGAATGATATGACTGATTGTTGAAATACTCTATGAAGCATAGAATCTGCTTTCTGTTTAGAGTTTAAATGTTTATTATGTTATTCCTTTGAAAACATTGTGGTAGTATATTTTGATTACTTGAATAGAATAGTGATACATTAGTAGACTATAGCATCTATGGGTAGTTTCTACTAGAGGGTAGATAACTGTTATTGTAGAAAGTTACCTTCTGGGACAGGTGCCGAAATGGGTTCAGAGAGTATAGGTTTTCTTTACTAGAACCTATCATTTGTTGTTATTGCAACACACTTATTATGCTTGGCCAATCAATATGGTTCATTATGTATGTATGAATGAACTTTGCGATTTCACTCTCTACCATTCCTAGCATAGATCTTGCACTTTATTTTCTAAATTGTAGATAGAAATTGCATGTTGATGTATGGACATGCACCAAATTCCACCTTGTAGGTTGTTCTCTTGCTAAAATCTCCATTCAGTGTCAGGAATTCTTCAAGTCAAAAGAATATCAAGGAAGTGTAAGCTTTGTGGTTGGGTAGTAAAGCACTTCAACCATGTTCTCATCCACTAGAGGAGGTGAGCGTTGAAGAAGAACCTTAGTTATTCCAAGAATATCATAGTCTATGATGTATCTTGATGTTATTCATTCATGTACTTGATGAGAAATGGACTATGTAATGACACTATGGCCTTAGGTGCCAAGTAAATCTTGATATTGTAATTTGACTTTTGAAGTGAATATTAATCCTTGACTCATTTCAAATGGACATGTGTAGCTATGATTGACCTTAGCCACTAGTTATGTCTTTTTAATTTGGAGTATATTCATGTTTCATTTACAATAATAATAATTAAGTAATAATTAGGAATGGATTATTACACTTCTCCTCAGCTGGTAATCAAGTTCTATAGAAGATTCCTAGACCGTTTGTATCTAGTGCTTTGAAACTCAGTTTAGCTATGTAAATAATTTTTTACAATCTTGGAAATCTTGTATCATGATGAGTATTATATTGAAAATGAAATCAATGAATGGAATTTATTATGTCATTTATGTTCATTTTTTCTCTCTTTAGAAAAGAAATTTTTTATTGGAATGGTTTGATACATAGTTTGTTTACTTGAAAGTGAAAACTTAGGAAATTTACTTGCTTGAACAATTGGCATGTTAACTAACTTTGAACATGAAATTGATTTGACGATAGGATGATGGTGAATGAGACACTTAATGTTTTCAGTTTGAATTTTAGAGGGATATTTATCGAGCCCATCATAGGACAAGCAAAACCATTATGCATTTTGATCCATGCTTTCAGTTTTTCATATATATCTTGATAAAGTTCATGTACAAATAGGAATTCTTCAGTAATTACATTCTTTACACAAATGAGATCAATTAATATCCAATTAGTAGGCTTGTTATTGATTCTTCCAACTATGCAAAGAGGACCATCAAGTGCATGTTTGATTATGTCTTTTTTTGAGAAAGCAATATCAAGTGGTATTTTGGTTGAGTCCTTACATGGTTTAGCTTTAATAAATGACACCACTTTAACCACGTCGTCCATATTTTCATCTTTTATGTTTTCATCATCAGTGTCAACATTCATCACATCATTCTTTGTTTCACTAGCTTTGAAAAATGAAATAGGATTTGTACGTTTTGGTTAGGAGGATCTTGAGACTTATTACCTTGATCATTCACACCTCCAATTAGAAGAGGATTAGAATCAATGAGGTCTTGCATAAGATGTTTAAGATTCTTACAATATTTTGTGTCATGTCCATTTTGTTGGTGGTAATGGCAATAAGCATTTGGTCTATAGTTTGATGTTAATGTTTTATTAGGATCAGGAGCTCTGACAGGAGGTAAGGAAATCATATTATTGTTTATGAGTTGCAACATGATATTATGAAGGGTGTCGGGTAAAGGGGTAAATTTTCTATTTCTATCCCCAAAGGAAAAATGATTTGTCATCTTTATACCAGCCACTTGGTTATTAGTTTGTTGGTTTGGTTGAGGGGAATTAAGTTGTGAAAATCCCCTATATTCTATTTCTTGAAAGGTTGGTAACTATTTTGAGGTGCAGATTTAGACTTTTCAGGATGGCTAGGAGGATTTTTCACATCACGGCCATAAGTTAAATTCTAATAATTAGGTAGGGTTGTACATAACTATGTGAAGGATGATAATTTCAACATATCAATTTTGGTTTGGATTTTTCTTTGTAAATTGGCAATAAACATTCATTGTTTAGGTTGGCATCAAGAATCTTAATTTTTATTTGTAAATAAAGCATTTGGTATCTCACTATGAAATCAGTCACTTTCTCACCATCCTTCTACTTGCATGTCATTAAATCATCTAGAGTCATCTTGGGACCCATGTGAATGTGGAAGTGGTTGTAAAAGGCATCAATAAGCTCATTGAATGAACCAATTGAGTTATTTAGTAAGGAGAAAAACCACTAATTATTTTTCAAGGATCGAGGGAATAGTTTAGCGAAGAACTTAGATCTTCAAAGATGAAATCACTACATAGGGTTGTATAAGTGGAAAAATGGCTAATAGGATCTCCTTTCCCATCATATTTCTCAAATATAGGAATTTCTATACCTTGTAGCATTTTTGTTCTCAATATCTCTAGGGTTAACAGGTTGGTTTTGATGTATTCTAAAGGTTGACCACTGTTGTTCTGATTTAGGGTTGCACAATTTTTTGTTGAAGGGATGACATGTTTTGCAAATGTGTGTTAATGATGGAATCATTGTTATTATTGTAAGGTGGATGGGAATAAGGTGGAGTGGTGTGTGTATGCGAAGGGCAAGTGAATTGTAAATTTGTGAGGGAGGATGGTTGAGGAGATATAGTATTTGACTACGCAAAGCTAGAAGGATTCCCTGTGGAAATACCTAAGGAAGTTTTGACATTTCTAGTAAGCTAAATGGCTGTGGTAACTTGAGTACTAGTGTATGTAGGAATGAAAATGGGAATTATAGAAGGAGGAATTGAATTTCCACCTTGGATTTGAGTGTACCCCAAGCTTGAGTACAACTAGTCATGGTAGGGATGGTGTTGTTAACATCATGCACATTGGCTTTTGGTAAGGAAGTCATAGGAAATGGGGTATGCATGTGATGATCCATAGGGGGTTGGTTATCAACACTATTAGAAAGAAAGTTAGAAATTTAACCAAGATCCATGACAAATGGTGTATCGCGGTATGACATGATTCTCGAACTATGAATCATATAGTATTGCTAATAGGACAGCAAGCTGTAAAGCTCATACAAGATTCACAAACTCAATGCCAACCCAAAATGGAAAGAGGATAAAGTGCAATGTAATGACCTAGAATGCAATGTGTAAATGCAATTTTTAGATTCTAAACAAGGTAATTTTCTTATTACACTATGCAAAAATATGAAAATGAGGTCTTGTAAATGCAATTTTGAAATCACACAATGCACTAAATGTGCCAAATTAAGATATATATGATGAAATTAATGAAACATAATTTTTGTGCAAACAATAACAAAAATCTAAAAGCAGCAAACAAAAGTGTAGAAATGAATATGCTAATGCCCAAAAATTCAAATTTTAGCCTAATTAGGGACTCATTCACCCTAGGGCGAACGGGTCATAGACGAGGTTTCTGAAACAAATTTTTATAGATTTTTAAGTGTTTTTCAATGGTTTTCAAATTCAGGTTTGTTACAGAAAGTTTTAGTTTGATTTTCTGTAGAATGCAATGTGACAAAATGATAAGCTAGAAGGCCTACTTTGATATGCAATTTTTTTTCAATTTTCAAATGCAAGTTAATATGATGTATATGATATGCAAGATGAATGAATTTTTTTTTTGTATTTTCCAGATTTGAAGAATGCCAAATATGCAATCTAAAACCTTTAATGAGATGCAAAGTTGAACGTAAATTAGACACCCTAAATGAGACCTAATTCAATGCAAATGGATGCAATTTTTTTTCAATTTTCAAATGAAAGTTAATATGATGTATATGATACGCAAGATGAATGATTTTTTTTTTTTGTATTTTTCAGATTTGAAGAATGCCAAATATGCAATCCTAAAACCTTTAATGAGATGCAAAGTTGAATGAAAATTAGACACCCTAAATGAGACCTAATTCAATGCAAATGGATGCAAATGAATGCAAGATCTAAATCTAGGATGAAAGAGAACTCCAAAATCAGAAAATGCAATGATCAAAGGTTGAGTTCACCAAAATGAAATAAAGGGAAATATAGTGTGTGAAAAATGAATTGATAACAATACACCTACTCCTAATTTCATTCAATATGCAAGCTATAATATGCAAATGAAATACATAAATTAAACCTAACTAAAATAATGATGAAAAGGGAGATCTAAAAAGGGTCAAATTTTGTGTACTTGTCACCAAAGTTGTTTTTTCAAACCTCACCGAGGAATCATTCGCCCTATTGCGAATGGGTCTTGGCTAGGGCTCCAAAAAATTAGTTTTTGGGTTCTATTTTACTCAGTATGTACTCCTAGATTCTAGTTGGTCACTGTAAGAAAGCCAGAAATAAAACCTATAGCTCAATTTCCATGATTTGACAACTTTTCTTGCAACTTTGATAATTTTGATAAATTTTCAAAAAAAATTCTCCAATTGATCTTGAATCTAAAACCTCCAATCACACATCAAAGAAAAAAAAATGTTGTTTATTAGGGAATAAGGGTTTGCCTTGGTTAATCCCCATTTTGGTAATTAAACCTTGAAATGAATGAAAGAATGAAAGGAATGATGAATGAAAAAATACAATGTCACAACTTACCAATCCTTATTTGAAACCTTGGATAACAAATCTGAAATCTTGCATGTGGTGGCCTCAATGAATGTAGATCTTGATCATGAAACTTGATTAGAAATAATGCCTATGAATATACTAGAGAGATCTTGAACACTACATCAAAATATTAGCTCAAACAACATGTATTGATGCAATACATCTTTGACATGATAAATGGAATATTGATTGCTATAATATTCTTCAATAATCTACCCTTGAATCCCTTAAAAATGCTCTTGAATTCTCTATCAATTCTCTTAAATTGAAATCTTAGGATGCTTGAATCAAAATTGCTAGGTGAAACTAAGTGAAATGGCCTTGCATTTATACATATCTTAATATTAATTCTTGAAATTCAAATATCACAAGCCAACATTGAATCATAGATTTGAAATCATTAAAATACCATCAAAAATATATCCAAAAGGGGGGTCGTCTAAGTGAGGACCCATTCGCCATGTGGTGAATGGGTCCTAGGTCACTTACCTTGGACACACATCAGACAAGGTGAAATTTTATGCAAAATTAGGGTCCTAGGACCAAGTGAGGACCCAAATTTTCCATGTGGTGAATGGGTCCTAGGTGACCTATGTAGGACACGTGCATCTTCCAAAATTAAGTGTTGTGTAATGGCATTTATGAATGTCAAGTTTTATCTCTCAGAAATTGCATTTAATTAGGCTTGTATTTGAATTAAAGGGGCCAATTAAGGAAAATTAACCTCAATCAATTAATAAATCCCTAGATTAGTGTGAAAGTGTAAAGGTACACTTTACAACACCCTAAATAAGGCACAATTAAGTTAATTTTAATTAAAAGGGCCCTAATCTTAATGTGAATGTGTAAAACACATTACAACACTAAATTAAGGCAACATTAGGCTCATTTGAATATTAATTATTCCTAAATTAAGTGAAAAATGGATGCTTTTTCCATTACTACAATATATATATACATATACACACACACACACACAAACACCACACACACACACACACATATATATATGTAAAGCCCTTTCATATATGTATATTTTTAAATATGCAAATCAATTAAATCAATAGGGTTTTATAAACCCCTCCCAAAAGTTTCCATATACATATATATATTGTTGCTAAGTGCTATCATGGGGATAACTCCCTTTCTATTAAACCATAAAAAATATTACATAGGTTTTGTAGTAGGCCCATAGTACTGGCCACACAGTTGCATTACGTACATAAGGCCTTTCGAGAAGGTAGTGATCCTCTCAATTTGGGAGGTAGAGAACAAATATATGTTCTTTCTAAAAAGGGAACTAAATGACTTCATAATTTTCTTCAATAGACCTTCCTTGAATAGGGAAGTGCTTGAGTAGAGACCTTGTTTTTCTTGACTGCCAAGGCATCAAATATCGCAGCAATTAGACTGGCTCTAAGCTTTTGTTTACACTGGGTATCCATGCAAGAACCAAGACTTCGTTACCATCTACAACCAGATTGTTAGCAATTACCTCACCGCATGTTCTTGCCCCCATCACATGCATGACATTTGTGATCAACTCTTTGTAGACCTTTTTTTTGTAATATGGTCTATATTTCACTACTCCATTCCCATGAGCTATAAGAGCACCTTCACAGTCTCATCCTTCTCTACCTTAAATAGATGCTTGATCTTCACCACTTTTGCTTCTATGTTGCAATGGAAAGCCAATCCCCATACAAGATTGGATGCTATTTTTGTTTTCTCAACTTATCTTTCCTTATTTTATAGTGTAACTGTGAGGCTGCATGCCAGCTAGAACTGGCATGGGAATCCCCATGTAGATATTTTTTCCTCTGAGATCTTACTTCACTCTTGCTCAAGATACAAAGGAGATCCAAATTTTGTCATTATTATGATTCTCTCTAGACCTTACTCACTGTTTATGTCACCATGAGCGCTCATTGGTACCCCCAAAGAGGGTGATCCCATCCAAAACACCCCGTGTTAATGCTAAAGCCAGAGTTCCATCTAGTCCAAATAAACCCTTTGTGTTCATTCTTCCCAAGAATCATCAATCCCTAGAAAGGAAAATCCAAGGTGGATCATTCATCAACCACCAAGTAGTGAAAATCATTCTATTTTCAGATTCACCCATGACTCCTCTATCAAGATTATGTCCATCCCTAGCCACACATAGGGATCTAAATCCATCCTACCTATACAACACCATCTACCCCTACATTTGCTAGGAGGTCCACCACTGAATTTCATTATCTGTAGACGTGCCTTATCGTGTAGTTCCCTAACCTTTGTAGGCCAAACATGCATCTTTCAACCCAAGCTTGGAGCTTCCAATTTGGTGTTCCCTTCCTTATGATTATGTTAATATATATGGGTGTGTGTACTTATTGATATTTTTTTCTTATATATATATATTAATTTATTCATATCCATATGGAAACTACGAATTAGTTCTTACTAACTAGTTTCATAACTCAACATTTAGAGATAGGAATATTTTCTTGCAACCGTTAGCATGACTATATAGCTAAAAACTAATGAAGGGGGAGACTCTAAAGTAGTGGTTGATTATTTCCATCCTTTTTATATACATTTTAACTTAAATATGCAAGGGAAATATATACAAGCACTTTCCCATTTATCGCTTTCCAAAACCTATTATCATAATGATGAGTATCTCATTATTTTTAAACAAGAATATATTCATACCCATACAATATTATAGGGGTCCTTTCTAAGGATACTTTCTACCCATTTGTATTAAAAAATAATAATGAAATGAAAGTAGTCATTCCTACACTTTAGCTTGCATCTTCCAATACCTTCATACCTACACATGACACAAACCACTCCAATGGCCATGGGGTGCTCACCTCCTAACCATTGACCTGCTCATAGGTCACCCCCTGAGCTAGGGGATCTCTCTAAGAATCAGGCTATACACTAACTCATACAACATTTTACAAATAAAATTAACAATCTCCAAAATAGCTCAATGAAACACATCCATCCTTTACCCCATTTTACGTAACATCATAAACACATAATGCAAGACTCCCATTTTTCTCATGTTCATAAACTATGGATTCTCTATCTATGAGTGTGATTTTATCTCTTGATTTCATCCCACATTTTTAACATCAAATACAAGAACACACAAATATTAAAATAAAAATTAATGTGTAAAAACTTCAAATCACCTTCATATACCTTAAAAAAAATCCAAGAAGCCAAGAATACCTACCTCCTTGAGCTCCTCAAAATGTACAATATGAGTTGAGATCATATTCAACTCCAACTCCTTCCAATCCCTTCCCACGCCAAGCCAAAAGTCTCCTTCCCAAAATTATCGAGTACAAAAACTTCTCTAAAAACTAAAAAAATAAATAAAACACAACCCTTCAAGAATCCCTTTTCCCATTCTCAAGTGGGAGTATTTAGAAACCCCTAATTGAGTTCCATGAATGAGAGAGTGACACTTGTCACTCTCTCATTCCACCCTCAAGCACACTCTCCCACAAGTGCTCACACATGTGTGAGACTTTTTGGGAGATGGGGAGTGTACTTAGACACTCTTCCCATGGTATCTTACAAAGGAAGCTCACACATGTGAGTCCTTTGTGGGCTTCCCAAAGTTCATAATTGAACCTAGGGGAATGGGAATAAGACAAGAAAAACCATATTTTCCTCATCCAAAGGTCTAATTTTCGTCACTTGTCTTAATAGGCCATTAAGAGGGGTCACATCAAAGACCTTGACCAAGTTTGGGGTTTGAATGAGCCTCATACCCATAGGTACCTACCTTTGTGCACCAAAACCCATGAAAAAGGTTTAAATGTTGAAACTTTTTAAGATACATAAAAACCCATAAAAGTAGACATCCAAAATTTTCCACCTAGGATGCCAACTCACATCCCAAGAATGACAAGAAATTAAATAAAAATCACACACATTCACAATTAACATTAAAAATTAATCACATAACAAGTGAGACTATAGACCCTCCATATGGACTATGGTCTTGGTTTCACAATTTAAATCACATTGGGTTCCCATGAGATATCCAATTCTAGAGGCCATGGAATAATACTTGTGCGCTCAATTTCACATATCAATCTATTCAATAATGATCATATCCAAAACAACTTAATTAACCAACCATAATTTCCTATGTTCATAATTTAATTTGCATAACAAGCTATTCACAATAATATTGTCTAGCAACTTTGGCTTATCTAAAATTTAGACATAATTTTCAACATCCATAATTATCAAAGCATCACAAAGAATATATCATTTAATCTTCATACGATACATACGCTCAACATTAATCATCTAATTATCCCAAGCTTATCATCTCATTATAAATGTATCTAATCATTCTATTATTAATTTTTACCTTTACACATAATATTGTAAGCTTATCTAACTACTAAATCATTTAGCCAAAATCAAGGTCCAATACTAAGTCCAACATATCAATCTTCAAAATCAAGTGAAATATCATAAAATACATTTTCTTTAATCCTCATAAATAAAGCAACATCAATTTCTTGGAAATTGACCATCTAAATATTCTAGGTCATACTTTCATGGCCTATTCATCTCATTTCAATTATCAATTTTACCTTTTAAACATATATAAATTATCTACACCTACCATACATGCATGGCCAATACATTTCACTAGTCAAACATACCAATTATCTTAATTATACGAAGAATCATGATGTATCAAGTTAGCTAAATTCAACTAATGTTAATTTTAGGTTCATATCATAGGGTCTTCATATGTGTCTTATGATTCATGCAATTTATTTCATCATAATGCTTGCACTCTTAGCTAAGCTAGATAATTACTATTCCTCTCAAAATTGCATACTAGTTTACCTTAGGTTTACAAGATAAACTTGAATAGTTTAGGGCTTCA
The DNA here is from genome assembly GCA_007258455.2 of Sequoia sempervirens. NCBI lineage: Eukaryota > Viridiplantae > Streptophyta > Pinopsida > Cupressales > Cupressaceae > Sequoia > Sequoia sempervirens. The sequence goes on from VDFB02281492.1 coordinate 1,035,751,972, forward strand.
TCACACAATTCTTTAAGCTAGGTTAGCATACTAGATTATAAAATGTGCACTACAATATAAGATTTATCAATCTCCTACTCATGAAAAATCTATGATACATTATTCAACTCCTTTGATGCTTTAACATATCCATGTCTTGGAATTTAGAAAAAGGGATATTTTTTGTAGGGTTTATCTATAAAGCCCATGATAACTCAACATGCCAATCATAGTTAAATTTTATTTATCAATTCCATTCTATCTAATTATCAAATAATGTATTACACCTTAGAGATTAGGGTTATAATAGTTGTACACAAGGCAAGGCCTTACAATAAGTAAGTGATAGAAAATAGGTGCACTATCCACAACCAAAGTAGTGGATATGGCTACAACACATGCTTGTGAGGAATCTATAAAATTAAAAATATTAAGTACTAGTTTTGATTTTAAGAGTCATAAAATGTTGAATTGTGATCTACGTTGAACATAATTTGTCTAGCAAGAAATTCTAATTACCATCATAGAACAAAGTACATAGTTATTTCACTAATTCTTTCAAAAAAACTATAAGTTCACTAATAATTTTCTATGGTGCATGCATGTATGATGTGGGTTTATCCCATTATTATGAATGAGGGTAAATTCTTGGGTTATATAAATCTTGGGCTTGTGGAAACTATCAAGTTATAAAATATTGTCCAAAATTTGGTGTATTATTGTAACAAAGATTTCTTGATTTGATATATATATATATATATTGATTATTTGTCTATGAGTATGTAGTAATTTTTAGGTGTTATGGTTCAAATTAATGTTTTCCTACATGTAGTTCAACTATGATATTAATTGTAAGTCATTTAGAGAAATCATAATTGTATATTAAACTAAGTGTTGGAAGGAATGTGTATGGGTATATAGGTGCATATGAGATAGATTTGTGGTACATGTGGTAGCTACTAAGAGTAGTGTTATGTTTTAGAAGATGTTTTAAGATGCCAAAAATAGATAGGAGAAAGTAGGAAGATTTCTTCTTTACATGAAGCTTACTAATAGGTATGGGGGTTATAGAAGAATACATGTTCATGTAGATAGTATTTAAATAACAACTATGTGATTGCCAATGTGCAAGAACACATTATCATATATATAGTAATTATTCATATGGAAACATTATGTTTGGTAGTATGTGTAACATACTCACATAATCATACAATCATGATATACTTGTCTAATGGTTGGTATTCCATAAGATGATTGGTGTTCCATTAGATGCTTTAATGGTCATATTTGACTACTTATATGGATGGATCAAGGATTTTTTATGTGTGTATATGATGGTATATATGTTGACTTCTTTAGAGGGCACATGAGGCTGATGTAACTTTTTTATGATTGTAGAAGAAGGTTATTCTATAAGATTATAGATCGAGACTCTAAAAAGAGTTATTCTATTGAAAATTTATATTATAAATAATATAATTATGGAAATCCATTGGTGATAAGTTTTCTTCATGTAAGTTTCTACCACATCGAATTTCATGTCTAATGTGCTAATTTTGGTTGTATATTATCTGTTACTTTTGCTATTATTTTTATATTATAAAATGAAAAACCATGATACCAACCCTCTTACATAGAAATCCCGGATGTAATGAAAAGAAAAACCAAAAATTAGCTAACCATAAAGAACTAACAAATAGTGAAAAATACCACAAATTACATGTCTTTGGTGGGAGTCACAATTCCCCAATCTTCAAAAAGAAAAAAGACCACCCTTAAGGTCCTCTTTCTAGTCTTCTTCAAAATAGGACAATTAAAATTACCCTTCAACCTTTAAATTAGTTTTGACAATTAGTTTACACAAACCAATTAGATACAAACAGACAGTTTAATAAGAAGTTTAGCAATAGATCTCTGGATTAGCTCATTCAGTCTAGACTGCCGCTTTAAATAACCCAGATTATGGGTTCAACTCCTGACTTTTTAAAGAGTTAAACTCCAAATTGCTGAACTAAACTCTGAAAAAAAGAAGGGGAGTAGTTTTAGGAATACTGTGGCTGGAATCATAGCTTCTATAAATTGTCTAGAAGTGGAATGAGGATAAGAATCGAAAGAGATTTAATAGAGACAGCTAAATTAGTTGTTCCACTACTCTTGGCAAGCTTTGATATCAGGGATTATAATTTGGGGTGGAAGTGGAGGAGAAGGGAAGATCAGAGGGAGGAGGAGCAGGTCCATCTCCAATACCATCTCCAATCCAAACACCTGCTTCAACGCCGACATTAATGATGCTCTCCACAACCCCTATGTCACAGGTATTGCCTGGGAACTGCCCATCTCCAGAATTTTGGTAAGCTTGAACGCAGTCGAGCAGAGCCTGATTGCATGTGACGTTGAGGTAGTTTGAGTCGCTGATGCAGTGGTCGTGAGTCATACAGCAACTGTCAAGCCCATCACACGGATCTTCCCCCGGACATCCCGTGTAAAATATCCCGCAGTATTTCCCATTTCTCAAGAACGGTGCTACTGCCATTACAAACAAAACCAGTAAATCAGTGAATATATTAATATATGAATATAAGTTTCAGGCGATTGTGTGAACGGCATACTAACCGTAAATATATGAATCAACATCTGTGCAGAACTTGGATTTGCATGTAGTACTGCATTCTCCCTACGTCCACACCAACGAAACAAACTGATCTATGTCAGGTATATCAAAACAATCAAAGTTTTAATTTTTATTGGAATTATAAGAAATTGGGGAGAAAGGAGTGAATACCCATGTGAAGGCGTAGCAAGATGGAGACAGGAGAACAATCAACAATACCATAGGCCAAAACTGTGCTCTGAGTACTGCCATTGATATCGATTTCTTGAGCTACCAAGTTATATTCGTTGTTATTGTTATAATCTATTTAACCTGAAAATGTCTGTGGTCAATGCCGACAAGATAGAATTTAGAGTCGAATAAACTACGGCGTATTGCCTTTCCTACTATAAAAGTCGTGATTTTCGAGAAAGCTTTGTAATCAAAGCTTCCAATAAAGTCTGACCTTTGTGGAAAATTGATTTGTTTCTAGAGCATTTATGAATCAATAAAACCGGGACACGTCTAGAATAAAAGTAGTGAGAAAAAGATGTTAAATTTTCGAAGGGAAAAGATAAAAGATAGTTCCAAGTCTTCTAGATAATTGAAAATAAAATGTTCATAGCAAGAGAGTTCAAAGTAAGGAGGATTGTAAATTCAAGAAGAGGGATGTTCATGCAAATAAATCGTCAAATAATAATGAATGCAGTAATGATGCTTTCATTTTTTTCATTTCATTAGTGATGAGTCTTAGTCAATTGATTTGGACACATCTCATCATATGATTCCTTATACGGAGTAGTACTTTGAATACAATGAGTGTAATGGAGGACGTATATGTATATATTAAAAAATAGTTGATCGAGGGAAGGTGAAGGTAACCTTTATGGATAGGAGAGTCAGAATACTCTTAAATGTTATATATCTTCTAAGTTTAGCTATAGAGCTTATTGATTTCAAACATTATTAACTTTGGAATGCATATAACCTTTCATAACAAAGGGCATAAATTGGCTAAATGCAACTCAATGCTTGCTAAGTTAGTGCCACATGATACTCTATTTCATATAGATGTATCAATATTGTCTAGATCTATCGATGTAGATAAACCTAAATCTAGGTTGTTATAGAATCAGAAGCTAGTCCACATAGGTGAAAAAGTTTGAAAAGGCTAATAAGTAAACATATTGTGGAAGGAACTTCATATTGTTTTGTTAGATTTGAATTTTGTGAATATTGGGTGTTTAGAAAGTATGTAAGGTGTAGTTTATTTTGGGAAGTACAATGAGAAATGAGAGTTTGAAGATCATACATAGTAATATGTTTAGTCTTTTGGATATCAATTCTATTGGCAAGTGTCAATATTATATATATTCACTTATGGTTATTCTAGGTACTCTTGTATTTATTTTCATTGACAAAAGACCGAGGTATCTCAAATTAAAGGAGTCTAGGATTTTAGTTGAGAATCAAACTAATAAGAAATTTAAGGTACTTACAATAAATAGTGTGGAATTTTTTTGTGAGAAATTTGAGACATATTGTAAACAAACTAGATTATGAAGAAAACAACAAACCATTATTCACACCAATAGAATGGGACATTTGAAAATTTGAATGGAATCTTGTTAAGTCAAGCTAGAAGAATGTAATGTAGCTATAGTGTAAGATAGGAGTTAAAGGCTAAGGTAGTAAATACATGCCACTCAAAAAACATATCTCCTACTATTGTACTACATGATGAAACATGATATGAAATGTGCACAAGTATATATCCCATTGAAACATATATAGGGGTATTTAGGTGTGAGGAACTAGTTCATGGGCCAAAGGAGTAATAATCTAAAATAGAATTCAAAGCAAAGAAGTGTATTCTAATTTGTTATAGCGAAAATGTAAAAAGATATTTAAGATTTGGAGTCCTAAGAATTGGAAAGGTCTCTACTTTAGGTATGTCACTTTCAAAGAGTTTGGAGTTGTATCTAGTGAGAAAAACCAAAGCAATAAAAGAGAAATATATACATTTTATAAATATATTAGATAAATAGAATATATTTTGAAGTGAAAAAATAGGTAGAAATGATAGTGTGGACAGAGATAAGGTAATAATATCTAACATAAAATTTCAAGAAGAATAGAGTGTAGATATCACAAGAAAATCATCACTATTAATTATGAGAAAAAATGCAACAAAGATCACATGAAAAGTAAATTTCACTTTATTTTCATTACTTTTAATTGTAACAAGTAGTGATAGTTAACCAAGTTTTATAAAATAAGATCTCACTTATAAGTAGAAGAAGTCTTAGGTGAATACCATTAAAAAGGAGATGATTGAATTAAAGTAATAGAAGACTTGGAACTTTGTAGATCTACTTAAACATAGGAAATCCATAGGCTATGGATGGGTTTTTAATAATAAATTCAAGCTATATTGATAAAATTAAGTAATAAAAGGAATGCAAATGACGGAAAAGGGTTATACTTAAAGATAGAAAAAATAACTTTGATGAGATCTTTTTCTTGATATCTAATTTGAGATCCATTAGAATGTTTTTTTCTATATGTATAACACATAATATTGAAATAGGGAAGATGATGGCATGACAACATTCTTGCATGGTGAATTAGAGGAGGATATCTACATGAAGAAACTTGATGAATTTGAGGCATGAGATAAAGAAAGTTTAGTTTTTAAGTTGAAAATATCTCTATTTGGGTTAAGACAATCAGATCACATATCTGGAATTTGAGGTTTGATTTATATGCAATAGAATTTGGGTCTACTAGAATTATTTTTGATCATTGTGTACAATAAAAAAAGTTATGATAATATTTTAGTCATCATTTTATATGTTGATGAAATGCTTATAATTAGAAATAGTAATAAATTATTGATGGAAGTTAGTGCTTTATTGTTTAAATAGTTTTTAATTAATGAATTAGGTTTTTCTCGATACATCTTGGTATGGATAATCATAAAGACATGGATAATAATAAGTTAAGTGAAAATAAAAGAAATATCTTAAAAATAGTTCATAATAATTTGGAATACATGGAGTTAAACTAGTAAGTACCCTCATATTTGTTGGTACAAATATGTTATAAAAAATACACCAATTTTATGAATTCTTTGTAGGGTATGGGATTTTATATGCTAATGTAATAATAAATATTATATATATGCAATTGTCTAACAATACTAGACATTTACTAAATAGTGTGACTTTTAAGAAGGTTCATAGTAAGATGAGGTAATGGAAATTAGACATAGGTTAAAAGAGTGCTTAGGTTGTTAGCGTAAATAGATTTATTATTAAAACTAGTTAGCTAATCACCTTTCTAGGATTGACCTATTCACACTTAGATTAAGTTTATTTATAATTTTTCATACTTTTTTCCCACTTCATATGGTTGAGAGATGTGTCCTCATCCCTTGAGATACCTATTACATGCCACACACTTTTCAAGTGAGCTTACAAGTGTTGCACCTTTGGAGTGGTTTTTAGTCATTTTTTCTTACCTTCTTACCTCCTCATCCTCGCCTATATAAGAAAGGATCATCATTGTATTTACAAATTGTCATTTTGTATATGATAGATATACTATTGTTCTTCATTGTTCACTTGTGGAAGGTTATCAATTCATACTTTCTGATCTTGGCATTCTCCAACATAGGTAAGCTAGAGGAAATCTAGATATCATTGTTGAAATTATTATAGTGTAAATGATATTGGAAAGATCTTGAGCATAAGGGGATTTTTTCATTCTAATTGGAGGGTAGGTGCAGAAAGATGGGGGACCAAAAAGTGGCCAGCCATCTTTAATTTTTTTAAAAGTCATAACATGAGTGTGTTATAATGCAATCATGTTATGGCTTGGTGTTGTTGAGCCTAAGGCTTAGCAACCCTAAGGCCATAACACACTCACATTATAACGTGAGTGTGTTATAACACGAGTGCATTATAACTCGAGTGCATTATAACTCAAGTGCATTATAGCCTCTATAAAAAAAGAAGCAAATTTGAATTCATTGTTATTTCTGTATTTTTCTACTAACTCATAGCTTGTAAACCCTCAAGAGTGTACTTGCGTTATTGGAGAGCTATTTCTTCACATAATCTTTGTTAAAGCTTCACCAAAATTCTACTACAATGTTGAGGAGGTTAAAGGAGTAAGTTTTGATTTTTTTTGTGTGAATTTATTTCTAAATAGGTAGATTTAATATGTTTTTGATGCAAATTTATTTAGTTTATAGGAAATGATAATGCACCTCCTTCTCCTCAAAATCCTCCTTCACCTCAACCCGAAATACCTGCTAAAGAAAAACCCCAACAAATTTAGGATATAATTGAAAGGTTGAAAGATCCTGTAAGCTCAACCTCACATAGAACCACGCTTGCTCAATCACTCAAATCGATGTTATCAACTATAGATTCTATTACCAAGAAAATAACTAGTTGGTTGGATAAGAGAAGAGAGTATACACAATTTTATGTTGGTAAATTATCCTATAAACAAGTGAAAGATGAAAATATTACAAAATTTGACTTGTGCTCCCTATTCAAAAACCCTAAAATAAATCAACCTTTACACCCTTCAAGCAATAGGTTCCCTATCCATTGGTGCAACCACCAAGGGATAAAGAACCATTTTTTGTAGAGGTGGTGGATGGTTTTTGACCATCCTCCATGCAACAAAAATGAGGTTTCACAATATTTTTTGAGAGAAATATACTATGAGTTTATCATCAATAAAATCCTAAACTACTTTGATATGTGAGAATTATAGGGTAGAGGTGGAGGCTCCACACAAGATAGAGCGGGGGCACGTCTTGGCCCACAAAAGTCAATGAGATGATCACTCACTAGACCAACATATGAGCATGTGTGCATCTCTTCTATTGTGAAGGAGAGTGTTGAGGTTGAGACGCTACAACTGATTAGTTCCATGACCTAGAGCCTCATACAACATGCTAGTCTTGTAGCATAGGGTGAGCTACTTCCAAACTTCTTCAAAATTTCCTTGACATACTTTGACTGTAAAATGAAAATACCTTTTTTTGATTGACTGATTTATAATCCAAGGAAGAAATTCTTCTCCCCATGCATTGACATTTCAAACTCTTTTTTCATCTCATTTGCAAACCTCTTGCACATAATTTCATTTCCTCCAAATATTATGTCATCAACATACACAACCATAATCATGATTTGATATCCCTCCACCTTGAAGTAAAGGTTGCTATCTAAATTACACTTTTTTGAATCCTTGTTGTAATAAGTACCTACCCAATCTTGCATACCAAGCTCTAGGAGCTTGTTTGAGCCCATATAAGGCCTTCTTTAACCTATAGGCCATGTCAACATCATCTGATAACTAGAAAACTTTCAGTTGTTCAATGTACAGTTCTTCGTCTAACTCATCATTTAGAAATATAGACTTCACATCCATCTGATATACCTTGAAGCCTTTATGTGCTAAAAAAGCTAAAAAATATCTAATAGCTTCCATCCTTGCCACTTGAGAAAAATTTCTTCAAAATATATTCCTTCCAATTGTGAGTAGCCTTTACACACAAGTCTAGCCTTATTTTTGATAACTTTTCCATCCTCATTCAGTTTGTTTCTAAACACCCATTTAGTTCCTATTACATTCTTGTTTGTAGGTCTTGGGACCAATTCCCAAGTTTGATTCTTCTCAATCTGTTCCAACTCTTCCTTCATAGCCTTGATCCAATTCTCATCTTTGCATGCTTCAGTTACTATTTTAGGTTCTACCTCTAAAAGTAACCAAAGTTTACCCGTTCTTCTATCATAGTAGCATTTCTTCTTATCAACACACCTTTTCTCTTATCTCCAATGATTTGATCTTCAGAGTGGTTCTTTTGCACATACTTAGGAGTCTTAGGGATCTTTTCTAGAGCTTCTTCCTCTTCAACTATCATCTCTTTTTCTTTCTCTCCATCTTTTTCTTCTTCACCACAAGGGGGTTCATTAGAACCATATCCTTCTATCAACACAAAGCTCTGATGTGTTTCTCCTTCCACTTTGACACTTGCACTTTCAAAAATCTTCTTCAACCTTTTATTATAGCTCAAGTGAGTGTTGATCTTTGTATAGTATCCAAGGAAGATTCCTTCATCAGATCTTGCATCAAACTTTCCTAAGTTTTCCCCATCTCTCCTGATATAGAATTTTCTTTCAAACACTCTGAAATATTTCATAGTAGGAGGTTTTCCATACAATAACTCATAGGGAGTCTTTAAATTGTTCACTCTTGCTTTCCCTCTATTAAGTATGTATATTGAAATATGAATAGATTCTCTCCAATAGACATATGGTAGATTTACTTATTTAATCATAGTCCTTGATTCTTCTTGAATTTTTCTATTCTTTCTTTGCATAACTCCATTTTGTTGAGTTCTAGGGGTTGTCTCTTAATTCCATGATCTTCACAAAAGTAGTTAAACTCATTTGAAGTAAACTTACCACCTCTATTAGATCTTAAGCGCTTGATTTTAAAATTCATTTCATTTTCAACCATAGGTTTAAATGCTTTAAACTTATATAGAACTTTTGATTTTTTCTTTGAGAAATGTCACCCAAGTAATTCTAGAATAATCATCAATCAACAACATAAAATACCTATCATCATGTGAGCTTCTTATTCTAGTAGGTCCACATAGGTCTATATGAACCAAATCCAAAGGACCTATGGTAGAATATTCTTGTCTTGAACCTCTTCTTTGTTTTCTTTCCAAACTGACATTCTTTGCAAATTGCATTCATAGGTTTTGTAATGCTAGGAAGATCTCTCACAACTTCAATAGAACTAATCTTCACTAGGCGATCAAAGTTAATGTGAACCATTCTTCTATGCCATAGATAACTTTCATTGATTTGAGACATAAAGAATTTAGCACTGGTCACTACCTCTGAGCTGATAAACATCATCTTTTCTCCTTGTCCCTATTGCAACCAAAGTTTTAGATCTTCCTTTTTTGATTTCACAACCATCATATTGAAACACCAAATTGTATCCTCTGCTACACATATATCCTACACCTAGAAGATTATGTCAGAGACCCTTGAAATAAAGAAAATTATTTAGTTTATACTTTCCATCAAAGCTAATTGAACCTTTTCCATAGATCTTAGCAGATGTATCATCACCAAACTTAGCAAGACCAACATCATACTTTTCAAGTTTAACAAACTTACTCTTATCACATGTCACATGATTTGAGCATCCACTATCAATTATTTAGTAGTCCCCCTCCTCACTTTCATGAGAAGTAGTCACCATAGTTCCTTCAATGTTGTGACCTATTTTTGGAGAACTTTCCTTCATACATCTTTTAGAATTAGTAGAATTAGTTCCAACATTTAAAGCCATTAGCAAGCATTCATCACTACCTTCATTAGGATAGTCTGATTCCTCATCATTAGATACACCATTATCTTTGTCAACATAACAACTCTTCTTGATAGATTTATCTTTATGATCCTTATGTTTTTCATTTTCAACTTAAACCATAGATTTTTGGGGTCTATGTATTTCTCTTGCACTCTTAGGGTTTTTCACCTAAAAGGAGAGAGATAGACCAAAAACCTAGGTGGTTCACTCGAACTAATGCAAGTATACTAGAAATATGAATGAAATGTGCCTAGATGAGATGATCTAAATGTAGAAAACTATAGAAAGATATTTATTATTGAATGAAAACTAAAGAAATGCAAGTTGTTTGAAAACACATTGTGATACGCAAAAACACCTAGAAATGAAAGCAAACTGTAACAAAAATGGATGAAACTAAAGAGGTGCACCTGAGATCTTGTTGGAGACTAGAAATACATTTGAAATGCTACTGATGCTAAAATTTTTGCCTACTGGGACTCATTCAAAATTCTAGGAGAATTAGTCCCAAATCTGGGAAACTATTCCAGAGTCCGTTTCAGACAAATGGGTATCCAAAATTGCAAAAAACCAAAATCAGGCTTGGAAGTGGGACTCATTCACCACTCATGGTGAATTAGTCCAATTTTGAATTTTTGAAAATTCAAAGATGGAAATTGAAGCCCTTGGTCTGCTCTTCGGTTCCTGATAGGTGTTTTCCTCTGAAACTCTGATTTTCAGGTTTGAAAGTGACTTTTGGTGGATATTTTGACTTGGTCAACAAGGAGATGTCTTTAAAAACTTTGAAACTTGATCTTTAATTATTCCCAATCCTTCAAGATGTCTAAATCTACAAACACACAAGAAGAGAAGGGGAAATGTTGGATGTTAGGGCATGGGGGTTTGCCTTGGTCAAACCCCTTTTAGGTAATTAAACCAAATGAAGTAATATGAAGAATGAACATGAAATGAAGGGATTAATACCTTTCCATGATGATTGATCTTGGATTTCTACAACAATATGAAAAATCTTCCCTTGAATGTCCAAAAAATGTTATCTTGGTGACTTGAGATGATAAAACCCTAGCTTGTTTGACTTGAGATAGAAGATAGATGATGAATGAATGATAAGATATGTGTGAATGAGTTAAGAGATGTAAATTAGGGTTTAGAGATTTGATTTATAGGAAATTCACCTTATTCACCCATAAATTGGATCCCTAAGGTTGACATGAAAAATTAAACTTAAAACCTATTTTTTCCTGCTCAAAAGTAAAAAATGGCCGAAATGGGACTCATTCGCCACCTTGGGCGAATTATTCCCACTTGGTAGGGATTCATTCACCACAGATGGAAAATTAGTCCTAGAGGGGTCCATTTTCCAGCTAGGTTGTTGGGGAATGAGGAATTTTGGTTCTTATGTTGATTTCTTTGGGTATTTGATCAAATGATGCCTTAGGATGCACAATATTGGGTCATAAGAGCCTATTAATGATGATGTGAAGACCAATTAGGGATTGGGACACAAAATTCAATGTGAAAGTGTGATTAAATACACTTTACAACACTAAAATGAGGTCCACTTAGCCTAGAAATGCACAACATCCAATGTGAATGTGCAAGACACATTACAACACTAGATGAAATTCAAGTTTAGTTTACAAGCCTTCTAGATTGATATGAAAATTACATTAAATGCATTTTACAATGTTGAATTAAGGTAAAATGGGTTCATTAAGTCTAGAGAGGTGTGAAAATCCTTTACAACACTTTACAACACCTTTACAAGACATCGTTAGATGCATTTTATTTAGTTTGAAAGGATCCAAGACCTAGTGTGGATGTGAAGAACACCTCACAACACCAAATCAAGATCTCATCAAGTCCATTTTATCATCAACTATTCCCATGTCAAGCAAGAAATACTTTTTTCTATGGTACACAACTTTGATTGGACATTTAGAAACATAATGACTTATTTTTCCACAATTAAAACACTTAAAGGGTAACTTACCTTTGTATTTTCCAGTGCCCCTTTTCAATTTCGTTACAAAATTTACTTCTACCTCATCAAGATCATCTAGATCTGATTCATCATCCTTCTTTTCCTTGCAAACTTTAAAAGAAGTTTTTTTCTTTGTAGCATCTTGACCAAACTCTCTCAATTCAAAAGAAATTAAAGCAACAAACATTTTATCTCTAGAATATTGATCTAAATTTTGATCTTCCTCAATAGAAAAACCTTTAGAGCTATAAGATTTAGGAAGATTTCTTAGTATATTTTTTACAACTTTACTTTCCTCTAGCTTACCACCAAGAACATGTTGAACAAGATAACTGAGAGGGGGGTGAATCGGTTGTAGCAATTTTAACAATTAGAACCCTCAACATTAGTTAGATTTACAAGCATTCACATAACCTTTGCACTGCTAGTGCGATTAATCATTAAAAGAAAAAATAGGAACTAGAAGAAGCATAACCATACACACAAGAACACCAGACTTACGTGGAAAACCTAATGAGGTAAAAACCATGACATTGAGAATTAGCTCACAATATATAGAATTCCAAAACCAAATATAGAGGCTCACTTCTACAAAGGCTCGCTGCCAAGACAGGGCACCTTGTCCAATGAGGGTTCATTGCCTAGGCTCACTACCATAGGATTAGAAAGAAGATAGAAGAGTATAGAGAGAAAACTAACTCAATGCCACAAATATTCCACCACAATTTTCTCACACTTTTGCAGACATGCAAGTGAAAGATAAAGTACACCTTCAGCTCATTGCCTTGAGGAACTCAACACCTTGAAATTCACAATGATCTACTCAACTCGCATCTCTCTCTATGTCTCTCACAAACATCTCAACTCATACTTATACCATCTTCAACCTTGAAACCCTTCCAAGGTTTCCCATACACAATTTTCATTTACAAATTCAAATTAGGTTGGCACAAAAGCATTCCTACAATGGAAGAGAATGAGGGTGACCCAAACATGTTATTAATGAGGACCTAAATGAGTCCCAACACACCTCAACACACTTCTATGAACTTCAGAAGTAGTGTTTAACACAAGGTCGTCCAACACCCATGCATACACATAAAACAATTAAGTACACACATCCTTGACTCAGTCCAATCTTTTTGGACAACAAACTTTACTTGAACATGATCTAGAGTAAGTAATAAACACATGCAAATCCATATAGAAGCTTCACAATAAACTTCACCTAGAGAATATGCATATTTTGTACATTTGAATATCCTTGCCAACCATTGAAATACACTATAACTTAGAAAATCATGAATAGTAGCACAAGATCTCAATTCCTCTTGAAAAAAGAAAGAGAGTCATCTTATCAACTTATTCTCAAAACTGAAAGTCCTGAAGCCACAATGCAGAGAAATGCAGAGCAAACACATTTCTGCCAAACCACTACCAAACGCATTGAAATGCATAGTTCACATACTAATGAAAATATCATGCATTATATGATGATCCAGGAGCCCAAATTATTGATATAGAAACTACCAATAGCCATCAACAATACCTAAGATTCACACAAGCATAGAATCAACCTAGAATAAATGTGAAGCACATCCTAGAGCATACATTGAATAGTTGTATGTCACTATTTTCTCTACTTATCAAATTTTCTTAGAAGCACTTGGAAACCAAGTACCAGAGACATCATTGTAGAACATACTTCACTTTAACACACCCCCAAAAATAGCAACATAAGGATAACTCCATGTAATCATAACACTTCTTCAACATCTCAACTATGCATGCACAACCTGCAAACCCGCTTTATTAAAATTTTTCTCAATATCCTCAACATATATAGAACCAATAAAAAATTTCCATGACATCAATGACAACAACAATCAGTCGACATCAATGAAAATACCTTCATACTTGCAAAAATCTCCCCCTTTGTCATTGATGGCAACACATGATGTGAAAAACCATGAAATACAACACAATAGCTATGAACAACTTTTCTTGAATTCTAAATGACTAATATTTTTCACATGATGCTTTCTCTCCCCCTTTGACATCAATGGCAAAGACAAAAGATGATTTGCATTGTTCTCTCCTTTGACATTGAACCAAGATCTATACAAGCGCTAAATACTCCTCCTTAGGAGTACACCCAAACAATTACATAATGACAACACACGACACTACCTACTCCCCCTCAGAGGTAGCCACCAATCATTAGTATAGAAGAAAGATAGATCCATAGCTCCACTAGACTTATGCATCTCCATATGCATCTAGTTCAAGAAAGGAGGGGCAGTAACCCCTAAATTCTCCAAGAGATACTTAAAATTATCTTTAGGAAGAGCCTTAGTAAATATGTCAACAATCTGATCCTTTGTAGGCACAAAATCAAGCTTTACTTCATTCTCCATAACATTCTCTCTCAAGAAGTGATACCGGATTGATATATACTTTGTCCTTGAGTGCATCACTAGATTTTTTGAAATGTTAATTCCACTTGTATTATCACAAAAAGTAGAGATGGGATCATCATACATTACTCTAATATCCTTCAATGTCTATCTCATCCACAAAACTTGTGTGTAGCAAGATGTTGCAACAATATACTCAACCTCTGTAGTGGATAAAGAAATTAAATCTTGTTTTTTCCTTAACCTTGATGATGAGGTAAAAATAATCTCATCAGTATAATGAAATAGATACTTAACCTCACATCTTCCAACCATCCTTACCTTGCCAATTAATTGTCTTTAGGATAAGTAATTGCTTTCTTTTTGTGAAAAGGCGTACAATCTTTATTTCTTGAAATCAATTGAAATAAACTAGCCTGCACTAACTTAATGGTTTATTTTTTGAGAATTGTACATGTTAATTACCACAATTGATTATCATGCCAATCAAAGAGATTCAACACAGAATTCAATACCATTGAAGACAAGCGTTGAAAGAATGGGCACCAGAACTTTAGGGGAATGCATGATGGACCGAGATTTTATAGTTTTTGTTATTTTTAGTTTAAAGAGTTTATGGCTTGTTTCGAGCCCTTTAATGTTTTATTTCATGGGATTTAAAGTCCATTAGTTTTTTGAAAATCAATTGAAGACTTTACCAACTAAAATGTAGGATTTTGTTAGTTGTTCTTATATAAATATGTAACTATTGAAAGCAATGATTTATAGAAGAATATTGTTATGCTGTCACTATGTTTTCTGAGTTACACTATTATTATGAATAAAATGAGTTTTTCCCATCACCTTTGGAGTTACTAAGTAATGTGAATGGATTTATTCTAAATGAAGTAATTTTGGAGTTATCAGTGTATGTGATCTAAGCTAGGTGTAGGAGCACTCGAGAGCTAGCCACTCAAGGAATTGTAGATTAGATAGATAAGTATTCTAATTTTAATTCTATTACTTTCATTTAGTAAATGATAATTAGAATTGGGCGGGGGCCCTAGCTCGGTTGGCTAAGTAATTCCGTTGCGGCTCTGCTGGTCACGAGTTCTAGTCTCCCCCGTCCCGTGGTACCGGAGGGCGTGTCGTGCCAGCGCCGCCGGTCACGTTAAAAAGTTTACCAGGTGCACTGCAGTTTATAGGGGGTCGTGCTACCCGATTCCTGCAGTCTTAAAAAAAAAAAAAAAAATGATAATTAGAATTGAAGTTTATTTTCATGTGTGTAGTTCTATCAAGAATAATCCTACAAGTTGTAGTTGAGTCTGTAATCTTTAAGTTCTATTGTCTGAAGTTCTAGAGCACCTCCTTTCAATTGTTAGTTTCAAATTGTTAAATCATTTTCTGTTAATTGTTAATATTGTTATCTTTTGTTAGATCGATGTTTCATAGTTTGTTTACAAGCTTTTCTTCTTCAGAAATTACACGTTTCTTAGTTTAATCATTTCCATTCTTTTTAGTTTAATCTTTATGCTTTTTAGGTTCATAATTTTTTGCTTTCTAATCTAGTTATTTCTAGCTTTCTAGATAGGTGATTTCCTACTTTCTAAGTTTAGTGGCCTCTTAGTTTAGAGTTCCATTTCAGCTATCAAAGATTTAGAAAACCTGAGAGAGATAGTCAAGATGTCTTCTATTGCATATAGCCTTCAAACACTACTCGGTCAATATATTAATGTATTTAACAACTAAAGTGTTAGGACCTAATGACAGCCTATGACTTTTCGGCGTCATTTCCAGTGAGTCTTCTTTTTCTAGTGTTAGTAGGAGATACCTTGAATACCTTTTTTAGGAACAAAAATAGTCCTCTAACTTCTTTTACTGCATGGTCAGGAAACGAAGCCCCCACCAAAGATTCATACCAAAATCCCTCCCAATCAACGTACCAACCACAAGTAGGGAGGAAGGAAACTCAAATCAAGAACTTACTAAGGAATTGATTGAGCAGGGTCAACCTGAGCCCTTCCCACATACCCCAAAAAGAGAACACATAGTTGTAGAGGAACATATTCCTTTGTAAACTCTAGAGCCTTGGTCAACTGAGCAAATTTTTGAAGAGGAACACATTCCCTTCAACATCATGGGTAACCATAGAAATGCCGCTAACAATAACCCTCCACCACCATGCACATTCACTAAGTATCCTATTGCTATTGATGTCGATGACGACATGAATGTGAAAGTATCTCACTAGCCTTCTTGCAAACCTTTTGAGGTTTGTCTACTAAAGACCCTGACTAGTTTCTATTTGAGTTTGAAGTCTTGTAATAGACATATGACTACAAGAGTGATAACCAAAAACTAAAGATTTTTCCCTCTACTTTGAAAGACTCAACCATGTGCTAGTTTATGAGATTAGCTTCTTAGTCGATAACCTCCTGGGATGAAATGGAGTTTTCCTTTTTGGAAAAATACCAAAGTTACTATAGGATTAGCGATAGGAAAGAAAAAATTTCAGAATAAGGAAAAATGAGGATGAAAGTCTAGAGGATTACCTAGATAGGTTTATTTTCTTATCTAAGCAATGTGGTGGAGAAGTCATAAGTCTTGATATTATGAAGTCCCTATTCCTTAGGGGTTTCGATGATGAAGCTCGAAGGAGCTTTGATTTAATGGGAAAAGGAGACACGTCCCAATTGGGGCTCGATGGTATTACTGAATTGTGTAAGAATTTCTCTTATACTCGAGGAGGTATCTGAAATTCTACTTTCTTTAAAGGTTCTAATGAAATATACAAACTACGTGAAGAGATAGCCAATCTCAATATTTATATTCTTGTTTAGCTAAACACATGTTACATGGCATACATGCTAAAATGCGAAATCCTAGAGACTTTGTCCATTTATTTCCCTAGGTGCTGGAAGAAATATTTTCTAATGGAATGCCCATTGGAAAAAGTTGAAAAAATTGATATGTTTCAAGTTTGTGACAAGAGTCACCCCACTGATCAGTGCGAGCTTCTGAACACCATCAATAATTCTAAGAAAAGAACACCTCTAGTTGAGGAAGAGATCAACATTGTAAATCAAAGAACTAGAGGGAATTTTTCCAATGGCTAGAATTCAAACCCTAACTGGAGACCTCAACCCAACTGGAATAATAATCAATGGGAAGCACCATGGCCTCAGGCACCACCTCTAGTACCACCTAATTGGGGATCTTATCCTTGGGGATCACCTGAATGGGAAAACCAATATTTGGGAAATCCTTAATGGCCTAACCAACCTCAACAATAGTGGTATCCTCAAAATCCTATTCCTCAATGGAATCAACCTCAACATCAATTTTATATTGGTCCCAGAAGGATGCCTACTCAACAACAAAATATTTTACCACCTCCCTAGAATACTCAACAAAATGAACAAGTTAACCAACCAAAAATTCTAGTGCAACCTGTTCTAAACCCAAAGAACAATCACTTGAATACTCCAGTGGATTCCACAGAAGAGGACAATGTCACTAGACTTAACACAATACACTATGTAAACTTGCAATTGAGGTCTGGGAAAACACTTTCGCAATCGACTATTGAAGAAATTTTGGATGAACCTATTAAGAAGTCTGCTAAGACAACTACAACAATGCTCACATCCGTAGAACAAGCCCGACCCACCATCTTCAGCTGGAGCTTTTGACCTACCTCAAGAGGAGGGGGGTCAGTCTCCAACTAATCCTTTAAAGGATTCCTCTCCTAAAGGAAAAACTAAAGCACCTTTTCCAGAGCATCTGAAACCAATCACCATGAAGGATACTCCAAAAATGACTACATCTACTAAAACTACATTGATACAAGAAATTAAATAGTTGCAGTCTGAATTCCCTTTGCTATAAGTGATGAAGGAGATTCATGAGTTGACCTAGTTGATCAAATAGTTGTGTATCAAAACTCCAGGGAGGAAACCAAAAAAAAAAATATTGTCCACATAAATGGTTATCTAGCTGACTTGTTGGATGGAATGACCATTGCTCTAAAATATGACAATCTAGGTAGTCCACTTATAATAGTAACAGTTAATGAGGTAGAAATACCTATTGCTTTGGTGGACCTTGGAGCAACCATTAACGTAATGACTATTGATGTGATGGAAAAGTTGGGAGTTATTGATTTACATCCCACAACTATAGTCTTGTAGATGTCAAATTAATCCATAGCTATTCCCAAGGGTGTCATTGAAAATGTTCTTGTTAAGGTGGATGGATGGGAATATCTAGTAGATTTTGAAATAATTGATTCCCTTACACCTAAAGACAATTATCCAATAGTTCTCAAAAGACCATGACTGGCTACTGTTGTAGCCAAAATTGACTGTAGAGAGGGAGGAATGACCATTTCACATGGTCCTAATAGTAAACATTTATTTTTGTATCCTCTTGCCAAGCCTTCCAAACATAATAAAGTATGGGTTGATGAACCATAAAGTCCCAATAGGGAAGAAAATTTGGCTTCACTGGCCATGGTAGTCATCAAACAACATGGTGAAGAATTAGAGGATGAATTGGAAAACATGGAAAATATTACTATGGATTTGAGTGGTGAGGAGATGACGAATGTAGAAGAGATCCTAGGACACCCAATCAACATAGATCACACAAAATTTGATAATGCCAGTTTCATGGGATTACCTTGTCCTTTGATGAACTTAGTTCCAAAAACGTACCATTTATTTACAGCCGTTGCTAGACTTCATAAAAAAATACCTCATATTTTTCCTCTTAACACTTTGACAAGGCCCATGTATAATGTCACATCCAACCATCTGAGAGTTAAAGCCATTATGTTGCTGCTAGGAAAAGCTTTGAACATTAATAGTTAGTTGATTGAGCTGGAAGAACACAAATTGTTTGATACCCTAGTGAATAGATCTAAAGATTTTGCTTGGGATTATATAGATATGAGAGGAATACACCCAAGTGTGTGTACTCATCATATCTATACCGAGGATTTTTTTCCTATTCACCAACCACAATAGAGACTCATTCCTGCCTTGAAAGATATCATTAAAACTGAAATTGAGAAACTCCTACAAGTGGGGTTTATTTATTCAATTTTTGACAGTAAATGGGTGTCACCTTTGGTTGTGGTTCCAAAGAAAAATGGAAAGTAGAGAGTGTGTGTAGACTAAAAGGAACTTAACAAAGCAACACACAAAGATTATTTTCCTCTACCATTTGGAGACCAAGTGTTGGATAGCTTGGCTGGGAGGAAATATTTTTCATTTCTGGATGGATTTAGTGGTTTCAACTAGATACATTTAGTGGCAGAAGACTAGGATAAGATTAATTTTACCTACCCTTAGGGGAATTTTTCATATTGGGTTTTTCCTTTTGGGCTATGTAATGCTCTTGCAACATTCCTAAGAGCTATCCTCGCTATATTTGTTGAGTTGGTGAATGAGTGTGTGGAAGTTTATATGGATGACTTCAGTACTGTATATGGTTCAACCTTTGATGAGGCCCTACAAAACCTAGATAAGGTGTTGAAGTGATGTGAGGATCATCATTTGTCCCTAAGCCATGGGAAATTTTTGATAATGGTAGAACAAGGAATAGTGTTGGGACACCATATTTCAGCTGAAGGGATTAAGGTTGATCCTAAGAAAATTGAAGTACTACAACAACTTGAGATCCCAAAAACCTAGACTGATGTCAAAAGTTTCTTAGGGCATGCTAGATACTATTGAAGATTCATAGAAAAATTTAGCAAGATCGTAGCCACTATGTTTTCCCTTCTTTAGAATAATGTAGAGTTCATCTGGACACCTGAGTGCCAGTCATCATTTGAAATCATCAAGGAGAAACTAATATTTTCTCCTATCCTTCATGGACCTAATTGGAACCTTCCCTTCCATATTTATGTTGATGCATCCAATGATGCCATTGGAGTGGTATTAGGACAAGAAGATGAGAATGGGGGAAAATAGCCATATATTTCATTAGTAAGAATTTGACTCCAACAAAAAGGAATTATACCACAATAGAGAAGGAATTCTTGGTTTTAGTTCACACAATTAAGAAATTTTGACATTATATTATAGGATACAATGTAATAGTGTACAAAAACCACTTAGCCATCAAGTACGTTATGAATAAAGCTATAGTAAATGCAAGGATAATTAAGTGGTTGCTTCTTCTCTAGGAATTCAATGTAACAATTATTGACAAACTAGGGCAGTTAAATGTAGTTGCATATTTTCTATCCTGAATTAAACATGATGATGGTGATTGTGCTCTGGTATAGGATGAGTTTCTAGATGAAAATATATTTTCCATCTCTACTAAAACCCCTTGGTTTGCTGATATTGCAAACTACTTGGCCACTGCAGAAGTACCACCTCATTTTTATCAAAATAGAAGAAATGCCTTGTTAGAGAAAGTTCCCCCTTCAAATGGATTAATGGGATCCTATTTCAATGTGGACCTGATATGGTTTTATGAAATTGTGTTAGGGTAGATGAGACCTATAGTATCCTTAGAGCTTGTCATGACGATCCTTCTAGAGGGCATTATTCTATTAAAAGGACAACCCACAAGATTTTGGGAGAAATATACTACTGACCTTCTATGCATAAGGATATCAAGAAATGTGTTTGTAGATGTGATGAATTCCAAAGGGTAGGAAGACCAACTGTATCTAATGAAATTCCCCTACAACCTCAGATAGTCCTTGAACCATTTGAAAAATGGGGATTGGATTTTATTGGCCCTATAGACCCTCTTTCACAAGGAAAAGAGTACATTTTGGTTTGTACCAATACCTGAATAAGTGGGAAGAAGTACAATCCCTACGAGTTTCTAGGGAGGAACAAGTAGTTGATCTCCTTTAAACATAATTTTCCTCAGATTCAAAGCTCCTAGGACAATCGTCACAGATCAGGGCCCCTAGTTTATGTCTAAAGTTCTACTAGTGTTCACTATTTATTTCTAGTTGAGCCATAAGAAGTCCTCACCTAACACCCTTAGGCAAGTGGACAGGTCAAAGTCACTAACAGAGAATTAGAATTTTTTTTAACAAAAACAGTTTCATTAGGAAGGAAAGATTGGGCTCAGAAACTACCTGAAGTCATTTGGGCTTATAACACCACATGGAAATCAACTATTGGGTATAGTCCATATGAGTTAGTTTTTGGGAAGAAACCTCTCTTTCCCATTGAATTTGAACTCCAAACCCTTAGGACAGCCATGGATTTGGGTATAGATCTTAAACAAGCCCAGATAGAGAGAGTATTACAGCTTAGTGAATTGGATGAACTCTGTTTGGATGTCGTCCATCAAACTGACCTGGTGAAACAACAACACAAGGTCTGGCATAATAAGCATATTAAGGAAAGAGAATTCCATAATGTAGATTGGGCACTATTGTTTGATTCTAGATACAAGGATCATAGGGAAAACTCAGAACGCATTGGGTCATGCCATATTTTTTTTTGAGGCATTTGCAAATAGTTTGGTTCAATTGAAACCCATTGATGGTGATACCCAAAATCTCCTAGTTAATGGGCATCTATTACACATCTACCATAAGCCTATTAATAGAGAGGAATTTACAAAAATGGTAGAAATGTAGGGAGAAATCTAGTGCATTGAATCTGCTATGGTAGAGTCAATATAGTTTTTCCCATTAAATAATAAATAATAATAATAATAAAAAAAGCATGTGTATGAATTTATTTCATTTTAGAATGTTTCTTTCAAATTCTTCATCAACTTCATCATTTGAATTTGGCTAAATTTTGTCTATATTTTGTAGGACTTCATTTCTTTAGTAAACACAAATTCAGGCACACCTTGCTGTGATACTCCAAAACTTGTTGGCTTGGTTGTTGTGATGCTTTGGAACTTATTGGCTCAGTTGCTGCTATGCTTCAAAACTTGCACAACTAACTTTTGTTGTTCCTCATTTTGATCCTACATTCTGAAGCATCACTCAATGATGCTTCGTGAAGTCAAAGACCAAAATTTCACATTCTTCTTCCTTTTTTTGCTGCATCTTCTAGTGATGCTCCAAAATTTTGTTGTTTCTTCCTTCTGGTTATATCTTCCAATGATGCTCTAGAATTGTGTTGTTTCTTCCTTCCGATGAATTCTTTTGACGATGCTATGAAACTTGTTCAGTTATTGCTCTGGCTGTATCTTTCAACGATGCTCAAGAAATTTTTGGTTGCTGCTCCAGCTACATCTTTTAACAATTCTCCAAAAAAAATTGGTTGTTGCTCCGACTGCATCTTTCAATGATGCTCTCAAAATTTTTGGTTGCTGCTCTGGCTGCATATTTTGACGATGCTTTGGAATCTTCAATTTTGTTGTGTTTCGATGACATCTCTTAGCAATGTTCTAGAACTTTTTCTTCTTCCACCCTGGCTGCATTTTTCGGCAATGCCCTAGATTTTTGTAAACTTTTTCCTTTTCAATATATTTTTTTTCCAAAGTTTTGCACATGCCCATCATTCAAATTTTGTTAGCACCTTGAAATCCACTCCTTAATTGTCATCTCACCATATTATATCAAATTCTTTCATAATAAATGAAATTATTATGACAACCCTTTTTGTCATCATTTAAATTGTCCCATCTATGTCATAATTATCCGCCACCACCCTCACCAAATTATGTAACTATCCTATTATTTCAAAAAAAGGTGAGTGATGTTCAATTTAATGAAAAGACGTAAGGTGCGTATGGTTTTTTTTGCTTAAAGTTAGTAATGATTTTGAATGGCATGAACCATTCCCTCTCTCAATTTTGAAAATTGTTCCATCGCGCAATTGCTTGAAGAAAATAGTTGTGCAATTTCCCATGCAGAATTGTCATGATTATTCAGTAAGGACTCAACTTTAAGGTAGTTGATTCCTCTTCCATTGGTTATATTGAAATTGTGTCTTCATCTACAATTCAGTTGATTGAAGCAAGGTGAGCATTACATAATTTCTATAGAATTTAGCAGAGCAACAAGGGAAGATAAAATGAGAGGAGCCAAGAAAAAGTATGAACCAGCCTCAACAGCTCAATTGTTGGCATTGATTAATATTGCAGGCTTATTTCAAAAAATTGGATGGCTTGAATTTATGAAAATTGTTGAGGGATATACCAATTAGTTGGTAGGAGAATATGCATAAAACTTTGTAGATGGACAAACTATGGTGGGCGACAAGAATTTATAGGTAAGTTCGAAAATGATTGCTTGTCTCTCTAGTCTTGAGAATGGAGGCATTGATTTGACTAAAACTACCAACATTACCTATCAAAGAATGGTATAATTTTTTCATAGGGAGGGGAAGCCTCAACCTATAATCACAATAAGTACTAGGGGGTAGAACAAAGGTTTTCACAGAATGTATATCCCAGAATCTTAGAGAATTGTTGTAGCTTGGACAATAAAATATTTTACCTATGAAGGAAAAATAACCATGATAGTAGGACCCCCTTTCCATCTGCTTATTCATTTGTGCCATGGTGTTGAAGACCCTTCTCTTAGGGTTAATTTACCATCATTTTTGTGTCATTCAGTTACCACCATGATGGAAAAATATAAAGTTGGGACAATTCCACTCAGGTACCACCATGATGGAAAAATATAGGGAGGGGAAGCCTCAACCAATAATCGCAATAAGTACTAGGGGGCAGAACAAATTTTTTCATAGAATGCATATCCTAGAATCTTGGAGAATTGTTGTAGCTTGGATAATAAAATATTTTACCTATGAAGGACAAATAACCATGATAGTAGGACCCCCTTTCCATCCACTTATTCATTTGTGCCATGGCGTTGAAGACCCTTCTCTTAGGGTCAATTTACCATCATTTTTGTGTCATTCAGTTACCACCATGATGGAAAAATATAAAGTTGGGACAAGCACACTCAAACACCATGGCCTTATATAATTGATATGCAAGTACCATTTTTAGCAAAATTCCATAAAAGAAGTGGTAGAATTTTTTGCAAAAATTTGAAAAAGTGGATTATGAAAGACATCTTGAGAAGGGTGAGTAATCGAAACAAAGAAAACAATCTTTAGAAGAACCCTCCTCTAAATCCTTAGGTGCTCTTGAATCCCAACAAACTTCAACAGCTCATAGCGGTGATGCACCATAAACTTTTCCCGATGTGTTATAAACCCTAGGATAGTCAAGGGATGTAGAAATTGTGCATTCTAGAGAAGGAGAAGAGCCTCCTCATAAGAGGAAGAGGTAGACTACAGTCGCTTTCCAAACAACCCTTCCTCTATGAAGAAGCAAGAGGTTGTTTGATGAGTCCAATGAAACTACAACCTATGATACAAGAAGTACCTCTAAAAAGAAAATTCCTAGGACTCGAGTAAGAATATTGGAAACTGAAAAGTAGCCTAGTGATGAGGAAATAAATGAATTAGAGAAACTGAAAAGTAGCCTAGTGATGAGGAAATAAATGAAATAGAGAAACAAGTTAATTAATCTACCAAGGCTAAAGAGAAGAGAACACCATCTCCAATGGAACAAGAAGAGGGAAGAGTACAATCACCACATTTTGTGGATATTGAAGATGAACTTGTCAGACGATTCTCCCCTTTTCTGATAGAGTTGAAAATGTAACTAGTATTGAGGAAAATGTACTTCATGCTAATATGGAAATCCCCAATCCATCTTTTTTTGTTAATGCAGGGGATGCAGAATCTTGTTAGAAAGGAGAAGAATTAGAAAAATTGGAAGAAAAAATTGCTTAGTTAAAATTCCAATTACAGAGAAATGAAGAACATATCACCCAAAAACAAGAAGAAATAGAGGCACATGCTACAATTATAAGTAAAAGGGATCAAGATATTACAAAATTGACAATGTAGATGGAGTAAAAAGAGGTCATTGAGTAGTTGCAATATCAAATACAACAATGGAATCAAGAAAGCAAGCAACATGGTTGATTTTTCTGAGAAAGACAAGCACATCCAAGGTTTGAAAAATAATTTTATGCAAATGTTTAATGATTTTGAAGAAAGTAACAAGTAGAGAATTGAACTTAATGCTTCTATGAGTAGAATTGTGGAATTAGAATAGGACTTGTAGAAAAGTGACACCAAGCCAATAATGGAATCTAAGGGAACATAAACTGAACCAACTATTTTAGAATGGTTCCAAGTACGTATCCCTCCATTGTTGATTAAATGGATGGAAAGATGCTACTTCCTGAGAGATGTAAAATTTGAAAAATATAGGCTAAAAAATGAGTTAGTATTGTTAAAGGAATCATTTGACAAAGTGTATAGAGCTAAGCAGGATGCTTGTCAAATAGGTGAGTTATTGTTGGCTTGTAGAAGACCATATAGGTTGTATTCTATGTTCCTCAATGAACAACTCCTAAGATGGAAGTTACTTAGAATTCACAATAACAAGCCACATGATTTTGATAATAAATAATTTGTCAAGTTATTTGTTGAGTGAATTCCTGATCAATAAGATTTATTATGTGAATTCTTTGTCCGTAATTTTCTCTTGGAAGATTATATATATTTTTATGTTAGCTTCCTTGTGGGAGAATTCCAATTGAGATCATTCTTGTCCACTATGCATAACCAGATTCAATGACAGGATCAGTCAAAAGAGTATTCACATGCAGAGAAAACTATTGGATTACAAATGAGATACCCCCACAGGAATCCTTTCTATTTCAAGGTATAGTTCATGGGTGTTCAACTCAGAGAGAATGTACAAAGAAGATATAACAATAGCCTTCTACTGTGCCATACTCATTTTCAAGATCAAGGACCAAAGTTGATAGGGAAAGATTGGCATACATGTGAACAAAGGTATACTTCTCTTCCTATGTATCTCAAGAAAAGAGAGTTAATTTCACCTCTTACTATTAGATGGTCCTATAGAAGGGCAGTAGTCTTGACTGATATCCTTGAGCAATTAAAGGTTAACTAGATTGGCATGAGGTATAGACCTCCTCTACTTGTTTCATCACCCCCTGTAGTATATATCAACACAAATCAAAGTGATGACAACTTGGAGATATGGGTAGAAAGAGTTACTTTTCATTAGGAATTTCTAAGGGAACCTAAGGATCTGGAAACAGAGGCAGATAAATTTTATGATCTCAATGCTAGATATGAGGATTTGAACAAGAATTGTGGGCAGGGAGGACAACAAAGAGTAGGAGGAATTGCTCAAGCTTAGGAAAGGGAGGAAATGATGAGGTAAAAATAACCTCATCGATATAATGAACTAAATACTTAACCTCACTTCTTCCAGCCATCCTTACCTTACCAATCCTATAAGTAATTGGTTTCTTTTTGTCAAAAGGATTACAATCTTTATCTCCTAAAATTAATTGAAATAAGCTGGCCCGCCCTAACTTAATGGTTTAGTTTTTTAGCATTGTATAGGTTACTTACCATAATTGATTATCATGCTAGTCAAAGAGATTCAACACAGACTTCAACACCATTGAGGAAAAGCACTGAAAGAATGGGCGCTGTAACATTAGGAGAATGCATGATGGACCAAATTTTTGTAGTTTTTGTTATTTTCATTTTGAAGACTTTATGGCTCGTTTTGAGCCCTTTAATGTTTAATCTCATGGGATTTAAAGTTCGTTAGTTTGTTGAAACTTGGTTGAAGAATTTACTAACTGAAATGTAGTATTTTTTTAGTTGTTCTTATATAAATATGTAACTTTTGAAAGCAACATGATATACAGAAGAATATCATTATGTTGTCACTATATTTTCTGAGTTAAACTATTAATATGAATAAAGTGAGTTTTTCCCATCACCTTTAGAGTTACTAAGTAACATGAATGGAGTTATTCTGAATGAAGTAATTTTAGAGTTATTAGTGTAAGTGATCTAAGCTAAGTGTAGGAGCACCCGAGAGCTAGCCACTCAAGGGACTATAGATTCGATAGATAAGTATTCTACTTTTAATTCTGTTACTTTCATTTAGTAAATGATAATTAGAATTGAAGTTTATTTTCATGTGTGTAGTTCTGTCAAGATTAATCTTGTAGGTTGTAGTTGAGTCTGTAATCTTTGAGTTTTGGAGCACCTTCTTTTAGTTGTTAGTTTCAGATTGTTAAATCATTTTTTGTTAATTGTTAAAATTGTTATCTTTTGTTAGATCGATGTTTCATAGTTTCTTTACAAGCTTTTCTTCTTCAACAATTTACACATTTCTTAGTTTAATCATTTCCATGCTTTCTATTTTAATCGTTATGCTTTTTAGGTTCATAATTATTTGCTTTCTAGTCTATTTATTTCTAGCTTTCTAGATAAATGATTTCCTACTATCTAAGTTTAGTGGCCTCTTAGTTTAGAGTTCCATTTCAGTTGACCAACATTTAGAAAACCCAAGAGAGATAGTCAAGATGTCTTCTATTTCATATAGCCTTTGAACACTACCCGATCGATATAATAATGTATTTAACAACTGAAGTGTTAGGACCTAATAAAAACCTATCACATGATACCAATCTGCATCTAAGGAAGAATGCACCACCACTTGTACTTTTTCTATCATCAACACAACCTACCCAATTTGTATTTGTATAAGCACTTAGTGTAAAATCATTATCCCTAGGATACCTAAAGCCATGATCTAGAGTGCCTTTTAGATATCTGAATATCCTCTTTACAGTTGCAACACGTGTTTCTTTAGGATGCTCTTGAAATATAGCCACAAGACAAATTGCATGCATGATATCCGGTCTGGTAGCAATTAAATATAGTAGTCCTCCAATCATTGATCTATATTTTCTCTTATCAGCCTTAGGAGAATCATCATCCTTACTCAATTTGTAGCTGGTTACCATAGGAGCGCATACTAGTTTGAAACCATCCATCCCAAATTTCTTCAACATTTCTTTTGCATACTTTGATTGTGAAATGAAAATCCCTTTGTTTGTTTGATTGATTGATTTGTAGTCCAAGGATGAAATTCATCTCACCAAACATAGACATCTCAAACTTTTTTTGCATTTCTTCAACAAACATCTTACACATAGTTTCATTTCCTCCAAAAATAATGTCATCCACATACATAACTACTATCAAGATCTTGTCTCTTCAATTTTAAAATATAAATTTCTATCTATAGTACATTTGTTGAAACCTTGTTGAATCAAATATCTATCCAATCTTGCATACCAAGCTCTAGGAGCTTGCTTCAACCCATATAAAGCCTTTTTCAATTTGCAGACCATATCTAGTTGATCTAACAACTGGGCACTAGTAGAATTTGGCAAATAAATGACTAGGTGACTACAAATTTTAGACACAACAACTAAAAATGATTAAATTCTACTATTTTTTTGCAACTTAGCTATAAATGAGTAAATAAATGACTAATTTGGTCATGGACTAAAAAATTATTTAGTCATACAAATAAAAATAACTAAATATTTAGTCACACAAATACAAATAAGAAAAAATTAAAAAAATATTTGGGGAAACATAGGGTAGGAGTGTATTGCATGTGCAATTCATTTTTCGTAGTTATAGCAGCAATTAATATACTTTAGAGATAAAGAGTTTTTAGAGATAAAGATTGTTTGGCTTGATTCATTATTCGTTTGACAACTACACTTTCCTAGGTATTGCATATTGGGCGATAAAGATTGTTTCGAGAGGACCTAGAGACTTTTGAAAAGGTGGGAAAGGGAAAGGAATTCAGAGTTTACTACAACGAATTTGAAGTTAGCGAGGTCCTCTGTAGCGAAGTCAGATTTGGGGACACCCTCTACAATGAATTCAGAGGTAATTTGAAACCCTCATTACATTAAACACAAAATCTATAGCTTTCTAATTGATAACTTATAGTAGTTACAATCTACTATTCTTAATAATGTTGTTTTACAATCTTGCCATTGTTTTGCTTCATAATGTGTTTGAGCTAAATATAATAAAATTTGGATGTTAGTATCAAAATAGAATTTCCTCAAACAATTTTGATAAATTTTCACTAGAAGCACAAACTTCCTTGTGCAAAGTAAACATGTGCTATATTTACCCACACATCAGGCATCTAAATAAAGATGTTTGTTACTGTAGCTTCTTGTACCTATGTAAAAATTTCCTTTGTAAAATCAAATTGACCCCTTTCATCTAGCACAATGGTTGCCCCATTTGTAGCATAAAAATTTCCTAGTGTCTATGCCAACACTTTACAATACAGTTCTTTAGCATTCTCAAGATGTTATGCCTCCACCTTTGGATCCCTCCTCTCATTGCGAAAAGTTGAAAAATAATTCCAATTTCCAAGTGAAATGTCAACATAAGAATTCTTTGTATTTGATTCACTTTGTGTATCTTTAATTGTTTCTTTTGATTTAAGGTAGTCATCTGTTTTCAATTCCATTTTCCAAGCATAGATAAAGCATTCAATGAGTTTTTATCCACCTTAAGTGTATTCCCAATCAATTATAGGCTTAGTTGGATCTCATTTTGAGTCTAACGCATGGCTGCAAGACATAGATATGCATCCACATAATCAGGAAACTTGAACAATATTAGCCTTTATAAAAGATTTTATTTTTTAGTATCATGTAGTTGTTCAAACAACCTAGCAAGATTAAATAATGTTATGAATTTATCCCATGGTAACTAAAGTGAAACACCACCTTCTTCTAGTCAATGGAAAAATTTCATATCCTTAAAGAGAACAAGAAAAATTGTAGAATTGGCGTTGGGTCTTTTATTTATAAATTCAACCCAAATTCTGTTTCCTAATGCCTCCATAAAAGTTTGTTGAGCCAAATCTAGTTCATCATGCTCAAAATGAAGAATCCTAATGTTGTTTAACAATTGAATGGGTACTTCTTATCTGCTCTTCTTTAGAAGAGACTTTGTTGTCTTAAGAGAATATAAGGCTACACTGGGGTCTGATGATATTAATAACTCACCCATCTTGATAAATGCATGGGCATCATGTGGATCTATGTGAGTTTCCTTTCTTAAAATTTCCAAAGCCTTCTCTACCTACCCTTGCTGAGCATATATATGGCCTACAAATTTTAAGTTCTCACAATTCTTAGGCTAGACCTCCAAAACCTTTTCAAAATTTGAGAGAAAACTCTTAAGATCTTCTAGCTTCAATTGAACATGTCCACAAAATCATGTGGCCTTTGGATTCCTTGAATGATTCCATGTAGTAGCGACCAGTGGTTTCATAATCACCTTTACTATGATAAGATCATGCAAGATTATAATATGAATGAGATTTAATGAGATGGTGGTTAGCTGAAACAAGAGCTATCTTAGTCAACTATTCCACAAGAAAATGCTACACTGTAGTCAAGAAAAAATGGTTTGCTAAATGATTCAATGCCATTGCATAGTATAGGTACAATTCAAAGGCTCTATGGATTATTTCCATTCCTTCATGAACACTTCCTTTTTCACTAACTATGAGAATCCTACAAGTAAAAAAATCATAAAACTAACCATAGAGATTTATGTAGAGGTAGAACATCATTTCCTAATGCCTCCATAAAAGTTTGTTGAGCCAACTCTAGTTCATCACACTCAAAATGAAGAACCCCAATGTTTAACAATTGAATGGGTACTTCTTCTCTACTCTTCTTTAGAAGATAATTTGGCATCTTAATAGAATCTAAGGCTACACTAGGGTCTGACAATATTAATAACTCACCCATCTTGATAAATGCATGGGCATCATGTGGATCTATGCAATTTTCCTTTCTTAAAATTTCCAAATCCTTCTCTACCTACCCTTGCTGAGCATATATATGGCCTACAAATTTTAATCTCTCACAATTCTTAGGGTGAGCCTCCATACCTTTTCAAAATTTGAGAGAGAACTCTTAATATCTCCCAGCTTTAATTGAACTTGTCCACAAAATCATGTGGCCTTTGGCTTTCCTTGACTGATGTCATGTACTAGCAACTAGTTGTGTCATGATCACATTTACTATGATAAGATCATGCAAGATTATAATATGAATGGTATTTCATGAGAGGGTGGTTAGTTGAAACAAGAGTTGTCTGAGTCAACTGTTCCACAAGAAAATGCTTCCTTGTGAAGAAAAAATGGTTTTCTAAATGATTCAATGAAATTGCATAGTACGGGTATAATTCAAAGGCTCTACACATCTTTTCCATTCCTTCATGAACACTACCTTTTTCACTAACTGTGAGGATTCTATAATTAAAAAGTGCACAAAACTAACCACAAATATTTTTCCCCATTTCAAATAGTAAAATTGCCAAAAAAATGCAAATAGAATCACGTTGATTTTTGCACAAAAAAAAAGCCATGAGACCATAGCTTGTTGCTTATTATTATTCTTTGATATAATTTTTCCAATCATCCATATCTTTTTTAAAAATCACAGTTGTTTTAGGCTTTTAGCCATAGCAGCAAGGTAGTGAACTGCTTGATAAAATATTTTGGCAAACATGTATGAAAAATGTTGTAGCATAGATAAGGAAATGAAATTTGGAAAAAATGCCTCAAATAAATGTGGTATCATGATGATGGAATTCCATGACAAGCGAATTGTTATTGATTTTCATGGCATTCCATCACTATGAGACCACATTTCTTTGAGGCATTTTTTCAACTAGTTCACTGCATTGTCTATGCTATTGCTTAGTATTATGCTTTGATATATTTTTTCCAAGCATCCATAGCTTGTTCGAAAGCACTTGTTTTAGGATTTTAGCCATAGCAACAAGGTAGTTGATTGTTTGATAAAATTCTTTGGTAGACATGTATGAAAAATGTGGTAGCATAGACAAGGTAGTGAACTTTTAGTAAAAATGCCTCAAAGAAATGAGGTCTCATGGAATGCCATTACAAGAAAATGCAATTGGAAGATGATCCTACTTATTAGTTATGCAATGTGAAGAATTGCATAACTATTTAGGTTGACTTTGTAAAAACTATATTGTAATTGAAAATTTGTCATCTATCAACATCTAGTTATTAGTTATGCAATTTGAAGTAATGCTTTGAGTTTGAAAGATGTGCAATGGAATGTAATCAAAAATTTGAATATAAACCACAACAATCTATTTTTTACAATTTATTAGTTAAACTCTCTATTTTATTTGCTCTCTATAACTCTATTGCTATGGAAATGCCTTTCAATTAAAAAAATAGTTTTTGTCTCTTATTCTACATTTTTTTACATTTTGTCATCTATCAACATCTAGTTAGTAGTTATGCAATGTGGAGTAATGCTTTGAGTTCGTAAGATGTGTAATGCAATGTGTAGACACCTAAATTTGACCATATCTTATGACATTACCTTAACGACACCTTTTCTTCTAGGTCCCTTTTCATGACCCCTTTCATCACTCCCATTAGTTAAATAAATTATATTTATTTAACTAATTCCTTTTATCTATTTATCCTTCTCTTTCATCAAATTAAATAAATCTTAATTCTAATTTTCATCCATTTGCATCAAATTAAATAAATCTTAATTCTAATTTTCATCCATTTGCATCAAATTAAATAAATCTTATTTATTTAATCTCATCATCCAATTTAAATAAATTAAACATTTATTTAAATTCCACATCTCTCTCATAATTTAAATAATTTCATTATTTAAATTATTTATCCCCACTCCCATCCTTATTTTAGTCACGTGTCATCCTCATTTAATGTGCATTATAAGCACTAAAATTTTCTTTTTAATCCTAGCCATCCACATCACATAATTGGCTTTCAATTGTAGCCATTTAATTGATTCCCTTTCCCTCTATAAATCAAACCTCTCACAAGTCATTTGATCATGGAGCATTTGAGTACTGTTATGTTGCTGCAATAATGAGAAATCAACATTCCTCCATCAACAATCCTTCAAAATCTTGCATTCCCATGCGAGGTTGAGAAGAGAAATGGAGTGAATCCCTATTAATATGCATGTGTGTTTAGATTAGATATTTGTTTTACATGTGTGTATTTTGCAAGTAACTTCATTGAGGATGTTGGAAATTTGAATCTTAATCCAATAAGATTTTAGACCCAATTTTCCTCTTTCTACAAAATGGTGAACCCGACATGAATGAATATTTTAATGGTTTCATCTAGATTCATTTAGTTTTCTCTCATTTTTCATGGTTTGTGTAGACATGTAAAATATACATGCACCTGATCCTGATTTTACTAACACTAGTTCATCCTGAATCATCTCCTTTTCTAACCATTTAATCGAATAATATGCATTTGATGAAGTTCATCACATTCCATCTCTTAATTAAATAAATCAATTTTATTTGATTAAGTCATCATTTCCTTTTTAATTACATAATTCATTTTATTTAATTAATCTCTAAGGTCATCTCATTTAAATTAAATAAATTTATCTTTATTTGTTTTAAAACTAACACCATGTTCTTTAATTAAATAAATCAAAATCTTATTTAATTAAGTCTAAATTCATTTTCTTCTCATTTTGATTTAAATTAATCCAAAAGTCTAAGTCAAAATTGTCAAATTAGCTAATCTCCCTCTTAATTAATCAAATCCTAATTAATCCTAATCCTAATCCATCCAATCCTCTAGATCTTGCAACTTTCACAAGTAAATTAATTTAATAGATTTATAAATTCTTCTATTTTTATTCAAAAGGGCATCTCTTTGGAATATTCCTCCATTTTTAAATCTCCCTCCCAAAAGGTCTTGTCCTCCAAAAAGGCATTAAAGGCCTCTTACATGTCCTTTTCTTGGGCCAAGTGGCATTTAATTTATTTCTTCTCTCCCTCCAACTTGTCACTTCTCCAAATTTGAATTTCCACCTAATTGCATTAATGTGCACATTCATCCAAAATTACTCCACCTTTGTCCACTCACATGTTGACAAGTGGCATTATGCTATTGGTTGGTGATTTATCCCACATTCATCTATTTTTCCCCATCCTCCATCATTATCTTCTATAAATAGAAGGATTTCTTAGGCATTTTGATCCACAACTTCATGCAACATTATTATCTTCAAGTTTGAGCAATTTTCATCCATCTTTATCCACTTCCATCCATTTCCATAATTTCATAGCTAGGTTATGAAGACATTTCATCAAGGAGCATCAAATGTTCACCACTGATCATCAAGCATGCAAGGAATTGGGAAAGGGCCATTTTCCACATCAAAATGGCACCAATTCCCCCATGGGATTGAGAGTTTGTTTATTTTGAGCAAGATTAGATTTTTTTTTTTCATGTTTTTCATTTATTTCTTGTTCTTGATATCTCAAATGAATTTCATGTGGAATGTTGTTTCTAACTTGCATATGGGACTAATTGTGTGTTTGTTCTTTGTGTTTGTGCAGGTATAGGATCACCATTCACATTTTGACACTGGAAGGAGGGAAAAAATCTCAAATTTAACACGTCTTTTTGGTCATTTTCTTTGTTTTTCAATAGGTCTATTCGTGAATCTCGATATAGCACATCTATGGCTTCTTTTAGCGCATAGGTGGTGACTTTTGGCACATCTAGGCTTTGTTATAGTGCATCCACCGCATCTTCCAGCACATTCACCTCCTATTTTAGCGGATCTAAGCACTCTTTTAGAGTATCTGAGCATTGTTT
This sequence comes from Sequoia sempervirens, assembly GCA_007258455.2. NCBI lineage: Eukaryota > Viridiplantae > Streptophyta > Pinopsida > Cupressales > Cupressaceae > Sequoia > Sequoia sempervirens. The sequence goes on from VDFB02281492.1 coordinate 1,035,786,929, forward strand.
TAGTGCATCTGAGCACTCTTTTAGTGCATCTGAGCACTATTTTAGTGCATCTGAGCACTATTTTAGTGCATAGGGTCTCTATTTTAGTGCTTTTATAGTCAGTTTTAAAATGGCCATATCTTGGTCATATGAAGGTCTTTTTTGAAGCTTTTTTTTTAAATGGGGTAAAATTTCATAAGCTATGCAATGGTGTTAGAAAATCAAAGAGGGAAGGAGGAAATGAAAAAATTCTTTCTATGGCATCATCACTTGATTGTAATAAGTGTTTTTAAACACTTTGGGAGCAATTATAATCCCATTTTTAAGGCTTTTGTTCTCTTCAAGTTTTAGGGCTCAAAATAAATTTCATTTTGGTTTTAAAAAGAACAAAAAAAAGGGGATAAAAAGAATCTTAAGAACTTACTACATTTTATTTTGGACTTAACAATTGAACAAAAAAATCTCACACTTTCAAAGTTGGTGCCTAAAAAGAACTCATTTTATGCTTTGAAGTTAAAATGAACATGTGCTTTTGTGTCTTGTAATCTTTTTTGCAAAGTAATCTCATTTAAAAAGGCATATGCACTTCTCTCGCACTTCATGAAAATCTTGAGAATCAAAAGTCTTTTTGGTGACATTAAGTTGCATAAGATTGCCTCCACACTTCAATTTGGATTCTTAAAATTGAAAAAAGCTTGCTAGTGTGAGTGGAGTATATCGCTTGTGTTCTCTCTTCATGTAAACAAAGATTGATCGAACTACGAATGTGCTTGCTTGCTTTTGTTTACCCTTAGAGGGCCTACTTGGTGGGAAAAAATAATCACCCCAGGGAACGACCCAATTGGGAACACGCTAAAGCCAAGCAACTTCCACCTAGTATATAAGTGTGGGTACTTGAGGAAAGTTAAAGTATCACAAGGATTGTTACAACAAGAAGGGATTCAATGGTCTCTTACCATTTGGATGATCCCCCATGAATAGAATGCCTATACTAGAACCTTTTGTTTAAAAGCCCAAATCCTTATCTATTTGTTGGTGCAAGAACGGTCATTCTGAAGCTACCCCACATTTTTGTGATTCTTGGTAGAGATGAGAAGTATGACATGGGAGTTTCATGGGTACTAAAGATTGGCTGACCCATAGAAGTGAGTGTCGTGGAGGGGAGCCGGTGTGGTCAAGCCTTTAATCATTCGCCAAGAATAAGCGTAGTTGGATTTATTTGAGTGGGGATTCAACAAATATTGCCTCTTATCCATAGGGTTGTTATTGCTTTAGTGGGGATTCAACAAACATTCAAACATGATCATCAAATTTAAAACCCTTTAGAGGAAGAAAATACCTTTGACAAAATTCAAGTGCTATTGCTTGCCCTAGAGATTCTATCCTTAGAGGCTTCTAAGCATTTGAATTTACATCTCAATTTTCTCTCACTAAAGTCAACAATAGGGAACTTTTTCCCTAATTTCCTTGATTTCCACATAATGGACCTTGTAGGGTGAAAAGGAAATTGAGACATAGACATTCAGTTTAAAACTAAGCAAGAAGTGTGGATGTGGTAAAAAGTCAATTCATTAATCAAGATGAAATCAATTAAACCCCACATATGTGCTTATTTATCTTTTGTCCTATGGTATTTTGAGGAAACACTAATCTTTTGGTTTGAAGTACTCTTAGGGAAAAGTATGTTCTTCAAAATCTTGGTCTTGTAAACAAGGTCCCTCTTAGGTTCACTTAGGATAAAAAAAACCAATCATTTCATCCATCTCAAACATCAATCAAATCCCATCTCAATCAAACAACTTTTGAACCATTAGAAAAATCATTCATACTATACTTTTGGTAAAATCCTTTAAATCAACATCAAAATCACCTTGTTTGGCTAAGTGTGTGTGGATGAATCCTTCCTCATACATCTAGTTAAATTATCATCCTTGTGGACAAGTTTATTCCAAGATAACATCCAACATCTTGGGGTTTATAAGTCCATTATCCAAATCAAATAAAATCCAATCCAAATGAAATAATGTAAAGAATCCTAAAGTATAGTATTCCTCCAAAGTTCCTAAAAGTTCAACACCCATATCACTCACCAATATAAACTTGATTCATACATCATGAGTAGTCTAAATCAACCAAAATATCAAAGCCTTACAATTCCAATTGATTATCAAAGCTCACATTTACACAATCCATACAAGGCATCATTATCTCCTACAAACCTCAATGGTACAACAAATGTGAGTATTCCCAATGTAAATTTTGGAACACCTTTCCCTATGGTAGATTTAAATCAAAGTCCAAACCTACACATCTATCAATTAAACAATCAATGCATGAGCCTTCAACAAAACAACATTATCCCACCAAATTCATACATGCCAAATGTGAATATACCAAGTACAAGTTTACCAAACATGAACATTTCAAATCCACACTTGGTAAACTTTGGGATAGATATATTTTCAATTCATAAAAATGTTGTTCAAAGTCCAAACATATATGTTAATGATTCCATGTATTGATTGAAGTCAAGGTAACACCAGGAAAAATCAAAGTTATCTAAATCATGGCAATGTGATTCCCAACCACAACAATGTTCAATTTCAACATATAATGCCAAATCTAAACATTATCCCAAATCAGAACATTGTCCAAAATCAAATTTTCCATGATCCCATACAAACACCACAAGTATACACTCCAAATTTACTTGAACAAACACCAAATCAACTATACCAAGGGTTCCAAGATCAAAATCAAGATCAAATTTTGCAAGATCAAATTGCTACACTCACCAAAATAGTTGATTCATTGTGTCAAGAGATATCTCCAACCCAAAATCAATACACTCTTCCATTGGTTAAACCATGTCATCAAAAACACATCAAGAACAATATATTTCCAATATCAAGAGGTTGGATATCAAGATCAACAACATCAACAATAAACCCAATCACCACATCCCAAAGACCAATCACCACATCTCCAGAATCAATCACCACAAGGTCAATTTAAAGTAAAAATCTCACAAGGTAATAAAAAAAAATACACACCACTTGGGGAACCAATTGAATCGGTCATGCAATAGTTGGTACAAGAAAATCTCATCAAAATCCCCATTTATGAAAATTATCAAGAGCCTCGAGTTAAACCACCATGGTATAATGAGAATCACCTTTGTTATTTTCATAAAGTAAAGGGACACACAACATCAAATTTTATTCAACTCAAAAATCTCATCCAAGACCTTATTGATAAAAAAATAATAACTATTGGGGACAATGATCAAGATTCAACCACTAGCGATAGCATTGACAATCTCTCCACCACAATCAAGTTGAAAATACTGATCAAGATCTATCCATCAATGAGCACCTTGAAGATGTTTCTACCTCATCTGAAGATCAACTCAACATACATCAAGAGTCACTTTTTTATCATGATAAAACTCCTCAACAATATCTGATAATGATATATTTCAAGGAGTGTTAATATTATTTGATCCTATAATCCATGATCCATTGACCAATGATCATGTTGAAAATGTCTCTACATCACCTAATGAGTTCGAGGACATATCTCAAGAATTCGTTCCAAAGCATCTTCAAAATCTTTCACCAAAGTCTAGCAATGGTCCTTTCCAAGACATATTGACACCTTCGACCTCATGGTTCCAGATATTGAAGGAATATTCAACTCAACATTTGATCCAAGTCTACTCAAAGATCAAGAGGATATTAAGCCACTTCCCAGGCCTAATAAAGATATCCAACAACCCTTTATAAGAAATCCATCCTTTGAAACTGACCCATGTTAAGAACTTGATCCAAAGCTTGTCAAAAGCAATTCTGAAATCATTCGAGATCAAGAATTTGTATCTCCAAGCCACTACAATGATCTAATGGACACTCTCATATCTATACAAGATTTCACAAATGATGATCACATCCTCATAGCACATACTCCTCCATCTACCCATGAGATGCTTTCTTTGGATGGACACCTAGATGATCTTCATTCAAAACATGATTCCTTTACTCCTGACATTATTACACAAAAGAGCAAGTTATTGATTCCTACAGTCAAACTGAGTTGTCAACATCAGGATCATATATATCCCAAATTTAGACTGAGGACATCATGTATGGAGATATCTAGCATTATCCACTCAAGGAAACATGTTAGATAGAACAAGATATTCCAAAGTCAGTAGAGCAGCAAATTGAAATAACATCATCTGCAGTGGCCATTTATTAGAGAATACTTACTGAACAAGACATCTCAAAAATAGGTAGAATCAAAGAACAAAGGTACTACTACAACCATACTAGGGGAAACTATGTCTCAAGCAAATGTCAACATAGGGAGCACAAAGAATCCTTATAATGAAACCAATACCAATACTACAACCAACCATGCCACGAATCTTCATCCACCCATCACCCTATCCATGAATTGGGACCAAAATCAAAAGAAAGATTTGAATCAAAGTATAAAGAACATTATCAAAGAAAAAGAAGCTAAGGAGTATAATGGACAAATCAAATATACATGGATACCAAAAAATACAAAGAAAGTAAATATCCCTATCAAACTCCATTAGTAAAACAAACTATGGGGAAAAATAAAAACAATGAAAAGTATCCATCAAAGATTTCCACAAAGGAAAAAGTAGGCTTCTCAAGCAACACACAAAGTATATCAAGTAGTCGGTCCTAATTCTATGCACACCTTCGTATACACCCATCATTGCTCATCTTCCCAAGTTTTGAGATTCAAAGGTTTTGAAATATCAACCAATCCATCTTTTATTCCTAAACACACTCCATCCACACCTCCACGCATGACATAAAATTCTCACATTGACCATGTATTGGCAACCACCCTTCATTATAAGGATTCAGAAGGCACTCGAATGCGTTGTGCACACAAAGACAAAGTTAACTCTGGTATCAACAAAGCAGATCAGGAATCTCAAAATTTGTATTCAAGTGCACGTATCTTGGAAAAAAAACTTCTTCAAGTAGGATATCAATGACACATTATTACATAAGCATCTACATCGACACCACCAAGTGGTTTAGCATGAGCTTAAAATCTTTCACAAAAAAATACAAAAATATAAAAAATTATGAAAATCCAAAAAAAAAATGATTGAAAACAATAAAGAGAAAAAAATCGTCCTCTAGTGAAAACCACTATGGTGGTGCTTTGGACAAGTACCATGATGAAAACCTAGAAAATAGGCATCATGTGTAGAATTGAGCATCTCATCCTGATTCCCATCCATAATAGATACAACATTTCATCCATCTTATCCATAAGAAATCCATTTATCCATAGCCATTGATCCAATCTACTTTCATCCATCTACATCCATCTTCCAAGTTATCTTGATCTTGAAAAAATTTTGGTGCACACTTTACACTTGCTTATGGTAGACATCTTGACATGAGTGATTTTCATTCATCTTATCCTATCCAATGTTATCTTATCCATGAAGCATTATCCAAATGAGCATTCTTTATTCGAACACCTTATTTTATTGCAAGATAATCCATATCCCTCCATCCATACACCTATCCAAACATCCATCCATGGCATTCCATACATTGCTAGACATTGGGGGAAGATATTTACATCTTGCTTTGGGAATAAATCTTGATCTATATCTTCCAACTTATTTGGTGATCCAAACATTGGAAAACATATATAAAATCAAATTGGTCAAGCATTTGTAATCCAAAGTCCAAATCACTAGCCCATGGCATGTTTTGACAAGAAGACATCCTTATCAAGCTTCATCTTTCATCAAACATCAATCCACACAATCAAATATCAGTTGTATCTAATTTTCACTTCAACATCACATCAATCATTCAAACAAATTTTGTTCCAAATCAAGCTTCAAAATCTTGATCAATCAAATCCCATCAATCCCTCATCATCTTGGGATATCCATCCTAATCCTCATGTTTCTTAACACTATCCTTACATTGTTGTGCATCCTCAACAATGTTATCATCATCAATCCATCGATCTGATCAATCAACCTTAGCTTGGTTTTCAACAAAATCCCAAAACAGAGCATTGATATTGTCACACATGTCCATATCCAAAATATCAGAATCATGCAAAAAATATAAAAAACATTCAAAAAATCGTATGAAAACACAAAAACATCCAAATCATATCAAAATCCAAAAATAGGTCAAAAATTCAGAAAAACATGTTGTCTAAACTATGTCGTCTCTAAGCTTAAACATAGGCAAGACTAATCTTTGATCAGCCCTCAAGACACAAAATCCAAAAACATTCATAAAATCTCAAAAAACCCCGAAAACGTAAAAATATCCAAATATTTGAAAAAAAACCCATCCATCCCATCTCACTTTCACCCGCAATAATCAATCATCCATAACAAATCAATTGTCACCTTCATCCTTTAGAAACACAAATAGAAACAACCACAAAAATCAGTAAAAACAAACTTCAAACACAAAATAAAAATTGAAACAACAAACTTTTAAATGTAAAATCAAACTCTTGATCATTCACAAACATGTAAATCGACCTTATATCAATAGCCTTTCAAACAACGTATCAACTTGCCACCATCCACTAACATGTCCTAGGATGCATCCTTCCTACAATGGGAAATATCTATTGGAAAAACTCTTTGGATTCTTATCCTAAACAAAACAAATCCCTTTGGCTGGAGGTATGAAAAACATTGGCTTGTTTTTTCACTTGATTTTTCTTTGATTTATCTTATTGTGCTCATTCCAATGACCTCCCAATGTTTATCAAAAGGATTTAGAGAGAATGGAATGGGGAAATGATCATTATCTTTTTATCTACTGTGCTTGTTGGATATTCTTGTAAAATAACTTCATCATGCGTGCTTTGTTTGGTTTGTAGGGAGGGTGTTTTAGGTGTCTTGTTGACCACATAGGAAGGCTTGACTTTCTATGTTTTGGTTTGAGATGTTTGAAATATCCGAGTTGCATTTTAAATAAGGTTCCATATGTCAGGTGTGAATAAGATTACTTCTATCTAATTGTCGATTCAAAGTCCATCACACTAGGTGCAACACCATCTTGGTTCTTTATACCTTGATGCATTGTACTTATGTGTATTATCAAACATAAGGTAAATAACCCTTTTAAAATCTCAATTCCTAATAAGCAAATCATCATCATCATCATCACCATTGTCATCTCTAATAAAGTAGGTTTGTTGGATCTTATTTCTTTTGTCTTCTTTTCACGCTAACATGGTACCATGACAGTTAATCAAAATCATCGCTAATGCATCCCTCCTAAATCCACAAACCATTGGCATGCAACATAGCTTATCATATCATATCATATAGGAAACATTGATCATCTCACATGCATTGCATTTCATCATCATAATATGGATTGGTTATTCTAAGCATCTCATAAACCATACATTTGCATCCATTACATAATTATAAATGCATCATCACATCATAATCACATCATCATATCATCCATATATTTAAAAACGTGCATAGAAAAGATACTGAAAAAGAAATGCATCAATCCATCCATCATGCATAAATAAAATAGGACATCTCATAAATCGAATCATATCATCAATAAAATAATTGTCATGGTACAAATCTGTATCAAGTGTGTGTAATATATCAAAATATACATGAGGCTACCCGTGGATGATGAATTGTCTACATCAAACATTTGAGCTTTCTAATCTTGAACTTCTTTGTCGCGAGATTGACCCTCAAATCAAACTTTTCTCTCGATCTCTCGAGGGGGCAGTGTACTAGTATACTTCTTTCCGCTAGGGCATCCGAAAAAAAAATCAATTTTTTTTTGAATTTTGATTGTGGCAAGGTTATTCACTTATCAAAGAGGGGCAAAATATAGACACATAAAATATACATGCACCTAGTCCTAATTTTACTAACACCAATTTGTCCTGAATCATCTCCTTTTCTAACCATTTAATCTAATAATTTGTATTTGATTAAATTCATCACATTCCATCTCTTAATTAAATAAATCAATTTTATTTGATTAAGTCATCATTTCCCTTTTAATTAAATATTTCATTTTACTGAATTAATCTCTAAGGTCATCTCATTTAAATTAAATAAATTTATCTTAGTTTTATTTAAAACTAACACCATCTTCTTTAATTAAATAAATCAAAGTCTTATTTAATTAAGTCTAAATGCGTTTTCTTCTCATTTTGATTTAAATTAATCGAAAAGTCTAAGTCAAAATTATCAAATCAGCTAATCTCCCTTTTAATTAATCAAATCTTGATTAATCCTAATCTTAATCCATCCAATCCTCTAGTTCTTGCAACTTGCACAAGTAAATCAATTTAAGCAATTTATAAATTTTTCTATTTTCATTCAAAAGGGCATCTCTTTGGAATATTCCTCCATCTTGAAATCTCCCTCCTAAAATTATTTTCCTCCAACAAGGTATTAAAGGTCTCTTACATGTCCTTTTCTTGAGCCAAGTGACATTTAATTCATTTCTTCTCTCTCTCCAACTTGTCACTTCTCCACATTTGAATTTCCATCTAATTGTATTAATGTGTGCATTCATCCAAATGTGCTCCACCTTTGTCCACTCACATGTTGACAAGTGGCATTATGCTATTGGTTGGTGATTTATCCCACATTCATCCATTTTGCCTCATCCTCCATCATTCTCTTCTATAAATAGAAGTCTCTCTTAGGCATTTGATCCACAATCATCCACAATCTTAGGCATTTTGATCCACAACTTCATGCAACACTATTATCTTCAAGTTTGAGAAATTTTCATCCATCTTTATCCACTTTCATCCATTTCCATAATTTCATAGCTAGGTTATGGAGACATTTCATCAAGGAACATCAAATCTTCACCATTGATCATCAAGCATGCAAGGAATTGGGAAAGGACCATTTTCCACATCAAAATGGCACCAATTCCCCCATGGGATTGAGAGTTTGTTTATTTTGAACAAAATTAGATAGTTTTTATTCATGTTTTTCATTTATTTCTTGTTCTTGATATCTCAAATGAATTTCATGGGGAATGTTGTTTCTAACTTGGATATGGGACTAATTATCTATTTGTTCTTTGTGTTTGTGTAGGTATAGGATCACCATTCATAGTTCGATTTCAATTAGTTTTATTATTTGCTTGAATGGTTTTTGAGCCTTTTAACAATAACCATTTGATGAAAAGTAGTTCTTTCGCATGTCTATGCGTTACTTTTTTGCATGCATCTAATTCTAATTGCTAGTTGTTAAAGAGAAAATTCCATAAGCCGCTCTTCTACCATATCCATTCGGGCTACCATATCCTTGGTATATACTGTTGATATAAATTCCACCACTATATGATCCTCTTATTGCGCTTCCATATCCTCCCAATCCACCATACATATTGTTTGATCCATACATGCCAAAACCATATCCTGGATTGTAAGGTGTCATAGCACTGTAGCTTGAATTATAATTTGGCATGGAACCAAACCCTCCATAGTTACTTCCATATAGATCCTACGACCACCATTGTAAGGTTCTCCATGACCTTGACACTAAAGAAACATCCTCCATAATCCCATCTTCCACCATGACCACTAGATGTAGGATCTTGTTTATGAGTTTTTTTTTCAAATGCATAGAACTAAGAGAGATAGGAAACCCTTGGACTAGTATTATTGATCTCATTGGCAACATGCAAAATTGGCAAAATTGAAGCAAGAGAAGATGGAATTACTTCACTTTCAAAAGCCAAATAAAAATTGTAGTTAGTGGTGGTATGTGTCCTTGACAGTCACCAAGTTGGTGGCTCAACACTTCTTCTACCCATTTCTCTATATATCACAAAAGTGAGCTCTCCTCACTTACCAACTAACTCATTACCTCTCTGCACCAGGAATCTTCCTCCAAAAGAACCATATCACACCATTGCAGTTCATATAGCACTATAGCAACACCTACTCAGGTATTTTATCGCTTCACACAACACATCTAAAAAACCTTCTTCAAAAGCCTATAAACGAACCCCACATCCTTATGAAATCTCCATAGCACTTCGTAGCATTCATCTGTCATTCTTGATCATCTTTTCATTGGGATTATGCACTTTTAAACCAACTTCATCATTTTATTGCACTAGACCCATTGCTATCACTTTTTCTAGTGACAAGGATAGGACATTTCACTCAGCCAGGTTTCTATTCAGTAGATTAAGCCTCCATATCGCTTGCAACTTCAATACGACATTTTCTATTTTGAGTGTATCCTGCTATTTTAGCTTTCCATTTTGAATATATTTTGCAATCACGACTTTTTTGATAATTACATTCTAAAACGTATCTTGAAATCATGACTTTATTCGGAATGTTGTGGGCACAATTTGCATACTTTAGAGTATTTTGAGTTTCTTTTGCATTCATACCATGCAATTTTCACAAGTTTTATTGAATTTTGATAGCATCGAGCAAATTTTTACAGTAGTCAACATGCAAATATATCTTCTTGCCACAACTGATAATTGGCTTATGTAGGGAGTGCCTTTGATCTGCTTGAGATTACAATTTTAGCTTAGTTTTTAATTTAGTTTAGTATTTAACTTAGTTTTAGTTTTTAATTTCTAACTTAGTTTTATTTTAGTTTTATCTAATTTAGTTTTAGTTTTAATTTATAATTTAGTTTAGTCTTTGATTTATAATTTAGTTTTAATTTTTTATTTCTAATTTAATTATAGTTTTAATTTCTAATTTATATTAGTTTTAATGTCTACTTTAGTTTAGTTTTTAATTTATAATTTAGTTTAGATTAAGGTTTCTTAATTTAATTCACATGTAAGTTTCTTAATCTAGTTTGGATTTAGATAAACATTCCCAAAACCATCAACCAAACATGTCTAATTGCTACCCTCTATATTCATCCTCAACCTATGAATGAAACCAAAAGATTGAATATCTTGACTATCGTTTAAAAGAGCTTGAGAAACAACTAGAATCCCAACATTTGAATGAAGTGATGCAATCATCTCATAAGCCTTTATCCTCACCCAAAACCACATCATCTAAGTTCAAAGTCCATGACTTTTTGCAAAGGATAAATGAGAAACCCAAATCTAAGTCCTCAAACACAAATAATATTGTGCAATACTAGCATGTCATGCATCTATCTTAATCCCCCATTTAAGTCAAAATAAACCTCATGAGTCTTTCACCCAAATTAACGAATCTATCCAACCATTCTCTCCCATCATACCATCTACATCCAACGATTCATGTCAATCTCCGAGTCCAAAGCATGCTAGCATAGACTCCCTTGGACATCAAGATCAAAGTATTCTTTCCATTCCATCTAATGATACCAAAAATATTCAATGCCATCCAATCTTTGACCAAGATCCCATCACTCAAGAACCTCATGATGATCCCCTTATCTCTTTTTGTTTCATCCAAGATGATCCCCTTCCATCTCAAGAGAAAAGTATCCTTCTAAGTCCTCCTTCCACCTCATCTAATGAATCCATACCATCTCATGATTCCATTGCATCCCAAGAGCATGATAGTTCTTCCATCATATCCAATGATGTCCTACCATCTGATGATCAAGATATACTTTCTACAAAATCTTAGGATTCCCTGCCTCATCAGAATCAAGATATACCTCCATTAAAGGATACCCTTTAATTCCATAATGATTTTCATCCTTCTCATGATCAAGATATGCCTTTCATACCACTTCATGATGATTCCATACCTAATAAAGAGAAAGATACTCCATCTCCTATACCTCGTGATCCTTTTCCAAGTCAAGATCAAAGTACCCCATCATCCTCATGTCAAGATTCTATTACCCATCATAATTCCCCTCATGATCACAATCCTCAACAAGATCCTATCACACCTATACAAGCAACCCATGATCCCCACATTTATAAAATAGGTTCCTCCACCTTTACCCACTTTGGTTTACTTCTAGCACTATCCATTCATCCATATCATATCCTCCCCAAAATTGACTCGCATCTTGTTTCATAAATAATACATATCCCATTGGAAAAAAATGTGTCAAATTATGAACTAGAAAGGGAAAAGGTTAGGTCTTCATGAACAAGGTATCCTAGAACCCCTTTACATCCAACAAAATCCCAAATATCATGGCCTTGGATATCAAGCTCTAAATGTTGGTATCCCTCATAAATCTTTCATCCCACCATATAAATCCAAATATCCACATTCTCTACCTTCCCAATCTATCCTAGTTCCTTATCCTAGTCCATCAAACCTTCCATCTATCCTAGGTTATTATCTTCTAAAGCCTAGTCCATCAACCCTTCCATCCGTATTGGGGCCCTACATCCCTCCATATCATATTCATCAAGAACAAAAAAGGCACACATCTTTGATGCTCTCTCAAAATTCTACCTACATTAACCCATCTATAATACCTCCATATCATTCATCTGAATTCACCTATCCCATTGCTCTTGGAAGCAATTTGGGTGCCAAATGTCAAAATATTCCATATCAAAATGCACATATATGAAAGGATCAACATGTCTCCTCAAAGAGATTTGCAAAAAATAAAAGAAAATCTGATCCAAAGTCAAAAGAAAAATCCAAAATTCTATAAAGGCCCATCAAGTCAAAAGGAAAAAGTCCTAAAGCCACAAAGGCCCACAAAGCAAAAAAGAAAAATTTCAAAGGCCACAAAGTCCCATAAAGTAAAAAGAAAAATTTCAAAGGCTACAAAGGCCCATGAATCAAAAATAAAAGTCAAAAGCTATGTGGATTTCTAAAAGTCTTGTAGAAGCAATAAAATCTAAATTGGCATCCAAACTGGCTAATCCAAAAGCTTCCTCCAATCTTCCATCTAAAAACATATCATATTCTAAATCCATTTTTCCTTCATCACTCCACCACCCTTCAACATGTGTGCCAATGTTGATCTTGCCATCCTTTCCATCTATCCATAAAAAAACCTTCCAACATCCTATCCATTATCCAACATCCATCCCCCATTATCTTCCTTTAATCCAAACCTTTTCATAAGTCCTTAGCTTCTTCCATCATACCATTAATCTACCAATGTTTATGAGCCTATCCTTATTGCCATGGTTTATCAGAGCACATATTCGAGGGATATTAGTCATGGAACTTGATGCTTGAGTCCTTCCTTCATCTCCCTATTATGCATATACTACCTTCCATTTTCATTTATCCTTATCCATATCCATTTTTTTCCTTTCTCTTGCACTCTACACTTGGGGGAAAGTTTCATCCATCCTATCATACATATCCATTATCCTCTTTACATTCATCCTTTACCTTTCCACCTTTGGTCTTGACAAGGCTAAGGATCTTCTTGAACATCATGCATCTTATCCTATACACTTTATCCATATCTTCTATACCATATCCTTTACCTTATCCATATTCCACCATTCTATCTAAATGCATCCTTTCTTCCCTTCCTTGATGAGGAATAGGGGAAAAATCCTTAGGAATTGTGTCCATATCTTATCTAGTTGATCTTGATCATTTTATTCATTATCCTTATTCTTTCATTCTTCCATTCCATATCTCCTATCTTATCAAAATCCATGTCCCATTTCCTTCCTTTGTTCTTGATGAGATTAGGGGAAAAATTAAAAATGCATGCTTTGGATATCCTTTCATATTCTTATGCATTACCATTCCATCAAATTTCACATCCTTATCATTTATCCATGATTACACTACCCCCAGGTGGGCCATCATGTCCCTTTTCAACCTCGAATATTATCATGCAAATCATATTTGAGCCTAGTTGTAAAACATTATCCAATCCTCAAATCTTTTGTCAATCATCAACAATCATCAACCTTATCATACTTAGAGGAATCAATGATCCTAAGTATTTATCATCATCATGCCTTATGGAATTGATCATTCTTGGCATCTTAATCAATTGACCATTATCATCTTTTGATAAGAGATATGTTGCTTGTGTGACATGTTTTTAGTAAATCTTTCCTTTTGATCTATCATTTATCTATGGTTTCATTACCTCTATTGTGGGACATCTTGTTTCTTCAATTAGTCATATCACATATTATCTCATTCCATCATAAAATGTCCTAAAAAAAATCCCTAAAAAATCATAAAATGTCTTAAAAAAATCCAAAATATCAAACATTCAGAAAATCCAAAAAAATCAAAACATTTCCAAAATTAAAAAAAAAAACATTTCTAAAATCCCAAAAAAAATAAAAAAATTCCAAAATCCAAAAAAAAATCAAATCATTTCTTCATCATCCAATCAATCAAAATCATTCCAAGCAATAAATCCAAATCCAAATCAATGCTTAATCCATACTATCCAAGCTAATCAATCTTTTCAAATTATCCAATCACATCCTTTGGTCTTGATCCTAATCTTGTTGTAAACCCAATCAATCAATCAATCAATCAATCAATCAATCATCCTTGTGTTGATCTAGGAATATATCATTCCACACAATGAAAAAGCTATCAACGCCAAACCAATCAATCAATTGATTAATCAATGGTTTACAACTTGATAGGGGCAATACCTTGTTTGTTTTTGTATCATTTGTGCATTCTTTCTTGCTTTCTTGTGTGTGTTATCATTTTTATATTGTGTTTGTATCAAATTTGAATCACTCCCTACTAATATTCATATCTTGTATCTAGACAAGGTTGTATTACGCTAAGGCATGAGACACATCGTCACCTTGGTCCTTATATCTTGGTGCATAATGTCTAGTTCTATATCAAACATCATGGTTGCTCACCTTCGTTGCAACATAACACATCCTTCCCTTTCTTCTATCCATTCACTTATCTTTCTCTTCACCAATCCATTTCATTTCTAGAGCATACTCGTGTTTATCCAACCTGCCTATCCTCTCGAGGGGGCATCATCACCCCATCCTTTTATTTTCATCCCATTACCTTAGCTTCTTTGAAATGATGTTACTCAACATAAATCTCATCATCTCAAACATCATCTCAAAAAGGGGAAAAATGTAGACACCTAAATTTGACCATATCTTATGACATTTCTTTAACAACACCTTTTCTTCTAGGTCCCTTTTCATGATCCCTTTCATCACTCCCATTAGTTAAATATATTTATTTAACTAATTCCTCTTATCTATTTATCCTTCTCTTTCATAAAATTAATTAAATCTTAATTCCATTTTTCCCCTATTTGCACCAAATTAAATAAATCTTATTTATTTAATCTCATCATCCAATTTAAATAAATTAAATATTTATTTAAATTCCACATGTCTCTCATAATTTAAATAATTTTATTATTTAAATTATTTATCCCCACTCCCATCCTTATTTTAGTCACTTTCCATCCTCAATTTAATGTGCATCATAAGCACTAAAATTGCCTTTTTGATCCTAGCCATCCACATCACATAATTGGCTTTCAATTTTAGCCATTCATTTGATTCCCTTTCCCTCTATAAATCAAACCTCTCACAAGTCATTTGATCATGGAGTATTTGAGTACTGTTATGTTGTTGCAATAGTGAGCAATCAACATTCCTCTATCAACAATCCTTCAAAATCTTTCATTCTCATGCGAGGTTGAGAAGAGCAATGGAGTGAATTCTTGTTAATATGCATGTGTGTTTATATTAGATATTTGTTTTGCATGTGTGTGTTTTATAGGTAACTTCATCGAGGATGTTAGAAATCTTAATCTTAATCCAATAAGATTTCAGACCCAGTTTTCCTCTGTCTACACAATGTAATCAACAATTTGAATATAAACTACAATTTTTTTGTTTTACAATTCATTAGATAAACTCTCTATTTTAACTCTATTGCTATGTAAATGCCTTTCAATTAAAAAAATAGTTTTTGTCTCTTAGTCTATAACTTTTTGTTGCTATATGTAGAACATTACAGATGGATCAATGTCGAAGGTTGACTATGGATCAATACCATGCATTTGATGAGAGAGTAGCTGATGAGAGGGACATGGAAAAATATCCATGTCCATGTGATGACTATCTTGGTGGAAAGGTGAGAAAAAGAATTTTGATTTATCGACATACGATAAGATATGGGCATAGTGGCATAAGCCCTTGGAATTACAATTATTATGAATATATGATAGAATTGCAGAGTGAGAGATGAAGAGGCATCAAACATAGATGATGTGACACCAAAAATAGATGAAGAGGTGCCAATTTTAGATGAAGTGTTTGAAGTTGATAGAATGTTGAATAAGGATCTAAATGATGATTGGGCCAAGTTGATGGAGGATTCTTTAAAGCCTATATATGCTAATTGTAAGTTAGTTGTTTGACAATAATCCTTCAAATTTTTAACTTGCAAGTGGTGTTTAGCTGGAAAAATGAGAGTGTAGATCAATTATTAGCATTATTAAGTTCGTTCTTACCACTTGAGTTCACATTTACAACAAAATGAAGTCAATGTAAAAATCAAATCACTAAGCTAGGGTTAGGGTATGAAAACATCCACACATGTGTGAATGGTTGTGTATTATTTTGCAAGAATCTTACAAGTGAGAGTGAATGTAAGAAATTTCATGAAGTGAGGTATAGACAAGGGTTGAAATTAGCTATGTTTCCTAGAAAGGTTCTTTTCCACTTTCTGATAATCCCACAATTACTCTGAATGTATAGGTGTAGAGACATTGTTGAACTTATGCATTGACATGCCAAAAATAAGAGTACTAATGGAAAACAATTGCATGTGCCTGATTCTAAGACGTGGATGGGATTTGATAACAGATGAATTGAATTTTCTCAAGATCCTCATAATATAAGGTTGGATTTGGCTCTAGATTGGATGAACGCATTCTTAGATCAAAGTACTAAATGGTCAACTTTGATAGTGTTTTTAATAAATTATAATTTACCTCCATGGTTAGCAACTAAACCATTTTTCTTAATGTTATCATTGATTATACCAAGAGAGAAAAGTGTGAATTCAAATATAATTGATGCTTATTTAGAGCCATTATATGATGAGCTAATGCAATTTTGGAAAGGAATTGAAGCACTCCGATCTTTAAGGGATGTTCATTCAATCAAATTCACTTTAAGAGCTTCCTTATTGTTTATGATTCATGATCTTTCTACATATGGCACATTGTCTAGTCTTAGTTTTCATGGATACCATGGATGTCTTGCTTGCAACTTTAAGTATTTTGTGAGGAACTCAAGAAGTTTGTGTAAGTGTATTTATTGTGGACATGGTGCTTACCTAAAAATGGACCATCCATATTGTCAACAAAAAACATGGTTCAATGGTCAAGAAGAGAATCATGAAGCACCATTGCTAATAACAGGTGATTACATTTTGAGAATGGACAAAAAAGAATGTCATTTATTGAAAATTATTGGATTGCTGGTAATAAATATGATCCATGTAATGAAAGCGGTGTAAAAAGGTTGTGCATATTCTATAAATTTCCATACTTTAAGGATATAACCATTAGGCATACTGTTGACTTTATGCATACTAAGAAAAATATAGCCTATGCTATTATAGAGACTCTTTTTGGTGCTTTTGATACTATTTCATCACGTGTTTAGACTTTTGACAACTAAACATTCATCAAAATATTTGGGTTGAAAAATATATGATGATGAAAAATATAGAAAACCTAGTGCTCCTTATATCTGGACAAAGGAACAATATGCACAATTATTATAGTTGATGTCTTAGACTCACTTTCCCATTGGATATGTAAGTAGTAGCATTAGAAGCCAAACTAAAATTAATGGCTTAAGAGGCATCAAGACCCATGAATATAATGTCATAATGGAGGATATTTTACCTATTATGGTAAATATATTGAGTTTGCAAAAGGGGACAAGATTGGAAGTTATAAAGTTGGGTCTAATAAATTAAAGAGAATTATTTTACATGTATTAGATCCTTCAAACTTTGATAGTTTGAGGGAGGAGGTTGTTGAATTCCTTTGTATATTAGAACGAGAATTTCCACCAACAATCTTTAGCATTTCTATGCATCTTTTGGTACATCTACAATATGAAATAAAGCATTGTGACCTGATAAGAACGAGATGGATGCATCCTATAGAATGATATATGAAGGTTTTGAAAAAAAATGTTTGTACTAGGGAAAAACTGAAAGGCCCAACATGTTTGAGGGATATTTAATGCAAGAGGCCATGGGATTTGCACAGAATATTTGAAGGATTTTAAAAATTTCAATTGGTGTCTATGGGATGATGACGAAGAAGAGACAGTTGCAGGTGAAGTATTAGAAGACAATGGATGTTGCTTCAAGATATCACATCAAGAAAGAACTGCAATACATACCCATATTCTTCAAAACACATCTTCATTCGATAAGTCTAGCGCATGTAAGAAAAAATTTACACAATAATTTATTTACTCAATTGCATTTACACGTTTATATTATTAATTTTACTAATTGTATGTTAATACTATATGTAGAAATATGAAGAATACAATCAAGCTTGGAAGCAACATCAACCTCAAAAGTGTAAACGTCATGCTGATTTGATTGGAGGTGATTCTTTTCCAAAACTTTGAAGAATGGATTGCCAATGTAGTTAATGATGCAAAAGAAGGTCAAGATATAACAACGGAGGAAAGTGAGCTTTCACAATCTCCACATTTATGGGCTATGTTGTTTAGTGGAATGTGGGCCTATGGTAGTCATTTAAGAGTGGAAGAAAAAGACAAAGGAAAGACAAATTGTGATTGTGTTGTTAGTGTTGAATTTCTTCATGAAACTGAGAAGAAATTTTACATTGGATTCATCCAACAAATTATTCAAGTGGACTATGGTGAAAATAGTCCTATATTGTTAAAATGTAAGTGGATCCAACCATATGTAGTACAATTTTATGAGTATGGATTTGTCACCTTAAGAGGTTAGCTCGTCACCTAAACTTTGGTTATTGTATAGTGTAATTTATTATTGAATGTAATAAAGATCTGAGTATAGGTATGCTTATTCACTATTGTTTTACTGATACATTTCTGAATGTAATCATCATTATGCTACTAGTACATTGTATACAAAACTTGAGATGTTCACTGCTGATTTGAAGTACATTTAAAGTTAGGTTCAATCATTCTTCTTATTTTTCTTACTTTGGTTGAAAATTTGAAATTAATTTTATTCAGTTAGAATATAATTTCTTGTATGTCCTATATGTTTTCTAGATGCAAACATATAATGGAAATTTGTGATTTAATAATACATATAGATATCTTAACATTAGGTAAACTAAGGCTCCTCATTACAAACAAACAAATGATCTCTTAGGTCTGATTGACACTAAAAACTAAAACTGAGAGACTGCAAGATTAGAAAATTATTCAATATTTTCAATAAAACGATATCTAAAACACTACATTCATAATAAAATTCAATACACACTATCACAACAATCAATAGAGGTATGTGTGGGATGGTGATACATATAGTTCAATGTACAAATGCTTACCGAAATATCAAAAAAACCAAATATGAATAGCACGGGGTGGTGGTGAGAACATGTTAACAACTAAATTAAATTGCAACCTCACACGGGGTAAACAGTGAGATTGCGATATGGCAGTGAAAAATCACTCAACCGCTATAATTAACTCATTATCCCATGGGATTCCAAAAGGGGTGTGTGCAGGGTGGTGGTATTGCTAACCCTACCACATTGCTACCCTACAATAGTCTTGAAATGATAGAGTGGTATGGCGGTGAACAATCACTCAACAACTAGAATTAACCTGCTGTCCTATAGGAGTCCAAAGGGGTGTGCACGGTGTGGTGGTACTACTAGAATGCTACCCTATAGTGGTCTTGAAATGACAGAGTGGTACTATGGTACAAGCTTTCAAAGAATTTAAATCATCAGTGGAAATGATTACACCTCTAAACATGAACCATTTGATTTCCCAAGATCAAAGGCATGCATTCAAACTCAAAATATGGGTAGATTATGAAATATTTTGCACGGATTGACATTAATAGTGAGGTGACCAAGCTCAACAGGAAATATTACTTGGGACTTGATGAAATTTTAGCAATCATTCACATAGTACAGCATACCAAAGGTAAGGGAGTTCGAGCAGGAAGACTCTATAGCTATTATTTTGTCAGGTAAGTTCACATAAACCCTTCATAGCAAGTGTATAAAAACTCAATTTACTTCTACAAGTAGACACTTAAAGAAATCAAGTAGGAGTAAATTCATTATCATTCCACCCAAAAGAATTCAACTTGTGAGTAAAAAGGAAGATTCCATAGTTTCTAAAAGAGAGAAGAGGTCCTTGCAACAATCCATTTTAGATGTGTTACCTAATTTTGTAATCAAAGGATTCAAAAAGGTGTTTAAAGATACAAACCATGGATGTAGAGACCCAATTATGCTTATCTCAAGGTGGGATCTATTTTGGTACTTCTATGAAAAAAGGGATGACAAGATTCCAGTTTCAAATCCTTGGACCTTAGATTTGGCCAAATTAATAGTCCCAAATGTCTTCGTAGATGTTGATTTTACTAAAGTATTGGCACAATATTATCACCCAGCTATCAGGACTATAAGAATGCTAGATGGTTCACCATTAGTGGTGTTGACTAAAGAAGCAATTGCAAAATGTTTTATGTTAAACAAGCAAGCTATCACTAAGATTGACTTGGAAAAAAGTGAGGAGGATTATAGGAGATTGAGAAAAACCTACAGGAGTGATGAGCTTCCTTTACAAATGAAAAGGGGTGTAAACAATAGGAGGATACCTACCTCCCCCTCCCAAATTGAGTCATTTTCCATAGAAGACTTCCAAGTATATTTCAAAATTTCACTTATTTTGCTTTGTAAGTTCTTGGAATAGATGTTGAAGAGAGGATGCCAACCTATCTCATGATGATGGCAATGAAGATACAAAATCCTAAAGTCAACATTGAGTATGACTTTGCTGTTAAAATTGAGAAAGGGCTACATGAGGGATTTTTGCAAGTAAGATAGAACTTAGCTCCCATCACTTTAAGGAAATACTCTCTTTTGTGACATTTAATATTGTACCAAAACAAAAACAGATGGACTAAACAAATGTGTTTTGAGAATGACTCATGATGAAGGGAATAGGTTGCTTGTACAAAACTGGTGCTACATTTGGGATCATAATAGATGTAAAAAGAGTCATTATGTAATATTTCATAATGATTTCATAATAAAGGTCATGGAAATTCTTTTTCATATTTCACCAAGATTTCCTAATAAAATCATGCAAATATTAAGACCTTTAGCATTGAAGCCAGAGTAGGGACACACTCACAATTTTGGTGATTGGTCTCAATCCCCACATGTTTTAACTAAATTTGTTTCTATTTGAACTGTATTTTTAGAATTTATGTGGCAAATGTTATGGATGGAGTAGGATTTTATGAAAAAATAGAAAAAGGAGACATTCCTCCCCGACCTAACAGAATGTGAGGAGCTATCCATAGGGTTTGACACTCTTGAAGAACTACAAAACTATTTGAAGATGAGGTATTTATTGAAGTCACAAGGAGAAAGGGTATTTGATCTTGAAGGGAATATTAATTTTATCAAGTAGAAACTTCTCAGTAGAGTTAGGATTACCTATGAAATTTCTTAACACCTCATGAAGTTTTTCAAAGGAAGAGGAAGTGAGAAATCATAAAGAAACTTGAGGAGGAGAAGAAGAAAAGGGACACTAGATTCCAAGGATTCTATGTTGAAGAATGGGATCCTATCAAAAGGATGAACTTAATAATTGGCAACTTTGAAAGATTATATGTTGATCTCGAAAAGAAACCTGAGGATCAGTCTTCAAAACCCTCCAAGCTTCCCATAAAACCAAGTGGTATTGTAATCATAGAGCCCCTACCAGACACTACCACAATACAATCAGAAGCATCCCCTAAGAAACTAAGTCCTAAAATGAATAAGACACATGGAGTGGAACCCTTAGTGGCATATGAAATAAGTGGAGTAGGAGATACTAAAGAGGTAGCTAATGTAATTTTGAATTTTAAAGATGATGAAGCTGATCAACCACCGCCTAAGCTTGCAACTAATTCTCACAAACTAGAAGAAAGAGTGGATGTACATGGGTATTATGATCAAGAAGTGCATGATGATGAAAGGGTGATTATTGCCCTTATATTTATTGAAGACGGTGACTTTATTAAAACTCTCGAGTTTAAGGATTTTTGGATTCAGATGAAAATGAACGAATTTGAGGAGAGACTCTAAATTAATAAGATGGAAACTAAGGAGTCACAACATGACCAAATTTTATCCTAGAGTTTTGAAGAACTCAGGATTAATGAAATTACTATTAGCCTCCAAGAAGCAAGAAAATTGGTCTTAGAAAGAAATATACAAATTATTCCTGGGATGGAGTTAAAAAAGATATTCGTACTAGATCAAGTAAGAATCCAAGAAGATCCCATGTTGGTTTCTAAATTTAATTTAGATGAGGGAATGAGTGGAATATGTTACAATCCAATAATTAAAACCCTAGCCTTTTGGACAAAGCAGAAAGAACATAAAAACCAAGATTGTTTGATGTTGTACAAGAAATGAGAGGGAATTCCATGGTAAAGACACTTCAAAACACATCAACATTGAAGGTAGCTACTATGACAATGCACTCAAAAATATTTACTAGGGTTGTGGTTATAGGTATTGAGCTTAGATTAGTAGACTATAAGAAAGCATAAATTGATTTGAATGATGAAGTGAATAGGTTATTCATAGAAAATGCTAAATTGAAAGAGCAGTTGTATGGAGCATGTCCTTCCCAAAGCACATAATTAATAGTATACCAACCCCCTGCCATCTAGACTGATATAGGTGCAATCACTACAGAACAAGTAAATGTGCTAAAACAAGATATTGAGAAGTTGAAAAAGACTTATGAAGAAAAAAAGGAGCAAAGAGACAAACCCTCATAGTATTGGAAAAGATCTTGGAGCATAGGGTTAAACAAATTATGGAAAAATTGGAAAATGTGTATGAATGTTATATCTCCTTGTCACAAGTAGTTGATCAGATAAAGGCCCATGTACCTATATTGGACCCCTTATTCAAGAAATGACAACCTGTAAATCAAACCTTAATAAATTTTTGTAGAATTTTACAAAGGAGTGTTGAGGCCCCCACAACTTTAAAGTCTACTAAGAAAGTGGTCCGAATGGTCACAAATGAATTTCAATACATATTTGTAGAAGAACAAAAGATCAAGGAAAGAATGGATCCACACATGAAAGCAATGGTTCGTGCCTAAGGTACTAAGGGATGATGATCAACTGAAAGGCTCCAAGGATTGGATAGATGAGTTTAGCAAAATTGTTCCCAACCACCTCACTAATTTATAGAAGGATGGTGAGATAAATCTTCACCACCTCAATTTAACCTTGGATGGAATAATTGCACTAGATGCTAGATACTCAATGGATGGTAAAGAGTTATTAGATAGTATATGGAAGAGTCACTTGGCTAGCACATGAAAAATATAGGAGTACAAATGGCCTCATGATTACATAATGTACCAACAGGAGCAGACATATCTAGCTCCCCCAGAAGAATAGGCCTTGCAGTGAAGTACCAAGCCTTGTAGATATTGTCATGGAGAGAGGACCTTGCCAAATATAAATGATCACAGGTACCTTACGATGAGTAGTGGAATTTTGTATCTTGTGAGTGCTGTGGACTTCAATATCTGATCCTTTTTTTTCATTTCTCATCTTTCATTACTTTAATGTAATCCTATGTAAACAACAATAATTAAGACTTTTTGATTTATGTTAAAAGTGGGTAATTGAAAAGACACTTTTTGACATGTCAGTTAGGAAAAAAATTTGAAACGTATTGTAAAATATTTTTGAATATCAATAGAATGAAGTTATAATTGGTGGTTGAATTCTAGTTTCAATTGTTTGTTGAAGTGAATTAATGAATGCTATCTTGTTGTCTCCAGTTTGATCTTTACTTGTTATTTAAATCAATATATCAAGGGTATATCTGGTTTATCAAAACACATTTGTTGTCAAACAATTCATTTTGTACTACATTTTGGTGTCAAATCTTTGGTAATTATGGTTTGTTTCATTACATTTAAATTCTAAATTATGGGAAATTATATATAGTAAATAGATTGATGGTTGTTTGGATAGTGAAATTAGCTCCCTTAGAAATTAACTAAAATATCCTGTCTTGATATGTCTAAAAGGATTATTTTAATTAAAGAGGATTGTGTGGTTATTTTTAACAATGATTTTACAATGCAACTAGCTTGCTATTTTCATTCAAGATACAAGTCATGATCAAAGTCAAGCACATACCAAGAAGATGGTACTCTACTTCAAACCCTCAACCTCACTTAGTTTAGTCTGCTTACATGGGGATATTAAGGAAGTTTCTAAACAATTAATATATATCATTTGTCATTTGTGAAGGAGAATCCTATGAGATCCAATATGGAAGTGGATCAATATCTAGTTTCTTAAGTAAACATGATGTCATAGTTGGGAAACTTGTTGTGAAACATCAGGTTAGTAATTTTTGGATGTTAAGGCTTCCCAGTTGGATATCAAAGATATTTTCTCATCAATTTAATTTGGAATTTATGTATAAATGGATTCTTTCATGGTGTAGGTCTTTACTGAGACAACACATGAACTAGGGTTGACATTTTTGTTGTCTAAGTTTGATGGCATTCTTGGCCTTGGTTTCCAGGATTTATTTATGTTGATAATGTTGTTCCGGTCTGGTTAGTGTTGATAGCTTCATTCTATAATGTGAACTTCATTCTATAATCTGAGTGTATCACCTTTCTTGAATTTTAAACAAGGTTTTAAAATCAAGGGTTCAATATGCATATTTTAGGCCTATGTTGAACACTCTATTTAAGGATTTTGTTGACAAGGCTACAATTTTCTAATTGATTTATCTTTCTACTGTGTTTGGACTTACTTTTGTAAACTTGCAATATACAATGCACTTTTATTCTTTCTGAATTGAGACTAATAGTAATTTTGTTGGTTGTATTGAGGAACAACTTCATTCATAGTGGAAAAAGTGGCACCCTATTGCTCATATTAGATGGCACATTGCATATAATGGAGGAAAGATTCTAGGGTTATTATTGACTGCATTGAAGGAGAAAGCTTCATATATGGGACATGATCAACACTCTTCTTCTTGGATTCTACACATTACAACTTGCTCCAAGAAGATTTCCCACATTGAAG
This sequence comes from Sequoia sempervirens, assembly GCA_007258455.2. NCBI lineage: Eukaryota > Viridiplantae > Streptophyta > Pinopsida > Cupressales > Cupressaceae > Sequoia > Sequoia sempervirens. The sequence goes on from VDFB02281492.1 coordinate 1,035,812,207, forward strand.
AAGTTTTAAGAGATGAAAGGGGCATGTGCTCGCATTGAAGGACTTCAAGCATGTGTTTCTATGATTGTAGAAGTTTTTTGGAGAAGTTTCTTTCTTGCAGTCATTTCTATGCATTGTAATTTAGATTTTTAGTTTTGTGGCTGAAAATAAAAATTGTAATACTCTATTTCTAATTTGTAACTAGAACACCTTTCTTTTATTAATAAATTTCATAAATTTATCCTTCTTAATGGTTGTCTTATTTTGTGCAATTGATGATTGATGTGTATTTTTGTGTTTTATGTTTAAATCCTCAAACATCAGTCAATTAAAATGACTAAATATACTACTAATTAACATCAATTAATAATTAAATTGACAAAATGTACTACCAATTGACAAAAAATAGAGAACAGTGAATAAATATGACTAAATATATGAACAATGAATAAAAATGACTAAATATACTACCAAATTGATTAAAATGATGATGAAAATTAATGACTAAATACACTACCAATGCACAAAAATCAATGAATAAAAATGACTACATAAGTTACTAGTTAACAACCAATGACTAAATATATCAGTGAATAAAAAATGACTAAATAAGTGACTGTATTACAACAATCAATGACCAAATCAATGACTAAATAAGTGACCAGTTAAATATATCAGTGAATAAAAAATGACTAAATAAGTGACTAGATTACAACAATCAATGACTAAATATATCAGTGAATAAAAAATGACTAAATAAGTGACTAGATTACAACAATCAATGAATAACTAAATGAATAAATATACACCAAATCGATCAATCAAAACAACCAATAAATGACTAAAAATGGTTTAGTCATCAATCTAGTCATGTTATAAATGACTGGCAATAAACTACTAATAGTCATCTGATCATGTTCAGTCATTTATATGCAGTTTTTATTAGTTTTTTTAATCATATATTATTGTTCCTATACTAGTGGGAATACCTTTGGTTGTTCCATGTAGACTTCTTCTAACTCACCATTCATAAATATAGACTTCACATCCATCTGATAAACTTTGAAGTCCTTATGAGCAACAAATGCCACAAATATTTTGATAGCTTCCATTCTAGCCACCGGAGAAAATGCCTCCTAGAAATCTATACCTTCCACTTGTGAGTAGCCTTTACACACAAGCCTTGCCTTGTTTCTTACTATTTCTCCATTCTCATTCAGTTCTTTTTCTAAAAACCTATTTACTTCCAATTATGTTTTTGTTTGTTGGTCTAGGAACCAATGAACCCAAGTTTGATTTTTCTCAATTTGCATAAGTTCCTCTTCCATTGCTTTCATCCAATGTTCATCTTTACATGCATCACTCATTATCTTAGGCTAAAATTTAGAAAGTAAGCAATAATTTACCTCAACTTCAACAACTTTGCTTCTTGTCAATACACCTTTCATCTTGTCTCCAATGATCTAATCTTTTGAATGATTCTTTTGCAAATACTTATGGGTTTTAGGAACCTTTTTGGAACTTCTTCTTCTTCATTCTGTACTTCTTGTTCTCTAACTATTTCATCTACTTCTCTGTAATCAAGTTCATCTAACACATCCATCAACTTTAACTAAATTCTTCAATGCTTCATCAACCTTGACATTTGTGCTTTCTACAACCTTTCTCATCCCTTTATTATAACATCTATACATTTTGCTTCTAGTAGAGTATCCAAGGAAAATACCCTCATCACATTTAGCATAAAACTTTCCTAGATTTTCTTCATCTCTCTTGATATAACATTTGCTTCCAAATACCTTGAAATGCTTAACAATAGGAATCTTTCCACACCATAGCTCATAGGGGGTCTTAGTGTTGTTATATTTTGTTTGAACTTGGTTGAACACATAAACAATAATGTGAATCACTTCTCTCCAGTAAAATTTCAGTAGACCTGCCTCTGTTATCATTATTTTAGGAGCTTCTTGAATTGTCATGTTCTTTCTTTTAGATACTTTATTTTTCCGAGGAGTTCTAGGGGCATACAATTAGGTATGTGCAGGATCATGATGGGCTAAAAAGTGGTGATATGATGGGTATACAACTGATGAATTTTTTTACCCAAAATTGATGAAATAAAAAAAGTTTTTAAAGGAGATTCTCAGCTTTCCACTAATATAAATTATGCTTTACTTTGAATTTAATAAATAATTATTATTCATTTTCTATTTGAATTAAGACTAAATTCTTGATTGGTAGGCTAATTGAAAAATATCTATAGCTTTCAAATGGTATCACATTTTTTGAATCCGAAATATGCATCACATTTTATGCTTTTCATACTATAGTATTAAAAAAAAAAAATTCATGAAGTTTTAACCGAATTATGGTGGTTAGACATACAAGTTTTTATATTTTTTAAAATTTGTAATAAAAAATTCATAATTAATTATTTACTTGGAATAAATTACAAAAAAATATGCATCACATCGATGTTGGAAATAGGATGCAATTTAATTGCAAATCCTAAACATTAATTATTTCATGTATCTCCTAAATTCTTGAAATGTGTTAAAAAACACTAAGATTAGGATGACATTATTATTTGGATGAAATAAATCATGAAATTGACACTTGTAGTTATTCCTAAATAATAGGAGCATGTGGATGCACACATGGTAAGGTGACACTCACCTTGTGTTCAGTTAACTATATGGAGTAACAGTTAACACTTCTGAATGCATATAAAGATCCTAGGATTTAGGATTTGATGTTTGCATGTTTGAAGTTCAGTCCAGTTCAATTCAGATCAGTTTAGTTTAGTTCAGTTTAGTTCAGTATAGTTTAGTTTAGTTCAGAATCAATTTAGTTTAGTTTAGTTCAATTTAGTTTAGTTCAATTCAGTTCAATTTAGTTATCTTCAGTTGCATGCATGTTGGTTATTTTGAGTTTCATGTAGTTAGCTTCAGTTAACTTGGAATGCATGGCTAATAACTTGAGTTGTATGACAGATAACAGGGACTACCTCCAGTTAATAAGGGATGACCATTCTTGCATGAATGGTGTTGAGTAAATGTTTTAGTTAACTATAAATCACTTGGATCCAACTTAGGCGCCCAAGATGCTTTATTGGATTTACCTCTCATGCATGATAAGATATTTCTAAAGGCTCAGTTAAGTAGGATTACTTAAGGGTGCCAACTTTGAGGAAGAGCTTTGGAATTATCACCGAAGTGAAGGAGAAGTTGTAGGTTCAGTTTGGGATGCCCAAATACATGAAGTAGATGTTGTAAGATTTAGTCTTCACTGAATAACTCAACTTGAAGGAATATGGTGTACCCTTTCAAGGGCTTGAACTTGTGCATTGCAATTATCACCATTTGGAGATTACAATGTTGCATATTGTCTCTATATCTCATTCAAGTTGAATAGATTTTTCATAATTGTTATTGCAAGTGTGAAAAAGATTGGTAAAGATAGAAGAAGCATTCTCAAGCAAGAATTTGAGCTATTGTAATTCAAAGATTTAATAATAGAATAATTCTTGGTGGAGTTTTTCCCCAAAAGGGTTTCTCCACGGTATATCGTGTGTGATCTTTCTAATATCCTATCTAATTCTTCTATCAACTTCTCTCTTCATTCTACAACAGTAAAATGAATTAATCAAGATAAGCACCCACAAAGAATATATGTAATAAAGAAAAGACTTACTTAGATCAGCAATATTAAAGTTTTTATAGAGTATTAAGCTAAGAAAACACCTCATTTTTCAACAATCGGGACATGATTCCTCTACTTATATCTAAAATCTTATAAAAAAATATTATAATTTTATTGTGGTTAGGGTGGTCAGACAAATACCTACTTATTTTTTCCCTAAAATTTAAGTAGTACTACATTGAAATTTCAAATTTTCACCAAATAGATTTTAAAAAAAAAAAACCTAGTAGTTTATAAACTATATTCAATTTGCTACAGATCCTATTCTTATATATTTTTGAAATAATATAGATAACTTATTCAAATTTTTACGTCAAGTTGCATAACTCTAATTTTTCTAATTTTTTTGCCACTTAAGGGCCTATTTTTTCCATGATGGTCCTCCACATACCCAATTATATTCTTATTCCATGGGCTTCACAAAACATGTTAAACTCATTGGAGGTGAATTCACTTTTTTTTAGACCTCAAACATTTTATTTTCAAATCTATTTTATTCTCAACCATTGCCTTAAATTCCTTGAATTTGTCTAATGCGCCATATTTCTCTCCAAGAAAAGTAACCCATGTCATTCTAGAGTAATAATCAATCAGAAACATAAAATATAGGCCACCTTGTAGAATTCTCACCCTTGTAGGAGGGTATGTGCAGGATCATTATGGAAAAAATAGGCCCTTAAGTGGCAAAAAAATCAGAAAAATTAGAGTTAGTCAATTTGACTTTAAAAGTTGAATAAGTTATCTATATTATTTTAAAAATATGTAAGAATATAATCTATAAAAAATTGAATGTAGTTTCTAAACTACTAGGTTTATTTTAAAAATAAATAAATCTATTTAGTGAAAATTTAAAAATTTTAATGCAGAGTACTTAAATTTGGAAAAAATAAGAAGGTGTCTGTCGACACTCTAACCACAATAAAATGATAATATTTATTTTATAATATTTTATATATAAGTAGAGGACTCATATCCCGATGTGATGCATATTTTTAATAATTTTTTCTAAGTAAATAATTAATTATGAATTTTTTATTCAAATTTTTTAAAAACTTAAAAACTCATATGTCTGACCACCTTAACTTGGTCAAAACTTCATAAAATTCTTTTTTTTTTAATCCTATAATATGTAAAGCATAAAATGTGGCACATGTTTCAGATTCCAAAAATGTGATACCGTTTGAAAGCTATAGATGTTTTTCAATTAGCCTATCAATCAAGACTTTAGTCATAATTCAAATAGAAAATGAATTATAATAATTATTTATTAAGTTCAAAGTAAAGCATAATTTATATTGGTGGAAAGCTGAGAATATCCTTTAAAAACCCTTTTCGTTTCATCAATTTTGGGTAAGAAAAGTCATCAGCCACATGGGCCATCATATCAGTTACATATCGCCACTTTTTGGCCCATCATGATCCTGCACATACCTAGGACCACAAATATTTGTATGAATCAATTCTAGTAGTTTGGTAGTATCTAGATTGTTCCTTTGACCTAAAGTTGTTTCTAGCTTTCTTTCCAAACTAACAGTCCTTGTAGACAACATTAACAAGCTTTGTAATTCTTGGTAAATCTCTCATAGCTTGTACTGCATTGATTCTCACCATATTATCAAAATTCATATGGCACATCCTTCGATGCCCTAACAAAATATCATTAATCTAAGACATAAGGCAATGTACATTAGCACCTTTAAGTTGATAGATGTTTCCTTTAGTCCTCTTACCTGTAGTGCTCAATCACAATTTCATACTCTTTTCTGATTTCACATTTTTCATCCTTGAGCACAAGATTATATCCCTTACTACACATCTTTTTGACACTCAAGAGATTATGTCTCAAACCTTTAACATAGTAGACATTATTAGTATTATCTTTATCATCAAAATTGATTGAATCTATCCCACAAATCTTAGCACTAGAATCATCTCCAAACTTAACTAAGCCTCCATCATATTTTTCAAGTTTAACAAACTTACTTTTGTCACTAGTCATGTGATTTGAGCAACCACTATCAACGACCCAACAATTATTTTCATGCTTAGCATGAAGAGAAGAGACCAAAGTACCTTCAACTTTCTCCAGAGCACTTTCCTTCACACATCTTTCAAGAGTAGATTCATCTTTTAAAGCCAGGAACAAGCATTCATTATCATCAAAATCTCCATAATCTTACTCATTATAAAAAATGCCAGCATCTTCACTGACATACTATGCTCTTTTGACCATCTTTCCTTTATTTTCTTTACCTTATCTATGTTTATTTCTTTCATGTCCTTTTGGACATCTTGAAGCATATTGACCTATTCATCCACAACTAAAACATTTGAATGGTAATTTACCTTAATACTTACCAGAGCCCTTTTTCATTATGCTGACAAAATTTGCTTCCACTTCATCAAGATTTTCTTCATCTGGATCTTCCACTTTTGTAGCCTTGAAAGCATTTTTTTATCTTTGTTCCATTTTTCAAACCAAGCTTTCTTATTTAAAATTAGGTTAGAGTACCAATCAACTGATCTTTAGTATAAGTATTATAATCTACAACTTCCTCTATAGCAGATACCTTTTCATTGTATATATCAAGGAGAGTTTTGAGTACCTTCTTCACTATCCCGGATTCATCTATTTGTGCAGCAAGTCCCCTCATTCCACCTAATAGCTCATCTATTCTCTGCATGTAGGATTTAATGTTCTCATCTTTGCCCATTTGTAGGATCTCAAATTATGCCTCCAAGTTCTACAACTTTTCTTGTTTAACCTTTTCATCTCCTTCATACATCTTTTCCAACTTATCCCAAACCTCTTTACTAGTCTTTAGATTCATAACTTTTTAACTAATTCAAAATGTGAAAGACTATTTACAATAATAAACCTTGCCTTATTGTTGATTTCATGCACTTTGATCTCATTAGTAGTACTTGGACCATTTGCTGGAGCAACATATTAGTTCTGAATAGACTTTTCGATCTCATATCCATAGTATGCCAAATATACTTCCATATTTTCTTTTTCTATAATGCATAGTCAGTGCCATCAAACCTAGGACACTCAATAGTGATCTTGTTTGTCATCCCAGACCTTCCTTAAGTGGTTAAGCTCTTCTCCAAGGAACCTTGCTCTAATACAAATTATTGAACAAGACAATTGAGAGGGGGAGGTGAATCAGTTTTAGTAATTTTAATAATCAAAACCCTCAATAGAAGTTAGATTTACAAGAGTAAAAGTACAAAGTTGTGTCACACTTTATAAAGGAAAAGTCCACCACTGATCCAACTTTTAAACTTGAATCACTAAAAAGTGGCAAATTTGTTTTGAATTTTGAAATGATGTGAAATAGTAAAATATGTATTTTTTAGTATATTTTATGTTTGTAAATTTAAAAAATAATAATAAAAAAATATTTTAAACTAGTTTTTAATAAATTAACACTATAATTTAGTTGCTAATAAAATGCTAAAAAATGAAGTTGCATGAGATGTAAAACTTTTTATAGCAATTTTTTTTCTTTCAAATTTTTTGTGTGTATTTATAACTTGAAACTTTAGTGCATGGATATATTTTTTTCCAATTTTAATAAAAATATATTTTTAAAATAAATATTAAAATGTTCGTGAATCAAAAAATAGTTGTTTCCATTGGACGTCAACATTCATATTAAATATTTATCTAAAATGGAAAAAAAATTATACCATCCTAAAATAGATTCTTTTATGTAGTGCATAATATTTTTTTCAATTTTTTTAAATAAGTTTTAGTATTTTTCCTTTGCATGGTAATCAACCTAATATTTTGTGTCAATAACCTACTTTTAGTAAAAATAAAAAATAAAATATAAATAATAATTAAATTATTAAAATAAATATATTTTTGAAAACTGCACTTGTGGATCTATAGAATGGTATTTTTATATTTTTAAAAAAAATCTATTTACATTAGTAGGAGTTATTGAAACTTCAAGTTTTTCAAATATTTCTTTTTTGGTAAATTGGGCTCAAAATGGTGCTCCATATATTTTTAGCCAACAATTTTAGTTGAGAAAGTTGTGGAAGTAACTAACTTAGCTAGAATGAATCTTACTAGATCATATGTTTGACCAAAATTTATTTTTAGTTTGAAATACTTAAATTAAGTTGTGTCGATAAGTTGGCTGAAAGAGTGACATAGCTTTGTGCTTTAAGCTACAAGCATTCACATAACCTTTGCACTGCTAGTGTGATTAATCATTAGAAGTAGAAACATAAACTAGAAGCAGCAAAACCATACATACAAGAACACAATGTTTACATGGAAAACCCAATGAGAGAAAAACCACAGTGAGGATTAGCTCACAATATAAATAATTCCAAAACTGAATATAGAGGCTCGCTGCCAAGGCATGACACATTGTCCAATGGGAGTTCATTTCCTAGGCTCACTACCACAAAATTACAAATAAGATAGAAGAGAGTTGTTACAGAGGGAAAACTATCTCAATGCAATGGAGATTCCACCACAATTTTCTCACACTTTTGCAAATATGCTTGAAAGATAGTGCACACCTTTAGCTCACTGCCTTCAAGAACTCAACACTGTGAAATTCTCACTGATCTACTTGAACTCACATCACACACACATATCTCACATCTCTCTCTATGTGTCTCACAAACATATCAACTCATACTTATATCATCTTCAACCTTGAAACCCTTCCAAGGTCGGCCATACACAATTTGTATTTACAAATTCAAATTAGGTCGACACCAAAGCATTCCCACAGTGGAAGAGAATGAAGGTGACCAAAAAAATTCTTAATGAGGACCTAAATGAGTCCCAACACACCTCAACACACTTCCACAAACTTCACAAGTAGTGTTTAACACAACGCCAACCAATACTTGTGCAAACACATAAAACAATTAAGTACACACATCCTTGACACGGTCTAATATTTTTAGACAACAAACTTTACTTGAACATGATATGGAGTAAGTAATATTTACACTTGCAAATCTATCTAGAAGCTGAACAACAAAATTCAGCTAGAGAGTATGAATATTTTGTACATTTGAATAACCCTATCAACCACTGAAATACATTGTAACTCAAAAACTCATCAATAGTGACACAAGATCTTAATTCCTCTTGAAAAAAGCAAGAGATCCATCTTATAAAATTATTCTAAGAACCACAAGTCCTAAAACCACAATGCGGAGAAATGCGAAGAAAACACATTTCTCCTAGACCACAACCAAATGCGCTAAAATGAACAATTCACATACTGTTGAAAATATCACGCATTGTACAATGATCTAGAAGCCCAAATTTTAGATATAACAACTACCAATAGCCATGAACAATACCTTAGATTCACACAAGCATAAAATCAACCTAGAAGAAACAAGGAGCACATCTTGGAGCATACAGTAAATACTTGTATGAAAGTGTTTTCTCTATTTATCAAATTTTCTCATAAGCGCTTGGGAACCAAGTACCAAAGAAATCATTGCAACACATACTTCACTTTAAAACACCTCCATGAACATAAGGATAACTCCATGTACTCATAACACTTCTTCAACATCTCAACTATGCATGCACAACCTGCAAACCTTCTTTATTGTACAATTTTCTCAATACCTTCAACATATACAACTAATAACTAGCTTCCTTGACATCGATGACAACAACAACCGACTGAAATCAATGACAAAATCTTCATACTTGCAACATACCATTGATGGCATTAACAACTTCATGCACTTTGAGCATGTAGGTTGTAATGTCTTCATCTTCTGTCATTCTTAGGTTTCCAAATTCAGCTGTGTAGTTTTTCATCTTCGCTTGCTTGACCTTATCATCTCCTTCACAAATGATCTCCAACTTTGTCTAGATCTATTTAGCTATATTGAGGCTTATCACCTTTCCAAGTTCAAAATCAGAAAGACCACTTAGGATAACATTCCATTATTTTCAATTGTTCTTATATTCTTTAATCTCATCATCACTTATCAAACCATTAGAAGAGATTGTGTATCCTTTTTCAATTGATTATTGTTGGAATTAGGTTTTGATTGATGTCAAAAAGAGAGATTGATTGAATCTTGAGTTGCAAAATTTTGGACTTTGGGCTTCGGTCATAGCTCATACCAAATGCACAAAGAAACAGAAGATGGAACGTGGGAAGTTTAAAAAGCTTTGAGGGCATTAGGATTTGGCAAGTTTCCTTATGCCTTACCTTGCTAGGTGTCGGAGGTCAGTGATAAGTCTTATGACTTAATAAAAAGTGAAGCAAGGAGTATGAAGGAAATCCAAATGCCAATACCTGAAAGGGTTTTAGGCATCGTGGAATGGAATATTGGCTTACACCTTATCAAAATGTAGGTAAGTGGTAAGTAGTAAGTGTGAATGCTAACACTCGAAAAGGTTTTAAGGATCATGGGTCAGCGCTAAGGCTTATGCCCTATCATAAAGATAAGAAAGGAGAATGAATAAATCATGAAATCCGATACGTGATAGAGTTAATTCAACTAGAACACTTGTGAAGGAAATGTTCAGGCAAAGGTGAAAGGAAGCTTTAATGTCTTATTGAAAAGTATGTAAGAGGTAAACAGTAAATGCAAAGCTCGACACCTGGTTCCTCAAGCGATTTATCAATGTTTTCAAGTTCAATGGTAAGGTTTGCAAATGAAGTGGAAGATTGGTAGAAGGTAAAGGGTAAGGTTGAATCTTGACCTCTGAAGAAAGAGGAATAGAATGTCAAAAAAATAGACAAGTTATTTTCTTCCATTCCATAGAAGGTTTGTGGGACCTAGTGTTGGCTAGCATGAAAATGTGGGAAGGTGATACATGTTCAAGATGGCGAGTGGCAAACATCAATTGCACCATATAGTTGATTCACATCATTTTTGTGAATCATTCTGACAAGCTTATGAAGTGTGATAAAGATCTGCGACCCTCATTTAAAGAGATCACATCAAAACGGTCACATTTTATGATTGTGACAACTAAGCAATGAATTTCTAATCATGACATGAAAATAGAGATGAATGGTTGGTGTTAAAAGATTTGATTCTGTCAAAAAATTAAACAGAAAAATGGTGGAACTCCAATTCTTATTATTCCACATAAGAATTAATCTTATTAAAATAAAATAAACTTCATTTATAAGAAGGAAATGTATCACCTTATTAAAAGAAATCTTTAATAAAAAAAAAATTAGGCCACTTTTAAAGAAGGCATAAGGGATCTAGAGATTACTTCTTAATAAAAGGAATTTATTTCCTCCTTCCTATTATAATGTCCTCCCCCCTTTAAATAATGCTTTCACTGATTACGTTGTGTAACCCATTGAAGAGAGGGGCATGACGTTTCATGAGGAATGGTCATGTATTTATGAAATGGTGAATAGATAATCTAAGAAATTATTTATTGATAAAATAATTACATAAGGTATGTTTAATTACTAGATATTATTATAAGAGGATTATTATAGGATTGGTATATGATAATTTTTTATTTTTATTATATGTTTTATAATTTAAGTATGTATTCAAATATTGATAATAGGTGGAATCGCCTGATTCAGGATAATAGACTACCTCTTGCCTTGATTCCTAGACTGAAAGCTAAACGTCTATACAAAAGAGGTATCCAAGTGTTCAATGACTTATGGGATCCTACCAGCTTCTCATGGAAATCCTGGCATCAACTTCGAATCAACTTTAATTTAAATGCTAAAGATAAAGCCACAGTGTTGGAAATTGAAAATATGGTGCCCCCTAACCTTACCATCCTCATGTCTACTTGTTGTCATTCAAGCTTCTTCAAAGACTAGAGGTGGCCGAATGGGAGTTGCATCAAAACTTTTCCTCTTAAGGCCATTTATAAACAGCTCATCCCTACCATGCCCCTATCAAGTAGACTTAGCTCTATTTGGCATTGTCACCTCAATAGACCAAAGTGGAACATGCTCAACCTACGAATTTGGCAATCAAAAGCAGATGCACAATCACAATTCACCGCTTGGAAGCTTCTTCATGCCAAACTCCCGGTTGGAACCCACCTCAAATTCCTTCGTCCACCTCCCTTTTGCCAATTTTGTGGCATGCCTGAAACTTTGAAACATTGTTTCTGGTTCTGTCCTCAAGTTAAAAAGCTTTGGACTGCCCTCTTCGCTTCCTTGCTAGCTCCGTTTCATTTCCCATGGTCATGGAAATCAACGCTTCTCGGGCTCTCCTCCAAGCACAACTTGTTAACCAGCTCAAGTTGGCTTATCATAATAAAACACATATGGAGATTTCGATGCCAAGCTGCCTTGGCTCATGCCTTTTTTCCTCTTGAGGTTGTAATTTTTGCCATCTATTCCAACTTGCATACCCTTGTTATGAGCATAGACATTTTCTTGAGAAAGAGAGGAAGTACTTCTCCCGCCCTTTTGGTCCAAGTAAAGTAGCTCTTGACCCAGATCCAAGAAAAAATTAAGCCTACCTTTCTTGGTGCAACAGGTGTTTGTACTTGAAGTTGGCTTTCTGTGACCGACACAAGTTGTTGCGGAATGCTGAGAAGTAATGTATGAAGCATTTAAACTCCAATAATGATTGGGGAACATAAGTTGTTTATATTTCTTGTGGACAGGCAGGTTTGGAGGAAAATAAGATTGTGCTGTGTATATCAAATACTCATTGATTATGTGATTTTTCATGGCGGGTTGTTGACAATGCTTCACTGGACTCATCAGGGTTGTAGCAGATTATTTACAGCTACACTAAAATGTTGTTTTATTTTCATTAGCTGCTATAAATTGTTGTTTTAAAAACAGCCTAACTATTGGTCGTATGAGTCTGATGTTAGCTGGTAATTACAGAAATTGTGTTGTTAGTTGATGTAAGTGGTTATCTTCTTGCTATAATTGTTGTTTTTAACACAGCCAATCTGTTGGGTTGCTGGTTATCTGCTACTTGATGTAATTGTTGTCGTTGCTCAGCCAATCTGTAGGTCTGCTGGTTTTAACAGCAATTGTGTTGTTATTTTGATGTAACTTGTATTATTGTTTTATTTTTTATTAATAATAGTCTTCTTCAATATAAAATATATATATATATATTGATAATAAATAAAAAATAAATTTAAAATTGGTGTTGAAGCTGGATAAAATTATTATTATTATTTTTCTTTAAGATTAAATTTTCACTCGTATTCTATATATATATATATAACATTCTTGAAAGTTTTTGATTTTCTTATAAGAATATTGAAATTCTATCATAATAGAGTAATTTTAAATAAATTATATTATGAAATATAATATAAAAAATAAGCATCATGAAATCTAATCTTCTTGGATTGAACAATACTTAAAGTAATACCATATAACTTATCTAAGAAGGTGAAGAGTGCATTCCAAGTTTTCTCGAACAAATATGCACCTTTCACAAATCTAAAAAAAATAGTGTTGTTCACTTAGTCTACACATGATGATACATGTAATTTAAGAAAATAAATCAATAAAATTAATTTACACATTGTAAATGATTAGCACAACCTAATTGGCTCTATACCATGATAGAAATTAAGATCTTAGGATATTAGTCAATATAAAATTAATAAAGTAAGAATCATACAAGATACATTTTACACAAATCATAAAAAGTAAAAATACTAGGAGATAACCCATAAAGGAAATAAAATAAAACTTTCACATAATTAAATTTCATCACAACACATTATACCACTAGCAATAATCAATTGAAATTCATCATAAAATCAATATCCAATGCTAACCAAGACAAACCATAAAAGCATAAGAACAACACCTATGTATTATCATAATACTCCTATATAATGTTAAAACACAAGAATGCAAAAAACATCAAACAAGAATCATACTATCATCCATGAAACATAGAATAATAAGTATCGCAGAAGGTGGGGTCTCACACCATTGGTACAAAGGCTAGATGTAGTGGATGCAAGGGTGACTTTAGAGTACGTAGAGTGGTGGGAGACACATTAGTTGATATGATCAATAGTGCCAAGAGGATGAGGGTAGACTAGTAGGGGAGAAAGAGTTGGGGAGGAGTACATAGAGGAGGGAGTGGATGAGGGAGAGGTTTGGGAGAAAAGGAGGAGGTAGGTGTAAAAATAAATGGAGATGGAAGATGAGGGAGGATTATAAGGGAAACAAGAGGACTTACATGTGTGACTATCCATGGCAATGATTGAGCTAGATGGAATATAAAGGGAGAAAGATGAGTGGAAGGTACCATGAGACCATGTGACCAAAAAAATAGTTCAAGCACTTGAGCTCGAACTTAGCAATTTTTCCCCCAAAGGCTTGTCGATCGAGATAGAGTTCATCTTAGGAGTATGCCTCTTCTTGCACTGCATCTTAGTCCAAGAAGAAGCAAAAACAAGGTTTGAATCTTTTTCACAACAAGGGGGAGAAGCCCCTTCAAAAAATAAAGTAGGTGGAGCAATAGGAACAATAGGTGGAACAACCAAACTCGAAACAAGAGTAGCCAAAATCATGGAAGAGACTACATTATTTAGAATGGGAACATCAGTGGCCTCAGAGGAGACAACACACACAAAAATAGGAACAACTTTGTCCAAAAACTGAGCAGCTCAAGCCTCAGTGTCTATAGGAGTGATAACATTATCAACAATTGTCACTTTCATTTGAGTAGGAGGAGGAGGCACAAAATCCTCACTATCAAAAGAAGAGGAATCATCTAGGTACACGGTTAGAAGGTCCTTGAGGGAATTCTTCCACCAAATAGAAGAAGAAGCAGGATGAGAGCTATGAGAGTAGTCATGAGCCAAGTGTCCAATAGAAAAAAAAAACATCTATAGTGAAACGAGATACCTTCATAATCCTCAAGTTGAGACCAAGACCAGTCTTTCAATTGGAGCACAACCTCTCCAGGATGTTCCTGAGACAAATCAACCTCTACCAAAATTTGATCATGAGAGGTGTGTATATAATTCAAGGAAGCATCATCCACTTTCAAAAATATACCAAGAGCATCACCTATTCCCTAAAGAGTAAAGAAGCCCCAAAATTGTAAGGGGAGATAAGGAAATCTCACCCAAACATGTATAATATCAACAGGTTCATGTAGGGGATCGAAGGAGGGAACCCATGGCCTCAAAGATAGGGGATGAGAATCCCAAAACCACAGAATTTGATCTAAAATAGCTTGCCTATCCTCAAAAGAATAAAAGCCAACAAAAAACACCTTTCGTTGAAGGATAAGTCTCAATCCTACCTCCCACCAAGGGTTTTTGATGCTTCGTTGTTTATATATTTAGATTCGGGAGAGAAGGCCATAGATGGCAAAATCTGCAGATTAATCCCATTTTGGAGAAGTGATTAATGCTCTCAAAAACCTCCTACCCGAAGGAGACAACAAGAGCAGTAGAGGCACACTTTAGAAGTTGCACAAAGCTCAAACTTGTAACATTTGGCCTCACAAAATCAACAAAAAGCTTAACACCCCCAAAGGGATCCATAGGAGAGCCCACAACGAAACCCATAGAAGGAGGTACAACTGAATCCACAACTACAAGCTGAGACAAATATACAACTAGTTTACACTCTAGCAAGAAGGTTGCAATGCAAGAGAGTGGGAGGAAGTGGAGCTGCAAGAGAGCAATTTGGATTCAACATTCAAAAAGGCACTTGGGCGGGAGAGCGACAATCCATGAGCGGGCAATGCATGAACATATGTTATGATAGTTAGATAATGTAGGTTAAGTATTGTAGATTTTTCATGTATGTAATGATATGGATGAATGCTTAGATTAACAAATATGAATAATGAAAATTATGGAGTTATAGATAATTATTGAACTATAGATGAGTTATGGATGCAATGGTGATTTGATTTATTTTTTCATGGTACAATTTGAGATGAAAGTGGTCTAGAATAATGGGGGTGAGAAAGAGTGAGTGAATTAGGGATGATTATGTCATAAAGCATTAGGGAGAGGTAAGGATGTAGTGGATGATGATTTGGAATTACTTGTGTTATGCTAGCATGTGGAGAGTGAACCTAATTGGGTATAGCAATGGATGCTATATACATTAAGATATGAAGCCCAAGGTAATGATGTATTCATTGCATGAAATGATATAGAAATTAAGAGGATCCCCTAACACCCACAAGGTCATGATGACCTACGAGAATCTAGTGTTAAGAAAATTAACATACAAAAGGATGCTCATACACATCACAAGGCATTTGATGTTCTTGGTGGGTCGTGTGAGGGAACAATAGTACACAAAAATAAGAGATCATGCCCCAATATATATTTCTCAAGGCATACCATATGTAATATATAAAGATCATAGTGACCTTTAGTAGGCATTATATGGGTAAAAAAAAATCAAAACAAAAGACTCACTATCAATTCACAAACATAAATTGTACCTCTTGCCAAGGTGTTAGGAGGGCTAATTAGATGACCTCGGATTATGCCTAATTTGGAGAAGGATGCATCTCATTAAGACAAGTGAAGGATGAACTAGGGAGGTTTCATGATGGAAAATGACATCAAAACTATATGTTCTCAAGGTTGAGTTAGAACTTTGTTGTGGATGCTATGATATGTAGTTTGTGGGTTTGAAGCATAGTTTGTTAAAAGCAGGTAGGATATGGGATAGTTATGAAAGCTCATCTTTTTGGAATATGTGTCAAAGCTTATGTGTTAGGGATATTTATGGAGAAACCTCAATAGCACAAGGGCTCACTTGATCATTAGAGTTATGAATCAAAACATACTTCCTTAAGCAAGATTTTCTCACTTACCCCCAACTTGAAATAAGGTGTAAGGGGTTGCAATGGATAAACTTATGAGATGGAGGGAAAGGGTGACGAGGACCTAATAGATGGTGGAGTTTGGTTACTACACATAGTTCTTGCAAGCGGGTTTTTCACCATGGTATTTTCCTAGGCCACCACAAGAAGTGGTTTTCACCATTTGACAAATTAATTCTCTTTACTTTTCTTTTTTGTATTTTTTTCTTTGTGAAAATTAGGATATTCTATGGATTATGCATGAAACCTTTTGAGATGGACAATGTTCATGGGTTCATCCAATGCTTTTCCTTTGGGTGTAGCTAGTTGATAAGTTTCCAATGTATATTTGGTGATGATGACAAAAGGCTCTGACCAATTAGGCTCAATTTTTCTCTTCTTGTTGCAGTCCTAAAGATTCCTCTAAGTTTCTTCAAGTAATAGATCATCAATCTCAAACTCATGAACATTGATCCTTTTGTTATGGTGATAATTAATTAAATTGTTTATTTAATTAATCGATGAGAATTCGATGAGATGGAAGTTAGTGATGAATTTTTAAGTGTATGTAATTTTAAAAACTAATTAACGATTGAACCGTCATAAAATTTCATACAAAAGACAAAAGTGACTATCAAATTGCAAGCGTAATAAAAATTTAAAATCATATTATATTCTAAATTTCAGTTAATTAATAACTATGCGACATATATGCAACACGGTCAGACACGCGGTAGGAAAGTCAGGACGTCGCGGGTATTTCGCTCTAATTTGAATTTTGACTGCGTTGACGAGAGACTTTGTTGAGTGACATAGATTTTCATTGAGAAATGCTCGTGAAACAAATCAAATGTTTCACAAAGTTTTCGCGAGAATTACGGCTATTATCTACCTATAGGTTTGACAATCTAAGCTCCACGTTTTCTTATAAGTAAGATCTACAAGAATTCAAAAACATAAAGAAATGAATGAGAAAAAACATTCAAGGCTGACTTGTAAGAGAATTCCAAAGGTAAAAACAACATGCAGGTCGCTCCACATTGAATCCCTTACCAATCCCTTGTAATGGTTTCATGCACTTGTGAAGTTGTTCACTACCTTGTGTCTTAACTTAGCATCAATTTCATATTCATGGAATCGTACTATAGCTTTCTTGTTTCCCATTGGATCCCAAAATTGTACTTTTACATTCTTGGAGAAAAACTCAATATCTAAGCCTAACGATATATGTCAAGACTTAGACAATAAAGCAAGAATCATGATCATATTATGGTAGTTAAGAGGTCAATTGATAGGAGCGTGAAATTATCCTACTCCTTTGGTCCTAAAAATCCATCAAGGGTGATCCTAGAGGTCTTTAATAGGATAATTAAAAATTAAAAAAACACACTAGGTCCTAGCAAGCCATCGCTAATGTATATGAAAACCTAAAGGATTTGTCACTAAGTTGTCAAGTATAGTTTCTTACTATGAATTGATGAATAGATGTCTATAAAGAAAATAAAATAATAAATTGCACATACAACTTAAGACATAACACAAATTCCTTCCTTTGATATAAATTCCCTTAAAACATTCTCTATTATAGATGCAATCTTTAAATATCAAACAACTATAACCCTCTATTTTTTATCAATTGCAAGATTTCAAATGATTAATCACAAATTCATACCCCTCAGTTATACATATTGGTAATCTCCGAATAAAAAGCTAATCTACAAGGAGGAAAAAGAGAATTTTTACTCTAAATAAAATAATTTTGATTATATTACTAAAATAACTAGTGCCTTAGTTCAATTTAGCAACAAAGTCCAAGCTTGAGAAAAATGTAAGCATCGTTGTAAACTTCAAATGATTCATGGAATAAAAATGTTCACAAAATTCTAGCTCTACTTCAATGATTCATAAATAGTCAAAGATATTTAATATAGTGTACTATGAAAAGCCTATTCTCAAATGCTTTGAGAATTTTTTTTAGCTATCACCCCAACTAACTAATTACAAGAGTAATGAGTTAGTAAATGTAACTGAGAAGATCTATTATGAAATACCATTAAACATCTTATTGAAATGAGGAGACACCTAACTAGAGAGATGATACTATTGGGCCATGCCTTCTTTAGATTTGGACATAATGAATGCACAAACTCCAAACTTAAACATAAAATATTTAGTGCCAAACATTGTGTGGAACAAAAAAAAAAAAACACTTGTGCTAATTTAGTCTAAGGACTAAATATAGAATACTATCTAATAATTAGGAAAATATTTTTTATTATATGAGTTCCACATATTTACAACTAGATATTAGTGCCCAAATCTTGTTAGGAAAAATGATGTCTCAACCTTGCAATTATAACAAGTTAATATATTTGAGCCAGGGGGTTACAATGGGGGTACCCCCATTGTGGGGTTCAAGGGTGATGACCTCTTTGGTGGGGAGTTTGGGGGCCACACACCCCGGCAAAGGTTTGGCGGCAACAACCCTGAAAGCTATTTTTTTATATACTTTATCATTATAAATTTGAACCATTTATCATTAGGTAACAACTCTGATGGTAAGGATTATGTTGGATTTTCTTATCCTAGAAGACAACCTTATTTTATGAGGATATTGTATTACTGTTGAGTATTGTACTATTGTGTTGTGTGTGAGAGTTTGATAGCTATTGATTTTCCTTCAAATTCCTAGTTGATGATACTCCTATGAAAAACTTGCTCTACAAGTATATTGTAATCGTGATGATTTAGAAAAATATATTGGGTAGCCATTAGAGTGGGGTTTTTCTCCTTGATTTTTTTTTAAAACATACATATTGCTCCCAACACAAAATTTCAATAGACATATTGTGTTTTGTGATTATTAGATATAGTTATATAAGGCATAATGATTGCATCCAAAGAGGGATCATGCTTGGAATTTTTTGGCCCCACAAATATTGATGTTGATGGCCATGGAGCTGGATAGATTATTAAAGCATGTAGGAAAGGGAACTTGTAGGAGGTAGAGTACTATTGGGGGTTATATAAGCAAGAAATAATCATATGGAAGAAGGAAATATCCTTCATAGAGAGGATAGCAAGCAAACTAGCTAGGTTATGCAGGTTTGGGAGGACAACCTTGATGTTAGTAGGATAGTGACTACTGCTTCCTAGGGGTCCAGATGATAGTGCTTGTAAGATATAGGCATGTACATGAGTCCATTGTATGTATATGTATCATGTATATATAACATATTTATTGGATATTTATATTGTTCCTATCTCCTCGGAGCTCGATTGTACAATGATATAGGCGTATTATACCATGATATTTTATACATGTATATATATGAGATCTGATCATGACTTTTTGGCGACACTTGTGACCTTTTATTGATGATTTAGATTGTTGAGTTATGATGCATATGCATATAGATGTATATGGTCCATGTATTGTAAGATATGATTCTTAGATGTGTATGCATAGATTATATGAATGATTCTACATGTTATGCTATGTTAGATGATGTATTTTGTAATGTATGTAATGAAATGGATGAATTCTTAGATTAACAATTATAAATAATGAAAATTACGGAATTATATATAATTATTGTTATACCTAACTTATGGATGCACAATGGTGATTTGATTTATTTTTTCATTGTAAAATTTGAGAGGAAAGTGGTCTAGAATAATGTGGCGTAATAAAGAGTGAGTGAATTAGGGATGATTTTGGCATAAAACATTAGGGAGAGGTAAGGATGTAGTAGATGATGATTGGGAATTACTTGTGTTATGCTAGCATGTCGAGAGTGAACCTAATTTGATATAGCATCAAATTCTATGCATTAAGGTATGAAGCCCAAGGTGATGATGCATTCATTACATGGATTGATATAGAAACCAAGAGGATCCCCTAACACCCACAAGGTCATGATGACCTTGGCGAATCTAGTTAAGACAATTAACATACAAAAGGATGCTTGTACACATCACAAGGAATTTGTTGACCTTGGTTGGTCATGTGAGGGAACAATGGTACACAAAAATAAGAGATCATGCCCCAATGTATACTTGTCAAGACACACCATAATATATAAAGATCATAGTGACCTTGAGTAGCCATTATATGGGTAAAAAACTAAATCAAAACAAAAGACTTACAACCAATTCACAAACATAAATTGTAACTCTTGCCAAGGTTTTAGGAGGGCTAATTAGATGAGGATTATGCCTAATTTGGAGAAGGATGCATCTCATTAAGACAAGTGATGGATGAACCAAGTAGGTCTCATGATGGAAAATGGCATCACAACTATATGTTATCAAGTTTGGATTAGAATCTTGATCTAGATGCTATTATACGTAGTTAGTGGGTTTGAAGCACGGTTTGCTAAAAGCTTAGGGTATGGGATAGTTATGAAAGCTCATCTTTTTGGAATATATGTCAAAGCTTATGTACATTAGGGATATTTATGCAAAAAACTCAATAGCATGAGGGGTCACTTGATCTTGTTGGAGTTATGAATCAAAACGTACCTCCTTAAGCAAGATTTTCACTTGCCCCCAACTCGAGAAATAAGGTGTAAGGGGTTGCAATGGATAAACTTATCAGATGGAGGGAAAGGGTGATGAGGACCTAATAGATGGTGGAGTCTGGTTACTACATATAGTTCTCGCAAGAAAGTTTTTACCATGGTATTTTCTCAAGCCACCACAAGAAGTGGTTTTCATCATTGAACAATCTATTTCTCTTTACTTTTCTTTTTTGGATTTTGTTTTTGAAAATTACGATATTATATGGATTACGCATGAAACATTTTGAGATGGACAATGTTCATGGGCTCATCCAATGCTTGTCCTTTGGGTGTAGCTAGCTGATAAGCTGCCAATGTATATTTGGTGATGATGACAAAAAGACCTAACCAATTAGGCTCAATTTTTCTCTTATTGTTGTAGTAATAAAGATTCCTCTAAGTTTCTTTAGATAATAGATCACAATCTCAAACTCGTGATCTTTGATCCTTTTGTTATGAGGATAATTAATTAAATTGTTTATTTATTTAATCGATGAGTAATTGATGAGATGGAAGTAATGAAAATTTAAAAATCATATTATATTCTAATTTCAATTAATTAACAACTATGGTGCAACACGCGGTAGGAAGGGCAAACACGCGGTAGGAAAGTCAGGACGCACGGGTATTTCGCTCTAATTTGAATTTTGACGACGTTGACGAGAGACTTTGTTCTGTTGACGAGGGACTTTGTTCAGATTGAGAAATGCTCGTAAAACAAATCAATGTTTGACAAAGTCTTCACGAGAATCACGGCTAGAATCCACATGTAGGTTTGACAATTTAAGCTCCGTGTTTTCTTATAACATCTATAAGAATGTAAAAATACAAAGAAATGAATGAGAGAAAGCATTCAAGGCTGATTTGTCAGAGAATTCACAACATGCAGATCGCTCCCAACACAAAATGTCAGAAGACGTTCCGTGTTTTGCTGTTAGTAGTCATCACTATGTTGTTCATTGTTCCCGACGTGCATATATGCCACGCAAGGCACGCAGTGATCAGTGATTGCAACCCTGACAAGGACACAAGTTTTAAATACGAGAAGAATTTGGAGACAGTTCTAGGTGATCTTGTGAACCATACATCATCCTCAAATGGTTTCAATACCTCTGTCTCCGGCCAAAATCCAGACAAAGCTTATGGACTTCTGCAATGTATTGGAGACGCGACGGAGGAGGAATGCCTGAGCTGCTCAGAACAAGCAATCTCCAGCGTTCGCCAGCGTTCGCCAGCGTTGTGGATATGCCACAGGGGGTAAACTTTGGCTGGACATGTGCTTCTTACGGTACGGTAATTTTAGCTTCGTCGGAGTACTCGATACCGATCTGACGAGTATTTCCAATACACAGGAAGCTACGGACGACCTTGATGGATTTAGTAAGGCAGTTAGAGCACTTTTCACAAATCTGTCATGAAGCCCTTCGATCTCCTCTAAGATATGCTTCTGGACAAACAAGTACTTCTTCATTTTACCAGATATTCGGTATTCTGCAGTGCCGGAGAGATATAACTTCTGTTGACAACTGCAAAAAATGCTTATCACTTGCAATTCGTGGGCTATTAGATGCAACGGGCAATGGAATTAGTATTGGAGGTTGGGGTTGCATGGGAAGTTGCATTGCTCATTATGAATCTTTCCCATTCTTTACTCCCTTGCCTCCACCGCCTCCACTCCAATTGCCTTCTCCACCACCGATTCAGCAGCCACCGAGTAATATGCATATCGATATTCTCTTAACCTAATTTTATTTGCAATGTGATGACAGCAGTTTTTTTTAGTTAGAGAGTTTTATGTTAAATTGATATTGCTATTTTTTAGTTAAGAGTTAAGAGAGGTTACAATTTTAATCTCTCTCTTTTATTTTGTGAGGTTAATATACCTAATATGTTTTATGATTAAACATTCAAATTGATTTCTCATACAGAAAAATATTCAATAAAAAAGGTTTTAATTCTGAATATTGTGAGCGGCTTGTTCATGATGTTAATGTTATGCCTATTTGCAAACCGAAGAAAATTGAAGTCTACTATAGTATTAGGGAAGTCAGCTGTAGCAAGGAAAGGTATTTTTTTTTATGAGATTTCATCAAGAATTTGTTCATATAACTATTTTTCACAATCTATAGTATTTATTGTTTGATGTTTTCTGGATTTGATTGTGTAAATATTTTCATGTTTGAACTCTCTCATGATGGATCATAAAGTGTGATCTGATATGTTGATTCAAAAAATATTTATACAATCAAATCCAGAAACCATCAAGCAATAAAATAACTTAAATTTCTTAGTCTATTGATAAAATTGAACAGTTCCAAAAAAAAATTATTATAAGAGAATTGTAACTTACACTCACCGTGCATTACTTATCCAGAGAATTTGGACTCAGCAATCGACCAGGAGCATGACACAATCTTCAACTTGGAGAATATTAAGGCTGCAACTCGGAATTTCCATGATGATCTTACAAGCTTGGAGAGGGAGGATTTGGCACAGTATATAAGGTAACATAAAGCTAACTGACCATGTTTTCTTGTTTTGATCAGCAATATTAAAGATAATATTAAATTGAACAAGGTTATTTATCCATTCTTACTAAGATATGTTATCTAGCAAAATTCAATAAGAATTATCCAGTCTACCAGCATAACAAGTTTGAAGCTGTATTTTCTTTTATGTTAGGGAACAATGTCAAATGGAAAACAAATAGCAGTAAAGAAACTTTCTGCACAATCATTGGAAGGAAAGGAACAGTTTCTAAATGAGGTAAAGCTGATTGCAAAATTTCAACATCGTAATCTTGTGAATCTACTTGGATGTTGCGTAGAGGGATCAGAGCGGTTGCTGGTTTACGAGTTCTTGCCTAATAACAGCCTTGACAAAATACTCTTTCGTGAGTTTACAACACCTAAATTTAAAATGAGTCATCTGATACTTGTTCTTCCATAGGCTAATCAAGTTAAATTCACATTTAAAGAATTTTATTTGCATGCATGGCTATAGATCCACAGAGGAGTAAAGAGCTTGATTGGCACAAGCGTTTAAACATCATACTTGGAATAGCTCGTGGGCTTGTATATCTGTATGAAGATTCTCAGTTGCCCATCATTCATCGGGACATTAAAGCAAGCAATATTTTGCTTGATCAGAAAATGGAGCCAAAGATATCAGATTTTGGCTTAGCGAAACTGTTTTGTCGAGATGACACTCATACTAACACAAGGGTTGCAGGAACACTGTAAGAATCTAATAAGTTTACTACCCTTATTGTTTTTTTTCTTCGGAAACTAATTCTTAAAAGTTATTATCTTGTATCCATAGTGTGTTTTTTATTTGGAGGATTGTTGTTTAAATCTAACAGTTCTTTCTAATTATGCAGTGGGTATATGGCACCAGAGTATGTTGTAGGAGGTCATCTATCTATTAAAGCTGATGTCTATAGTTTTGGTATTGTCATTTTAGAAATTCTATGTAGAAGAAAGAACACTGATAGTAGATTGCCTTTTGGATTTCAAAGCCTATTAGAATAGGTGAGATAAAAACAAGACATGTTAATATACTTGTTTCTCAAAATTATACATCTTATGAAGATATGCACAAATTACTGTTATGCAGGTATGGAGATGTTATAGAGGAGGAAATATTAAGAGTGTGACTGATAAAGAAATAATAGAAAGTTTCTCTGGAGAACAAGTTTCAAGATGCATTCATGTGGGTCTTTTATGTACACAAGCAAATGCATCACTTCGTTTGTCAATGTCTTGTCTGATGTATATGCAATGCTTCCAAGTCATTATATGACCAACTTACCATATCCCACATATGTAAATATTACACAAATAAATATCCCATTACCAATCCCACCTACTTCATCCACCACTCAATTGATGTACCCATCTATCAATGATACATCAATATCAAATTTAGATCCTAGATAATCCCACTTACTTTTTTCTAAGCTATAACAATAGCTATAAAGCTTGCATATTAAGCTTCACATGTAAACCAAAGTCTCAATAATAAGTAAAATATCTTTTTATTTCGCTGTGCTAAAGAAAAGATCTATCACAAAACGTTAAGAATGACCACAATATTCTTCCACAGGTAACTTCTCTTTTTCTTTTTCATTTTTAATAATGACAAAGGAATGCATTTAAAGTAAAAAGTTGAAATTTATCCCATTTTATTAATTTTATTGCAAAGAATAAGACATAATATAATGATATTATTGTGTTTTACTAATTAAATATAATATTTTAAATTAAAAAATAATTATTATTTTTGTTTCTATATGAATTAATTAATAAAGGAATTGATCGTAGCATCCTTTTAGAAGAATAATGACTAGATAGGTCACAAAACTTATTTATATTTGATTTTTCATATTAAATTTAAAATAATAAGTTATATTTTTTGTTCGAGAAAGGAAGACATTAGAATAAGAAGTGATAATTTTGATTTATATATTGTTTATAAAAAATATTTAAATTATTAATATGATGAGGATGTACATCCTTCACCACTTTTTATTCATATTTTTTTTACATATTATTATTATTATAAATTTTTCTTATATTATATTAATGTAAAAGAATAGTTCCTTGAGTCAATGCTTATATATGTACAGTTGAAATTTGCATAATTTTACCAATTCCCATTTATTCTTGGGTTCATTTTGATAAAATGATTTAATTTACAATTATATATATTGAAAAATGACACAATATTTTGTGAAGTTAGTATTATTCACTACTTTGTCACCCCTCTCCATTTACAATCATTTCCATACATGCAAAAAATTTAAATAATTTATAACAGATGAACTAGAGAAGGTGTTAAATCTAGGTCTCATAGCCTATTAAGATCTAATCATGTATTTCATTTTTTTTTTTTGGATCCATTTCATGGTTCCTTAGTGGCAATTGGTTAGAAAAAAATTTGCTCTATGGTCAACATTGAATCAATTACCAATTCCTTGCTATGTTTTTTTGTCATGGTTTCATGCACTTGTGAATTTATTCACAATCTTGTGCCTTAACGTAGCTTCACAATCTTATGCATGGAAACCTACTATAGCTTTCCCAAGTCCCATTGAATCCCAAATTTGTAGTTCTGCATTCCTAGATAAAAAATCAATATCCAATCCTAAGGATATATGTCAAGAGCTAGATAATGAAGCAAGAATCATGACCAAACTATTGTAGTTAAGAGGTTAATTAGTAGGAGTGAGAAATTACCCTACTCGGATCCTAGAGGTCTTTAATAGAGTAATTAAAAGGATATAAAAATAACACACTAGGTCCTAGTAAGCCATTAATAGTGTATATGAAAGCCTCAAGGATTTGTTACCAAGCTATCAAATATAATTTCTTACTATGAATGGATTAATAGATGTTTTCCAAGAAAATAAAAATAATAAATTCAACATACAACTTAAGGCATAATACAAATTCCCTCCCTTGATATAAACTCCCTTAAACATTCCCTACTATAGATGCAATCTAAATTTCTAACAACTGTAACCCTCTAATTGTTTATCTATCACAAGATTTCCAATGATTAATTACAAATTTGTATTCCTAAGTTATACATATTGGTAATCTTCAAATCAAAAACTAATCTACAAGGAAAAAATAGAATTTTGATTTCAAATAATTTTTTTATTATATTACTAAAATAATTAGTGCCTTAGTTCATTTTAGCAGTCCAAGCTTGAGAAAAATGTAAGCATTGCTGTAAACTTCAAATGATTCATGGAATAAAAATATTCACAAAATTAGCTCTACTTCAATGATTCATAAGTGGTTAAATATATCTGATATATTATACTATGAAAAGCCTCTTCTCAAATGCTTTGAGAATTTTTTATAGATATCACTCCACCTAATTAATCATAAGAATAACAAGTTGGTAAATATGATTGAAAAGATCTATTAAAAAATAGCATTAAACTCCTTATTGAAATGGGGAGACGCGTAACTAGAGAGGTGATCCTATTGGGCCATGCCTTCTTTAGATTTAGAAATAATGAATGCAAAATCCCCAAACTTAAAAATTGAAGGTGGTGGATGGAGAAATATCAAGTCATACATAATCATAGATGTGCTATTGCACATAATTTAATAAATATAAGGGTCTTAAGATATTTCTAGATCATAGGCCGACTTAAAAAATATTTAATATTTTCCCTCTTTTATCTTTATCTAGATTTTATATTCTAAAACATTGCATTGAATAATTGTTCCTCTGATTTACATATCCCAAAACTCCCCCTTAATGTCTACCACATATGCTTTAGCATTTACCATTACTTTTTTTTTCTTTTTCTCTCTGGTGGTTGCAACCAAGTGTTCAGACTCACTCAAATTATATTCTCACACGATAGCTTCAAACCATCTCTAAGATCTTCAAATATTATTCCTTTCAACTCTCTCCAAATTTTGTGGCAGTATTTCAAACCATTAACTTTCAAATCTTCAAAAATCTTCAATTGGATGTACTCTTCTTGTAAAATCACTATCTATAGCTTTTTATTTTCTTATGATGTCTTACAAGACCATCAAACCTCTTTTGATTACTATCATTTTCATATATGAATATTTATACTTGAACAACCTTTTCAACATACTTATAATCTTTTTCCAATTTGATCCATAACTCCATACACAATCCATTTGCATGTATCATATCATAGATTCACCATTCCGATTTCTTTTCCAACACATCTTTTCAAAATGATTCTTCAATCCACATTTGATACAAAAATGTAGATCTCAACACATATCCTTTGTATGTCCTTTCCTATTATAATGAGAACCCTACACACATTGCATTCTTGATTCACTTGAACCTATAACATCATTTTCTTTACTTGTAACATATCAAAGACCTTTATATTTTGGCCTCATAATTGACTCAATGGACTCTCTAATTCTTTGGCCAAACTTTCCTAATCCTTGACCTTTATATCCCATTCTTTTCATGATTTTGAAACCAACTTTATTTTTGTTACAACTCACAAGATTTTTAGATTGAAACACATTATCATCTTCATCAAAAACAACTTTAGCTATATCAAACAAACCAATTGATTTATCAATAGAACAACACAAATCTTTAGTGCCACATAAAAAATCATATACCAATGGCTTTGATTTCAAACATTCATTACATGCTACTAATTGATCATTTTTTTGTTCAATTTTGATATTTCCTTCTTTTGTAAAATTTTTCCTCTTCTAATCTCTTTATCTTTTCTTTCGTTTTATCAAATAACTTCAATCTTTCTTCTACCCTTTTGTTTTTGTCTTTAACTTTATCCACTTCCATTTTAAAATCATAAATTTTGATCAACTATTCAATTTTTTGTATTGAAACCTTTTGTAAATATTTTAACAATTTTGAATTAAATTTCTTAAATTCTATTAGTTCTTCCTCCAAAACATTTTTTTTTCCCTTTTCTTTCATATCAGATTTTCTCATTCATACAAATGATTGTTTATTTTCTTGATTCCTATTTGTTTGACAGTTTCGCGTGCCTTCACTCTTCCAAGATTTCTCATTCACCAAATATGACTATATCTATTTTCTTTCACTAATTTTCTCTCTCTGATTTCTTATCGATTCATTTGCTGCAATAACTTGCAATCTTTGGTGGCGACCTTTTCCTCATCAAACACTAGCGGATCCTTACAAATTTTATTGCCTGTGGTTCATCTTCCTTATCGATGGTGGTTTCTGTGACCTTCAGTATTCACTTTTATTGCGACCTCTATTGCAAACTTATTGATGCAAACAACTAATTTTTCATTAATTTATGCGTCCCTTACAATGGGAGCTTATGTTATTTGTTGGGTGAGATTGACTGTTGTGATCTGCAAAGAACCAGTGGCTTCTAATTTGCATCGTATCCTAAAACAAAAATAACGGCGGCTCAAATAAATTCTGTGATCCCTCTTTGAATGACAATTTGTTCCAATCAACCGACTACGGCCTCACCTTATTCAATTGCGACTTTTCTCCTTACATCTCCTGTGATCTACTATTATGGCTGGGTTGGCGTCTTCAACACTTCAAATGCTTTCCATTTTCATTGGCTGCGATTCTTTCTCCAAGCGGTGATTAATGCAATCTCTTTGCAAACAATTTACTCTCCTTTCAGTGTTTCCTTTAAAACTGCAATCTAGTTTCTTCAGACTTCTTTAGGGATTCAAGAATCTCCTACGAACTATGCTTGGTTGCGGCCTTTAAAACGTCCTCCTGCCAGCAATCTTCTCTCTAACGAACAATGATAGATTATGGAAGATTCATTAATCTCTTAACAACAGCTTCATTCGACTACCTATGATCTGATGGTGACTTCCAATCATTTTTGCCACGATCACCATCTATATGCATCAACCTCAGGCGACTTAGGCTTTCATATCTGCGGTGTCTTCCTATTTTAACAGCAACCTTTTCTTCTCTTGGCTTGGAGTGTTGCGATACAGTGATCTCCTTACTACAACGATCTGAAGTTCTAATCAACAACATCTAATATTGATCCTTCAAGTGTCGATTTTCAAGCGGTGTCTTCTTCTTTGTTGATTGTTAATAATCTCCTTTGCTAGCGATCTAGCATCTTCCCACAGTGATGGCTTTTTAAACAATCTCCTGCAGTGGCAGTGACTTTTGCAATTTATCCTTTAATCACCCAGTGATCCTTATATGGTGGTTCGGACACATTACAAGAGGCCGCGAACTTCCATTTATTCAGTAACTCTTACAAACCTTCGATTTTACTAGTAACACCGTTTAATGCAGCGATTGACCTTCCATCTTAGATGGCAAAACAGTCCTTTTGAATCTGACAACTGCGGCTTCTGCAAACATTTTTCTTCAGATCTCCTTTGAAAAATGTAATGCTTCTCCAAACTGCGGGCTCCTTGGCTATGACTAGGCTATCGACTCTTCCTTCCTTTGTCTGCGGACTTTCTTTGGTTGGTTTTCTTAGCAATTTCTGGTGATTCAAAAAACAACGATCTCATTTGCTTGCGATCTTACAAATGTTAATGTCTTTTGCAACTTCCTTGATCTTCGATATCTCTTCGATCTTTGATCTGCTTTTCACCTAGCTGATACCACTTGAAGGTGGTGGATGGAGACAGATCAAGTCATATATAATCACAAATGTGTTGCTGCACACAATTTCTATTGCTTGCATAAACTAATTACAATTGCCTCAATGTATAGAAGTTTTAGGACATTTCTAGATCACAAGATTTAACGAATATTTAATGTTTTCCTCTTTTATCTTTATATTTTTTATATTTAATATTTGTGCCTCTGATCTAATTATGATTGTGGGTGTGGAAGAAATTACATATCCTAACAAACATAAAATATTCAATCTCAAACATTGTGTTGAACCAAAAGAAAAAACTTGTGCTAATTGAGTCTAAGGACTATATATAGAATATTATGTAATAATCATAAAAACATCTCTTATTATATGAGTACAATATATTTACAATTGGATATTACTACTTTCATCTTGATAGGAAAAAATGATGTTTCAACCTTGCAATTATAATAGGTTAATATATTTGAGTGCAGGGGGTTGAAGGGGGTACTCCCATTATGAGGTTTGAGGATGATGACCCCTTGATGGGGGGTTCATGGGCCAAAATGTTTTAGCAGGGATTTGGGGATAACATCCCTAAAAGCCACATTTTCTATATATTTTATCATTATAAATTTGGACCGTTCAGATCATTAGGTCACAATTATGTGGACTTTGCTTGCTCTAGAAGATAACCCTATTTTATGAGAGCATTGTACTAAGGTTTAATATTGCATTGTCGTATTGTGTGTGAGAGTTTGATAGTTGTCAATTTTCCAACAGATCTTTGGTTGGTGATACTCTTGTGAGAAGCTTGCTTTGCATGTATATTGTAATCTTGTTAACTTCAAAAAAATATATTGGGTTGCCTTTGGAGTGTGGTGCTTTTTCTCCTGAAAAAGTTAAATCCCCATGTAAAATAATTGTTTTGTGGTATGCATGATATTTATGTTTTTTTTTTTAAATTTCTATAATTGTTGTAAAGATCTAATAAATTTTACATAACTCTCATCTCAATATTAGTGTAAGAAATTATTTTACTACCTTAACTTCCTTTACAAGTGGTTTTAGAGCTTGCTTACCTTTGGTTTTAGTTGTGGTTTGTTTAAATTTTGAACTAATCTAGTTTTGAGTGGGAACTTGTATAGAAGATACCGTGTGATCTTGTTGCAAAAATTTTCAAAAGACAAGTTCATCATAAGTAGAATAGAGGTAGAGAATTTTTTTGGTAACAATTTTGAGATGTGGAAGTTGAAGATGGAGGATCTATTAATAGATTGAGATCTATGGAATGTTGTTGATGATAGTGTTTCAAGGCCTACAAATGCTACTTTGGCTGCTCAATAGGACATTATGGACCATAAATCAAAGGATCTAATCAAATTGTTCCTAGTTAAATTTGTTTTAATTAATATCCATGCAGATTCCTTTGCAAAGAAGTTCTACATGGAAGAAACTTGGTGAGATACATCAAGCCAAATATTTAGTGAACAAGATTTTATTGAGGAAGAAATTGTATTCCTTGAGAATGGAGGAGGGAAAATGAATTGTAGACAACATGGAAGAATTTAATATGTTGGTGGCTCAATTGACATTAGTTGGTGTAAAAATGGATAAGAAGGAGAGATGTTAGATCTTTCTTTGTTTTTTTCTTAATTCATGGGGTTCTCTTCTTGTGGCTATTAGGATTAATTCTATTGTCTTGAAGGTTGAAAATTTGGGTTCTTTTATTTCTAAAGAGTTGAGGAAGAAGGTATCCATAAATGGCAATAAGGCCCTAGATGTTCATTGAAGACCCAAGGAAACATGCAAGAAGAATGAAAAGCATGATAAATCCAAGTCCATGGAGAGATCCAAATATCCTAGAAATCCCAAAGCTATTTGTTGGAACTACGATAAACCTAGACACTTCTATAAGGAGTGTAAAGAAGAAAAGAAGAAAAAGAATATTTGAGTCTGATTCTAAGTCTAAGAGGGAAGATGGCAATGTGTTCAATATAGCTTTATCTACTCATCCAGGTGCATGATTAATTGACTTAGGGGCATCTTTCTATATGACCTCTAATAGAGATTGGTTTTCTAAATATGAAGAATTTGATGGAGGTAAGGTGTACTTGGGTGATGATTCTTAGCTAAATATTGTTTTCCATGATAAAATGTTTCTTGATTGTAGAATAAAAAAATTAATTGTGTTGTATATCCCTAGATTTACATGAAATTTATTATATATGAGTAAAATAATAAATATGAGTGTGCAAGTAATATTTTCTATTATAAGATGCAAGATGGTTAGAGGTGCTATGGTGATTTCTAGAGGTGTTAGATTCGACACATTGTATAAGACTGATGCATACATTGTTCAGTGCAATAGTAATTTTATGAAAAGAAAGTTTGTGACTACTTCATTGAAAGAGACGAGGTCATCTTCAATGGATGGTCATGGCTCTTAGGTAATCAAAGATGCTCTTTCTTATGAATGAAAATTACCCACAGAGAAGACTATGCTATGGCACCAGAGACTTGGCCACATTGGAGAAAAGGGTCTAAGGACCTTGAAAAATAAAAACATTTTTGAAGGGTTGATTGGCTGTAATCTTGAATTTGATTTCTGTGAGCAGTTTATTTATGGTAAGCAAAACCATATTTAATTTTACTCAAGTTTTTATAAATATTGTGGTGCATTGGATCTTATTCATTATGTTGTGTTTGGTCTTGTAAATGTCCCTTCAATTGGAAAATATATATATTATGTTTCATTTATTGATGATTATAGTAGATAGACATGGGAATATTCTCTAAATTATATATCTAAATTTTTTAGTTGATTTAAAGAATTTAAAGCAATTGTTGAGTCACAAAATGGAAATAAAATAAAATGTTTGAGGACTAACAAAGGAAGTTATTTTTTCTTTAATGATTTTGATAGATTTTGTAAAGATTATGGAATTAATAGGTAAAAAAATCTATATTCTCCACATCAGAATGGAGTTGTAGAAAGAATGAATAGGAAACTGATAGAGAAGGCTAGGAGTATACTAAGTGGTGTTGGTCGAAAACAAAGGTTTTGGGCTGAAGTTGTTGCCACTACTTGCTACCTAATTAACAAGTCTCCTACATCATCTCTTGTTGATAAAACACTTATGGAGGTGTGGTCAAGTCACAAGCATTCACTTACATCTTAGAGTCTTTAGTTGTGAGGCATATGCATTGTGCCAAAGGAGAAGTGATTTTTTTGAAGAAAAGGGTTGTGAAAGGTATCTTCATTGGGTACAATTATGGTGTGAAAGTTTGCAAGCTTTGGGATCATGTTACATAAAAGGTAATATATAGTAGAAGTGTTATTTTTAGAGAAACTAAGCCTTCTTTCGTTATATTGCAGTTAGAACAAAGTGAGTAGAAAGATGTGTTTCAACTTACTTCAATGTCTAAGAAAGTTGAATTAAGGCCTCTAGATAGACAAGAAGTTGAGGAGAGCTAATCTATCTATGAATCTTCAAAAGAGGAGGAAGTACCTCCAACTCAGCTTTTTCAAAAGTCTACAAGGCATAGAAAACCACCAAAAAGGTATTCACCTAATTACTGGAGATGCATATTTTCTTTAAATACTAACATGGATGAACCCAGATTTGTAGAAGAGACATTGTGTATAAATAATGTATAATCCTAGAATATTGTTATGAATGAAGAAATGGAAGCTTTGGAAAAGAATGATACATAGGATCTAGTACCATTTCTCGATGGATGAAAACTTGTTGGTTGAAAATGAGTTTTGAAGAAAAAGACTAGTTCAAATGGAGGTATTGAGAAGTACAAAGCACAATTGGTTGCAAAATATTACTCTTAGATTGAGGGTGTTGATTATGGTGAGATATTTTCTCTTGTTACAAAAATGATATCCATTATATTATTTCTTTATATTGCTATTGATTTTGATCTAAAGTTTGAGCAAATGGATGTGAAAACAACTTCCCTTCATGGTAATTTAGAGAAGGATATTTATATAAATATGACACAACCAAAGCACTACATGGTGTAAAATAAAAGTAATTTTGCTTGTAAATTGAAGAAATATTTGTATGACCTCAAACAAAGTCCTAGGATGTGGTACAAATTTTTTTTATACATATGTGTTGAGTTTGGGATTTGAACATTCTAACTTTGATCATTGTGTTTATTATAAAACTTATGGTGATTTATTCTTATTTACTATATTATATGTTAATGATATGTTTGTAGAGGAGGAGGATTGACTACTCAGGACTCCAGGTCATGGGAGAGTCTAGAAAAATAGGATGCCTTGATCTACCTCAAGCTAGCGAAATGTTTTAGAAGAGTTCAAAGTTTAATGGATAAGAAGGAAGAGCAAACTGGTTGTTGTTGTCCTTCTACAAGCTCAAATGTTTAAAGAAGTCAAATGCATAGATTTTTGGAGTCTAGACTATGACTCAGAGACCTTATTGTTAAGGGACTATAGCATGAGACACAAATTCCATCACAACATGCTAGCATCTCAGTGGTGTGTTGGCATCCATATAGATAGAGAGTGCAAGGTATAGTCTGAAATCACGAAAAACCTACTAATGACCTAACTAATGAAGTTTACTATGGTAACCAAAACAGAAAGTAAAAAAATGACAGAATAGCAAGAAGACTACTTTAACTTAATCTAGTCTACAAATTGACAAAGAAGGGTGAGGAAAGTGCACCTTCATACCCATGAGCTGATATGTTCAAGATCTTCACCTCAAGGAGAACTTGCACACATAAGATGAGAAAATGTTGGGGCTATGTTTAGAGGACTACCTTAGTCAATCCCCTGTTTTGGTGTTTCTACCTCCACGAATAGCCAGATAGAAATGATTGAAGAAATATGATAAAAAGTGTTGTTGAAGTGGAAATACCAAGCAATACATAAATAACAATATGCTATGATATCAAATACAATAATGAAAAGTGAATAAGAAACCAAAGGATATCACCTTCTCAACCAAGTGCTCTTAAGCAAAATGGAGGATGGAGTGAGTGTGCAAGCTTTCAAAGATCAACATTGTCATGACAACAAAGAGAGTGAATCAATAAATCACTAACTTGTAGCTTCAATGGAGGTGGTGATGTTTGAAGGAGTTGAAAGTTGGTGTAGAAGTGTGTAGATGCTTAGAATGATCAAAAAGAATGTCTAGAAGATGAGTTGAATGGAGGAGATAGCAATTTGAGAACAAAATGGAGGAAAAGGAGCCATTTGAAGTTGGTCTAAAGGGTAAGAGACGTTACACTTCATGTCCAATAGAGGAGTGTAATGCATCTGTGGATGCTAGAGGTGGGAATCCTGTTTGGATGACATGCATCTTGCAAACATCCATGCACCCTACTAGTGTCCCACACAAAATATCCCCCATTAACACATAAAATAGTTTCCAAGTGGATAGGGAAAGGTGGATGAAATATGCATTGCATTATTTGATGTAATTTTCTAAGGTACGAGGTAGTGTAAATATGGAATTTTCCTAGGGGTGAAAATTCATGCCATTACATTTTTCCCCCACTTTGGCAAGCATAAGTGTTAGCGAATGCATGGTAAAGTAGAATGAAAGCTGAGGAATGTATACTTGAATCGTCGAGGAACCATACTATAATCTAGAAAACTCAGGTGTAGGAGAGAGATGGCTCCACAAGTACTCAGTCCTATGGATATTTGAACAAAAGAACTACATGTGCTTGGTCCTATGGAAGGTGAACAAAAGGCTCTATAAGTGATCAATCCTACATAATTGGCTCCAAGAGTGCTCGGTCCTGTAGAAGATGAACAAAGGGTTCTATAGGTGATTTTTCTTGTAGAATGAAAATGCTTCATAGGTGCTTGGTCTTGCAAAGGAGGCACCACAAGTGCTCAGTTTTGAGGGAGGCTAGATTTGAAAGGCTTCGTAGAGTCTAATTGACCCTCACAAGTGCTTGATCCTGCAAAGCAACATGTTAATCTATAGACAAAGCATGTTAGGCAAGAAAAAAGTCACGTAGATAGACAAATAGTCATATCTCAAAACAAGCAATTGAAGGAGAAGCTTTCAAAGGGGTCCCTTAGGAACCCTTCAAAAGAAAGAGGCGTCAACTCAAGGGATGGTTTGTTTTAAAATAAGTGACATTATTTGCAAACAATCCTATCATCAAGGAATCCTTTTGAAATATTCTCTTTCATCAAGGAATCTAAAAAAAAAGAATGGCCTCCTTGAAGGTGAATTACTTTTTCTATGAATTCAATTTTAAAAGAAAATCTTGTTAAGGGGATCCTTTTTGAATGATGTGATTTTTGAAAAATTCAAATATTTTCAACAAGGTATTTGTTGGCCATCGAATACGTGCCTTATTGAGAATTAGAGAGGTAGCCCCCCCTTAGGATGGTGCATGCAAATTGAAGGAGCACACGACATCCTAAGAAAAGGAAGAACATGCAGAGATGTCATGGCCCACAATACATGACAAGATGTAGACATGAAAATGTTGTTGCACACGCGAGGGGCAACACATATGCACCAAAAAATCAAGAATCAAGAAAAGAAGAGAGAAATATAAAAAGAGAGATAAACAAAGACAGAAATCAAGAGACAAGGGGATCTGATAATTTAGGGTCAGAACTGCTCATAGATATAGATAAATATATATAATATAATATACATATGAACTATCATCAATCCCCTACTATATCAGATAATGAAGAAGGGTACATGGAAACAAAGTAAAAATAAAATCTTGGGTCAACATGGATTTTAAGCCTAAATTCCTCCAACACTTTGCATCATCCCCAATTATCGAAAATCAAGGTAGAACAAATAGAGGAATTGTGGAACATATAGAAGTTTATGACATAATACACTCTTGTACACAAGCACCTACGAGGGTGACAAGTGTCCTCCAAGAACACATAAAACAAGTGTGGGGGAAACACAACACACACACAAATCTAATCTATAGATAAAGAAGAGGTGCTCTCATAGTCCTTGTTAAACAAGTCATCATTCTCCCAATCTACATCATCATGGGGAGAGGGAAGACAAACCTATAAGGGAAATATAGCAAGGGAAGCACCCTCCAACCCTCATGTGATAAGAGCTAAGGAAGAGGAACCCTCAAGGTCTTCTTCACTCAACTCTTGTGAGGTAAATGTCATCGACCTTACAAAGATCACCGACATAGTTAGGACATCATCCAACGAGTTGAACATGCACTTGATAGGAGTGTTATGTGTCAATTGAGTGGGAAAAGGAGGTTCCTGAGATCCACTACCAACCTCACTAAAAGACTTGAGGGTAGTGACAAACTTGGGGGACGCTAGGGCTTCCTCCATCACTAGGATGGTGCAAGCCAAAGCAGATCCATCTCTCGAAGAAGGTGATCCCTTATTTTGACCCCCATTAAAAGTAGGGTCTTCCTCCAAATTATGCTTCACTAGAGGATGCAAGTTCCCCGCAGAAGAAGTGGAAGGTGAGGAGGAATATGAAATAACCGCATCAACAACACCAAGGTATTAGCATATCCATGGGTTTAGGAAAAGGTAGGATGTCTAGAAGGGACATCAAGAGAGGATGCTCAACCAAAGGAGCGATGAACACTTGCACTCTTTTAGGGTGAGGGTCATCCACACTCATGGGAGGAGCCAAAAGTAAGATTGAGGCGATGGGAGAACAACAGGATATGTCAAAAACAGAGTTTTCAGCTCCTCTTCCACCTTCCACGAGGTAACCTGCTCAACAACCAAAGCCTTTTTCTAATGCTTACACTCATGTACAAGGAGATTACTTTGGCTCTGAAATATGGAAGCTGTAGCTTGAGGAGGAGCAGAAGTCTCTTGTTCTACCATGGGAGTTTCCATCATATTTGTTGTCGATGGAGGGAGTGACTTCTAGATAGAATTAAGAGAAAGAGATGCAAGAAGAGAAATAACAACTGGTGGAGAAGAAGACTCAAGTGATTTGGTGGCAGGCCTCTTCCCATTCACCACCCTAGGGGCAGGAGTAGTAGGAGGCCATAGAGGTCAATATGTAGAGGAATTTCCATGGGGACCTTTCCCCTTACCATAGACAATGGGTTGAGGCACCATGGGAAAGGTAGGAAGGTTGAACACTTGATGCTTAGCCTTCTTCCAAGTGGGCACCATCGAACTCCCCATGAGATGCATGGAGGTGGAAGCCAAAGGCACCACAGTGGGGAAAGAGATGGAAGTGGATGGAGTAGTAGAAGAAGAGGAAGGCTCTCGGGTGCGAGTAGACTTCCCCTTCTTCTTTTGAGATGAGGAAGAGGTAGCTTGCTATTGTGCTATCATAGAACCCTTAATTGAAATATCATAGGGGGAAGGAGGGTAGGTCACCTTCGACACTATGCCCCCATTCTTGTATTTAATGTAAGTGTGATATGATAGGTCCATCCTTGGAGGAAGCAGACCAATAGGGGTAGGCCAGAAGTGATCTAATGAATAGGCTCCATGTGACACCAGGGGTTTATATCCAGTGCCATGCATAATGTGCACAAAGACCTCATGGGAGAATTTCAAATATTTATGGATCACCGAAGGGACTGTGTTCATGAAAAATAGCCATGGGAGACCTAGCTTCACCTTGAAAAAGTTAGCATCCAGGATAATATCAAAAAGGGCATTTATAGTCCTAAGTCCTACCAGGACTGAAAGGGTGATAGAACCAATGGGAGGGACATAAATCCCCTCATGTGTATGTATTGTGCTCTTAGATTCATCATACCCATCCTTATGTAGAAATTTTATCAAAATAATATCCTTTGTAATAACATTAACTTGTCACATAGGATCAATGAGAACATTAGTCATGGTGTTCCCATTGATACTAGCAAGAATGTATAGAGGAGAGGGTTCTCTATTTGCATTCATAGGCAAGTCCTACAATGTAAAGGTTCTAGTGAGCGATTCATTCATAGGTTGCACAAAAGGGATGGGAAGATGCATGAAAGAGGTCATATTTTACATACTCTTTAAGGACTTCCTCAGGGTACCCCAAAGGTTAGACAATCAGACGGTGACCTATTCTAGAACCTGTTTCACAATGTGATGTACTACAAAGGAAGAAAACCACCTATCTCATTCTCTTTGAAAAAATTCAAAACATTCTTTATTTTTTTACTCATTCCATGTTCACTTTTCCTTTCGCAAACACTTAACTCAAACCACCAATATTTAAATCAAGGCCCAAACAAAGTTTCACAAAATCTTCTACACATCAAAAACTCTATCTCAATAAAAATAAACAA
The DNA here is from genome assembly GCA_007258455.2 of Sequoia sempervirens. Taxonomy (NCBI): domain Eukaryota; kingdom Viridiplantae; phylum Streptophyta; class Pinopsida; order Cupressales; family Cupressaceae; genus Sequoia; species Sequoia sempervirens. Next base: position 1,035,851,603 of record VDFB02281492.1, read on the forward strand.
TTACCAAGGTCTGCTCACTCATATTTCATCACTTCTTTATGACTATCCTAAAATTCACAATTCAACTCAATCATTCAAATTCAAGGAAATGTTTACAATAATCCTTATTCAAAGCATCCAACTAAAAACAAGACTCACAAACCACTTATTGATTCCACATACAACCTTGAGACAACATTAAATAGATTGGCCAAAACCTTCTCCACCATAAACAACTCAAGTTTGAAAACTCTCAAATTAGCCATTAGGCCTTTTAGGCCAATTAACCAAGAAAACACATGTAAATAGGTCTGTACAACAAGATTAGACCATCCTCAAACCTTTATCCATGAATTTTCAACAATCTTGTTTTTAAACCACCAATTTCTGACTCCACAATATGACTGTCTTAACAAAACAATGAATAAACAAAGATCTTGGAATTAACACTACACCAAACCAAGTCAAGAACTAGATTCTCTTTCACCCAATCACCTCTTTAAAGAAATATAACTCAAGAAGGGCTTACTAAACATAGACAAAATTCATAAAATTCTCTCTATATTCTGGTTTCACCAGTCCTTTGCAACAATAACAGGCCTAGAGTTTATTGCTTTCGATAGCTCTTGTCCAAAATTCACTTAACAAACACTTATATCACATGTATTTGAGTATACCCAAGCTTAATAAAACACCAGAAGCCCATATTCATGAGTATTTTGTTAAACCCTAGGTGTTAACCTGCACAAACTCTATTTTTACCAGTCAATATACAAATTTTTAGACAATACCTTCACTTTTTCCACACAACAATCTTATTCAATCGGTCTAAAAATTCAAGAATATTAAAGTAGATGTTACCAAGATTGTCTCCACCAAATATTAGCCAATTTCAATGAATAAAGTGGGTGAATGTTCATAATTTACAATGTCTTTGTTTACCCTAACAGGGGTTTTCAACAATTTTATGTAAAATCACTATAACTTACTCAAAACGAAGCCAATCCACATGAAAAAAACATGTAATGGAAGATGATTGATAAATATATCACTTACAAACCATTTGGAATTAATTATTTCCCATAGAGGGTCATACGCTCACTAAAAACAGAGTAATTTTGAAGAAATATGCATAAAATCAGTGTTTTTATCATTCTATTTCCAAAATTTCAATCACCCACCCCCATTACAAATATACAATGGATTTTTATAGGCATTTCCTACATGACTTATCAACTTCTAACTGTCTTCAATGAATGAAATTACCTCATGACCTTTCACCTTCCATGTTTGCATCTTTTTTTTTTTTGCAATTTTACATTTTTGTATGACAACCTTTTTTCCATTTTTGCAAAATGGACACTAAACATTAGATATTGAACCCCTAGTGACCTAGACACATGAAAAATGAACAAAATTACCTTGTTACAATATTGAAACATCAAGTCTTAATCAATCTTCAAGATTTTCTCAATGGAGCATGATATTGCTAAAGGTGCTCTTGCACTATACTCCCGCCCAAAAATGATCCAAGTCCACTTGGAGTGTGTCTTCATCCTCTAGATACTCATCTTTGATGCTTTCTAAGCTTGCCACCTTGAAAAACTCCTAGTTATCTTCATCTTCACCTTAGGCTTTATTTTATCCATGCAAATTAGTCCTCTATCTTGCTTGCCAATTGAAACCAGATTCACTATTCATTGTTTCATCGCAACATCTTGTTTCTCCCCTTTCCCTTTGACTTTCAAATTGTTCCATGTCCACATAATTAGTACAATAAAGAAATGATACATTAACTTGACCATATTACCTCCATATTTCTTCAACTCTTTGCAAATCTCCATAAGCAATTCATCCTTGATCACTGCTTCATCTATCCTTGTCACCAACTCAAAGTCTTCTTTCTCAGAAATCAGATCCTTTATCTTTGTAACACCTTCATCTTCTTTCTTGGGAATTGCTGCAACACATTTGTCTTCATCAATGAATCCTTCTTCAACATCTTGAAACTCTTCTTCATCTTCTTTTTCCCTTTTTGCTGCTAACTTTGCTTATATTCTTCTTTTCTTGACAATCTTCTCTATGGGCCATGTAACTCTCTTTTTCACTTTCAAATTCCAACTTTTTGCTTTCTTAATCATCCACTCCAACTTCATCATAGAATTTGTATAAAAATAATTGAACTCTACTTCCCTTCTCCTCGTCTCTTGCTTTAACTTAGCAATCTCTCTATCAAAAATTTCTTGTTTCTTCTTATTTCTCTCTTCCTCTACCTACAAATGCCTTCTCAATATCTCCATCTATTTTAGATGGTCTTAGCAAGTCTCTCCTTGCTCCATAACTCTCAACTTTCCTCAACTTTCTCTCTGCCTTATCAATGGCAACAACCAGGTTCTTACATATCCTGCAACCAACCACAACTACAACTCACTAGCCCAAATCTTTCTCAGGCTCTGATACCAATTTGTTACAATATTGAAACATCAATTCTTAATCAATATTCAATATTTTCTCAATGGAGCTTGATATTGCTTAAGGTGCTCCTGCACCACAATGTCTAGGGATCCTTTTAACTATGTTGCTAGGGTTTGTAGGTTGGGTTGCAAGGCTATGTTCCCTCAACACACACACACACACACACCTACAACACACCTAGAACAAAAGATAAGATTCCTTCAACACTACGAAAAGGAACAAAAAAATTTCACATGGGTTCACCAAAATGTAGAGGAGGGGGACTGACTGCTCAAGACTCTAGGTCATGGGAGAGTCTAGAACAATAGGTTGCCTTGATCTACCTCAAGCTAGTGGAATGTTTCAGAAGAGTTCAAAGTTTAAAGGATAAGAAGGAAGAAAAACCTAGTTGTTGTTGTCCTTCTACAAGCCTGAATGTTTTAGGAAGTCAAGTGAGCAAATTTTTAGAGTCTGGATTGCAACTTAGACAACTTATTTCCAAGGGTCTACAATGCAGGACACAAACTCTAGCATAGTGCACTAGCATCTCAGTGGTGTGTTGGTGTCCGTACAGACAAAGAGTGCAAGATACAATTTGAAATAATAGAAAACCTACTAATGACCTAACTGATGAAGTTTATTGTGGTAATGAAAATAAAAAAGTAACAAAATGATAGAATAGCTAGAAGAATACTTTAACTTAATCTAGTCTATGAATTGACAAAAAAGAGAGAGGAAAGTACACCTTCCTACCCATGAGTTGATATCTTCAAGATATTCACCTCAAGGAGAACCTACACACAAAAGATGAGAAAATGTTGGGGTTGTGTTTAGAGGACTGCTCATTCAATCCCCCATTTTGGTGTTTCCACCTACATAGACAATCATATAGTAACAATTGAAAAAATATGATAAAGAATGATGTTGAAGTGGAAATACCAAGAAATACGTAAACAACAATATGCTACGATATCAAATATGATAATGCAAAGTGAATAAGAAATAGAAGGATATCACCTTCCCAACCAACTACTCTCAAGGAAAATGGAGGAAGGAGCAATCGTGCAAGTCTTCAAAGGTTGATCTTACCGTGACAACAAAGAGAGTGAATCAACAAAGCACTAACTTGCAGCTTCAATGGAGGTGGTGATGCTTGAAGGAGATGAAAGTGAGTGTAGAAGTGTGTAGATGGTTAGAATGATCAAGAGGAATGTACAAAAGATTATTTGAGTGGAGGAGATAACAATTTGAGAGAAAATGGAGGAAAAGGAGTCGTTTGAAGTCATGTCCAATGGAGGAGTGTAATGCTAGTATAGATTCTAGAGGTGAGAATCCTATCAAGATGACAGCGTGCTACATAGATGTCCATGGACTACACTAGTGTCCCAAACAAAATATCCCCCATTGAAACATAAAACAATTACCAAGTGGATAGGGAAAGGTGGCAAAAATAGGGATTTCATTATTGAACTTAATTTTCTAAGGTAGGATGTAGCATAAATGTGGAATTTGCATATGGGTACAAATTCACGCCATTACAATGTTATTTATTAGTAAAGGGAAAGAAATTATTTCATAACTAAAGTCTGAACTTGTAGCTAAATATGAAATGAAATATCTTGATGCAACTAAACACATTCTTGGAATGGAAACTAGAAGAGATAGAGTGAACAAAAGCCTATGGCTTGGCTAGAGTAAGTACGCCAATTTAGTTTTATAGAGGTTTAATGTGTAGGATTGTAGGCCATTATGTATTCCTTTTACAATTGTGAAACATAAGAAAAGGTGGGATGAATTCTAATTTTATTGCCAAAAACCTAAGATCAATTCCACTTTTCCAAGGGTTTCATTAGGATGCAAATCAAACAAGTACAAAGATTAACTTTCAACCTCCAAGGTGAATCAATCAAACCTAGATTTAATCTGTTTGAGTCTTAGAAATGAATTCAAAATGATTTGGAATGATTAACCTAATTGGAATATATGACCTAATATGAAAATGTAATATCCCGAAGATGAATTGATGGAAACAATAATTTGCAAGAAGATCTGGGGGAGGTAGAGTGATGTGCACTTATCATAAAAATGTGAATCTAACATGTGCAGAGGGACTCAGTCACCCATGGGTGAATGGTTTTTTGTAAACCTTTCCAAAACTTCAAAATGTGATCATGTAGCCCTTTATCTGCTTTGTGTTCATGTACTTGCAAATCTTTGTCTTTTGATCTGGACCTACAATAAATCTACAAAAGAAATGGTTTGGGTGGCTATATGGGGGTTGCCTTAGTTAAACCCTTGTTTTGATAATTAAACCTCAACAAAAGCCAAATATCTGATAGAAAATAGTGTGTGAGCCCTAACCTTATGTGTGTCTAAGGTTATTATGAGCCAAAAATGCAAGAAAAACCTACTCAAGTTCATTAGAGTGATATTTCTACATGAAAATGATAAGATCCAATTAGGGAGAAGTCAAAACACCCTAAGGGTAAAGGCACAAACCTTTTTCACACTTTATAAAGGAAATACCTAGCAACAAAAAAAATTCTAAACTTTGACCACATAAAAGTGGTCTTTATGTTTTGAATTTTAAAATGATGTAAACTAATGAAATGTATAACTCTTGATGGAGTTTGTTCCTATAATTTTTCAATTTTTTTTCAAAAAATATTTATCATTATTTTTTTATCAATTTAAGAATAGATTTTGGAATGCTGAAAATTTTAGGAAAAAGTGACATTCAATTGACATCAAGAAACAAATTGAAAAGAAATTTATTTTCCCCTAATTTTTTTTGTCTAAATAAGTAACTTCAGTATCTAGTGTATGGAAAAAAAAACACTTTTTGATGCGTATTTTTCTTGTAATAACGTTTTAAAGTCAAACTTGTCAGAATTTGATAGTTTTCATTTGACATCAACTATTATCTATTTTTTAAATCATTTTCAAAAAATAAATTATAAACTTTTGAAGAAGTCTCTCTCCTCTAGTGCACCATATATGGGTATGTGTGGGATCATGATGGGCCAAAAAGTGGCGATATGATGGGTATGTGTAGGGTATGTGGTTGATGACCATTTTTTTACCCAAAATTAATGAAATGAAAAGGGTTTTTAAAGGAGATTCTCAGCTTTCCTCCAATATAAATTATGCTTTACTTTGAGAAATTTTTTATGTGGAGCCATTGGCAGCAGGTGCCAGGGTTTTAGTAGGGTTGGGCATGTCAAAGGAAAATCAAGTGTTGCGCATAGCCTCGGTGGTGAATGCAATATAAAATGGATAGAAATAGTCAAGACTAGGGAAAACAAAGGAGACACAGGGGGTTGATTATCTCAGAAATGATGGCACCTGTGGTTCTTAGCAAGGGAAAATAGAGAGGGCCTTCACAATGTCAGTATCATTGTAGGTTGAGCTTGAAAATGAGGTAAACCACAATGTTAAAGTTTTCTCAAAATTATGATTGATTGGGCGTTTCAAGGGTTTTTGGCCCCCTTTATGTGACCTCCATAAATGGATCTCTAAACATTGGGAACCTATGGTAGATGGTTTTATTCAAATATACCTAGTTTCGAGAGTTTTTTTTATTGTTGTCTTTGAATTTGTGAAGGACAAAAATAAAATTTTGTGTGAATATTTTTGGAATTGGGAGGAAAACTTTTCTCTATCTTTGAAACCATGGCACCCAACTTTTAATCCTGTAACTAAGAAATTTGAGAAAGTACCATTGTGGGTGAGACTACCAAACTTTCCTCTTCACCTATGGTTCGATTCATGTTTGGAGGCTATAGGAAACTCCTTAGGGAATTTTCTTATGGTTGATGATGATTCCTCAAATCTTATGCACTCTACATATGCCTGGATTTTAGTTGAAATGGAAGTTACAAAGAATCTCCCAGAAGAGATTTCAATGAACATTTCCAAAGGATGCTGGAGGTAGCCCTTGGACTATGAAGGTGTTTCTTTCCATTGTAGAATATGCTCACAAACTAAGCATAAGGCTATGCAATGTGTAAAGCCTCAAGTTTCAAAACCAACGACTTAGTGGAAGGATGTGTCGCATTGATATTACATGGTGGATAAACAAGGTGAGAAGAAGGAAGAGCAAGGCAAGAGCTACTCTCATGCTATGAGTAACTCGGAACCACAATAGCTGAATGGGGCCCCAGAACATGTGAGAGGAATAGGAAAAATAGAGGGACCTACTTTGAGCAGTGTTGAGAAAGCAAAGGTGGATGAAGCTTTGGCTAAACAAAGTCATGGGGGTGCTAAAACCCTGAAGTGTAGGGAAGAATTAGGGTTGGCAAGAGTCCATGGAATGGAAAAGGTGAAGGGCACCTCAGAGGGTCATTGTGGACAATTTGTATGTGGAGCTCTTGAAGAGGCTGGGCCACAACACGACACATCTATGGAATGGTAGAAGAAGGCTGCAAGGATGGAGGAAGGGTGGTAGGTTGTGAAGGGGAAGAAAGAAAAGAAAGGAAAAAGGAAACCTTTGACATGGTCCTCTAGTCATAGACGAAGGGAGGAACCAAAGGACACATTTGAAATGTTTGTTTTCATTTTGGGGTTTTAGTGATTTTGTTCTAAAAATTAGTTTTCTGCTAGAGTCCTTTCCATGGGGAGATGGTGACCCATGCCACCATTCCTATTTCGGGGCAGGAAAAATCTTGGAATTAATAAAATAAAATATTATCACTGATCAAAAATAAAATAAAATTATGCTTTACTTAGAATTTAATAAATAATTATTATTCATTTTCTATTTGAATTACAACTAAATTCCTTATGCTTTACATTGATCTTTAACTTATAATTGATTATGTTACTCTTTTCATGGGTGCATTTGAAGTTAGTTTTCACTATTTTTCATTTGAATATGGTTAAGAATTAGGGTTATTAGGTTATATGGTGTTTTCTCCCCTTTGAGCTTCTTCTTCATCCTTACCCCTTCCTTTGTCCAACCTCCTTTACTAGGGTTTGAACACTTCACTTATATATACCTTTTTTCTCTTTGATACATATTTTGTGGACACCTTTGTACCTTCTTTAGGTAGAACTTCCTCTATGTTAGTAAACTTTTCTTAGGTTCCAATAGTCCTTGTAACACTTATGTGTTCCATTCTCCTTCCTCATTTCTCTTTGGTGAGGATCTTCTTGCATTCTTTTTTATTCCCATGCTCACTCACTCAATTAGATTTTATTGGAAATAATGTTGATTCATTTCTATGGATCCTCTCCTTCACATGTGACTACCTTGTCCATTTATATTTTATCATCAAAAAATGACTAGATCTTTCCAAACCTTGTGTGTCCAAGTTTTCCCATGCTAGATTGCATTAGGTTGACACATCTTAGGTTCACTTGAATTGATTATGTACATTATACTTGGAGATCAAGTCCACAAATCCATACTTGCATGCTTTTCTGACTTCTTCATGCCCTTTATCCAATAAAAATTATCTACTTGTTATCCTTTTATGGTGTGTATACTATCTTCCTCCAAAATTAGGGTTTAACCCAAATTTCCTTTGTTAGCCCAAGGTTTATTCATACATAATTTCACATACCTTACATTATACATTCTTGAACTACTTGTGCAAGTTTAGATTCCCCTTTTCTTGTATCCTCTAGATTTCCTCATTGCTAGATGCTTCATCATTTGATTCTCAAGATATTAGATCTAGTTTATATTTTTTGTCAACAAATTATTTTTGATTTCATGTGCTATCTAAATCTAATACTAAATAATGAGCTATCTTCTTTGAATACATTTTAAGGGTTGATGTACATGATACATGTAACAATACCCCTTCTTTGAATACATAAAGGGTTGTGATACATGTGTAATTTAATTTACCCCTTCTTTGTCTCTAAACTATTTTTTAAGTTCAAGGATCTCCATGAGATGCCTTTTTAATGATGATCTAATTAGATTTCCTTATCACATGTGATATTAAAAATTATAGCCTTTAATGTCTTGTCAAATTTATAATATAAGCTAGTGATCTACACATTTAGGTATATTGAGCATGGTGTTTCTCTTTCTATGTTTTATAGTTCTCATTTTATTAAAAATCTCCACATGTGTTGATGCATTTAGTGGTGATAGTAAGTGATATCATGATCTAGTGTGCATCTAGGTACATGCTAAATATTTTCAAGTGATATATACCAAATATGCTCACATTATGTTTGTAATTTATGTATTTAAAGAAATTTTAATTGATGAATCTTATCATCCTATATATCACTAGAGAAATGTAACATAAGTAATGTAAGACCCTTATATTCAAGTTCAAACAAATTTAAAATTTGAGTATAATGATAATACATGGTTGTAGTCTTCTTGGGGACTTGAATTCTTTCAATATCATTAGTTAAGACCTATTTTGTTTGTATTTTCTTTATTTTTATTTAAATGGTTGTGTTATTTTTTTTATGTCAATACAAAGATACTAGATAATAATCCAATGTGTGGCTCATGCTAATTATTTCTTATATATTTTGTACACATGTGAATTTTACCTATATATGAATTTTAGATGATGCTTGAGGTTATATAACTTGCTTATTTTTTATTTTTCATGAAGGGAAGTCGTTGGGCTATATTGTCTCAAAACATGGTATTACTATTGATCCTGAGAGGGTAAGTGCTGTTTTGGTTCTTCCTTTGCCATCACATAAGAAGGGGCTGCAAAGTTTCCTTGGTAGAATCAACTTTGTTAGAAGATTTATACTTGATTGTTTTGAGTTATTGAAGCCTCTAATAGTTATGTTAAAAAATAATGTATCTTTCAAATGGACAAGGGAATGTAAAAGGAGTTATGAAGTAATAAAAGAAGCATTATCCTCATCTCTTACTCTCTTAAATCCTGATTTTTCTAAGGATTTTGTCTTGTATGCATATGGTAACATTGATAGTATCTTAGCTATATTGGTACAACAGAATGACCAAGGTTTAGAGTAGCCTATAGCCTTTTTTAGTCAAGGGCTTAAGGATTATGAGCTAAGGTACACATTTGTTGAAAAGAATGTACTTTCCATTGTTAGAATTTTGAAATTTTTTAGGCATATGCTCTCTAACAATAAAGTGAAGTTGTTGGTTGCTCATCCTAGTGTCAAAGAATTTTTACTAAGTAAAGGCTTGGGAGAGAAAAGAGTCGGTTGGATTACTAAAGTCATTGAATATGACATAGAAATCAAGGTAACCAAGTTGGTTGTGTGACTAGCTTTCTAGTCATTCAGGTGAAGTGGAATAAAATGATGAGGAGGTCTTCCTAGCTCTCCTAGATGAAGAACAAATAGTTGCATTGACTTCTCCAACAAGCTGGGTGGAAGAAATGGTCCATTGTTTACAAACTGATGAATATCCTTATGGGATGGATAGAGCCAAACAAAGGTATTTCAGGCTGTAGTCTATTCCCTATTTTCTTTTAGATGGTATACTCATTAAGAAATATTTTCATGGAGTCTTATTGAGATGTGTAGAAGTTGATAAAATTGAAAAGATTTTGCATGAGTTCCATGAAGGGACAACTAGTGGAAACTTTTCACCAAGAGCTATAGCCCTTAATATAATGAGAGCAGGCTACTTTTGGCCTACTTTATTCAAGGATTCACACTTGTGCGTAAGGAAGTGCAAAGAATGTGCCTTATTTGTAGGTAAAGAGAAGTTAACAACTCTCCCATATCACACAATTCAAGTCAAACAACCCTTTACGAAGTGGGGTTTAGACTTCATTGGAGTCATCAATCCACCCTCAAGTGTTGGTCATAAGTGGTTTCTTATAGCCACTGATTATTTCACAAGGTGGGTAGAAGTTGTGCCTCTTACAGAAGCTGATGAAACTATTGTCCTTAACTTCTATGAGGACTTGGTAACAAGATTTGATACACCTGATTTGATCATCTCAGATAATGCCTTGGTATTTTTGGGTACAAGGATAAGTGAGTGGGTTGTTTGGAATAACACATTTCTGAGTACATCTTCAAATTACTATCCTCAAGGTAATGGACTAGCTGATTCCACTAATAAGAACATAATCAGAATCATAAAGAGGATCATTGAAGATAATTAGAGAGCATGGCATACTAAGTTGAAATCAGCTCTATGGGCTGATAGAATCACTCCCAAAAGGTCAATTGGGAACTCTCATTACATGTTGGTTTATGGGAAAGAATCAAGATTACATATCTCCAATGAGCTTCTAGCTCTTGACATGGTTAATCAGCTAGATATGTTAGAAGAAGAGCCAATGGTAACAAGGTTGGCACAACTGGTTTAGTTGGAGGAGAAGAGAAATGAGGCTGTGAAGACTATGGAAATCCACCAAGCACAAGTCAAAAGGTCTTTTGACAAAAGAGCAACCCCTAAATCTTTCAAAGAAGGGGATATTGTCTTGAAATGGGATGAGTTAAAGAGCAAGCCTAAAAAGCACTCCAAGTTTGATTCCTTTTGGAGTGAGCCATACATGATTATGGAGTGCAAACAACACAATGCCTTTCAGCTATCCAAATTTGATGGAGAAATGGAACCAATCCCAGTTAATGCAATTCATCTTAAGCATTGTTTCTAAGATACTTTTAGCCTTTTGTACATATTATAGTAGGTTTTCTAGAGTCCAATAAGTGTTGGTGCACATGTTTTGTCAGGTTTGTTTTCCTCCATGTTCAGGTTGAACATTTTTTTCTAGTTTGAGTCAGTTTAGAGTAGTGTTTTTAGTTTTCTTTCCTAGTTTTTGAGTGTCTTGTAGCTGTTGTCAAGTCTTTCTTTGAGATTTTTTGGGTATCTTATTGACTCCCTTCCCAATGGATAGGCTTAGGTAGCCGGTATTTCATGTTTTAACAAGCAAAATAGCCACAAAGGTCACCAGAAGTGTTAGCCTATTTTAATTTTTGGGATTAAAATAGGTTTGCAAAAATTGAAAAGGTATATTTTTGTAAAATTAAGTATTTTATGAAAAGGAAAGGGAAAAAAATGACAACATTGAGGTTTGCAAGTAAAAATAATCAAGATAGGAAAGTGAGAAATTGATCAAGTCTTCAAAAAGAGTGCCAAAATTGAAGGATAACTAATTTCATTTATGGTACCCCACATAGCATGGAGGAAGTCTAGGTTTTTAGGTAAAAACATTGAAGATGGGATTCATTCATGGTGCATAAGCAACATCCTATTGCTTAGATTGCATGACATGTTCTAGTCAATAGGGGTTGAGAAATATTAGGCAGAAGGGTTCATGAACAAAATCCATGTTGCAAATGAAGAGTAGAGATAGCTACATGGGGAGAGAAGTATAAGCTAGGTTTGTTGATTCTTAAGCTTCCTTTTTCTTCTATTGCATATGTCGGTTGAGTCCATTACTTCAGAAAACCTATGCATTCATGAAATGATGAATAGTTCTTGGTAGGAATTTGTTTGAGTTATAAAATGCCTTTAATGATGCCTTCATTGAGTCTCCTATAGCTCACCTTGATGTTGTCTTCATTATAAGTTGTAATTCTTTAATCCATACAAAATGTTATGTACTACAATGCCTAGGAAGTCTACTAGAAACCATTCATAATAGGGTTGCTTATCAGACTGTTAAGCATGACAGTAACTTCTGGAGATATCTCAGTCTTGCATTATTGGTTGAGGACTTTGTCAAATGGTTGATAATGTATTTGTAACCATTGTCTTAAGTCTTGGGAGAAGAAGTCTACAGATGGTATCTAGGTTTTGTTTCTACCAAATAGATGTACAAAACTCTTTCTTAAACCATACAGAGCCTCAAGGTCTCTTTCAAAATGTGGGGTGACAATAGCTTTGAGATATTGTGTGTCTCAGATTGTAAAGAGGTCCACATAGGACTATTACACATTGATTTCCCTAAAGATCTGACTGTCACTAATCATTCATTGTCAATAACTTGGTCTAAGTCTTCTTTTGACCTTTATAGCTCCAATGTGACTACCCTCAAGTGACTAATTTTCTTCTCCTAGGTTTCTATGGATCATGTTTCCTGCTTGAATGTCCTAATTGTTATAGATGTTTCTATATGTGGACATTGAAAAAAAGATTCATAGCAAATAAAATATGTATACTAAATGAGTTCATAACCTTGTGTGAAGCCTTAACATTCATGACAAGCAATATTTATAACTATGCAATGAAAGAATGGCAATAAAATTTAAATGACATGTTCATTTTTTATTTCAAGGATAGTAATAGAAAGGAAGGCCTTTAAGGGAAAACTTTTGATTAAATAAGGAAAGTGAACATCACTCATGCAGACAAACCTTAAATGTAGTGATAATATAAATGTGGATAAAAATCATATGAAAAAGACAAGGCATGAGCAATCCACAATCAATGTGATAAACATAAACAAAGAAAATAAATAGCTCATGGAAGTCATTGAGTTTCTATTAAAAAGACAATCAAGAGTATGCATGTTTGGAAATACTTTCAAATTCATGTTTAGACATGGGTATTATAGTGATGCATTTTTTATTTTTCTTCTTTGTGAGGTTGTCTCTGCACCTACACAACATTCTATTCACCCAACATCAACTACACCTTCATTTCCACAAGGAAAAAGACTCATTAGCAATAGATTATGGGACAATTGATGATCTCTATATAAAATGTTGATTATCACTATTCCAGTGATTAGAAGTGTAGATGAGGAAAGAAAGAATGCATTTTCAAGGAAATAAAGCATGAAAATAATGGAAACTAAGAGGATAAAGAAGATGATAGTCCCAAATCATTAAATTTGGTCTCAAAGAAATGACAGGACTGATAAAGTACGATTGTGAAGTTAAAGGTATTCTTGAGATGAATAGACAGTGAATAGCCTTGGTAAAGGGGCAACATTAGCTCAAGAATTGGAACAAGAGGTTTTGATGCTATGTACCTTTTTTTCTTATGAAGAGTTCATAAAGCAGATTATGAAGGGTTGGGTTTTGATAACAAGAGACAATCACAAAGGAAATGACAGTTAAAGTACAAATGATTATATTGGACAAATCACAACTAGCTTTTGTGATGTTTTTCCACCTTGTAGGTTGTAATATTCACAATCAAGCAAGGGCTACAATTAAGGAAATTCATAGGAAAGAAAATGAATGGAAAAGATGCAATAGGGAAAGCTATCTAGGTAGCACTGGAAGAAGAGAAACAATGGAGCATACAGAGGCTAAAATTAGAGAGAAGCTTTCTAGCCTATCATAAAGAGGATGAGAATTTAAGCACAAGGTGAAGATTATAACAGACCTATGGATGTTTCAAGCCTTCAAAGATGATATGGTAGCTGACAAAGCATACTAGGATAGTGAGATATGACAAGGTATGATTCCTTTTAAGTGCAGTAAAGAGTATCTTGAGAAAGACAAGGATATGAATCTACATTAATAATAGTGAAGAATAAGAAAAAATGAATGTGATCTTTTTAATGTGATTATGAAAGGACAATTAAAAGGTGCAAAGAGGAGAGTCCTTTATACTATGTAAAGGATTTTCAATTTTGAATTGAAGAGTTATGAGGCTACTGATAATCTCAATTTGGGCAGCATATTCTCATTAACCAACCTTCCAATATGGTGCAACACCATGATAAGTTTTCCATTTAAAAATTGAGCAAGATAGTAAGAAGAACATTGTAGAAAAAGAATGAAATCTTTGGTGATCTTCACAGTCAATAGCTCAATATTCACACTAAACTAATGATGGTTATGAAAAAAAAAAGATTGGTGCATCTTGGTTCCATTCTTTGGAACTCATTCATTTTTTATTCAATGCTCCATAACTTTGTGGGATCTAAGTGAAGGATAAGCATGATACTTAGTTACTATTAATAGTTTTGTACATATCCTATGAAGGTGTTAAATGGGGCTATCAAACACATGTGGTTAAAGGTCTTGGAAACATTTATGAAGAGGTTGAGAAGTTTGTGATTTTATGAGAAGTAAAGGGATAGCAGTTGGAGCTTTTGATCAAAGTAGCAGTTGCAAGCATTAAAGGAAATTATGGAGGCATGGATAGATGTTGAGAGAATATAGGGGAAATTGCAAATATCTAAGTTGTTCAACCTAGTTGATAGGCAGTTGAGAGAATATAGGAGCAGGTTTAAGAGTTTTGATGATATAAGAGGTCAAGGAAGGACTTTTCTAGCCTTCAAACACCTTTTGGGAGCTTGTTTAGGGGCTGCAAAATAAGGATTATTATTTTGGACTACCAAAGGATATTGACTCATTATAATGGAGTAAAGACTTATCCTTTTCTCCTCAACACATGTTCCTATCTTTTAGCAAGCTATTGCATAGCTATAAGGCTCATCTTTCAGGATTTTTTTGAGTTAGTTCTTGCATTTTGTTTTGTTGTAGGTTGTAACTTTCTAAGTTCTTCTCAGCAAAAGTCACTGTATTGTAACTCAAAAACTAGTCAAGCATCTGATTGAATTTATTTCATGTAATTTCAATTTTCAAGCAATGAATACAATCTATTTTGGATCAACACTTGTGTAATGCTTATTTGGAATCACTTTTAGTTCAATTTCTACCTTTTGTGTGGCTGGATATAAATGTTTTATTGGTTCATTTTTCTGTGTTTTATCTCAAAATCTCAAAATGTGATAAAAAAAAATACTTGTAAATAGATTCAAGCATATTCAAATAGGTCGTAAATTGTGGAAAATCTTATTGGACTATTTTGGTTGTGAAATCTCTCATTTTCCTTCGAGAACACCATCAATTAGTACCCTTTTTATGAAATATTGATGGGTGATAGGTTAAAAGATATAGATTGTGTATTATAACTTCTTTTTAAGTCATTGTAAGTCCAAAATAGTAAGTTATAGGTCTGAGAAAACAATTTGGTGCATCACCTAGTTAGTTGTAGTTAATTTTTTTTAAGCATTTTAAGTTATTTCTAGCCTTCTTCTTACCCTTTTCCTTAAAAATAAGTAGGATTGATCAAGTTCTAGGTGATCAAACAAAAGGAACTAGCCTTCTCTGGAGGTTCATTCCAAGTTTTAGGAAACCCGTAGGCCTAAGAATGTTCCCATGTATCAACAGGTAGCTAAGTTGATAGCTTGGCTTTGGGTGCATACTTTGTTGATAATAGTTTTTGGCATGCCCGGTGGGACTACGAACTGATTTTTAGTTCTTTTAATTCATCAATTCACTATTGTTTGGCATGTACAAAATTTGATTTCTACCTTTTGAGGTGTTTGAAATATAGACTTAGTGACTCTGAAGCTCTAGTTTAGTGGAAACCTATGTAGAATAGCTTATGAAATGGATACAAACAAGAGGAAGTTCCATTCATTTTGAATATTTGTAGTTGTCACCACTGAGGAGAAGTGGAAGAACAATAAAAAGATCTCATGTTTCATCAAAAAGAGTTCAATCGACACCTCCTAGTTTCAAACCAGCAGTAACAAGTGCATTTATACCTTCAATTTATGTGCTTGTCAATCCAGTTCAGGCCAATCCAATGGAAAGATAGTTTGCATTTGTGCCATTTAATGGGGGAAACCCATTAAACCTCCCTCAACATGATGACATCCCTCTTGTAGCCCTGGATTTTTTTCATTTTTTTATGGGAGAAGATCAAACCAATCGCATTGAGCACATCAGGGATGTGGCCTCACTATGTGGAGTTCATCACATCACTAAAGAAAACATTACAGTTAGGTTGCTATCTGCTTCACTAAAGGGGAAAGCTCTTTGATGGTTTAGGGGATTGATAGTTGGCTCTATTACAACATGGGATCAATTGGGAGATGCACTAAACAAATAGTTTGAAGACAAGCCTGATCACTTATCACTAGTTAAACAAATTACTACAATCAAGAAAGCTCCTCAGGAACAAATGACGGACTTCAACTTCCATTTTCAGAAGACATGGAATAAAATTCCTACCATGGTAAGACCTATAAAGCATTATTTTATTTATTATTTGAAGGCTTTTAACACTGACATTTTTTTTATGATACAATCCATGGGAAATACTTCTCTACCAACTATATTTGACATTGCAGTGAGGGATGAAAATAATCTTACCCAAGCAGGTAAGATAGCACCTAGACTAGCTATGCCCATAATCCTAGAAATTCAGCCTTCCATTCCTTTACAATTACCACCTTTGGTTCCTATACCTATTGTCCTTGCATTACCAACACCAAATAATCAGACTTCTAGTCAAGAAAAGGCCACTCCTACTTCATCTTTTGAATTTCAAGAGATAAAAGGCCTCCTACAAAGCTTTGGTAATGAATTGGTAACCTTGAAAAGGAAGTAAAATAATAATTATAGACCTTATGAAACCCCATATTGAGCTCCTTATATAGCTAATCAAGCAAATAAACCTAGTAGAACTGAATACCAAGCAAATCCACAAGGTCAAAGGAGAACTTTGAATGCTAGGCCATACCAACCTTATAATCCTAATGTTGCAAGTACTTCTAGAGAGTTGGTACCGATACAAAACAACTTGGCTTAGGAGCCCGAATGGTGTTTCCCATGCAACGAACCTCACAACCAAGCTACGTGCACTAATGGTGTTATTAATCAAGCCCTCATGGTTCAAAGTACTTGTAACACTCTACTTGCTCTACAACTTTAAAATGTATACCAACTACCAGTTTTAGCTAAAGATTAACTAACGAGTTTCTGTGCTAGGGTTTCCTTGCAAATTTTGAATGGAGAGATAAACATTTTGATGTTGTTACATTATAAAAATTCATCAACTAACTTTTTACTTTCATTTTCAGCTGAAAGGAAAACTATTAACTGTAAACACATAATAGAGAATTACAAAAGGAAAATAACTACTTTTCTTTGCTTTCAGAAAGTAATGTGTGATTACTAAAACTATGAAACAAATGTAATAGTTGTCATCCTATGGTTTAAGAAATGGAAAAATAACTACCAAATTTCATCTAGCAAGTAACTAACTAACTAATCCATCTAGGGTTCCCATTTAACAAGTTATCAAACTGAATGAAAGAAGTAGCTTCTTTATATTCATTATCTAATTTCAGATCTTCCATTTCAGCTGAATGAATCAAATAACTTTCTAACTAATAAACTATCAATTTTTACATATGATCAATTAACTAAAAGGAAATAAAAATTTATTGTAGTATTGAAAGTAAACTTAAATTGAAAAATGCATGTACTTGGAATTATGAGCATAGAAAAAGAATACAATTTGACATCATCATCATGCTAAATTTCTTGAACAACTTTATCATTAAGAGAAAGAGAAACATCATTAAGGGATTTTCTGCCCATCCAAGACCTACTAGTTTCCCAAGTTTCTTCAATTGAAGAACCCAACCCTTCACAGGGGTAATCAACAAGGATCAAATTATCATCATGCCATTTTGAGCCTAGTGTCATGAACCTATACCACTGGTTGATCCCTCCTAACTAGAAGAATCATTCTGACCAAAAGTATATCTGGTTCATGATAGTTGGCCAATGCCTAACTAGCACCATACCTTGGCCAAGGATTTTATCATTACTGGCACTCCTGTGCCATCACCATTCTCACCCTTGCTCGACATTTAATATTTTTATTTCTTTTATTCAAATTACTTTATATTTTCAAAGATTCATCTTGCAAATTGAGTTTCCAATTAGGTAAAGTTATTTCAGATTTATAGAGTTGAGAAAAGGGTTTAAAAGGCTCATACCAAAATTTCCTTTTAGGAAAACATAAGCATATTCTTTCTTGCATCAAGGGAGAACACTTTAACTATTCTCTGCTCAATTTATTCTTAGTTCTAGGTCTAATTCACAATGAAAGGTTTTCTTACCATTTTACTCTTAATTCGAGGTTAAATTTTAACCACAAAGTTTCTTACATAATAAAAGAAATTGATTTGGAAAAGAGGATTTTCAAGCCTCACACACACACACACACACATATATATATAATAAATATTTGGGTGACCTAGTAAATACCCATGACCAACTTCAGATTTAAGAGGAGATGATTCGATCTAATTAGACAGATCAAGTTGATCAGGTGAAATTTCTAGTAGTTCAACTAAATCTTGATTCAGAAATATTTCATAGTCTAGGTTATTTTTGAATGCATGAGAAGAGAGAGAGTTCCATTTACTCTTTACCAAATTCCTTAGTCAAAATAAATTCCAAAAGATAATATAGAACCGATATCATCTCCTTTTATATTATCAATAAATATTTAAGATTAAAAAATTTACCTCCATTACAATGGGTGGTCACCAAGATGGATTCATTATTGCAAACATTCATTGATATAAATACACGCTTACTTGCCTAAATAAGAATATTTGAATTTGAAAGATCCAAACTTCTTTCATTTGAAGATCTTGTCAGGCTACCAAAACTTCCAACACGTTTTGACAGTGAGAACTGGGACACAAAATCAAGTTCAAGATACCACTACCTCCTGAGAGATTGCAGTGTGATAAGTCTATCAGAATCAACTACGATCAACTCTTGCTGAAGCTAATATAGAAGGATTCTGATGAATACACCTCAAGTATGGATAAGAGCAGAAAATTGGAGTAAATATTGAACTAGAGAAAATAGTGATGGCATAGGTTTCTACTTGAAGAATATTTTGAGCTATGGCTAGAAGGATTGCAAATAGAGCAAATCTTGCTCAATTATTAGTGCTACCAGATGGAGATATCATAGTGTGCACCAAAAATGATGGCCAAGAAGAGACTAAGTAAACTTTGTGAATAGGAGAAGAATGAAGAAACTGGAAGAAACATGCACTAGATTCTCCAAAATATTGGTGCTGAAGACTCACGATTTTGTCTCTTCCCGACAATGGGTGACCAAGGATGGCCATCACCCAATTTTGTCCTGAGGTAAGATGAGCAAAGAAAAGATGTTGGAGAAGCTTGTAAAGAATGCAACTAAACTAGAAGGCATCATCTTGGAAGATAATGAATCCCCAGAAGTGGATGCAGAGTAAAAAAATTTAGAATTGAGGAAGTGAGAGTAGAAGACATGAAAGCCAAAAATGAGAGAGCTCTAGATTGAATGCAAAGGCTCTTGGAAATCTCCAATCAAAGATTGCATAAGTTCCCTGTGACTTCTTGACTCCCCTCTCAGTCGTTTCCCAATTGGAGATATGATGGGAAGATGTCATAAATACTTTTTCCATCAAAGGAAACCATCGATGATTCCCATTCACCTTATTTTGTCATTAAACTTATATTTATTATTAATATTTTAATATTTTATAATCATTTGCAATCTCCTTAAAAGGTGATTATTGCTATATATTTAAATTGAATTACTTAATCAATAATTATATTAAATTACTTATGGCCAAGGTTATGACTTCAAAACATTGTCTTACACCGACTCAAGGTTTGATGACAAATTTGATCCTTCCTAACCATGTCCTCTCCCTGATGATATTTCCCTTTCCCTCGAAATGTTGGTTTTCCTGCAAACACTTGATAAAAGAATTAGGTTTAGACCGTTCTCATCTTATATATTCAAATATAAATTCATGAACTCATTCATTTTCACTTGAATAAGAAAATCATTTACATTGTCGTTACAACATAATTAAATACTCTCTTCCCAATTTCACATTCTCATGGAAAACAGTTAATCTTAACTAACATAATGACCATAATTTCATTGTCATAAACATGTTCATGATAAAGGGGATGTAACATACTTCTCCCCTTAAGAATCATCGTCCCCAATGATTATTTATTTATAAACTCAAATTTAGATTCACATGTAACATCCTTCTACGAGAATTTTGAAGAGTCGTTTTTATCTAGGAGCTAGTTTGGAACACATCCCTTACTTTATGAAAATTTTCTTCTCTTAGCCAAGAATTGTGATAGAGTACAGTTTGGTTTGTTTAACCATTGTTGACAACATTCTTGGACTAATGCTAATCTTATCTTCTAACTTACCCAGCTAACATGAATTCAACATCTTTTTTATCCAATGTTTCAAATGGTATCGTCTTGATAGTAGAATTATGGAAGTTGCTATAACAAACACCATAAGGGAAAATAATCTTCCTAAATATAGAAATCAATTACTTTTTAACATAGGTTTACCAAGATAATTTCACCAAAGGTTAACATCAACCTTCACCTTTCTAGCTTAAAGGTTTTCATCAAGTACCAATTTTATTTATCTAATGCTTTATAAGCTATGAAGTAATTACAAGAGAAAATACCCTGATTTTTTTCTAGTTTAATTGTCCTCCAAGACTCAACATGCCACTAAAAAGAGGGATTCCCCCTTAGTTTCCATCTCAGGTTTGGTGTGTACCCCCACTTAACTAGCTATGTTGTACTACTAAGGATACCCTCCTACTAGGTACAACAATTCTGGTTAGCTAAGTGGCTCACCACTTGCTCGACTTGGGGAGACTAATCACCTGGGCTTACTGGACTACCTTTCTGCCCTCATACCATAAAAAAAGTTCATTTCTTTGTAAAGTTAAGAACATACTAGGTGCATCTTCTTAAAATTTACTTCCTTACAAGATCCATTAGAGGCCCATCCAAGACATGATAGAGGTGAATATTACATCAAGCATTGTGAACAACCAAAGTGTTCTTGTACAATAACTTAAAATATAAAAATATAACAATTTTTCATTTTAGCATTTAGGTCAAAAGGTTGAGCTCATTTCCACCATTGAATCAAATTTTTACCAACTGGCCATAAACAATCTTCAAAATTTAGTGGCTAGACTACTTAAAAATTTAAGAAATAAAGCAATGGCATTCCTTGCCAGTGTTAAAAGGAATTTTACTGAAATCCAATGAAGTGTCAACATCTTAGAGAAACATTTATCATACACCACATGACTTGACTAAGTCATTAACAAGGGAGTAGATTGTTGTACTGCAATCATTCTTCCCAAAAAATTACAATAGGCTAGAGATTGAGTTACAAATGCATCAAACAAATATGTCCCTTAAGACTTTCATCGTGCTCAAAATTTTTGCAATAAAAATGATTATAACTCATCCATTTCTATTTCCTAGAGTATCTTTCTACTCTTTACTTTATTGAATAGGTTACTTGTTCAAGACATAAACAACTTTAACACAATACCTCGGCAATAGTTGTATTCACTATTGCAATTGTACTTTTTAGCTCCTCAAAAGGAAAAAATCATAGTTCACGATCATTTAACCATAATGCCATGGGAATAACTAATATATTTTTCTTACCATTGTTATTTCAACACTTAGTTGATCCTGCATTTGATTGATTACTTTTGGATCTTCTCATCCTTTTGTTTTTGAGAAATAAGATTGCTCTTGAACTCGTACTGATACTGCTTTAACCAAGCTCTTAGTCTAATTAGTAACTAACCAAGGTTTCACATTTTTGGTCTAAATATTTCTACTATGCAACCTTAGTAGATTTTTTTTACTCTTGAAGTTTTAAATCCTTATTTGGCTTTCTCTTAGCCATTGACTTTGGTAAATGCTAGAAAAATAGTCTTCCTAATAGTTTCCTTGGTTTTTCTCTATGCTTTTCTGGCATCAAACTTGTTCCAAACCTTAGCCAAACTACTGAATGCCTAATGGGTTTTCTCATGATGAGCTCATAGGTCCATGTGTTGAACTTGGTTCACTCTGATACCATATGTAACACTCTACTTGCTCTACAACTTAAAAATGTATACCAACGACTAGTTTCAATTGAAGATTGACTAAAAAATTTTCATGTTAGGGTTTCCTTACAAATTTTGAATGGAGAGATAAACATTTTGATGTTGTTACATTATAAAAATTCATCAAATAACTTTTTATTTTTATTTTCAACTGAAAGGAAAACTATTCACTGTAAACACAACAAAAAATTATAGAAGGAAAATAACTACTTTTCTTTGCTTTCAGAAAGTAACAAGCAATTACTAAAGCTATGAAGCAAATGTAATAGTTTTCATCCTATTGTTTAAGAAATGGAAAACTAACTGCCAAATTTCATTTGGCAAGTAACTAACTAACTAATCCATCTAGGGTTCCCATTTAACAAATTATCGAACTGAATGAAAGAAGTAGCTTCTTTATATTCATTATCTAATTTTAGATCTTCCATTTCAGTTGAATGAATCAAATAACTGTCTAACTAATCAATTGGAGATTTTTACATATGATCAATCAACTAAAAGGAAATAACAATTTATTGCAATATTGAAAGTAAACTTAAATTGAAAAATGCATGTACTTGGAATTATGAGTGAGAGAAAAAGAATACAATTTGACATCATCATCATGCTAAATTACTTGAACAACTTTATCGTTGAGAAAAAGAGAAACATCATCAAGGGATTTTCCACCCATCCAAGACCTACTAGCCTCCCGAGTTTCTTCAACTGAAGAACCTGACCCTTCATGAGGGTAATCAACAAAGATCAAATTATCATCATGTCATTTTGAGCCTAGTGTCATGAACCTATACCACAGGTCGATCCCTCCTCTGTAGTTACCTCCTAACTAGAAGAATAATTTTGATTAGAAGTATATCGGGTTCATGATAGTTGACCAATGCCTAACTGGCATCATACCTTGGCCAAGGATTTTTATCATTACTAGCACTCCTATGCCATCACTAGTCACCCTTGCTCAACATTTAATATTTTTATTTCTTTTATTCAATATACTTTATATTTTCAAAGATTCATCTTGCAACTTGAGTTTCCAATCAAGTAAAGTTATTTCAGATTTACAGAGATGAGAAAAGGGTTTAAAAGGCTCAGACCAAAATTTCCTTTCAGGAAAACATAAGCATATTCTTTCTTGCATCAAGGGAGAACACTTTAACTATTCTCTACTTAAGTTATTCTTAGTTCTAGGTCTAATTCACAATGACAGGTTTTCTTACCATTTTACTCTTAATTCAAGGTTAAATCTTAACCACAAAGTTTCTTACATAATAAAAGAGATTCATTCAGCAAAGAGGATTTTCAAGACACACACACACAAAGATATATATATATATATTTATATTCAGGTGAGAAAGTAAATACCTAAGACTAGCTTCAGATTTAAGAGGAGATGATTTAATCTAATTAGATAGATCAAGTTGATCAAGTGAATTTTCCAGTAGTTCAACTAAACCTTGATTCAAAAATATTTCATTTTCTAGGTTGTTTTTTAATGCATGAGAAGAGAGAGAGAGTTTTGTAAACTCTTTACATAATTCCTTAGTCAAACTAAATTCTAAAAGATAATATAGAACCAATAGCATCTTCATTCAGATTATCGAAGAAGATTTAAGATTAAGAAATTTACCTCCATTATAGAGGGTGGTCACCATGATGGATTCATTATTGCAAACATTCATTGATATAAATACATGGTTACTTGCCTAAATAAGAAGATTCAAATTAGAAAGATCCTGACTTCTTTCCTTTGAAGATCTTGTCAGGCTACCAAAACCTTTGACACTTTCTGACAGTGAGAACTGGGACATGAAATCAAAGCTAATCTAGAAGGATTTTGATGAAGACACCTCAAGTATGGAGAAGAGCAGAAAATTGGAGTAAATACCAAACTAGAGAAAACAGTGATGGTTTAAGTTTCTACCTGAAGAAGATTTTGAGTTGCGGCTAGAAGGATTGCAAATAGAGAAAATCTTGCTCAATGATTAGTACTACCAGACAGAAATATCACGGTGTGTACCAAAAAAGATGGCCAAGAAGAGACTAAGTAAACTCTGTGAATATGAGAAGAATGAAGAAACTAGAAGAAACTTGCACTAGATTCTCCAAAATATTGGTGCAGAAGATTTATGATTTCGTCTTTGCCTGATAATGAGTGACCAAGGATGGCCATTGCCCAATTTCATCCTGAGGTAAGATGAATAGAGAAATGACATTGGAGAAACTTGGCAAGAATGCAACTAAGCTAGAAGGTATCGTCTCAGAAGAGAACGAATCCCCGGAAGTGGATGCAGACTAAAATATTTTAGAATTGAGGAAATGAGAGTAGAAGACGTGAAAGGAGAAAATGAGAGAGCTCCTGATTGAATGCGAAGGCTCTTTGAAACCTCCAATCAAAGATTTCATAAGTTCCTTGTGACTTCTTAACTCCTCTCTTAGCCATTTCCCAACTGGAGACATGATGGGAAGGCGTAAATACTTCTGCCATCAAAGGAAACCGTTGATGATTCCCATTCACCTTATTTTTTCATTAAAATTATATCTATTATTATTATTTTAATATTTTATAATCATTTACAATCTCCTTAAAAGGTGATTATTGTTATATATTTAAATTTCCTTAATCAATAATTATATTAAATTACTTATGGCCAAGGTTATGACTTCAAAACATTGTCTTACACTGACTCAAGGTTTCATGACAAAATTGATCCTTGCTAACCATGTCCTCTCCCTGATGATATTTCCCTTTCCCTTGAAACATTGGCTATCTTGCAACCACTTGACATAAGAATTAGGGTCAGATCGTTCTCGTCTTATATATTCAAATATAAATTCATGAACTCATTCATTTTCACTTAAATAAGAAAATCATTCAAAAATATAAGAAAATCATTCACATTGTCATTACAACATATAATTAAATATTCTCTTCCCAATTTCACATTCTCATGAAAAATAATTAATCTTAACTAACATAACGACCACAATTTCATTTTCATAAACATGTTCATGATAAAGGGGATGTAACAATGCTATTGTTGCTCAACAAAATTCAATGGTTGATGCAGCTAAACAAACAATATGAATGGAGATATTCATGGAGATGTATCTCTCATGAACTTTTAGAGAATATTTTTGTGGGATAAATACCTCCCAAGCACCAAATCATTCCTACAACTCTATTGCAACCAACACAAGGTCAAAAAAGAGGGTTTTTCATGGTGGACAACAAGTTGATATTGGTTTTTCTCAAGCAAACAAGTTCCAAACATAAGCCAAGAAAATATTGGTCTTTCTAGTGGAAAAAATATACACATTTTTCTAAGAAACCATGTTATAGCAAGCGAAGGACATCCTAGAGATGCAATGCAAACAACACCTATTCAAGGAGAAGTTTGTTGGCAATCAGGATTGCACCCTTATCCAAGTTAGACTTTCCTATCCTATTGCAACATGGAAACACTCTTAGATTTGTGGGTAAATATTTAGGTGAGAGCGAATCTCTAGAGTGGGTTGGTTTCCCCAGTAAATCACCCAACCTAGAAGACCTTCAGAGAAAAGGGGTAGAAGAAAAAAAACTGAAAATAGAGATCCTAAACCTAAGGTGATTCACCAGCAATATGAAGATTTTGATAACTTTCCAATCACAACAATATCTCTAAAACTTTGATTTTCACAATCCCACCCTAGAAACACATAATCGAATAGTGATTTGCATAGAGGTTAATCAGACAAAACACAAAATGCAACCTGAGTCACATGAAACCCTTGCAAAGAAACTTACAATGACAAGACATAAAGAGGATTATGCATTTGAATAATAGTTAACATCAAATTGTGACTGTAAATTTGAAACAAGAAGATGAGAAAGGAAACCTTGTTGTTTTATTGAAATGAAGGAGTGACAATTTTAGAATCTAAGTACAAGAACAATTTTACAAAACTCTCTGACTGAGTAGGAGAGCCAAAAACCATCAATCTAAACTGAGAGAAATCAAAATTTTCTCCAACTTATAGCCTCCAAGTGTCACAATAGTGAAAATAGCCAAAAATCAACTTCACTGTGTCTCTAAAATAGCAACTCTAATTCATTTTTGAGCTTCCTAGAAAAGCCTAAAAAATAGTGCCTCAAACTACTCCAAATAACATCAAAAAGATAGAAACTTCTCATCTCTAAAGGATCGATCCAAAAAATCCACAAAATCATGTACAAACAGCTCAAAACTGAAAATGGAAAGTTTATTTTGCCTCCTCTTTTCCAAATTCTCCCAAGTGAACTCAACTCAAAATAGAAGGTTTTAGTGAGGACTCAAGTACATCAACTGCATTTAAATAATAACAAAGATTAAGGTAATTTATAGAAACATTACCTTAATGTTGTTTTTACAACACTTGTAGTTTCAGAAAACAAAATAAAAACCCTTCCTATTACATTTGATTTTTTGTAGTTCGAGTTCAAATATTCTAATTTTTGTAATTCTAAGTAAAATTTGATACTTTGCAAAAATCAAAATATTTAGGCAAAGGTTCCTATATACTTGATTTTTTATAAAAATAATAAAAAATTTAGGCACTCATCCAAAATGCCTATTCAAAGATCAAAGGGAAACTTAAAGCATTCAAGACTTAGGAAAAATTAAAAAGACCTAAGGTTATTGTCTTGATTTTTTTTTAAATGAAGGCACAAGGTAAACCAAAGACATAAAAACCTAAGGTTAACATGTATGTAAGGGTCGACACATTATTTCAAAGGAATTTGTATTTTAAATTAAATGTGATAAAAAGCCTAAGTTCGAATTAGGGAATTTGGAAACCCTAACATCAAAACCAAACCTAATCCCTAATTCTTCACATCATTTTCACTTGGCTAACTTTGGAGAAAGAAGGCTCTGCACTTGGGGACCATGGCAACTAGGGTTTGAGAGATCAAACTTCATCTTCTTCTACCTCTCCTTGTTGACTCTCCTTAGAAGACCACTGGGTAATTTATTTTGAAAAAAAATCTGAATGTCGGCCTCCATTTTTTGAAGTATTTCCTTCATGGCCACAACCTTGATTGGTTTTTAATGCATTCTTTATGCTTTTTTCTTCTGTTGATGTCTCCTCCATTTTGAGCCACCATGGAAAGCTCAACTTAAGTATTTTACTAAGGATTTTAAATGCACCATTCTACAATAAAACAATAGGTAAGCTCATACCCATCGAATCTCTTTTATTTTCTATGAGAAAAAGCTCGATTTGAGCTCATTATGTTGATAGTATTTATCTCTTACATGCTCCATTTTGGTTGCAGTCATGACCACATTCCTCCATATGGTTTTTTTTCTCACCATGGCCACGACCTCATTATGCATTACTCTTATTTTTGGATGCTTCAAAGCTTGCATGAGCTTGAATCTCTTCTATTTTCATTTGTATTTTCTTCTTGGCTTTGAAAAAGAAATAGCTCTATTCGAGCTCAACCTATGATAGAAGATCAAAGAAACTTGTGATAGAAGAACTTTATGCATTTTTTTACTAATTTTTGGGTTTGTAAAAGTCTTCATGGTCGTGGCCATTCAATTCATTTCCTTCATTTTTTTTTGAGTTGTTTTACTAGCATAAAACTCGAAACCCTACTATTTGCTTCTGCATTTGTATTTTGAAGCAAAACCCCCAAGTGGGTATCATCATTTGTGAAGAAAAAATCTCTCTCAGGTCGCGACCATGAGAGCTCAGCTGGGTTTCAAAAACACTTGATGCATCCTAAATTTCCCCTCCATTTCTTTGAATATGTAAAATGTAACCTTGTTCTTCTATTGAAAAATAAAGTATGATTCTCTTGAAAGAAGGCCAAGGCTTGGAATCTTTCTGGGCTTTCATGAGAAAATCACTATTGTTTCATTTTGCTTTGAAAACCCTAGCTCACTGTTTTGAAGAAAGAATTAATGGTTTCATTTTTTATGTGTATATTATTGTAGCTTCACTTCCTTATTCTCAAATGCAAAGAATCTACTTTTTCATGTTTAACTTTAAACAAAACAAAGGATTTTGTAGCTATCATTACTATCTGTGTAACTCTTGTATTCTTGCAATTCCACCATTTGCTTTCAAAAGAAAATAAAGCAATGCAACTTCTTTAGCATTAATCTTCTTTATTACAATGCACACACTGGCCATTTATTACTTGTCTCCCATTTGTCATTTTGACACCACTTGAAAGCCTTCAAACATCATGGAGCTTTTCACTGTTGATTACACCCTTATTTCCATTCTTTTAGTAAAATGTATTGCATGGTGATGCTTTTATTCTATTTGTTCACTTCTTGTAATGTTGCATTCGACCATCATGATGCATCTGCAGGTCACTTGTTTCCTGTTGATATTCACTTCAAGCACCTAAATATTTAGAAAATGTACTTCAAGTTTCACTTTTACCACAATTTAATCCTTTATAGTGAACATTGAACCATGCAATGAGATTCTCTTTTACAACTGTAGCACCGTCATGTTGGAACAAGATTTGAATTTTGTAGTCAATTTACATTAGTGATGTTGTTTCATGCTCCATTCTACTCAAAATATTTTGTCCACAGTTTACCATAGCTTCCTTTTCTTTCACACTTTTGTTTTCATGCTTCACTTGCAACCACTTGTACTCTGATTTCTTGATGGAAACAAAGGTTTGTTTTGCACTCTTCATGCATTTTTATCTTCCTTTGGACAACTAAAATTGATGTGAGTTTTAACCTTTTCATAGAATATTTTGAAATAAGAAACACTTGATGATGGTGTTTTGAAGATTCTCCATTTGTTTTAGTTGCCACTTTTGATTGGCATTATGTATGTTTGTTCACTATAATTCTATAACAATGGATAACTTACTGTTCCATCAGTGTGGACATCATATTAATGAAATGTGGCAGTAATAAAATGTTATGGAAACACTTTGAGCATGACACAATTGCAAGAAAATTGAAATATATGATGAAAGATAGTGCATTTAATTTTTGTTCAACATAATTTGAGAATTTTGAGAATGATTCCTTTCCCATATGTGATAATCATTTTTAGTTTTGCATCTTGAATTTGATGGTCATGTATGGATGATGAATCCATTTCTCTTGCAGTACTTTATAAGCCTCTCCTTTGATTGAATGTTCCATCTTAACATTGTAAATCTATCTCTTTTATCAAAGCCCCATTTGTAGTCAGGGGTAGCATGCCAAGCTCAACCCTTGTGGGAGCCACATTTTACATGACATGCTTTTAAGTCCTCAAAATAGATCAGCAACATAACCTTTACTATACTTGCACAGGAAACAAACAATGTTAGATTAAAAACAATTAAGTTCAATGTTCTTGTGATGTTTCCTCCTTTATATTCTCTTACACACTTCTTATCTTTGATCAATTGATTCAATGCACCACAAGCAATATTCTACATTACTGTTGATAGATCATCCATGTGGATTCATAACTTGAGCTCTAACAAAGATTTTCCAATAATTTGTAGGTTCACTTGGAGAACAAGAGCAAGGAGGGATGAACAAAACTGAAGGAAACTTGAAGACACTTCAGGAAATGATGACTATGTTCCCTATTATGTGCTCTTTTCCTTCTTTATCTTCAGTAATGTACTGCATTCCTTGTGTTTCATTAACTAAACTATTCCCACGGCTTGTGTGGGACACTTGATTATTCTTTTTATCCCAATGAATATAAAACAACATTTTGTGCAATTCTTGTTCAATTCTATACTTCTCCTTTTGCAAAAAATGTATGAAACATTATGGAATGAATAACTCAATACAAAATGAAAGCACTTTCTTTATATCTCATGCAATATTTTACATTCTAAATCATGAACGACAAACTGAAACACATTGCACCCTTTTGAACAATTCTCTAAAAACTCAAATATATGCAATGGTTTAAGCAACTACAGAAATGAATTGAAACTTTTCACCTTAAAATGAACATGAATTAATCAGCTCTGTCAATTTGAGTTGTGGTGAAAAATTGATAACAAAGTTGTTGTTCCTAAAGCTCAAATCAAAGTACACCTATTTTAATTTTTTTGACCATATGAAGAATGCTAATGTGACTATTTCTATGTGGGATTCATTAGCCATTCCTAGGCAAAAGGACCTTCTCCAATTAGATTTGTCAAAGCTTGGTGTTTCTAGTGAGCCTACTAGTAAACCATCTAAGGTTGTGTTTACGAATGATTCCAAGAATGGTATTGAACAACAAGAAAAATAGGTTAGACTACCCCATTTCTATGTGTCTTTGATCATTGGAGACCACTTAGTTCATAACTTCATGATAGACTCAAGAGCTAGTAGTTCTGTCATGCCTAAGAAAATTGTTGACAAGTTAGGAATAAAATACTAGCCACTTGAGAAAAGGGTAGTATAGTTGGATGGTACTGTTGTTTTTGATAAAGGGTAAAACAGGTTTTACAAGGACCCGAAACCATAGAGTTTACAAAAATAAGGATAGGAAACAAAAGTCCAACAGAAAACACCAACTGCCAGAAAGGAAAAGGACAGAGCAAACCGTAGCCAACCATAATAGACCTAAAAGGTCAAGAAAAAAAAGCCAGCAGGGTAGACAACAAAAAACTGGCTGCAACTAACCTAGAGTCTTGAGGATAGACTCCGTCTTCGCCTCAAAATTTTGCATGTTATGGACTCCCTTTTTAAAAATTTGAATCATATTCAGAGTGGGGGGGGCCTTTCTCTTCAGATTGGCTCTAGTTCTCTTTGATATGCCAGCATCCATTTCCTGGCTTTCATCATTGGTCTCCTCCAGGTCCACCACCAGAGACCCTTGTTGGGCTCTGTCTAACTTCTCATTCATAGCATTAATAATAATGGCATTGTGTCTGGCCATTCGGTTGTTTTGCTCTGCAACAATTTTGATGGTGTTCCTCATATTCTCAACCTCAATTTCAATCTTTTTGTTATTGTCAGCGTGGTGCCGAGTTTCTTTGCTGAGACCATGATCTCCACGATCCACATCTTTCTTTTCAATCACAGCAATCTTGGCTCTTCCAACTTGCTTTGAAGAGCCCAATTTTTTTATCTTTAACTCATTAATTTCATTGAAAGTCCATTCCAAAAATTTGAAATGGGAATCAACATTAGTTTTGGCTAAATTTAGAACATCCAAAGCGGGATCCCTTCCAGTGTTTAAACATGTTTTTTCAGGGTCAGAAGTAATAGGGGACCCATCTCTAGCAGATCTTTCCAACAACGGCTCAACACCTGACTTAGTATTATTGGCACCAGATGCCTTAGATTCAGGGGAATCTTTGGAATAGGAAACAAGATTTTTAGCCTGGGAGTTCTTATCTATAGTACTGGTCTTGAAGGAGGGGCTTCCCAGCTCAAACTCAATACGAGCCTTATTAGAAAAAGGGGTAGGGTTTTTTTTGCCAGAAAGGACAACATGCAGGCTAAGGATAGTTCTGGCCGGACTAAGATTGGGCAAATACTTTGAACAACTAGGCTCAGTGTCGTCTTCCTCAGAATCAAGAAGGGTTTCCAGATTAGCGGGGATGGGAAAATTTTGATAATGCTCAACAATCAACCTAATTAGCCATGTATGTAGGATAGGGAATCTTCTAGGGTTTTTCTTATGATCATCCAAGCTTTTCCTAGGAGAACAGAAAAGATAATAGGGGAGCGAAACCCTTACCTTGTAGCGGAAGTGATTGAGTAGAGCAAAGTGATAGCCATAGACCCTGGTGAAGTGTCTGTCCACCGTAATGTACTCCATGATGACCCGTAGGACCTTTCTCCAAAGGGCTTTTATGGTTTCAGCTTCAAAGTAGCTGCTAGCAATTTTCACAAGATTCAACCTTTCTTTTTCTTTTTTAGGAAATCTGATAACGACATCATCAGAAAACAACCCTGTCCCTGAAGAACTTCTTTCCATCAGTAGACAAGCCCATCACTTCGGCAATCAAATTTTTATTGAGCTCCACATTCCTACCAAATAGGGTAAGGTTTCCATTATTCTAGTTTTTCTCAAAAAGGTTCGTAGCTGCCTGATTGGAACAATGGAGCTTCTCCAGGAAAGGAAGTAACCCGCCGCTTTTTACTTTATTCCAAACCTTTACATTTTTGGTGTGCATCTCATAGCTGTCTGACTCGATTCTTTTCCTTTCTCCACCCATCTTGGCCAACATAGTGGGGTAGACACAGACGAAATCTTTACTAAAACTGGCCCCGCCAAATCTGAGAACCCACAAAGCATGCGATGTTTCCTTGCAGACTAAGCCTCTGAGCTTGGTCCCATACAATCTAATGATTGTGATGTGAAAGATCCAACCTGCCCTCATTAAAGGGATGACACGCCTCTTGTCCATGTGATTTATCATAATTCAATAAAGCACAGACATTAGAACTTAGATCACTAACATTAAGCCAGGTGCGTGAATCATTACTCCTAACTCCTTCATTAGCAAAAAAATCCGCAACAGCATTAGCTTCTCTATAAACATGTGATATTTTAACTTTATCAAACTTAGCCAAGGTCAAGATGGCATCATCGATCCAAGATTTTATAGTCCACGAGGGCGGAGACTTGCCACGGAGGCAGTCAATTATATTTTTGGAGTCACCTTCCAGCCAAAGATTCTTAAAGTTAAGACTTTGGGCTAAGTTTATAATGTGATAAGTGCTAGCAGCCTCCACCAAATGATTGGTTTGGGAACCAAGAGGAGAGGTCGTCGCTCCAAGGAAATTTCCAAAGGAATCCCTTATGACTCCACCACAACCCACCGCCCCAGGATTACCTTTAGCCACACCATCAAAGTTAGCTTTGACCCATCCGTTAGGCGGAAAAGACCAACAAACACCCTCTCTATCCTTTTTAGCTTTCTTAGGAGCGTAGGGTAATTCAAGGCTAATATTCCAATCCTTAGAAACTATAAGGTCATAGGACAAATGCACCACTTTCTCATAAAAGCTAACCTTCTGTGAAAAGACATTGACATTTTCCTTCAAGAATCTGACAATTTTATCAAAAATTATATCCACAAAAGCTTATTTATCTCTGTAAATTCTATTGTTGCATTCTTTCCAAAGACCCCAAGAAACATGAGGGAAAGACAAATCCCATAAACGCCTAAGCAAAGAATTTTTAGTTGGGGCTTTCCATTGAAGGAAGAAGTATTCAATGGATGAAGGAAAAACCCAAGAAAGATGCCACAAACTGATAAATTTTTCCCAAATTGTAGCAGAAAATGAGAAATGAAGGAACAAATGACACACTGATTCGGCCTCCATCTTGCAAAGAAAACATCTGTTAGGTATTTGAAATCCACGTTTGCTAAGGTTGTCAATCGTGAGCACCTTGTTTTGGAGAAGGATCCAGAAAAAAATGTTGATTTTTGGGATCAAATGTTTGAACCAAGCCTTTGACCAGAAAGGAGGAGATTCTTGAGATGAGATAATCCTGGCAAAAGCAAACAAAACGGAATAATTTCCTGAGGGTTCGTCAAACCAGACAAGACGATCATCCAACTAGTTAGAGAAAAGCCTGATAGCCAACAAAGAAGACTGAATAGGAGCAAGAGCCTGACTGACAAGACACATATCCACCCATTTACCATTCACTCTGTAGTATTTCACATAAGAGCCCTAACAGGCCTTGCAATTTTTAGTCCAAGCATTAAAGGAATTGATTTTTAAAAGGGGGTCCTTAAAAAGCCATCTATCCTCCCAAAATCTAGTATGGTTTCTGCTTCTCACTTGCTAACCAGTTCCTGAGTCCACAATATTTTTACCATTGATTAGATTATTCTAGCAAGTAGAACCTCTAGGAAGAAGGTGGGAATCTTTCAGGATAATAAAGGAATGGTTGTTTTCTAAATATTTGCTATCCATGATATCTGTCCATTCTTCTGAAGATGAGAAAATTCTCCAAATTTGTTTTGCGATAAGGATTTTGTTAACCGTTATGATTCTTCTAAGACCTAATCCTCCGGATTTTTTTGGTCTACAAACTAGATTCCAACCAATTAAAGGAAGTCTTTTTTTTTCTTCAACACCCGACCATAGAAATATTTTTTGAATCTTTTCTATGGCATCAACAAATTTAGCGGGAATCTTGAAAAGGCTCAGGGCGTAGATCAAAAAATTCTAGAGCGAGGCTTTGAGGAGTTGAAGTTTTCCCACTTGACTTAACATAGCTCATTTCCATCCAGCAAGCTCTCAACCAATGAAAGCCAAAAAGAATCAGGAGGTTTAAGGCTTAAGGGTAAACCAAGATAGGTGACAGGTAAGGAGTCCACCCTACAGCCAAGTATTCTGGCAATATTAGTTTGTCTATGAACCGGCGTGTTGAAGAAGAATAGATAACTTTTTTTATTGTTGATCAACTGTCCTGAAGCTCTCCCATACTTATCAAGTAGCTGTTTTAAATTTTTTCCTTCAGAGACCGAAGCTTTACCCATAAGCATAGTATCATCAACGAATTGTTGATGGGAACAAACCAGGTTACCAGATGAAGGTTTGAGACCAAGAAGAGATCTATAGTCAACCAATTTTTTTAGATTTCTGCCAAGACTTTCAGCCATAATAGTGAATAGAATAGGAGAGATAGGATCACCATGTCTTAGACCTCTAGTACTTTGAAAAAAGGCGGTAGGGGATCCATTAACCATAACCAATATGGAAGCAGTAGACACAAGCTGTTCCACCATTTGAAGAACCTGTTACAAAATCCAAAAGCCTTTAAAATTTTGAATAAGAAAATCCAGTCAACCCTGTCATAGGCTTTTGATATATCAAGATTAAGTAAAAAGCCTTCAGTCTTTGATTCCACTAAGGAATGAATATTCTCATGCACCATTACAATAGAGTCTAGGATTTTTCTACCAGGGACAAAGCCATTCTGTTGAGGAGAAATCAAAGATGGCAAAAAGGTTAAAAATATTGAGGTTAAAACCTTAGAGATGATTTTATATATAGAATTGCAAAGACTTATGGGTCTGAAAGCCTCAAAATTATTAGCTCCAGGTTTCTTGGGAATAAGGACCAAAAAGGTGGCATTTAATTCTTTTAGGAGACATCTGGATCAAAAAAATTCTTTAACAACATTCACCACATCATCTCCAACTATCTCCCAAAGCCACTGAAAGAAAAATAAAGGGAAACCATCTGGGCCCGGAGCTTTACTCCGATCAAAGGAGAAAACAACCCGCTTGACTTCCTCATTGGTGGGGATGGTACTATTGTTAACATAGTTGGAGTCATAAAAAACTTGAGCTTAACATTGCATGCATGCTCGAACTTCTCCATTCCTCAAGATATCTATTTTATCGAGTTTCCTCCATAATTTTCCATATGCCTATTTAGGGATTTTATTGCTAAGATAGGTGGGTACTTGTCTTCCAATTGGTCCCACATGATTTTTAGGACCAGATATGGTACAAAGGTCACTATCAAATTAGAGCCCATTGCAAAAGATCACATTGAGCTTTATGTACCTACTGCTATAAATGCTAATTGTCCTATTTTTGATAATGATGATCATCCTATGGCTGAGTTGGATACTCAAGTAGATGTCATACTTGACACAGTTTTGGATGAGTAGGCAGTAGAGAATAGTCAAAATGATCCAAGAAAACAACTGAAATAGGTTGGTTTTGGTGTTTATATGTTGCATGAATCTGACTCTTTGCTGCCTAACTTGGTAAAGGGTGATGGACAACAACCAAACCAACATGTTAATGGTGTTTGGAAGTTGTTTTTTGATGGCTCAAGGAGAAAAAATGGTGCTGATGGAGGTTGTATGCTTGTGTCTCCTGAAAGTGAGAAGTATTAGGTTTTCTTTTAGCTATTCTAACACCACAACAGAGTATGAATCTTTAACTCATGGTCTATTGTGGGAAAGGAAGAGAAAAATCAGTTGTCTCCAAGTATTCAGTGATAGTGAACTTATTGTTAACTAGGTAAGAGGAATTCATATCACCAAAAATGATGCATTAAAATGTTACAATCATAGAGTTTGGGATTTGATAGAAAAATTTGATGCATTCAATCTGATGTCCATTCCTAGATGTAAGAATAAACATGTTGATAGGCTTGTAGCCATAGGTGCATAGTATGATATCCCAAGCAGTATGAATGATACTAGTAAAAAACAATATGTGAAGGTTGTTGTTAGGCATTCTATTCTTGATAATCATGTTTTTTGGAAAGTTTTTGAAAGTGACCAGTAGATTGTTAATTTCTTAAGAGAAGAGGATAAGTTTTTAGTTAGAAACTAGGAAATATTCGAACAATAGTATGAGGACTAGGTCATATAGTTGAAAACTAACAAGTTACCCAAAGGATTAGTCACGTTGGAATCTATTTTTAATTCAAATGACCAACTAAGGAAAGAAAAATCCAGCATACGAATCAACTAAGAACATTATGAAGAGGTTGAAATCTTCAAAAGTAAGCTCTTGAAACTTGGCAAGGTTTGTACCAAAGAAGAAAAGGAAGCTTTTATATTAATTTTCCAAGAATTTAATGATGTTTTTGCATGGGAGTATTCTAATTTAAAAGGAT
The DNA here is from genome assembly GCA_007258455.2 of Sequoia sempervirens. Taxonomy (NCBI): domain Eukaryota; kingdom Viridiplantae; phylum Streptophyta; class Pinopsida; order Cupressales; family Cupressaceae; genus Sequoia; species Sequoia sempervirens. The sequence goes on from VDFB02281492.1 coordinate 1,035,888,242, forward strand.
TTGACCCCAATCTTGCACAACATACTATAGACCTTGAGCAAAATTCCAAACTAGTAAGGAAAAATCAAAGAACTTTGAATCCTAAGCTAGAGCCGCTCATGAGAAAGGAGTTAAACAAGCTAATTGAGAATGCCATAATATTTCCTATCAAGCATACCTCATGGGTGTAAAACTTAGTTCCTATAAGGAAAAAGAATGGTGAGATTAGGCTATGTGTGGTCTTTAGGGATCTTAACCGAGCCTCACTCAAAGACCACTATCCCTTACCTTCAATGGAACTGTTACCTAATTTTAACTTTCAGCTGAAATAAGGTAACTTAGTGTTTATTCTTTGTGTTGTTTGTTTAAACATTTAAAATATAAACCATAGTCTACTAAGTTCAATATGCATGCAAAATATTGTCAAATGAAATAGATTACATTTTCATTCCAATGTTGTAATTACAACAAATGAGAAAAGAAAACCATATGTGCTACAAATGTAATCTTTATTGATAATCATGAAGTGCACATGTCCCTCACAAGCCAAGGGACTAACTTTACTTATTCAGTAAAAATAAATAAACAATTTATACATGAATAAGTAAACAAATAGAATGTGCATATAAGGGTGGAGAGCAGTCATTACCTGTGAATGACTAGTTTTGAAGGTGTCCTCTCATTTTGCTGCTTCCCCCGAGTTGCGTGTTTCCTTCCTAGCTCTGTAGTGCTCCTAGATCCTGTATATGACAATCACAATGACATTAGAGCAATGCTCTAAGCAAGGAAAGATCTCAAACCTTTTATGAACACTTACCTATGCATGTATAAACTGATCCCTAAGTGCATTAAATAAGCATGCAAATCTTGGATGTCTTGGATAATAATGAAGTCATCAAACACATCCACAATATGCATTTATTTTTCTAACTTGTTTGCTTCATGTGCAGATTTAGGACAAGTCATGTTACTGTTCTGATTCAATTAAATGCAGCATGTGGGGTAAATGTGGCTCCCATGAGGGTAGAGCTTAGCATGTTTCCTTCTGATGTTTTGAGAGAAATATGAAATTGAGCAACTTGATCAAAGATATATAGGTTATCAATGCATTAAATCAATATGGAATCACACCAGTTGATCAAATCTCGTTATTAGATTCAAAAGATGCATCAAGTTCAATTATGCACCTCTTAAATAATGAGGGAGAAATCCAAATCATTTTTAGGTCCCTCTCACCTTAACCCTATTAGACAACCACACATCACATAGGATGGTGAGCTTTCAAGTCACCAACATAGGTGACATGTGTCTATCCACTAGGATTAAAGTGAGGAGATAGAGTTAATTGTGGCACATAATTGAAAAGGTAAACAATTGTTATGGAAATCAGGTAGTAAACATGTGGGTCAACAAGCATTGTGAGAGCCATGAAGGTTGGGATAGTCTTGAAGGGAAATGCAAGAACAACAACAAAGAAAAATGTCTTTTGACTTTACTGAAGGAAAAAAAGAGATGGTCAGAAGAGATTGCATCTCAGAGGAAGACAAGAATTGAGGGTAGACAGTCATATTTATGAAGATGCCATTATAGGAGGATAGTCAACATGAAATCATCACAAGAAAAAGGTGGTTAATAAGAAGCCTATTAAGAAATTGTAGCTTTACTCCTTCATTTGGGAAGAGTGCTCTATATACCATTGGTATGTCTTTTACTCATTATTCATCTACCATTAGATCTATGCATTGCTTAATACCTTGCTATCTTTTACCTTTTTGTGATGTTCATAGTAGGATAATGTGCAGAAAGAGCTTATAAAGTCTAATGGACAGTCCCAAGAATTTTAGTCATGAGAATGGTCATGAAGGGGTAGGAAGTTGATCTCTTCATGGTGACAATGCATAGCCCTAGGGGACTATGACAAGCATATGATAGTGGACAGTCCACCTCAAGAAGACAATGATGGAGTCCTATAGAAACCTAAGGTGAGCAGCCCTTGAAAAGCTAAAAGACAATGTCATCATCATATGACATGATGAAGTGTTAATCTTTGAGTTTTTGAGGCACATAACATAGCCCAATCAAAGTATGGATTAGAATTTTAATATGGTCTAATCACTTGAAGGTAGATATCACATTGTAAATGGATGGTGTTGGGAAGACATGGAAGTTGAATTAAAAGAGGATCAGGTGAAAAATCATCTAAGCGTTGAGATGAGAAGAGAATAAAAGTTCATGATTATAATCAAACAACTATAAATGTAAAAGATTTAGAGAAATTACTATGATTTGGTGATGATTTATATAGCTTTGACAATTCTATTCAACAACTTTTAGACAATGATTTGTCACCACGGGAAATTCCAACCAAAGTGTTTGGAGTTTCATCTTGCAAAATTTTTCACTTATTCCAACTGCAAAGTGATGGCTCTAATGATTTTGATGCTCTAAGATCTAGTGACTTGACAACATTAGATGTGAAGATAAACATACAAAATAACTCTTCTTGTGGCTGCAAAGACTCTAGTGGTCATCCGGACCAAACTGCAAGCAAGGTGCATATTGTCAAAGGTATGAACAAACTCAACCATCTTTAAGAGAAATATGATAGGATCACCAAAATCGCTGCCTGTTGTAGCGAATATCTCATCTGATGAAGAAGATGACTATAGTCCTTCAAAGGAAAAATGTGATTATGGAAGTTAAAATTTAAGTAAGCAACATGATAATCACATTCAATTATAGAAAGAGTTATCTACAGTTGATGAATCTAGATGTGGTTGCACAGATGCTGGATGTGAACATTGTTATGGATCTGGACAACATCAAGGAGAGGTTGCACAATTTTTACTTGGTCTTGCACATAATTCAACACATGTGGGCTACCCCACAAGATTTCTCTCATTTTTGCAAAGTTGGATCTGACCTCTCTAATGAAGAATGTAGTGTTCTTGTGAGTAGACTGAAACCATACTTCAAGAGAAATGAAAATTCTCAAGAAATATTGGTGGAGAAGTAAACCAAAGAAGTCCTTAGGTAAGAGAAATGAAATTACAACTCTAGAAAAACACAAATCACTTCTTTTTATGGGGTTTCGTTTTAAAACACATTAAAATAAAATTTTCTTTACAAATCTAGAACCCATTTTGTGTTTCCAATTTAAAATGAAAATACAGAGTACAAGGGATGTTTTATTCTTCCCTAACAAGACCCCACCCAGGTCTATTTCAAACTAATAAATTCAAGGATATTGAAGGAGAAATTGAATGGAGTTTTTCTGTTTTCAGAAAGAACACAAATCAAAACCCATTTTGTTTCATTTTCATGGCCATGGCTAAAATGAATTTGTTCCTTATGAAATAAGAAAACCCACTTGGGGTTTTTGACAAGAATCATAAATTTCTTCAAATGAACAAAAATCCACTTGGGTTTGAGAAAAAATTGCAAAATATAGAATATTGTGGAGAGTTTGTAAGATATTCAAAACAAGAAATGAATGTGCAGAACCCATTTTATATGTGTTGGAGTTATGGACAGACACTGAGAGGGGGGGGGTGAATCAGTGTCTAAACTATTTTCAACTTTGACCAAGACTTTTAATTCTGATATCCTTTCTATCAACAACAGAGAAGAGTAATCACTTTGAAAGCATTTATGAAAAGGGGTAAAGAAAGATATGATAACATCAACTCAGTCCATTAGACAACTTATGCCAATATGATTTGAGAGAGATATCGTTCATTTTCCAAAAAAATTGTGACTAACCATGTCTAACAATCAAAGCATGATGACAGTACATGTGCAACTCATAAGACTGTGTAAGTGAAGACCAACATTATTAAAACACTTCTTAAACAACTGATTTGAATGTAGCTTTATAAGACACTATAACAACAGTGCAACAAAATGACACAACAAAGGTATTGAGACAACAAACAACTTTAGCAAATTATTACGATTCTTGAGCTATGAATCAAATGAGTACTTTTATGCTTCCTTTTGAATTAGACTCTTCTACAATGACTTGTGCAAGACATTTCAAAATAAATATTTGTAGAGATGAAGGAACTAACATTCAACAATGTTCAGACTGATAAAAACTATCACAATCAAGAAGCATTATGACATCAAAACAAAGAGACCATGAGACAAATGATTTTCCGAGTGGAAAACCCTCCTGGGGTAGAAAAACCACTCCTAAACTGCCTCACTGGCCTAACTTCAAAAACCACAGCTTACAATGCCTTATAGGCCAATTTTTGAGCACCCAATCAAGGAGCACCAACCCCTCAGTTAGAGACACCAATCTCAAGGAGCACCAACCCCTCATCAGATTACAAAATTACAATAACATAGAGGATCTCTCTATTTCTCATATAAGCTCACTCATACCTCTCTATCTAATACCCTAAAGATTCAACACAATGAATCGTTAAAATATTAAATAAATAAGGTTTACATCAGTGCTCTGCAGCATGTTTTCAATTTTTAATAACAGAGATTTTTCAACATTTCATTTTTGATACAATAGCATGTAATAACATCACAGAATCACACTAGTCTCTGGTTATAGTGATCAAAACATTGTGTTTATATATATTTTCACATATATGTCTGCCAATAAAAAATCTTCATAGAATTTGTTGTCAAAGGAATCTGAAACCTCCATCTTGATTTTAGAAAATGAGCCAGTTGAATGATGACAATCAACAGATGGATAATAAATTTGTTTAATGCCTATACAGAAGGCCGTTTCAAACTCTGACAAGAATAAATCAAGTAATGTTCCCTTTTCAAACTACAAGAAATTGCCAAAACCTAGATCTGAAAGTATAGAAATATGAACAAGTAATATCATTTCAATTTTATGAGAAAAAGACCCAAAAGAATCTATTTTTAGAAACCTTATGAAGATAACCATAATTCCTGTAACGTATCAATAAATTCATTTAAATCCACAATGATACTGACATAAATTTTTAAGATGCACGACTACCCATCAACTGAAACTCATAAACCCTCATTTCAAAATGAATATTATGCTTTTAAGAGCCTTCAACGAAGGTTTTAAGGTAAGGAAAATACTCTGTTGGTAATAAGTGACTGGTGGAAACAAAGCACCATTTACTTCACAACCCACTTATCCTTTTTTTCTTTTTCTAGATATGAACAAAAAAAATCGTAACTGCCATGAAAGTTGAATGCTGGAAATGATACCTGATTAGCAACAAGAAAAACAAATAAATACCAGTCAGAATTGCAGCTCCCATGATTTCCTTTAACCTTTGTCGAGCTTCCAGCCAAAGAGTAATGGTAAACCAAGAGCCAACCATGTCTTAGAGTTGATTTCAGTTACAAAGAGTGACAGAGAAAGCTGAGAGCAGATTCACATAAGAGAAGAGACCATTCTCATGGTGGCGGCTAGGGTTCTATACTTAGCCAAATGAAAATCATTAACCACGTTTGGCCCTATCTTACCAAAAGTCAAAGAATTTGATGGATTTGCTGAAGAATAATGAGATTTGAAGTCCATAATTAAATCAGAACCTAATAATGAACAACTTAAAAGTTGTTTGAGTTCATTGTCCAAGGAATTTCGACCACATCATTTCCACCAAAGTTGTTGATATAAATGATCATGGAATAATATTTATTCTAAGTCAAAGATCCTCCAAAAAAAAAAAGTGACTTAGAAGAATGAAGGCTTCCAAGAACTTTTTACTTAAGACAAACTCAAATGAATATAGAGCCAAAGATAACCAATGGTCGACTATCAAGGTCAAGATATATCAAGAATTTAAATGAACTATATGAAATATGGTAAGCCCGAGTGAGATCAAAATACACTAAGTGTAATATGCAATGTAAACCATATCTCATGAAGAACCCTGATTACTAATCAAAGCCAAGTGAAAGCCATGAGTGGCGATACCTCCAATAGAGTAACATGAAACAAGGTTCATTGATAATTGAATATCATATGCCAAGATTATACCGTAAATGAAAGCATTGATGTCTCAGAATAAAGTTCCATTGAGTCAAATGAAGCAATAATCAAACTATCTAAGATGGAGCAATGTATAGAAGCACTAAACCAAATATGAGCCATGATCATCAATGATAAGTCATACCAACTGAAACCATAACTGAGTATATAATGAATTAATATACCTGAACATGTGAAGTAACAAATTCATAAATCTGAAGTTGAAGAGAGCCCTATCACCGTGAATACTGACTGAAAAACCTGAACCAAGCCTTATCAACACTGTCAGTCCAAAATAACACAATCATTTGCAAAGAAATAGCATTCATAACACTGAACCAGAATTATCATCAACATGAACTTGAATCATAAAAAATAACCATATGTATTAGCCAAGTGTCATCAAATATGTATCATGGAAAGCATAAAGATCCAATCTGAGACTGTCATACCAAGAGAACCAAGAAAGTGATTTTGTCATCAAGGACAAACCATGAACACAACTGAGATCCAACAATATGCTCATAGAGAAACACCATTTTGTTGCAATTTGGAGAAACCCACTTGGAGTTTGAGCTACAAAAGACATTTGAGGCATTTTTTTAAGGTAAATCAAAGTATAATGCTATAAATGTAGATTCAAAATGACAAACAAAGAGCCACTCTTCTATCTACAACCATGGCCTCAATGGTTGTGTTTTTTTCAAAACAACAACAAACAGATTGGGGGTTTTCTTCTTTCAAAGAAAATGCAAAAGGAAATGAAGAATTTATGCTTTATTAATCATAATGAGGGCTTGAAGTAAACTCTATTGCTTGAAATATGAGAGGAGTGAGGTCGATTCAAAGCATACATGGGGTTTTTGCTCATATTTTGCAACTTTCAAACTTCTTTTCTTTTACCAAAAGCTTCTTGCAAGCTTCTCATGGCGGCTATTAAAAATGGAGAACAACAATAGATAGAAAAAATGAAGCAAAATTCATTAGAGAATGCTACAGGCTGTGGCCAAAATAAATGGAAGAGCTCCAAAGAAGTGGAAAAATGTAGATTTATGTGCAAAAATTCCTTTACTTGTGTTCCTATACACTTCCCATCAAAAATACCATAAAAAACCAATCAAAATCTCCACATTTTGTGCATGCAAGTGAAACCCTGTCAACAACATGTCCCTACCAAAGTGCTCGATGAAAAAAATATGATGTTTTTCACATTTTTTTAATTTTTTGATGATTAGGGTTTGACCCTTCTAGATGTTGATGGGATTTTTATCCCATGTTTTAAAAAAATGAAACTATTTGTTTTGCCTTAGGCATGTGTTTTGACTTAGGCATTTGTTATGCCTTGTGAAATATTGCTAAGTCCTTGAAGGAATGAAACATATGGAGTATGCCAAGTCACAGGTCATGCCTTTGACCTTTTGATCATGAATGCATTAGTGCCTTGAAGACTTAGAATATGCCTTCCAAGAAGTGTGGAGGTCGGCCATTTAGGCCAAACTTGAGCCTTTTATTTTGCCTTTGCAAATCAGAAGAATGTTGACCGCATGTGGCCTTGGAGTGTAGAATGAGAAAAGTAAAATGAAGTGCCTTGAAGGAATTGTGACTTTGTCTAATGCTTTTGAAAGAATTTTGGCATTTCATTATTGTTTTGCATTTGTTTCAAAATATAAAAATATTATTTAAGTGATTTTATAATCACTTTGATATTTTTCACTTGCAAATGTAATGTAATTCATATTGATGGTGGGACCTCTTATATTTTGCTTTGAAATGTAAAATAACTTGATTAAGTGGTGTATTATAAATAACCTAATCAAGTTATTATCTTTAATTCCTTTTTGGAGTCTTGTGTTTTCAAAACACACATATTGCATGAGTCAAAGCTAGGAGACAAAATTGATGACTTGCAAACATGAGGAGAGTGTGTGAGTGAGGAATTTGAGTGTTTTGGAGAAACATGTGCTATTTTGGAGGTTGTTTTATCACACCTTCAATGTGATCTTAGACTTGGATTGACTTTGGGCCATTTGGAGGACTTTTTGGAGTGATTTTAGAAGGTTCTTTTTTGCATTTTGTGCCTCATCCAACCAGAACCTTCTAGATGGGCAAGCATGAGAGTGGTGTGATCTTTTTGCTTAAGTATATTCACTTTGGGCATTTTTGGAGTAATTTCTTTCTTTCCAGTAGAGTGATAGCTTTAGTTTTGGAGCTATTTTCATGGAGCAGTATTGTAACTCAGATGGACTTGTGATACAGTAAGCACTTTGAATCAATAAAATAGAGCATTTTACCTTCTCATTTCATATTTCATAGTATGTTTTTAGTGATTGATCAGTTTGTCTTGTGAAAAATTATCTTTCCTTGTAAACTTGTCTCATTTTTGGGAATTTGTTTAGTAGAAAATGCATGTTAACAGGTTATAAGCTACGTTATTTAATAGTGTTGTTAGTTGTGAAACCTCTGTTTTCCTTCTAAAATCCCTGTTTAGAGACCTCCTTATAAATTACTTATGTAAACTGCATTTGAAAGTGAATTGTGTAAATCAAGTTTTATGATATTGATTTGAATGTGATAGGCTGTTATCAGGTCCTAGTTGTTTTTGGTGTATCACCTTAGATATTTTCAGTATTAGGTTCATTTTTCATGCAATTCTTACCCTTTATCTCAAAAATTAGTAGTTAGGTGACATCAAAAGGGGAAGGCAGCCCATAATCTAGAGGTTTTCTTTCGAATATGATACCCACAACCTGAAAGTAGTCCCATGTTACATCCAAACTTGCTAAGTTCATTCACAACTTGGCATTAGGGTGTAGATTTTGATCACTAACAAGAACAAATATTGCAAGTATTTTCAAGATTAGATAGGTTTTCCTTTCTTGATGGTTTTTTTGGTTATAACTAGATTTTAGTCAAAGAAGAAGACCAATATAAAACAACCTTCACCACAAAATGGGGTACCATGGCCTATAAGAAGATGCCTTATGGTTTGTCTAATGCTAGTGCAACTTTTTAGAGATCCATGGATATGGAATTTCAGAGCTTAATGTACAAGATAGTGCTAGTATATTTAGATGATACCATAGTCTACTCTAAGGAAGCAAAAGATAATCTAAATCACTTAAGGCATATTTTTGAGAGATGTAGATAGTTTTGTGTTTCCCTTAGTCCTAAAAAATGTGTGTTTTTTGTTCATGAAGGGAAATTGTTGGGTTGTATTGTCTCAAAACATGGTATTACTATTGATCTTGAGAGGGTAAGTGCTATTTTGTCTCTTCCTTTTCCAGCACATAAGAAGGGGTTGCAAAGTTTCCTTGGTAGAATGAACTTTGTTAGAAGATTTATACATGATTGTGTTGAGTTATTGAAGCCTCTAACAACTATGTTAAAAAAGATCGTATCTTTTAGCTAGACAAGGGAAGGTAAAATGAGTTTCAAAGTAATAAAAGAAGCATTATCCTCATCTCCTACTCTCTTACATCCCAATTTTTCTAAGGATTTATTTTTGTATGCATCTCTAGTAACAATGATAGTATCTTAGCTATGTTGGTACAATAGAATGACCAAGGTTTGGATCAACCTATAGCCTTTTTTAGTTAAGGGCTAAAGGATTAAGAGCTAAGCTACACCTTTGTTGAAAATAATGTACTTTCCATTGTTAGAAAAAAAATTAGACACATGCTCTCTAACAATAAAGTGAAGTTGTTGGTTGCTCATCCTAGTGCAAATAATTTTTGCTAAGTAAAGACTTGGGAGACAAAAGAGATAGTTGGATTACTAAAGTCATGTAATATGAGATAGATAGTTCATGGTAAAGGCTTGTGTGAGTAGCTTGTTGGTCATTCAGGTGAAGTGGAAGAAAATGATGAGGATGCCATCCTAGCTCTCCTAGATGAAGAACAAATAGTTGCACCGAATTCTCCAATAAGTTGGGTGTAAGAAATGGCCCATTTTTTACAAACTGGTGAATATCCTTATGGAATCGATAGAGCCAAACAAAGGTATTTCAGGCTATAGTCTATTCCCTATGTTCTTTTTTTTTTGATACACACATAAGAGTTTATATTGAGAAAGAGGGAAAATACAAGCGTCTGCATCACAGGAAAGATTATCCATGGCTCACAGCCGAACAAAACACCAACCATCTGGGACACAAATACACGGTTGCATCAGTCCCATAACAAGCACCAAAAGACCCTCCATAGGAACCATAGAAAAATAGAGAGGGTTCACAGGCCGACCCACGATCAGCAAAGACTAAAATTACAAAATTTGAGCCGAAGACCACCAAAAAAAGACAGTAAATAACAACCAGACACAGAGGCCAACCCTCACATAAAACCATTAACTTCCGCGAAACATACAAAACCGTCTATCCAATCCATCCCCTCGGCCGACACCATCTTCAATTTTTTCTTCAAGAAATCCACGGCCACCTCCGCAAGCTTTATGTGCCTCGACAGGGCAGGCCCTTTGAGGTCTAAGAGAAAAGGGTAGATTTTAACAGCTTCCTCTGTATCCCATAAAAGGGACAAGTCAGCCGGGCGTGAAATGCCTTTGCCTAAGAAGGCCGCCTTCAAAGTTTCTTCAAGACCACCGAGCAAGTTGACGCGGAACAAGCGCTCCATCATCTCCAATGACACCTTCTTCGGGGTCGCCAAGTCTAGTAGCACCGCAACAAATCATGAGGAGACGTGGGCATTATCTCTGGCATACTCCCTTCTTATCAGATGTTCTTGACCAAGAGTCATTTTGACCGCAACCAGTGACACCGGATCATCTGCAGACAAAATGCGCTTTAATCTCTGGTCTGTGACTTCCCTAAAGGCGATCTGCCTCTCCGTAGCCACCAGAGAGATCAGAGTGTCGACTCCAAAGCATTCCAAGCCTTCCGCCAAAATTTGAATGGTAAATTTTGACTTTGTCAACCTCTCCATGTTGACAGCCGCACCCTGCACAGAAACAGAAACTATGCCAAAAACTGAAGACAAAGCAACAAAAAAGATATCAACATATCTATAAATAGACCCGTGAGAGGATCCGACTGGCCTCCGCACATGAGATGGAATAATGGCATGATGATCATCATGTCCTTGCCATGAAGATTTTCTACGGAAGAAATTCATCCGCCTACAAGCCATAATCACTTCGAGTGAAGTGAGACGCCACCCGGCTATTCAACAATCTTTTCAATGAATGTCGTACCTGACGTGTCACAAATTGGACACCTTGAATGCAAACCAAACATACTCCTTGTCGAACTCCAAGGCTCTACGGAAATCAAGACCTAAACTCATTTAAAACACCATCTTCTCCCCACGGCAAAAAGAAAGGACGTCAAAAATTATGGCAAGGCCACCTCAGCAAACAACAAACCGTCCCGCAGCCACCTCACCCCACTCAGGAATTCGAGTGGCGAAAAGAGGGGCAGGAGGGGAGCCCACCCATCTGCCCACATTCCCTATGTTCTTTTAGACGGTACAATCTTTAAGAAATATTTTCATGGAGTCTTATTGAGATGTGTAGAAGTTGATAAAATTGACAAGATTTTGCATGAGTTCCATAAAGGGACAACTGGTGGACACTTTTCACCAAGAGCTACAATCCTTAAGATAATGAGATAAAGTTGCTTTTGGCCTACTTTATTCAAGGATTCACACTTTTGGGTAAGGAAGTGCAAAGAACTGCCTTATTTTTAGGTAAAGAGAAGTTAGCAACTCTCCCATTGCACCCAATTCAAGTTGAAAAACCCTTTAGGAACTATGGTTTAGACTTCATTGGAATCATCAATCCATCCTCAAGTGTTGGTCATAAGTAGGTTCTTATAGCCACTGATTATTTCACAAGGTGGGTAGAAGTTGTGTGTCTTAAGGAAGCAAATGGAACTGCTATCCTTAACTCCTATGAGGACTTGGAAACAAGATTTGGTACACTTGATTCAATCATCTTAGATAATGCCTCAGAATTTGTGGGTACAAGGATAAGTGAGCGTGTTGTCTGAAATAACATATTTTTGAGTACATCTTCAAATCAGTATCCTCAAGGTAATGGACTAGTTGAGTCCACTAATAAAAACTTAATCAAAATCATAAAGAGGACCATTGAAGATAATCAAAGATCATGACATACCAAGTTGAAATCAACTCTATGGACTAATAGAATCACTCCCAAAAGGTCAATTGGGAACTCTCCTTACATGTTGGTTTATGGGAAAGAATCAAGATTACCTATCTCCAATGAACTTAAAACTCTTGACATGGTTAATCAACTGGATATGTTAGAAGAAGATCCAATGGTAGCAAGGTTGGCATAGCTAGTTGAGTTGGAGGAGAAATGAGGCTATGAAAACTATGGAAATCCATGAAGCACAAGTCAAAAGGTATTTTGACAAGAAAGTAGCCCCTAGATCTTTCAAAGAAGGGGATATTTTCTTGAAATGGGATGAGTTAAAGAGCAATCCTAGAAAGCACTCCAAGTTTGACTATTTTTGGAGTGGGCCATAAATGATTATGGAGTGCAAACAACACAATGCCTTTCGGTTGTCGAAATTGGATGGAGAAATGGAACCAATCCCAGTTAATTGGATTCATCTCAAGCACTATTTCTAAGGCACTTTTAGCTTTTGTACATATTAGAGTAGGTTTTTAGGAGTCCAATAAGTGCTGGTGCACATGTTTTTTCAGGTTTTGTTTTCCTCCAAGTTCATGTTGCACATTTGTTTCCAATTTTAGTTAGTTTAGAGTAGTGGTTTCAGTTTGCTTTCCTAGTTTTTGAGTGTCTTGTAGCTATTGTTAGGTCTAGTTTTGAGTTTTTTTTAGTCTCTTGTTGACACCATGCCCAATGGATAAGCTTAGGCAGTAGGTCTTTCATGTTTTAGCAAGCAAAACAGCCACAAAGGTCACCAAAAGTGAGCCTATTTTAATTTTTTGGATTAAAATATGTTTACAAAAATTGAAAAAGGTATATTTTTGTAAAATTAAGTGTTTTATGAAAAGTAAAATGAAAAAAATGACAATGTGGAGGTTTGCAAGAAAAAATAATCAAGATAGGAAAGTGATAAATTGACCAAGTATTCAAGAAGAGTGCTAAAAGTGAAGGAGAACTAATTTCACTTGTGGTACCCCATGTGATATGGAGGAACTCTAAGTTTTTAGGTAAAAACATTAAAGATGGGCTTCATTCATGGTGCATAAGAAACATCTTGTTGCTTAGATTGCATGACATGTTGTAGTCAATAAAGGTTGAGAAATATCAGGTGGAAGGGTTCATGAACAAAATCCATGTTACAGTTGAAGAGCATAGATAGCTATGTGGGGAGAGAAGTATAAGCTAGGTCTATTGATTTTGAAGCTTATTTTGTCTTCTCGATTGCATATGTCAATTGAGTCTATTACTTCATAAAACCTATGCATTCATGAAATGATGAATAATGATTGGTAGGGATTTGTTTGAGTTATCAAATGCATCTATTGATGCCTTAATTGAGTCTCCTATAGCTTAACTTGATGTTGTCTTCATTATAAGTTGTCATGCTTTAAGCCATGTAAAATTTTATGTAGTACAATGCCTAGGAAGTATGCTATAAAACATTTATAATAGGTTTTCTTATTAGATTGTTAAGCACATTAGTAACTTCTGAAGACATCTTGGTCTTGCATTAATGGTTGAGGACTTTGTCAAATGGTTGATAATGTATTTGTAACCACCGTCTTAAGTCTTAGGAGAAGATATCTGTAGATGATATCTAGGATTTGTTTCTACCAAATAGATGTATAAAATTATTTCTTAAACCATACAAAGCCTCAAGGTCTCTTTCAAAATGTGGGGTAACAGTAGCTTTGAGATGTTGTGCATCTCAAATTGTCAAGAGGGCCACATAGGATTGTTACACACTAATTTCCTTAAAGATCTGACTGTCACTAATTATTCACTGTCAATACCTTTGTTTGAGTCTTCTTTTGACCTTCATATCTCTAACGGGACTTCCCTCAAGTGATTGATCTGCTTCTCCAAGGTTTCTATGGATCATGTTGTCTGCTTTAATGTTCTGATTGTTATAGATGTTGTTGTATGTGGGAATTGAAATAGAGATTCATAGCAAAGAAAATATGTATACTAAATGATAGCATAAATTTGTGTGAAGCCTTAACATTCATGATGGGAAACATTTATAAGTATACAATGAAAGAATGATAGTGAAATTAAAATGACATTTTTATTTTTATTTCAAGGACAGTGATAGGAAGGTAGTCCTTTAAGGGAAAACTTGTGATTAAATAAGGAAAGTGAACATCACTCATGTAGACATACCTCAAATGCAATGATAAATATAAATTAGGATAAAAACCATATGACAAAGACAAGGAAAGAGTAGTCCACAATCAATATGATAACCACAAACAAAAAAATAAATAGCTCATGGAAGTCAATGAGTTTCTATGCAAAATAAAGTCAAGAGTATGCATGTTTGGAAATACTTGAATTCATGTTTAGAAATAGGTATTATAGTGATGCATGTTTTCTTTTTCTTCTTTGTGAGGTTGTATCTACACCACAACAACCTTCTATGCACCCAACACCATCTACACCTTCATTTCCCCAAGGAAAAGACTCATAAGCAACAAATTATGGGACAATTAATGATCTCTATATAAAATGTTGATTATCATTGTTCTAGTGATTAGAAGTGTAGATGAGGAAAGCAAGAATGTGTCTTCAAGGAGATAAATCATGACAATAAGGGAATATAAGAGGATAAAGAAAGTGACAATCCTAGATCATCAAAGTTGGTCTCAAAAAAATGACTGGGCTGATAAAGTACAACTATGAAGTTAAAGGTATGCTTGAGATGAATAGACAATGAATAATCTTGGTAAAGGGAAAACATTAGCTCAAGAATTTGAACAAGAGGTTTTGATGTTGTGTACCTTTTTGTGCTATGAAGATTTTATAAAGTAGATTATGAAGGGTTAGGTTTTGATAACAAAAGAGACAATCACAAAGGAAATGACAGTTAAAATTTGAATGATTACAGTGGCCAAATCACAACTAGGTTTTGTGATGTTTTTCCACCTTGTAGGTTGTAATCTTCACAATCAAGAAAGGGCTGCAATAAAGGAAAGTCATAGGAAAGAATATGAATGGAAAAGATGCAACAGGGAAAGCTATCTAGGTAGCACTGGAAGAAGAGAAACAATGGAGCATACAAAGGCTAAAATTAGATGGCAACTTTCTAGCCTATCATAAAGAGGATGAGAATTTAAGCATGAGGTGAAGATTATAACAGACCTATGGATGTTTCAAGCCTTCAAAGATGATATGGAAGCTAGTAGAGCATACTAGGACAATGAGATATGGCAGGGTATGATTTCTTTCAAGTGTAGTAAAGAGAAACTTGAGAAAGACAAAGATATGAAGACATTAAGAACAACGAAGAATAAGCAAAAAATAATGTGATCTTGTCAATGTGAATATGAAAGGACAGTTAAAAGGTGTAGAGAGGATAGTCCTTTATACTATGTAAAGGCTTGTCAATTTTGAATTGAAGAGTTATGAGGCTTACTGATAATATCAAGTTGGGCAACATATTCTCATTAACCAACCTTCCAATACGGTGTAACACCATGATACTTTTTCCATTTAAAAACTGAGCAAGATAGTGAGAAGAACATTGTAGAAAAAGCATGAAAGCCTTGGTGATCTTCATAGTCAATAGCTCAATCTTCACACTAAACTAATGATGGCTATCAAAAAAAATCCTTGCGCATATTGGTTCCATTCTCTGAAACTTGTTCATTTTTTATTCAATGCTCCAGAACTTGTTCATTTTTGGTATGATGCTCCAAAACTTTGTGGGATCTAAGTGAAAGATAATTATGATACTTAGTTACTATTAGTATTTTTGTACATATCCTATGAAGGTGTTAAAGGGGGTTATCATGCACATGTGCTTAATGGTATTAAAAGAATTTATGAAGAGGTTGAGTAGTTTGGACTTCTATGAGTAGTTAAGGGATGGGTATGTGCAGGTTCATGATGGGCCAAAAAGTGGCGATATGATGGGTATATGTAGGGTATGTGGTTGACAACTTTTTTTTACCCAAAATTGATTAAATGAAAAGGGTTTTTTAAGGAGATTCTCAGCTTTCCACCAATGTAAATTATGCTTAACTTTGAATTTAATAAATAATTATTATTCATTTTCTATTTGAATTATGACTAAAGTCTCAATTGATAGGCTGATTGAAAAACATCTAGAGCTTTCAAATGGTATCACATTTTTTAAATCCGAAACATGCGTCACATTCTATACTTTGCATACTATAAGATTTAAAAAAAATGAATTTCATGAAGTTTTGACCAAGTTAAGGTGGTCAGACATACAATTTTTTATATTTTTTAAAATTTGTAATAAAAAATTAATAATTAATTATTTACTTGGAAAGAAATTACATAAAAATATGCATCACATCGGTACATGAGTCCTCTACTTATATCTAAAATCTTATAAAAAAATATTATCATTTTATTGTGGTTAGGGTGGTCAAACAAACACCTACTTCTTATTTTTCCCCTGAAATTTAAGTACTATTGCATTGAAATTTCAATTTTTCACCAAATAGATTTAAAAAAAAACCTGGTAGTTTAGAAACTACATTCAATTTTCTATAGATTCTATTTTTACATATTTTTGAAATAATATAGATAACTTATTCAAATTTTTATGTCAAGTTGCCTAACTCTATTTTTTAAATTTTTTTGTCACTTAAGGGCCTGTTTTTTCCATGATGATCCTACACAGCCAAATAGCAGTTGGAGCTTTTGAAAGTAGCAGTTACAAGCACTAAAGGAAATTGGGGTGACTTGGATAGAAGTTAAAAGAATATAGGGGCAGTTGCAAATATCTAGGGAGCTATTAAACCTAATTGATGGGAAATTAAGAGTATATAGGAACAAATTTAAGAGTTTTGATGATAGAAGAGGTCAAGGAAGGACTTTTCTATCCTTCAAACACCTTTTTGGAGCTTGTTTAGGGGCTGCAAAATAGGGATTATTGTTTTGGACGACCAAAGGAGATTGACTCAAAAAAATGGAGTAAAGACTTATCATTTTCTCCTCAACACATGTTCCTATCTTCTAAGAAGCTGTTGCATAGCTATAAGGCTTATCTTTCAAACTTTTTTTGAGTTAGTTCTTTCATTTTATTTTGTTGTAGGTTGTAACTTTCTGAGTTCTTCTCAACAAAATTCACTATATTGTAACTCAAAAACTAGTCAAGCATATCACTTAATTTCTTTCATGTAATTTCAATTTTCAAGCAATGAAGACAATCTATTTTGGATCAACACTTGTGTAATGCTTCTTTGGCATAAATTTTAGTTTAATGTCTACCTTTTATGTGGCTGGATATAAAAATTTTATTGGTTCATTTTACTGCGTTCTATCTAAAAATCTCAAAATATGATAAAAAAAACACTTGTAAACATATTCAAGCATATTCAAAAAGGTTGTAAACTATGGAAAAACTTATTGGACTATTTTGGTTGTGAAATATCTCATTTTCCTTACTAAACATCATCAATTGATGCCATTTTTATGAAATATTGATGGGTGATATGTTAAAAGACATAGGTTGTGTAGTATAACTTCTTTTTAAGTCACTATAAGTCTAAAACAACAAATTATAGGTCTGAGAAAACAATTTGGTGCATCACCTAGTTAGCTATAGTTAATTTTTTAAAGAATTTTAAGTTATTTCCAGCATTCTTCTTACTCTTTTTCATTCAAAATTAATAGGATTGATCAAGTTCTAGGTGATCAAGGAAAATGAATCAGCTTTCTCTAGAGGTTCATTCCAAGTTTTAGGTAACCCACAAGCCTAGGAATGTTCCCATGTATCAACATGTAGCTGAGTTGATAGATTGGCTTCAAGTGTATACTTTGTTGATAACATGAACATCTACTCAAGAACAACCCATGGAGATTATTGATGACCAAGGCATAAGTGCAAAAAGATGGGGGGCCAAAAAGGGGGCTTAAGTGGCCACTTTTTTTCTAAAATTAGGAAATATTGATCTTGGATGTGAAATTGAGGATAGTTACACTCAAAATTTTGAGATGTAACAAAAACAGGGATTGTAATGCTCCGAGTCTACTCTCTAAACTACTATTTTTTTTTTAAATGGTTGAGATTAAGGGGTTCAAAAGAGGGGGCCATATAAATTGGTGTTGTTTTTGTCAAAAAAATATAACATAGCAACTTTTGTGGCTCCCTCAAAATGTTAACTTCTTTTTAATATTTTTTAAATTGCTTTGGTGAGAAATTAGCTAATAGTATGTAGTTTATGCTTGATTTTTCTGATAATTTTTTAATGAATATTTGAATTTTTACTAATTTTTGAAGTGGACACTTCCTAGAAAACAAAATGCTGGTTGTGCTACCCCTATAAATTTTCAAAACTAATTGAAAATGTTTTTTTTAAATATATGTAGAATGGAGTATATTTTCTAAAAATGTAATTTATTTGAAATTTCAATGAACAATTAATTTATAACGAAAAAAATACCAAACATTAGTTTTTGCCAAAAAATAGACACAAAATAAATTATAGATCAAAGGCTTAACATTGTCAAAATGTGAAAAAAATTACATCATTATATAGCTAAGAGAGAGCCTAACATTACACAGGTGCTCAATTTGTTCGACCTTGAAACATGTGCAAACCTAATGCTTAGCACAAATGTGACTATGTGTAATATTGTATAATTTCCAAAAACACTTCTTTGGATGGTAGGAAGGAACTCCAAGCCTTTGGGTTTGTATTCCAAGGTAAATACCAAGCCCAAGGTTTGGGGATTCCCAAAGCAAGAAATAACACGAGCGTGTTATAATGTGCTCGTGTTATGTCTTGTGTTGTGTTAAATTCTAGTCTATCAAATGTATGTATATATATTTGTATGTTTTTATGTATGTATGCTTTTATGACATGTATGCATGCATGCTTGTATGTATGTAAGTATGTATGTATGTAAGATTGTAAGTACATATGTATGTATGCTTGTATGTATGTAAGCATGTATGCAAGTATGTATGTATTTCTATATGTATGTATGTCTGCTTATATGTATGTATGTATGTATGTATGTATATATGTATGCATGTATGCATGTATTTATTTAGAGGGAGGAAAAATTTTAATAGAGAGAGAGAGTTGTCTAGGTGGGGTGGGAGGGAGAGAGAGAGGTAGAGAGGTAGTGAGAGAGACTTGAGAGAGGGAGATAGAGTGGAAGGGAGAGACCTAAGAGAGAGGGATTAGAAGAGAAGGGGTTGGATTTGTTAGAATCCAAGATCACCTGCATGCAAGATGGATACCTGTCACATGCAAAAGATATGGAGAACCGAAAAAGATGTTCTCTGAAAAACCTCTCAGTAAAAATACATTAAGAGAATCCATTATTACAATGTGATCAATCCTTATGAAGGAGATCAAGAATCCCTAAAAGGGAAACCCTAAAAAGAAACCCTAGTGTGCACACTTAATAATTAATAATTAATTAATAAATGTGCCTAAGTTTAGCTTAAGTAATAAAGAGGAATAAGTGACTTAATTAATTAATCAATGTGATGTAATTAATTAAGCATAATAACTTATTACTCTAACACTACCTATAAGATGAACTTAGGAAGAAGCTAAAACACTAGAATAAGATGTGCATGAAAGAAAATATGGATCCAAACAGCTAGGCACGATCGGTGCCATTTACAAATGCAGGAAAGAAGTAAGAGAAGGAAAAACCCAGTGGGACAAAACCCCCCTTACAATGAGATAACATGCTGCAAAGAAGCACTGGAAGAACTCTGTAGAGTAACACTGGAACTTGATATAGGCAACCAAGGAAATATTCTTCTGTATACTACTGAAACCGGATGAGAGTCACTGATTGACTCAAGGAATCATGATTAAAGCAACAGAAAACCCGATGCCACAGAACACTTGAAAACTCCAAACTGGAACATCTCTGGAATCTATGAAGCAGCAAGCAATTATTGAATGATGTATTACTGAAAATGAAGTGCAAAGATGCAAGATGCACTCTCCCAACTGCCAAAACATCCAAGTAATCGCCAAACAACCCATCGGGCCAAATCTGGACTAACTGATAAACCTGGGACAAATACAGAAAAAGTGCATGGACAACAACCTAGAGCTCCTCAATACCTTTCCGACGCTTCAAACGAGGCGAAAAACGGAGATCGTGGCAAAAAGTTATGAGGTCAGAAGCATAAAAAGTACATCTGACTTCAAAAAGCAATAAATGTAGTAAAACAGAAAAAAACTGTAAAATAAACTGCACCAAATGAAAGAGCTCGGAACCAGCTTTCCAGCGATATCTCGTTTGCCCGATTTCGATACCGTATGCCCAAGTTATGGGCAAAAGAAAAAAACTGCTCTTTTACAAAAACTAGGGTTAGGAGGGAGCAAAGAGGCCGTACAGATGATGACGTCATGCTGACGTCACCCATTCATGAGCTTAAATTTGACAGCCTGGGGGCCGTCGGCGAAAAAAATCCCCCCCTGCAAAAAATCCGGTTGCCGGTATATGCTGAATTGTCCGGAATATTCCGGTTGGCGGCGGTAGATTCCCAGAGAATATTCTCTGGCCGGCGGTGAACGGAGGGCC
>VDFB02281492.1:1035911534-1036040341 GCA_007258455.2 Sequoia sempervirens
GAGAGAGAGAGGGAGTGGGAGAGAGATATAGGGAAAGAGAGACCCCATTTCTTGGAAAAAAAAATTTGCTATCTAGTTGGCCCGCTAGCTTGCCAACTTGGTGAAATTGGCAAGGTAGTGGGTTGTTTAAAAAAATGGGTCCAAGAAATGGGGTCATCACCATGAGACCCCATTTCTTGGACCCATTTTTTCAAACAACCCTCTACCTTGCCAATTTCATGGTGATGTATCAAATTTCTTCTAGTGTTGACCAAGCTATGTGCTTGTATTATTCACTTGATTTTATTTGTAAAACCATTTGATTCTTCCCTACTCTATTCCACATATAGATCTAAGCTTGCAAGTGAATCATCAAATATTTTCATATTCCTTTGATTGTAATATTCACTTGATGGAAAAAGTCACATGCATGCAGTGCAAAGTTGCAAAGGGGTGAAATTTTCATTCAGCAACACATATGATCAAACTAATAGTTGCAATACATATGTATGGGAATTTTTAGGCTAGGCATGGTCCTCTTTTGCACCCAAACACACCGAATCAGTTTGAGTTATGTTCATGTAACATAATCCCTTAAAGAGTCCAAATTGGAAAAGCTCAACAATTATTGACAGCCCATTACTCAAAGACCATGTCACTTATGGGCATTCCTTCTAAGGAATCAAGATCACGTAGGGCCCCTCTATAATAACCTCTCAATTTTTGTTATCTTAGTCATTTTCACTTGATGGAAAAGGTGTCAAATACAAGCAGTGTAAAGTTGTAAAGTGGTGCAACTTTTGTTTTGCAACTCGTATGACCAAGTAAACTATTCTAAAATGTTTTTATGGGTACATTTATGCTAGGCATGGTCCTCTTTTGCACCCAAACACATTGAATCACTCTGAGTTATGTTCAACCGACTCAATCCCTTAAGAGTCCAAAGTGCAAAATGGTTGCAATATTTGACGAGATATTAATCAAAAGCTATGATGCTTACAAAATCTCCATTTGAGGCTACATGATCACATTGGGACCCTCTACAGTAACCTCTCTCAGTTTTTACTATCTCAAAGGCGTTTTCCTATGGTAACGACTTTTTAGTTGAGAAAAAAATTGTCAAATGCAAGTAGTGTAAAGTTGCAAAGTGGTGCAACTTTCATTTTGCAACTTGTGTGACCAAATAGACTATTCCAATGAATATATATGGGTACATTTATGCTAGAAATAGTCCTCTTTCACACCCAAACACGTTGAATCAATCCGATCTACGTTCAACCAACTCGATCCCTTAAGAGTCAAAAGTGCAAAATGGATGCAATCTTTGACAGACTATTACTCAAAAACTATGATGGTTAAAGACTCTTCATTTAAGACTAAAATATTATGTTGGGTCCATCTACAATAATCTCTCTCAGTTTTTTCTATCTCGGAGGCATTTTCCCGTGGTGATGACTTTTCAATTGATTAAAAAGTTATCAAATGCAAGCAATGTAAAGTCATAAAGTGTTACAACTTTCATTTTACAACTCGTACGACCAAAAACACTATTCCAACACATCCAAATGGATATGTTTATGCTAGGCATGGTCCTCTTTCACACCCAAACACACCGAATCATTCTGAGCTACGTTCAACCGAATCGATCCCTTAAGAGTCTAAAGTGCAAAATGGCTGCAATTTTTGATGGGCTATTACTCAAAAAATGTGATGCTTAAAAAATCTCTATATAAGGCTATAGGATTGCATTGGGACCCTCTACAATAACCTCTCTCAATTTTTTCTATCTTAGAGGATTTTTCCTGTGGTGATGACTTTTTAGTTGAGGATAAAGTTGTCAAATGCATGTAGTGTAAAGTTGGTGCAACTTTCATTCTGCAACTTGTGTGACCAAATGGAAAATTCCATCACATCTAGATGGGTAAATTTACACTAGTAATGGTCCTCTTTCACACCCAAAAATGTCAAATCACTTCGAACTACATTCAATCGGCTCGATCCCTTAAGACTCCAAAGTGCAAAATGGTTGTCATCTTTGATAGACTATTACTTGGAAATCATGATGCTTACAAACTCTCTATTTGAGGCTATAGGATCGCGTTGGTCCCCTCTACAATAAAACCTCTCTCATTTTTTTCTATCTTAGAGGCATTTTCCTATGGTGACGACTTTTCAATTGAGAAAAAAATTATCAAATACAAGCAGTGTAAAGGTGCAAAGTGGTGCAACTTTCGTTCTGCAACTCATATGACCAAACGTACTATTACAACATGTTTGGATGGGTAATTTTACACTAGGAATGGTCCTCTTTCACATCCAAACATGTTGAATCACTTTGAGCTATGTTCAACCGACTCGATCCCTTAAGAGTCCAAAGTGCAAAATGGCTAAAATCTTTGATGGGATATTACTCAGAAACCGTTATGCTTACAAACTCTTCATCTAAGGTTGTGGGATCACATTGGGACCATCTACAATAACCTCTCTTATTTTTTTCTATCTTGGAGGCATTTTCTCATAGTGATGACATTTCATTTGAGGAATTTTTTTTCAAATGAAAGCAATGTAAAGTTGCAAAGTGGTGCAACTTTTGTTCTACAACTCGTATGACCAAACAAACTATTCCAACACATCCAGATGGGTACGTTTACACTAGGCATGGTCCTCTTTCACACCCAAACATGTTGAATCACTCTGAGCTACGTTCAACTTACTCAATCCCTTATGATGACATGCAAAGCAAAGGAAAAGAGAAAGATTCACACGATAATTGACAAGTCTAAGCTTTCCACACTAAAAGCATATGATTGCATGAAAGAGGTAAAACATCTGGGTTTCAAAATAGTTAAGGAAATCCTAAACCTTCTCATTCTCATACGAGTTATGATCCAATTACTATGTGGATCTCATACTTACATTGAATTGATTATTATTAATATTAGTATTTAGGTAACTTTCTTATTCCTATTATGGCTCTAATCACAAATGAGAAGGATACATGAATCTCAAAATCTTATATGATCATCTTCAAGTCTAGCAAGGTAAAGACATTTTTTAATTATCCTCCTTGCCCTTACAACAATATGGTTGTTGTAAAGAGGAAAATGTTCAAGATTCTAGAAAAAAATTGAAATATTTATAGCTAAACCTAATCATAGGTCAATAGAAATATGATCCCTCATTGTGGCTTATGACCTAGCTAAAGAGAATCATGAATAAGAAGTATAAATATTTGTTGATACTAGAGCCTCGACCATAAGTAGAAGCTAAAAATAGGCCAAAGAAGAGGTATAAATATATGTTGATACATGAGATATTACAACCCCTATTCCTATTCCTTCACAATCATATCAAACGTCCTAGAATAAATTGAATCTTAGTGGGTGCCCACCAAAAACTAGAGCTTATTTTAGAATACCACAAGCATTGGTGAGGACCTAGAATAGGAGAAGTAAAAAATTGAAAGAAGTGATGATCCACCTATGAAAATGGGATATGAAAAGTAGAAAATGGAATAGAAAAGCATAGAAGAGCCATTAGAGGTTTTTATAGAGAAGGTAAAATAGGGTACACTATAAATATCTATCTTACCTCTCCTCCTAGCTTTATCTCTTTTAAATTATTCCTTTGATTCCATATTGAATTAGCACATAAGTAAATGATACATCATTGGTGAATCATTTTTGGAAATATTAAAGTTGTTTAGAATCAAGTAATAAAGTTATTTAGCATCAATCAATAAATATTCAAGACAAACCATGAAGGATAGCAATGAGCAATGATAGGGCTAACCAATTAGTAATTATACATGTTATTAAGTCAAGCATACATGTGAATAAGTGAAGCACATGTACACAAATACATGTAAGCCTTGAAGTATACACATGAATACATAGTATACACATTAATACAGAGTAAATGCATGAATAGAAGGTATACACATTGAAACACATAAATCACAAAGTATACATTAGAATACACATAAGTCACAAAGTATATATGTAAGTTGTAAAGTATACACTTGAATACACATAAATCATGTCTATTGAACCATGGATTTATAATGAAAATATTGAAACCATCGATAGAAAATATTTGTATTAACCAAATAGCCATGTAGGCATCTATCAATATATGTTGATACAAGTATAAAATATATAAAAAATAGCCATATAGGCTTACATGAATTCCATATAGGCATAGAATTTCAAATATATGCAATACAAAATATGTCCAAAAATGCCATATAGGAATACAACAAAGGGCTCTAGAATAAAAAATCATTGCTCTTTAGGCTCTTGAAACAAACTCTTGCTCTTTGTTGGTCAGTCGGATGGCGATGAGTCTGTCACTCATTTACTCTAAGGCCAAGGAGTGCTCCTACTACTCCTCCTAAGGTTTATTTCCTTATCAAACCTTATATATTAGAATAACAAGTAAAGACATTAATATATAGAAATTACACTATAAAAAGATGATATATTTAAAAAAATAATCACTTATTGCTTCTAGATGATCACTCTCCTCAAGGGAAATATTTTCATGCCCATGTTGTGGCATGCTAAAGCCCTATAGAAACCATCCAAAGATAAATTAAACTATGAATCAATAATGGTTTTATTTTTCACTAAATAATAGCTATAACAATGAATGTAAATTAAAATTTAGTAATCTGCCTCATATCCCTATGAGAGGCATCGAGGAGTCTATAGTAGAAGAAACACCAAGATCCATTTCCCTATGAACATTTGGAGGTGTTTTCACTTGCAACATCTGAAACTAAAACAATAAATTATTCAATCATCAAAACTACAATGGTGATGCATGCCATGGCTTATAATATATAAGATAATGAAAAAAAATTGAGTACTTATTAAACTATTTATTTCTTACTATCTTGCTTACTATTTTCTGTATCCATAGCTTGTTCAAAAGAACCTATTTTAGGCTTTTATCCATAATAGAAAGGCGGTGAACCATTTGATAAAATGCTTTGGTAGACATGTATGAAAATTGTGGTAGCAAGAGAAGGTAGTGAAATGTTTGAAAAAATACCTCAAAGAAATGTGATCTCATGGTGATGGAATGACATTAAAAATAAATGTGTCATGGCATTCCATCACCATGAGACCACATTTCTTTGAGACATTTTTTCAAACAATTCTTTGCCTTCTCTATGGTATTATGTTGAAATGGGGTGGATGGTATATTGTGGTCTTGGTTATGAGATGGAGGGTGATCATGACATGAAGAGGGAGGGAAGGGGATATGAACAAGTGTAATAAAAGGTGGAAGGTTCAATGGATTGGTAAATTGAGGATGAGGATGAGGACCTTGAAAATAATTTGGAGGGGAATTTTGGCTAAAGGCTTGGCTTCTATTCTTAAGGTAGTGAGCTATTTGAAAAAATGCCTCAAAGAAATGTAGTCTCATGGTGATGGAATGTCATTCCATCACCATGAGACCACATTTCTTTGAGTAATTTTTTCAAACTACTCACTGCCTTGTCTATGCTATTGCTTACTATTATGAATTGATAGGTTTTTTCCAAGCATCCATAGTTTTTTGAAAAGCACCCTTTTTAGGATTTTAGCCATAGCAACAAGGAAGTGAGTAGTTTGATAAAATGCTTTGGTAGACATGTATGGAAAATGTGGTAGCATCAAAAAGGTGGTGAGTTGTTTGAAAAAATGCCACAAAGAAAAGACATTTTTTTAAACTAATCACTTCCTTGTCTATGCTATTGCTTACTATTATGCTTTAATAGATTTTTCCAAGCATCCATAGTTTGTTGAAAAGCATCCTTTTTAGTATTTTAGCCATAGAAGCAAGGAAGTGAGTAGTTTCATAAAATTCTTTAGTAGAAATGTATGGAAAAGGTGGTAGCATAGAAAAGGCAGTGAGCTGTTTGAAAAAATGCCTCAAAGAAATGTGGTCTCATGCTGATGGAATTGCATTCCATCAGCATGGTACCACATTTCTTCAAGGCATTTTTTCAGACTACTCATTGCCTTGTCTATTCTATTGCTTACTATTATGGTTTGATAGATTTTTTCAAAGCATCCATAGTTTGTTGGAAAGCATCATTTTTAGTCTTTTAGCCATATCAACAAGGAAGTGAACTATTTGATAAAATGCTTTGTTAGAAATGTATGGAAAATGTGGTAGCATAGAAAAGGCAGTGATCTGTTTGAAAAAATGCCTCAAAGAAATGTGGTTTCATGGTAATGGAATGTCATTCCATCACCATGAGATGACATTTCTTCGAGGAATTTCTTCAAACTACTCACTGCTTTGTCTATGTTATTGCTTACTATGACTGATGAATTAGTATGGGCCGATTATGCTTGATTCATGAAGAATCGAGGCATAATGAAGCCACTAATGTCAAATCTCAACAAGATCATTCAAATGAAAGTTAAACTAAACATTTATCAAAACTAAACATTAAAAACTATGAAAGCTCTAAAATGTCTATTCTAATCCATTCAAAACTTATCCTATTGTGGGAGTGGTGTCACATTGATGTGGAATGGTGACCCTTTCCCAGTCCTATGGATAAATGAGCTTTCCTTAGTCATTTTTATTGAAGGAAAACTAATGGAATGGTTGTGAGATGTGTATGAAAACATAATTTTAATCTAAATGAGCATAATGCAAGCTAGATTAATATGATTTTATGCTAAATGATGAAGATATACAAATTCCAAGCTAATTCTAAATAGATTCTAGCCTAAAAGATCCAAACCCTAATTAATTAAACAAGCTAAATGGATGCATTATGTGATCATAGAAGCCATTAATGGAAGCTTAAAGCTAATTAATACAATTAAAATAAACTAAAAGTTTCTAAATATGTTCTAAATATGAGTGTGAGTGTGAGTGATTTTAACAACATAACTCTAATGTTAAAAGATGGATCCATTTGTATCCAAATAGTGACCTATTTATAGGAGAGAAAATGAGAAATGAAGGGTTGAGATTGAAAAATCTAATCAAAAGTCAAGGATGGAAGAAATTGGAGGCATGGTTCACGGATTGTCATCATATATGCGAATGCAAGATGAGATTTAATCAAGGGTTCATATTCCTTCAAACAAACACACTTTCAAATTTTCCAAGAGTTCATCAGTTAACTTGCACAAAAGGTCACAAGTTAACTTGCTCAAGAAGCTAAGTGAGTTTGTTGAGAAAAAAAAGGAATATTCCCCTTTTTCAAATGAGTGAGGAAAGAGAATATTCCTTAGAATATTCTTATGGGTGAGGGAAAAGAATAATTTAGTTAATTAAAACTAGATTAAATTGTGCAAAAGGGGAAGGAATATTCCATGAGAATATTTCTTTTAGAGGAGTGTGAAAAAGAGGAATATTCCCTTGCAAGTGGGGGAATTAGATTTAATTTATAATTAAACAATATTAATTATGCAATTAGGGGAATTAGAGGATTTAGATTATATTCATTAAATGAATTGATTTAATGAATGGGGGAAAGGTGGAATGAAATTTAATTAAATACCTTAGGGTTATCTAATTAAATAAGAAGATTTAGGGATTTAAATTAAATAGTTTGATTTATTTAATTTAACAAGACGAAGTGTTAGCATGAAAGGGGGTGCATTAACCTGATGAAGTTAATACATGAAAATGATACCATTAATTAATTATCTAGGCCAATTTAATTAATTAAGCAAAAAGAGGATGTGTTTTAAGAGGAAATGGTGTTAGTATACTTGATACAAGTGTATGATATCATTTAGGAAATTTTTTAGTATTTATATTTTTCCCCTCTTTGAAGCAAGGTACTTGCTACTTTTGTTCAAAGATTGATACTGTTTTTAGGATAAAAAAAAAACTACTTAAATAAATTAAAAAAAAATTCAATTTTTGGATGCCCCACTATTGCCCCAGCAGAAGGAATAAGCTGGTTCCTTGCCTCCTCGAGAAATTGGGCAAAAATTTTGAGTTTTGGGTTGATTTCTCAACAAAGGTTAAAATGCTACCCAAGGGGTTCGGAAAGGCTCTAAGATGCAAAAAAATGCCAAAAACACAAAAAAATGATGCAAAATAAGGTTTAGTTTGGAAAAATTGGTGAAAATGATGAAAAAGCCTAGCTTGATGGTTAAATTAGGGCAAAAAGCCTTAATTTGCAAGCATAAATAAGTGAGGAAGGGTCACTTTCAATTAATTTGTACATTCACACCTTCAGGATTTCTTGCATTTTGAAGTCTAAGCCTCTGAAAAATTGGTGCAACAAGTGCTCCCACGACACATTTCTTACTAGGTTTGAGAGTACCAGAGGCTTCCAGGTGCAGGACCATTAGTATGTGATTCGAAACTAGATTTGAAATTTGACTTTTTGTGCATTTAATGCATTTTGAAATTTAAACTTGGGTGGTGTCGCTCTAGAGAGATGCTATTTCTAGAATTGGCAACACTAATTTGATTTTTAGTGATGCATATATGTTTAGCTACACAGTTCACAATTTATATTTAGGGTTTTAGATTTTAAATCACGATGCATATGTAAATAGTAATGGATCTTGTGATTTGAAAATTAGGGTTAGGGTTTTTCCAAAGTTAAATTGCTACACATATGTTTCTAGCGATGCAACCTATGATTTTCAATTAAATTCCTTGGGAATCACAGTTTGAAATTTGAATTATAGCAATGCTATTGTAAATAGTGACACTATTGTCATTTTGGGGGATAAAAACTCTAAACTTAGCCAATTTTGTTAATTTTTTGATATCGTGCGCTTCATGGGTGTAGGAGGTTATCCCACCTTTTATGTTTTGTGAGTACCGGCCCATAGTTTTGTCCAAACTTGGTGATTTATCTGAGTTATGACAACAACATTTGGGGGAGATTGGTTTGTGGTACATTACATACATGCCCATCGTCTAGACACATTTGGCGATGATGACATTGTTGTGCGAGTGATGGCATAGTGAGACCTCATTGTTCCACCTTCCTACTAGTGAGGCGACAATGATGCTTGAGGATATACAGAAGATATTACATTTGCTGATACATGGTGAGCATGTGATATACGATGTTGATGTCGGTTACAATGCATGCCATGAGGTGATGGACTAGGAGGACATTGTTCTAGTCACCTCCCAGATTGACCTCGAGATGCATAGAGGTTGGGTGCCTACCTTCAGATTGATTATTGTAGCTATTATCTCAGGCTTGGTTTCTCTAGATCTACAAAGCAAAGGATTCAGTTTGGGATGGGGCTTGGCTTGGCACATGATGCTTATTAGGAGGACTTAGTATGCATGGGGGCTAGTGATGTTGGCTTCTTTGTACCATGATATACATAATTTTGTATATTGCAATGGCAGGGCGATTGGAACAGGGGTCACCTGACTTCACATTTGGGCCTGGGAACACATCGTTGTGCTACAATCAATTGTGCAGATAGTGGATGTAGAGTCAAATGATCCTGTTGTTTGTAGGTACAAGGGTGCCATCACACTACAACACACATGGCAGCTCGGGGTTCTCTACTAGCATAGGGTCATCGATGATATGATAGTTTTTAGATGGCAACCCTAGATTTAGATGCTAGCATGGTATGCTGATGTGAAATAATTATTCTTCACTCAATAGAACCGATACATGCAGGGTCAAGAGCATACCATCATTGAGAGGTACCTTCCAAATAGAGTGGTGAGACAATTCGATGAGTGGCAAGATAGGCCCGATGATGCATACACTCCTATTTTTGCTAGTTCAGCTTGAGAGATAGCATGGGGTCACATGATTCCACCCCATGAGTTTATAGAGGGCTTTTATCAATTGGTGGCTAGGCTGTGGGACTATGATTAGGGATAGGTAGATGCTTAGACGACGCCTGCATATGATGCATGGTTCACACCCCCTCATTGATTGATAGATCTAGTATTTGCACCCCCATGAGGTAGACTAAGGGGGAGAGGTGTAGGAAGAGGCATAGGGCATCCTAATGATGGGTAGGGAAGAGGATGAGGCAGAGGAAAAGATGACCAAGATTTCCAAGATCAGCACAATGGATGAGTCCCTAGGGCACCACCAGTACATCAACAACCTTCATAGAAACTTCTGATACAATAGTAGCCAGTGTAGTAGCAGCCAGTGTAGCCACCACCACTAGGGACAGATCCTCATGATATATAGATACAATAGCTATAGAAACAAATACAGGTGATTACAGGTGAGAGGGATCAAGCTCATTAGCATATTTTGGTGATTACTGCTAAGAGAGATTAGGCTAGGCAATAGGTATAGGTTGTCATGGTGGAGAGAGACTAGGAGAATCATCTTAGGCATACCACCAAGATGTAGTTAGCATAGGAGGTCAAGTGACATTAGTAGCTAGAGACCATGATAGTTGCATCCCAGGGGTGGACAATGTCTACCAAATTGTGTAGAGAGGTTGTGATTGAGGTGGCCTATTATCAAATGCACTACCATCGAGATGTCCCTATGGTGCTTCAAAAACTAAATTACTCATAGAGGAGCAAGGCACATCCTAGGGCTAAGGAACAACTAAAGAGACAACCTAGTGAGGGGAGTGTCCATGAGGGCTAGCTCACTTGTATAGACACTTTTTGATTTCTGTCCAATTCTTTGCACAAATATACATTCATGGGCTCCTTTTTGATAGTCTCATGGATATTGTACTTTTGATTGATATACATACACAGATTCAGATATTGTATGATGATAGTCACCATTTTTTTGTTGGAAAGAGAAACTAAATTTTTTTTTAGTGTTGTCATTGATGGAAAACCTAGTCGGTGATTGGATCTACACATCATCATTTGCTCATACTGGTAGACAAATTGAAGATAGTCAAGGAAGAACAATGCATCCGACAGTTTTGTGTTCATCGATTCACATGGAGAGTTTTTGTTATTATTTTGAGTTGTGGATCTCATGGGAGGTTGATCAATGAATGTCTTGTCTTATCTAAAAATATCAGTGCCTCATATCAAGTTGTGTGCAAGTCTGGAGATCTGATTGGATATCTTTTTGTTCATCAGTGTTTGGTGGCAGACCCAATTGATATAATGTGTCACAGACATTCGAGGAGTTTTTACTCAAATGTTTTTGTGTTCGAGCATTTTGATTTGCTAAGCTAAGTTCTGACCAATGGTTGTGGATGTGCATTGAATATTATCCATGATTTGAGCCATCAGTTGTAAATATTTTTAAATTTTATTGAAGCTGACTTGTTGCAATTAAATTCTTAGTCATAGATATATAGAAATGATCAATTATATCATTTTGGTGTGTGAATCAGGTGTGTTGATGTGTGTTGTGAATATCAGAAGGGTGATTGAGCGATTATGCACAGTTTCACTTGTGCATTAAAGATTTTGTAATACAGGTTAGAGTAGAGTAGAGAAAAAGTGAAGAATCAGTCAAAAGGATAGAAGATCGACTACCGAGCCTAACCAGATTTGTAATCAAGCATTTGTATATGCTACTCTCTCAATTCATTCTTTTGGATCTAATCCAAATCTCTGTAATGAAATGTTCCTTTCTATTTTGAGCAGTGCGCTCTAGGAAGTGCACCTGAATGCAAGTGCATTCCCACATTGTAATCTTCTTTTTGAGTATTAATCAGATCATATTGTGGATTGGCCATCCACCATGGTTTTTCCCCTAACAGGGTTTCCACATAAAAATCCTTGTGTTATGGTTTTGTGGTTGTTTTATTTCTATTCATACATATTTCTCTTGGTTGAATGTTTTAAATGGGTTAAAGATTAAAATAATAAAGCTATTTTTTGTAGAACATTGATTCACCCCTCCTCTCAGTGTTGCTTGTTTCTAACAATTGGTATCAGAGCTAGTTCCTCAAAAGAAGTCTAATAGCTTGGGGAGATCTTGGAAAAAAAATTCAATGGATACAAGCAATCTTTGACAACAACTTTTGGTGGCCCTAGATGATCTTGACTAGTCAAAATTTGAGAACTGGGAACAACAGGAAAGTCTTGAGAATGCAGAGAAATTCATTTAGTCATTGAAAGAAAAAATCAATGAATCAAGGGAGAAAAGAAAGGAATTATGTGATCAGCTTAAGCAGAAGAATAGAAGCATGGAAGATGAACAACTGATTCATGCCTTGAAAGAGAAAATAGAAGAATGTGAAAAGTTTTCTAGAGAAAATGCTGCCCTGAAGTGTGAGATGGAATCTATCATGATGAAAATGACCAAGGAGATTGAGGATAGAAGGAAGAATGGAGAAAATCTTGCACAATCCTTTAAAAAAAATTGAAGAATGTAGCCGATTGGATAATGAATTGGAACAATCTAAAAAAAATGAGGAAGTGCTTGAAAACTAGCTTGATGATCTCATAAATGAACTTACTGCTGCAAATGAGTACAAGGAGAAATTCAAAGCTAGCTCATCCAAGCTTGATGAACTGATTAAAGGTCAAAGGACTAATGGTGACAAGTGAGGTCTTGGCTATGAAGAAGGAGAAAGTTCTAGATTTTGACAAGGGAGATTTAGGCAAGGAAATAAGATGAATGGAGCTAGAAGGAATCTAGTAAGACAACCAAATTCTCAAAGATTCAATGGTTACTACTTTACTTGCAATAAATTTGGTCATATGGCTTCTCAGTGTAGAAGCAAAATGAATCCAAGTGGACCATCATTCACAGGTCAGTGCTTTAATTGTAATAAGTTTGGTCGTAAGTCAAATGAATGCAAAAATGTGATGAAAAAATTTCATAGAGATATCAAATGCTATGCATGCAATAGACTTGGGCATATTGCTAAAAAATGCAGATCAAGAAAAAATTAGTGGAATAGTAGGTATGGATAGAGAAATGTTGTGTGTTACAATTGCAACAAATTTGGCCACATTACTAGATTATGTTGGAGCATAAGAGGTCTGATAAAACAAAACATGCAGTAGGATGTTAAGGGAAAAGGTAAAGTCACTATAGATGTGATCAGAAGGAAAATGCAGAATAAATGGGTGAAGAAGGATCCCTCTGTTGAAGAAAACGTGCCAGCACTAGAATTTTCTTTTGGTAATTCCTTCAGGAATTAGTTTTAGGGCTTTGGCCTAGGGGGAGCTATCAAGACCCCCTACTAGTAACTGACACCAGAATGTGGATAAGTCCAACAAGTGCATAGATGTTTTTCAAATGTTGTTCAACCAATTGGAGAAATTATTATACAATATTGGAGATCCGTAGAAGAATTATCTATCACAGTTCATGGAAATAGGGTAACCGAATGACTTAGGGTAAAAGCATTTACTGTGACAAAAAGGGTTAGGTGTGTGAACAATAAAAGGTCAATTTTATCCTTCATTTGTCACTTTGCATTTTGGAATTTTGGAGAGCTTTGGGGCAAACTTTTTTGAATTGCGGTGAGATCCAAGTGTGAAGAAGATTCAACGATCAAACTCTAATCTGATGAAAAGGTATTTATTGGAAAATCCTATGAATTTGTGAATTTGTAAAAATGGCTACTCCATTGGTAGTTAAAGTAAAGGATAGACCCCATCCAAAGTTCAAGTGGCATCCTTTTAAGTCTGTTGAGACCAAGCCCCTAGGTGTGTTTTCGTCTATACCATATAATGTTTGCATACTGAAGACATTAGGGCTTACATTCATGCTAATATTGAAG
Source organism: Sequoia sempervirens (assembly GCA_007258455.2). NCBI lineage: Eukaryota > Viridiplantae > Streptophyta > Pinopsida > Cupressales > Cupressaceae > Sequoia > Sequoia sempervirens. The sequence continues at coordinate 1,035,925,154 of VDFB02281492.1, forward strand.
AGTTAGGGAGCTTACAAATGCTAAATGTGTATTCCAACTATATAATTGGAGAGGACTTCACTGTTAAGCCAGAATACAAAACCCTAGAAGAGAAGTTCACACAGTTTGTGAAATTTCCCATATTTGAGGAAAGTGAATGGGTGCGATATATTTTGAGCCAAGTTCATGTCAAGTTCATGTGGTTGAATATACCTTTTAAGATTATAAAAGAGGCTATAAGCACTGTCACAAGTCTAAATTCCTCTAGTGGACTACCAATCTTGAAATCTATAAAGAATCATATGGTTACTAATGCAACAGGTGCAAAATTTGATAGAAGGGAAATGAAAATCAAATATATTGTTGAAGTGGATGTGAAATTTTCTTTGATGGTCAATGGCTACAAAGTCTACCACTCTAGCTAGGATAATTTAGTATCTGGTATGGCTATTTATGCAGCCTATTAGATGGTAAAATAAAATGTAGATTATGACTTGTGTGAGTTGCTTAGAAGTCAGCTGATAAAGAATCTAGGTAAGATTAAGAAAGACAAGAACTCTTTTAAACAAGGTAATTTGCTACTATGTCTATTCTTTTATTTCATGAGTGAGATTCTAGGTGTTGGGAAAGTTCATTGGAAAAGTAATCAACCTATAGCTGTTCAAATAAGAAATATATTATATGGAATTGGTGATCATTAGACCAAAATAACTGCCCTCTAGGGGTACTTCAAAAATTTTCAGAGTATGATGCATGCAAGAGAAAGAATTCCTACCTCAATTGTAGAGAATTACAAAGATACAATCTATTTCATGGTAGATATTGATCAATTCCTAATGGAAGCCACTAATCCCAGAATGATATGGATTATTCCTATGGGATATGAAGTCACAGAGAACATCTTGGAGATGTATACAGAACATTTGTTGAGCAAACCTTTGGATCTGGAAAAAGAGAGGTTTGGAACCGATGCTAAAAAATATATGCAGGTGTATGAACAATTGAAGAAGCATAAGATTGTTAGAAGAGTAAGAAAAGAAGTGGAAGTCATTGCAAAAAGTTTGGGTATATCTGTAGAAGCATTGAAAGAAGCCAAAAGGATGAGAGATGAAGCTGAAGTAGGAAAAGAGCCAACAAGAACCAAATCTGCTAGTTCGACATCCTCTTCCTGTACTAGATCAACAAGAAGTTCTCCATCCCTATCCACTCCTGCAGCCAAGCCAGTTCCTGTGTAAAACCAAGACAAGACTTCCAGTAAGAGGAATAAGAACAAGAGCACAAGAACCTATGAAGTCATCTTAGAATATGAGTAGACTGAGTCAGATGAAGGCGTGAAAGAAATAAAGGCTACTGATGGTCAGGCTACAAAGGTAACCAAGAGAAAATCTTTGAGTGAAGAAGAAAAGGAAAAGAAGAAGGAAGAAATTGACAAACCAGGTATGACAGTTGAAGAAGTTGAGAATGTTGTTGTCAAGGATGGAAACCTCAAGCCCCTCTACAAATGGTATGAAATTTTTGATGAATCAAGACAAATAATTCTTGAGGAAGCAACAATAAAACATCTGAATGTTTTCAATAAACTTCTTGTTGAAATTATGTTTGGTTTACCTAAGAGTTTGCATGAGGTTTTGGAGATGAGAAGAGTAAGTGCTAGGATAGAAGAGCATATGAGAAAGAGAATTCATGCAGACTTATGTCTAGAAATGTCTATTGAGGAGATGAAGTCACTCCTAAACCAAGCCAAGAAGGAATTTAAAAGCAAAAAAAGGGTGAACAAACTTATGATCAGTGAAATTGATGTTGTTTCTGATGAAACCAAGAAAATCATGGAAGCATTTCTATCAAAGAACAAGATCAATGTTGAAGATATTGTATCTAATCTAGTAAATGAGGAGGTGAATGTAGATATTGAGGATATTTAGATTCCTCCTGATGTGGATAATAAAAAAGTACCTATGGAGACTGAAGCTCCTAAGGTTGTATTAGTTGAAGGAAAGGAGATTCCAAATGAAGAAGTTGAAGCTCCTAAAGGAAATCAAGAAATAGTTACTAAAGAACCAAAAGTTAAAGAAGAAAAGGTTCAAGTTAAGGAAATTCTAGTGGAAGCAAGAGACATTGTTGAGGCAGTGAAGAAATTTCTAGTGGAACAATAGGAAGAATTTGATCATGAATTGGTTGGAGGCCCGATCGATCTATCCACCTTGTCCCCAATTCAAAAAATGAAAGTTGCATCTTTTTCCCAAGCAAAATCTAGAGAAGAATTGTTGAAGTCCCACATTGAGGATAATGAACTTTTGGGTCTTGCATTTGGAGTTCTGAGGAAAATTATGCCAACTCATGTTAAGGATCCATCTGGCTCCTCTTCTGGTGAACTGAAGAAACTCATAAATTTTGTAAGTACTCATTTCGAGTCTCTTGAAAAATCAGCCATGGTTAAAGTGCAGAAGGAGTTTAATGGAAAAATATTTAGTAGGTTGAAAGAAATGATTGCAAATAAAACTTTGTTAGCCACCTATATGAAGAATATTCAAGGTTCTCTATCTGAAGGTGGAAAGGCCTATAAGTCATGTTTAGTTTTGTCCAAATTTACTGAAGACAATGAGAAGAAGGTGAAGGTTCTTGAAAAACAATTGGCTACCATTTTTTATGCTTTTGATCTGTTAGCTGGTGATGTTGGTAAGCAATAAGATCAAGTAATATCTCTACTTGAAAAAATATGGAGCTTGAAGCATGAAAACGATAGGATTGTAGGAAGAGCATGTGAGCTCAAAGGACTAACTGGTCCAAAGATTGAAATAATGGTGAGTGAATTAAAGGAAGCCAAAGATGCTATGGTAGCTAGTGACCCAATGAATCTTGAGTTTGTAGAAACACAATCTTATTTAGTTTGTGGTAACATAACAATTTTGGAGAGTATCAAAAGGGTTTGGGACAAAAATTTAAGCATGTTGAAGAGATATTTTGTAGATGTTTTCAAATTTATGTAAGTTACAAGATCATGCTTGTATAGTTTGAAATTTTGACTTCTTTTTTTTCGGTTTCCCTAGTTTTTTCCATTGATGTCAAAGGGGGAGAGTTGTACAGTGAAAAATCTATATTCATCTTAGGGGGAGTTTCATTTATGAGTTGAGATTGAAGGTTCTTTTTGAAGTTTTGAAGTGGAAGTGTAATTCATGTTGGTACTGATCAGACACTTAGTCATTTTTCACTAAGTGTGGCCATCAATGCCAAAGGGGGAGATTGTTGGAAAGAGACACTGCAAATGTTTTCTGGTGTTGTCATTGATGGAAACCCTAGTCGGTGATTGGATCTGTACATCATCATTTTCTCATACCAGTAGATAGATTGAAGACAGTCAAGGAAGAATAGTGCATCTGACAATTTTGTGTTCATTAGTTCATATGCAAATTTTTTGTTGTTATTTTGAGTTGTCGATCTCATGGGAGGTTAATCAATGTATGTCTTTTGTTATCCAAAAATATTAGTGCCCTGTATCAAGTTGTGTGCAAGTCTAGAGATTCGGTTGGATATCTTTCTGTTCATCAATTTTTGGTGGCTGACCCAATTGATATAACGTGTCGCAGATATTCAAGGAGTGTTTACTCAAATTTTTTTGTGTTCAAGCATTTTGATTTGGGTCTGAGCTAAGTTGTGGCTGACGGTTGTGGATGTGCATTGAATATTATTCATGATTTGAGTTGTCAGTTGTAAATATTTTTAAGTTTTATTGAAGCCAACTTGTTGTGATTAAATTCTTAGTCACAGATATATATAAATGATCAATTATATCATTTTGGTGTGTGAATAAGGTGTGTCAATGTGTGTTGCGAATACCAGAAGGGTGATTGAGAAATTATGCACAACTTCACTTGTGCATTAAAGATTTTGTAATGTGAGTTAGAGTAGAGTAGAGAAAAAGTGTAGAATTAGTCACAAGGGAAGAAGATCGACTATTGAGCTTAACTAGAACTATAATCAAGCATTTGTAGATGCTACTCTCTCAGTTCATTCTTTTGGATCTAATCCAAATCTTTGTAAGGCAGTTTTCCTTTCTATTTTGAGCAATGAGCTCTAGGCAGTGTGAATGAATGCAAGTGCATTCCCACATTGTAATCTTCTTTTTTGAGTATACTCAGATCATATTGTGGATTGTCCATCCACTGTGGTTTTTCCCCTAATAGGGTTTCCATTAAAAATCCTTGTGTTATGGTGTTGTGGTTGTTTGCTTTCTATTCATGCATATTTCTCTTGGTTGAATGTTTTAAGTGGGTTAAAGATTAGAATAATAAATCTAATTTTTGCAGAACACTGATTCACCCCCCCTCTCAGTGTTACTTGTTTCCAAGATTTTTGATATATATAGGATACAAATTTGATATGATGTGATGTGTTTGTTTTATTTCATGCTTATGAATGTATGGATGCATTTTGATATGATGATGTGACATGATTATATACTATCATGTATGTATACAATTCTTTTATTTATTCCTATGTGATATGCAATGGTATATATAATGATATAAGATGGATTCTATGTTATATTCTTTTTCAGTTATCTTTTCATGACATGTTATGGGATGGATGATATGATATGCAAATGTTATGCTTATGTAAATGATATGGATGCATTTTTTTGTGTATTTTTTTATGCATTTTTATGAGATGATGTATGCATATGGATGTATGTATGGATGATGCAGATGTTTATGCTTATGATATGATAATGCGATGTATGTTTATGAGATGTGATGAGATGATTTAAGATTCTTTAGAATAATAAATCTATATTATTTTCCACAACTTAAATGATAATGATGAAGCGGGATGTATGTTTTATTATATGCTATGATTATGCTGTGATGTGTGAATGCTAACAATTTGTGGATGCAAGATGGATGCATTGATGTCATTTTTGTTGACTGTCATGATACTAGGTTAGCACAAAGGGAAGATAGAAGAAACAAGATGATTGACCATTGATTTTGATGATTGATTCAAAATTTCCAAGTCTATGATCCATTGAGACTTTATTAGAGATGGTGATGGGAAATGGATGATGATGATGATGATGATTTTCCCATATATTGGGATTGGGGATTTGTTTCTCCCTATTGTTTGATATAACACATAGATACGATGCATCAAGGTATTGATAACTAGGATGGCATTGTATATAGTGTAATGGACTTTGGCTCTACAAATAGATAGGATAGTTCTTGTTCATATCTTGACATACAAAAAAGCCTTATTGGAATGTAAGTTAGAAGCTTAGAATACATTGGACCAAAGCATATGCAATAGTCAACAATGTACCCCAAACAACTTTCCTACACATAGCTAAGCAAGTATGCACCAAGATTATTTTACAAGAATTCCCATAGGCACAACAAATGAAAGATAATGATCAATGCCTCATTCCTTTCTCTCTAAATTTTTTTGATAGACATCATCGAGAGGTCCTCGGAATGTGTCATTAAGATAAATCATAAGAAAAGATCAAAGGAAAACAGTCAGTGTTATCTACATCTTTTTCCAGTTTAATTTTAGCTAAGGTTATTTTTTATATTGATGCTCATTACAGGAAGGATACATCCTAGGACATGTTGATTAGATGGTTTGATTAGGATGATTTGTTTTGATAAACCATTGATAAACACTTCACTGACATATTTACCTATGATCTAGACTTTAGATTTTGACACTTAGGTTCTCACTTTACGACTTGCGATACTTGTTTTCTCTTTGTTTTACCAAAGTTTGAAGATGATGATTGATTTATTATGGATGAAAGTGAGATGAGATGGGTGGTTTTGGTATTTTCTAGAATATTTTAATGCTTTTCGTATTTTTAAAATGTTTTGAGGTTGTTTTTTTTCTTTTTGAAAGTTTATGTGGATGTTTTGGTTTTTTGATTATTTGAGGTTATTTAGGGTTTTCTGAGTTTTTTGAATGTTTAAGGATTTTGTGAGACTTTGAATGTTTAAGGATTTTATGAGATTTTGAATGTTTTTGTGTTTTCTATTATCTGGATGTTTAGGGGTTTTTAGAGATTTTACAAATGTTTAAGGTTTTTCTATATTTTAATATTTAGGGACTTTTTGATTTTCGACCAAGAACCTAACCTAAAAGACCTATCCTAGGGGCCTTGGGGGCTAATAAAAGACTAGCCTTGCCTATGTTATACATGCAAAGAGCACACAGTTTGACTGAATCAATTTATTGAAGATGAGATATGAACACTTGATGGATTGCCATTTTATTATGATGGACTCCTAAAGGACTGACCTAAGGTATCTTGAGGGAACATCAATGATGGACTTTCCTATGTTCAAGCTCAGAGACTCGTAGTTCAACATGGCACTATTTTTGGATTTTCAATGTTTGACCTTTTTAGGGATTTTGATGTGATTTGGCTATTTTGGATTTTGACTTTACAATTTTATGAATGTTTTTGGATTTTAGTTGTACAAGATTTTGTAAATGTTTTTGGATTTTTTTTAGCATTTTATGAATGTTTTTGGTGTCTTTTGATAACCTTAAGACTGACAAAAACTTGATCTGATCCATAATGAATTTCCCCTAGTGTGAGATGATAGACTACCTCCATATATGTAGGAAAAACTGACCTTTGGAATATGCCAAGTAGTGTTGACAGTCAGGATTGCACCCTTAGCCAAGTTATACTTTCCTATCCTATTGAAACATGGAAACACTCTTAGATTGTGGGTAATCTTTAAATGAGACTGAATCTCTAGAATAGGCTGGTTCCCTTAGAAAATCACCTAATCTAGAATATTTTCAGAGGAAAGGGTTAAGAGGAAAACTAAAATTGAGATCCTAAAACCTAAAGATGACTCACTAGAAATTCAAATATTTTGATAACTTTTACTCTCAACAATCTCTCTAAACTTTATTTCTCACAATCCCACCTTGAAAAAATATAATCCAACAGTGTTTTGCATGAAGGTTCACTAAAAAAAAGAAAAAATATAACTTGAATTATATAAGACTCTAGTATGCAAACTCATAATAACAAGAAATGAAAAGGATTTTGAATTTTAAATCATAGTTAACATCAAATTGGTACTATAAATCTAGGACAAGAAATTGGGAAGGAAAATTTTATTGTTTTATTGAAATGAAGGAGTGTGAAGCTCAAAATATGAGTACAAAAAATGTTTACCAGACTATCTGAATAAGTAGGAGAGCAAGAAACAATAATCTAAATTAAGAAAATCAAAAATTTCTCCAAAATTATATCTCTCCAGTGTCTCAGATAGTGAAAATAGCAAAAATCAGCTCAATTGCATCTTTGAATTAGCAACTTTTGATCCATTTTCAAGCTGGGTAGGTGCAGGATCATCATGGAAAAGACATGCCCTTAAGTGGCAAAAAATTCAGAAAAATCAGAGTTAGACAATTTGACGTAAAAATTTGAATAAGTTGTCTATATTATTTCAAAAATATGTAAAAATAGAATCTGTAGCAAATTGAATGTAGTTTCTAAACTACTAGGTTTATTTTAAAAAAAATCTATTTGGTGAAAATTTAAAATTTTAATGTAGTAGTACTTAAATTTCAAGGGAAAAATAAGAAGTAGGTGTCATTGACCACCCTAACCACAATAAAATGATAATATTTTTTTATAATATTTTAGATATAAGTAGAGGACTCATGTCCCAATGCGATGCATATTTTTTTGTAATTTCCAAGTAAATAATTAATTATGAATTTTTTATCACAACTTTTAAAAAATATAAAAACACATAAGTCCGATTAACTTGGCCAAAACTTCAAGAAATTCAATTTTTTTTAATCCTATAGTATGTGAAGCATAAAATGTGATGCATGTTTCAGATTCAAAAATGTGATACCATTTGAAAGCTATAGATGTTTTTCAATAATCCTATCAATTAGGACTTTAGTCGTAATTCAAATAGAAAATGAATAATAATTATTTATTAAATTCAATGTAAAGCATAATTTATCTTGGTGGAAAGTGAGAATCTCCTTTAAAAACCCTTTTCATTTCATCAAATTTGGGTAAAAAAAAGTTGTTAGCCACATACCCTACACATACCCATCATATCGCCACTTTTTGGCCCATCATGATCTTGTACATACCTAGCTCTAAGAAAAATCCTAAAAAATAGTGCCCAAAACTACTCCAAATTGCATGAGCAAGATAAAAACTTTCTATCTCCAAAAGGTTGATCCAAAAGAGCCTCAAAATTAGGCCCAAACTGCCTAAAAACTAAAAATAGAAGGTTCAGTTTGTTCATCTTTTTTCAATTTCGCCAAAGAACTCAAACTCAGAAATGGGAAGTTTCTGTAGACATCAAAAATATACTAATTGACATCACGCACCTAATCCTGACTTACTAACATGGTTTCTTCCTGAATCATTCCTCGGTCTAACCGTTTAATCAAATTCCCCTATCTGATTAAATTCATCAGTATCCTCTCTTGGTTAAATAAATTACTTTATCTAAATCAAGTCAATCTCATGTTAATTAAATCAATCCACCTGATCTAATTATCCCTATTTAATTAAATAATCAATTTATTTGATTAAATTTCTAAAGTCTATCCATTAAATAAAATAAATTAAAACCTTAATTGATTTAATTTAACACCATCCCTTTTTAATTAAATAAATCAAAATCTTTATTTAATTAGCCTCTTATCATATTCCTCTCTTATTTGATTTAAATAAATCCATAAATCTAAGTCAAATAAGTCACATCATCTAATCTCCTATTAAATTAATTAACCCTTGATTAATTTAATTTAATCTCATCACATCCTCTAGATAATGCAAGTTGCACATGAAAATAGATTTAATTTATTTATTAAATCCCTATTTTCCTCACAAGGCATCTTTTGGAATATTCTCTCAATTTGAATTCAAAAATTCCAAGTCAACATGTACATCCAACAAGGCGTTTAAAACCTCTTACATGTCATTTGCCTTGAGCCAAGTGGCATTTATTGCATTTTCCCTTCCCTCTTATATGTCATTTCAACAAATTTGAATTTCAAGTATTGGCATTTATTGGCACAAACCCCAAATCTTGCACAACCATCATCCATTCATAGCTTGACAAGTGGCACCATATCATTGGATGAATGCTAGTCCCACATTGTTCAAATTTGGGAATTCATCCATCTTGAAATCCTATAAATGAAGAGCTCCTCTTCTCATTTGATCATCCACAATCCAAGCAAAGTTACCATGCTAAAATACTTAGCCATTTCCATCCATCATTTGAATTCTTAGCTAGGCTTTTTTGAAGATTTGGCTTGGAGTTCTCATCTTCTCATCAAAGTGGACCAACCTCATCTTCAACATTCGAATCTTGCATCATAGGAATTGGGAAAGGGCCAATTTTCACATCAAATTGGCACCAATTCCCCCATGGGATCAAGTGTTTGCTATTCAAATTAGGATTTAATCTAGTTTTTATCATTTCATTGTGTTCTTGCTTATTTTCTTTCCTATTTTGAGTTTGCAAATGGATTTCATGGGGAATCCTTGTTTTGGCTTGCAAATCCTTGTCTAACTCGTTTATTCATGTTGTTTTGCAGGTACTAGGAGAAAGGTTCGCACAATTTCAATGAGAACTCAATTGCACAAACTGTATTTCAAAACAATAACAAACATTAAGGTAATTTATTGAAACATTACCTTAATGATGTTTTAGATCATTTGTAGTTTCAAAATTTTTAATATAGAAAGCTCTTCTTACATTCAACTTGATTCCAATTATTTTGATTTTTGCAATATAGATAAACTTTTGATACTTTGCAAAAATAAAAATAATATACTAAGGCTCCCAATGCATTTGATTTTTCTATAAAAAATCATAAAAATTTCAGGCTCCTATCACATTATGCTTGCTCAAAGGTTTAAGGGGAAATCTAGGGCATTCAACACTTAGGAAAAAATTATAAAACTCAAGGGCATCGACTACTTGATTTTTCCTCAAAAATCATAAAAGAAACACCAAAGTGATGGTAGAGGGATTAATGAAGGCTTTTATTCTTAAAACAATGTGATAAAAGTGAAATTTGAATTAGGGAATAAGTGGAACCCTAGACACAAAACCAAGCCCTCCACATTCTTCAGCCATTCATTTGCATCTTTCTTTTTTCCAAAAACAACTCTGCTCTCAGCTGCCATGGAGACTAGGGTTTTGAGGTTGAATCTTCACCATTTTTTCACCATTATTCATTCTTTTTGTGAGATTGCATGGAGATTTTGAGGGAAAATAATGGGTGAGCGTTTTCTCCACAAAACCCAACTATGGTTTATTTTGCTCTTCATTTTGAAAGCATGTTTGGCCATGCAGCCTTGGCCTTTCTTCTTTTTCTCACATTTTTTTGTTTCCCTCTGTCACTTCATTATCTTTCCTTGAGGCCACCATCAGAGAACTTTTGAAGCCTGTCACTATGGGTATTTGAAAGAATTTTCTATACAGCCAAAACTCGAGTAAGTTTTTCTTACCACTTTAACTTTGTATTATTTATTTCTTTATGCAATGTGAAATCAAAACCTCAAGATTCCATTATTTTTCAAAAATGAGAAGCTTTGTACATTTTAAGTTTATGGTTTCTTCATAAATGAAATCTCCTGAATCATAGCCGCGACCTCTCTATTTTGTAGGTTTTTTTTTTGTGTCTTGTAGTTCTTCCAAATTTCAAAATAAAGGCTTGAAACCATGGATTAGAGGCTTCTTTCTTCCTGGGAAACAAGAATGGAAAACCCTAGTTCGATTTTTTCATAAGAACACATACCCATTATTTTTGAAACCCTACCTCCATGAGGCTCAATTTTTTATTTCCAAGAAATGAATTTTTCTTCTTATTGTGATATAAGAAGGAACATTGTTCACTCTTCTTAAAAAAAAGGATCCCATAATTCATTTTGGGCTTTGAGTTTTGGAGACCTCCTAAGCTTAGTGCATATTTTGAGCATCTTGCATTTTTCTTCAATACTGCCCACGACTTGTCACTATATATATTCTTTTATCTTTTTCCACTTTTAGTTAAAATTAAGTTATTTTCTTTTTTTTGAGCATCAGAAGCTTTGTAGGCTTGCATTCACTACTTTGGGTTTCTCAAATATGAGAGAAAACAAGCTTTTATCAATGCATGTGTTTCCCTTTAACATGGATGTAAGATATACATAGAGTTTCCTATTTTAAGCACACTATCACCTTTAGAGCACTTTGAAACTCACACATAGATGCAATGTATATACAATAATGAAGTTTATTTTCATAATCCGTTGTATACCATTACAACATGCTTGTATCTTGAAAGAAAATGCACCTTGTTTCTTTAGGAACATCTAGAGATGTAATGAAAAATTCTCTTTTGTGAATGTTCTCTTTAAAAATTAATCATGCCATGCTGAAGGAACACACATTTGAATCTTGTGGCTTCATTGCTATCTCCTCCTGAAATATCAAAGGGAAATTTTATTCTAAGCTTCCATTCTATATGAAACCTTTGATATTTGTTATGAAATCTGAATTTCACTTTTCGGTAAACCAGCGGCTGATGTTCTCCTCTTCAATGCAAATCAAGATCAAGATTAAGAAATATTATTGCACCTTATCTATGGAAAATTATGGATTTCATTTACTTGCTAAGGCTATATTTAAGTGTCAAAGCTTCTATATAGAAGCAAATATTAGTCAGGACATTATTTACTTAACCTGTTGAATACAACATTATGAAGCTTACACCCCTAGTAGGAAAACTAGTATTCTCAAAACACTTTCACATGGAAGTACTATCCATCTTTTCATTCCCCATGCATTCTTGGCCTTGTTACAGGCAAGCCTTCAAGATAATTTTACCCATGCCTTCCCTTGTATGATACTCTCCTATATGTGAGAACCCTTTTGTATTATGAATTCTTGATGACCAGCTCATTGAAGATGGGTCTCAAGTCCATTGTGTTATAGCTTAATCAATTTCCCTTTATTACTATTTTCTCATAATTTCTATGCTCTCTCACTCTTCATGACTTTAAGAAGAACATTGTTGCTATCCCATTATGGATATCCTTACAAGTTCCTTCATGGGTGATACTTGCAACATGGATGCATTTCAATTATGTATTTATCTCATCCAACATTCCGTACTGCCACACATTATGAAAAATAGATTATGACTACTTTCAACATTTCTTCATCAAGTTAAAAATTTTCCATCATACCATGACTATATGCTGATGATGATTCTTCTCACCTCCTATGCTATGGTTTCATCAATTTTGTGCTTTACTATTTGTTCATCTTGAGGGAAGTTTATGATTTGTTATGCATATACTTGTTTTCATGCAATGACACTTTTCAAACAATACACAATACCTTGAATGGATTAACTGAATATATGGGAACATTGTAATGCTTGAGTGTTTTGCAAGTCTACATCTTGTCTCTTGAACACTTCTTATCACTATCGTTCACTCACTCCTTGTGACCATGCATTTTCCATACTTTCCACTCCTAACAAGGTTGTTGTCCCACCTTTATAACTTTGTGATGAAAGATTATTCACTGTCTCACCTGAGCATTCTTGCAAATAATGCACTCTTTTGTTGTCCCTTATGTATAAGCATTGTTTGTAAGATACCTTAATGGGGTATGTGTAGGATCATGATGGGACAAAAAGTGGCAATATGATGGGTATGTGTAGGGTATGTGGCTGACGACCTTCTTTTACCCAAAATTGATTAAACAAAAAGGGTTTTTAAAGGAGATTCTCAAATTTCCACCAATATAAATTATACTTTACTTTGAATTTAATAAATAATTATTATTCTTTTTCTATTTGAATTATGACTAAAGTCATGATTGATAGGCTGATTGATAAACATCTATAGCTCTCAAATGGTATCACAATTTTTTAGTATGAAACATGCATCACATTTTATGCTTTGCATACTATATGATTTAAAAAAAAATGAATTTCATGAAGTTTTGACCAAGTTAAGGTGGTCAGACATAAGAGTTTTTTATATTTTTTAAAAGTCTTAATAAAATTTTCATAATTAATTATTTACTTGGAAAAAAATTACAAAAAAATATGCATCACATCAAGACATGAGTCCTCTACTTATATCTAAAAGCTTATAAAAAAATATTATCATTTTATTGTGGTTAGGATGGTCAGACAGACACCTACTTCTTATTTTTTCCCTGAAATTTAAGTACTACTGCATTGAAATTTCAAATTTTCACCAAATAGATTTAAAAAAACTAGTAGTTTAGAAACTACATTTAATTTGCTACATATTCTATTCTTACATATTTTTGAAATAATATAGATAACTTACTCAAATTTTTACGTCAATTTGCCTAACTATGATTTTTTAAAATTTTCATCGCCACTTAAGGGCCTATTTTTTCCATGATGATCCTACACATACCCAATGCACATGTTTATGACGAGTCCTCTATGATGTCATTAGGTACTATGAGTATCATGATCAACAATACTTTTCCTTGTTGTCCCCCTTGTGTGAACACTTCAAATAGCGCAATTAGTAGCAATAAGAACCCAATCTTGATAGCAACAAAGATCTTTCAATATGAAAATGAAGGATTTTATTCTATTATGTAATTAATTTGGGCATTCAAATGAGCTCTTGTCCACTCATAATTTTCAATTCATTGTACTCCAGATTGACTATTATGAGTGGTCAATGATCTTAAAGCTTTTGTAGTTATTTTATGATTTATTCGTTCAATGAATGTTTCATTTGAGCATTATGAATGTGAATATGAATTCCTCTCTCAAACCACTCTTGAATGCTAAGGGGAAACATGTTGGGCTCAACCCTTGTGGGATCCCATTTTGCACCACATACTATGTATTTAGGAATAGTTCAACAAAATGACTTCTCTTATACCTACACAGTGAACAAACATGTTACATAAAAATAGTGAAGCTCAATGCTCCTATGATGTTTCATTTTTTCAGGCTCTCTTGCATACTTCTGATGTGTATTCAACTAATTCAATACATTATAAGCAATGAAATATATTTATGTTGATATAATACATAGTGATATTCATATCCAGAGCTCTAACAAATTTTCTCAACATGATGCAGGTTCATTCAGGATCAGGAGCAAATAGGAGCAACAACAATGAATACCAACTAAAGACCCAAACTAGGAAATGATGGCTATATTTTTCATTATATGCTTCTTTTCCTTTCTTAATCTTCAGTTGTATAGTTCATTCCTTATAATGTGTTGGCTCAACTACTCCCATGACTTATGTGGGACACTTGATTTCTCTTTTCTTTCCAATGAATGTGAAAACAACATTTTTTTGCAATCTTGTTCAATTTTGTATATCTCTTTTGCAAAAATGTATGTAACATTGTAGAATGGATAAATCAATATAGAAAGAATGTAAACACTATTCTTTATATCTCATGCAATCTCTTCTATGATGTAGACATTGAATGGAAAACTGAATGCTCTCTTTTACTGAAAAACACCTTGCATATTTAAACTGAACATTTCTTTTAAACTCCAATACATGTAATGGTTTAAGAAATGCAAAAATGAATTGAAATATTTTCAACTTAAAATGAACATAAGTTAATCAGCTTTTCCAATTTGAGCTAAGGTAAAAAATTGGTAAAATTCTTGGTGATTTCTATTGAATGCTTGTATACTAAGCATTAGATCAATTTCCTTAAACAAATCCATTGGGTGTGAAGTCAAATATACCCCTCCAAAACTCATAAATTCATGAGACTGAAACTTGCAACACTCCAAACAGTAGCAGAAAATGAAACCTAACCAAACTAAAAGAAAACTACAAGGCCCCGGTGACTAGAAAACAATGTGCAACAACACTTAGGGAAAGGAAATAACTTAAATGAAATGTGCTTCAAGCATTTATTAGTAGCAAACTAACTCTACCTACACTAACCGAGGAAAAAGTTGACTAAAAAAAGCCATTAACTGGTTCAAAAAATTAACTTCCCCTCCTTTGCAATTTGCAATACTCAACCAACTTGTGAGCCAACCAAAAGAGGTGGAGAAAAATAAAACACCCAACAATTTGTTGTAACACCCTTCCAAGGAGGAAAATATAATCACTTACCCACCTATATTGACTTGTGAACTAGTGGTGATCAAATGAACACGTGGGATTGTTATGCTCAAATTGATACCCCCCTTGATGCTCCAAATTAGTGTCACTATGAGTCTTCTCCTTCTTATTGGTTTTAGACCTAGCTAGATACCTAATGGGACATCCCGTCAAAAGCTTTGGGCTAGAAAGAAAAAAATACAAGTGACTAGGAAGAAAAGTATCACCTTCATCCTGAACTGAAACATCAGCCTCAAGGTCCTCTGTACAATAGAAGGGAAGCTCCTCCAACCATCTAATATTATGTAATTCAGCTTCATGAAAAGTTTCTTGACATTTGGAATCTTCTTCCAAAGGCTTTAGCTACATGTTTTCCTTGTAGTCCTCAAACCGATCAACTTCATCTTGTTCCACCACAAACATGGCATGTTCAAAGACTCATTTCACTTTGCTTCCCTCATTGTGTGCCTGATCTCCACAAGAATCTAATAGAGTAGTGAACTCTCTACAAGCTAAACAACTAGGATTCTGACAATTAAGAGTTGAAGTGTCTTGGGAAGGCTAATATTTTCCAATCAATTTACTTAGTTGTTCCTCAAAGGAAGCCATTTCCAATGTTTTTTTGTTAACTTCTCCTTTTTCAATTGACTCTCCAACCATCACTCCTTTTTTATCCATCTGAATCATGCCTTTAATCTCTTGATTATGCTCTATTTTAGGCATGTTTTCAAGCATACCACAATCTTGAACCTCCACAACAATGTTGTTCTCATTCATTTTTTCATTGATCAACTCTTTGTTGGTGTGATCTTTATGCTCTTGTTGCTCACAACTTGTCAATTTTGTTAGCTCACATATATCTTCTTCATCAATAGCAACACATAAAGGAAACTCTTTTAAAAAATTAATTAAAATAGACACCTCCACATTATCCTCCATCCCTACAACCAGTTGTCCTTGATTTTCCAGATCTTCCTCATCACTATACTAGTTGGATACTTCAAAATAGTTGTCGATATCTTATTGTTCCAGCTGGTCTTGGTTTTCCAAAATCTACTCTTTCCCCTAATTTGCAGCTACTACAGATATGAGCATGTTTTCCTCATCTTGGTCCATGAATAGCCTCCTTTATCTCTTCTTCCTCTTCTTGCTCCTCATCCTGCTACCCTAATGGACTTATTACAACAACTTGATCATTCTTAGCAAAAAAAAAAAAGTTCATCAATAAAAAGAAGCAAAGACTCATCCAAAAAAGACTTTTGTTGTTCGATCTTTTGCTATTGCAAATGGTAAACTTCCAGAGCTGAGCACAATGGATTTAACTTCCTAAGCTTCTCTATGCGAAGTAGGGTATTCTTATCAAAGGGGTCCTCCTTGGATTCTTTAGGTGAGGAAACTTGGGTAGCCTCTTGGGTTTCTTGAAAAGAAAGTTGTTGTTCAAGGGGATGCTCTGTAACTGTACTAGGCTGAACCAAGCTACTTTCCTTGTTTTTCAAGGGATGGAGGCTTCATAAACTTGGTAATTCAAGATTAAGAAGTTGGGTTAGGGAGTTAAAGACCTTATCTTTCCTAAAACTTGGAATTTCAACTTTAGGAATACTAAGAGGTTCACTTTGTCTAGAGCTTGGAAATTGATACTTACGAACCTCCTCTTGAATAGGTTGTTTTGGAATGGCAGGAGCTACTACATTTTTTCCTCCAACTCTTGTTCATATAGATAGCCCTAATAAGCCATCTCTTCCTGTTGTTGATTATATTCATTATGCCTTTTGATCTCCTCTACCTGCTCTTTGAAATCAAGCATGAAGTCAAGCAATTCATTCTTTAGGCTTGCAATCTCCTCCTTTTCATGCTCTATGAGCTATTTTTGACTGTATGAAGGTTGCAGTGGATATTGGGTTGGGGTGGGTGGGTGGTAATTGTATTGGGCCTGTTGGCTTTGAAAAGTGATGGAATTGAAATGAGCAACATGGTTGGGTTGATATGACTAATATGGAGATGAATAGGTGGAGCTTTCATGATATGGTGGATGGTAGGACATATTCTTATGAAACATAGGCCCATTCATTCATAAAGAATTTGTAAACAAGCGCAAATTATATTTTCTAAAATAAACCAACACTTAGATTTGCATGCAAAATCAAAAAACAAAGTTGCTAGGTATATCTTAAAACCTCTTAAAGGTTGGAAAAATGCTACTACATATACCATAACAATAGCTTAGGACTTGAAAAACTTCTCCAAAAACAAGTTTCAGAGTCCCACCAGTCGTGCCAAAAAATGTTGTTAGTCAGGATCGCACCCTTAGCCAAGTTAGACTTTCCTATCTTGTTGAAACATGGAAACACTCTCAGATTATGGGTAATCTATAAATGAGAGTGAATCTCTACAATGGGTCAGTTCCCCTAGCAAATCACCTAATCTAGAATACTTTTAGAGGAAAGGGTTAAGAGGAAAACTAAAATGGAGATCCTAAAACCTAAAGATGAATCACCAAAAATTCAAATATTTTAATAACTTTTACTCTCAACAATCTCTCAAAACTTTAATTCTCACAATCCCACCGTGAAAAACATATAATCCAACAATGTTTTGCATGAAGGTTCACTAAACGGGACATAAAATACAACCTGAATTATATGAGACCCTTGTATGCAAACTCACAATAACAAGACATGGAGAGGATTCTGAATTTTGAATCACAATTAACATCGAATTGGTATTGTAAATCTAGGACAATAAAATGGGAAGGAAAATCCTACTATTTAATTGAAATGAAGGAGTGTCAAGATCAAAATATGAATACAAAAAATGTTTACCAAACTCTCTAAATGAGTAGGAGACCAAGAAACAACAATCTAAACTAAGAAAATCAAAATTTTCTCCAAACTTATATCTCTCTAGTGTCTCAGATAGTGAGTAGCAAAAATCAGCTCAACTGCATTTATGAATTAGCAACTTTTAATCCATTTTTGAGCTCCAAGAAAAAGCCTAAAAAATAGTGCCCAAAATTGTTCCAAACTACATGAGCAAGATATAAATTTTATATCTCCAAAAGGTTGATCCAAAAGAGCCACAAAATTAAGCCCAAACTACCTCAAAATTGAAAATAGAAGGTTCAATTTGTTCATCTTTTTCCAATTTCGCCCAAGAACTCAAACTCAGAAATGGAAAATTTCAATGAGAACTGAAGTGCACCAACTGCATTTCAAAACAATAACAAATATTAAGGTAATTTATTGAGACATTACCTTAATGATTTTTTACATCATTACAGTTTCAAATTTTTTAAAATAGAAATCTCTTATTGCATTCAACATGATTCCAATTATTTTGATTTTTGAAATATAGATAAAGTTTTGATACTTTGAAAAAATAAAAAAAATATACTAAGGCTCCTAAAGAATTTGATTCTTCTATAAAAATCATAAAATTTTTAGGCTCCTATCACATTATGCCTGCTCAAAGGTTTAAGGAGAAATCTAGGGCATTCAACACTTAGGAAAAAAATGCAAAACTCAAGGGCATCGACTACTTGATTTTTCCTCAAAAAATCATAAAAGAAACACCAAAGTGATGGTAGAGGGATTAATGAAGGCTTTTATTCTTAAAACAATGTGATAAAAGTGAAATTTGAATTAGGAAATAAGTGGAACCCTAGACACAAAACCAAGCCCTCCACATTCTTCAGCCATTCATTTGCATCTTTCATTTTTCCAAAAATAACTTTGCTCTCGGCTACCATGGAGACTAGGGTTTTGAGGTTGAATCTTCACCATTTTTTCACCATTATTCGTTCTTTTTGTGAGATTGCATTTAGATTTTGAGGGAAAAGAATGGGTGAGCATTTTCTCAACAAAACCCAAATGTGGTTTCTTTTGCTCTTCATTTTGAAAGCATGTTTGGCCATGCAGCCTTGGCCTTTCTTCTTTTTCTCACGTTTTTTTGTTTCCCTCTGTCACTTCCTTATCTTGCCTTGAGGCCACCATCAGAGAACTTTTGAAGCCTGTCACTATGGGTATTTGAAAGCGTTTTCTATACAGCCAAAACTCGAGTAAGTTTTTCTTACCGATTTAACTTTGTATTATTTATTTCTTTATGCAATGTGAAAACAAAACCTCAAGATTCCATTATTTTTCAAAAATGAGAAGCTTTGTACATTTTAAGTTTATGGTTTCTTCATAAATGAAATCTCCTGAATCATAGCTGCGACCTCTCTATTTTGTAGGTTTTTTTTTTGTGTCTTGTAGCTCTTCCAAATTTCAAAATAAATGCTTGAAACCCTGGATTAGAGGCTTCTTTCTTCCTAGGAAACAAGAATGGAAAACCCTGGTTTGATTTTGTCATAAGAACATAGACCCATTATTTTTGAAACCAGACCTCCATGAGGCTTGATTTGTTGTTTCCAAGAAATGAATTTTTCTTCTTATTGTGTTATAAAGAAGGAACATTGTTCACTCTTCTAAAAAACAAAATATCCCATAACTCATTCTAGGTTTTGAGTTTTGGAGACCTTCTCCTAAGCTTAGTACATATTCTGAGCATCTTGCATTTTTCTTCAATATTGCTTGTAGACATGTAAAATATACATGCACCTGATCCTAATTTTACTAACACCATTTCATCCTGAATCATCTCCTTTGCTAATCATTTAATTAAACATCCCTTATTTGATTAAATTCATTACATTTCTTCTCTTAATTAAATAAATTAATTTTATCTTATTAAGTCATTACCTCCTATTAATTAAATAAATCATTTTGTTTAATTAATCCTATAGTCCCTCTTTTAATTAAATAATTCATTTTATTTAATTAATCTCTAAAGTCATCTCCTTTAAATAAATTAATTAATCTTTATTTGATTTAAATCTAACACCATTCTCTTTAATTAAATAAATCCAACTTTATTTAATTAAATCTAAAAATTATTCTTCTCATTCTTGATTTATTTAAATCCTAAAATCTTAATCAAAATATCAAATCAGCTAATCTCCATCTAAATTAATCAAATCCTGATTAATCATAATCTTAATCCATCAAATCCTCTAGCTTTTGCCACTTCTTCATGAAAATCATTTTAATTGATTTATTAAATCTACTTTTTCATTCAAAAAGGAATCAAAGGATGGAATATTCTCCAAATTTGAAATCTCCCCCCAAAAGTACTTGTCCATCCAACAAGGCATTAAAAACCTCTTACATGTCATTTTCTTGAGCCAAGTGATATTAACTCCACCTTTCATCTCATCATTCAAGCCATCTTTTGAATTTCAAATTTCCCCCTCTTTGCACATTCTCCAAAATGTGCTCCATCTCCCTTCAATAGCATGATGACAAGTGGTGCTTTATCATTGATTTATCTTTAGTCCCATATCCTCCATATCTTTCACTCTTCAATCCTTATCTATTATAAATAGATACCTTCTCTATTTGTTTAGGGGTGCCACAATCAATGTAAAATAATTATGCTCATTTGTGGAGGAGAATTGGACCCAAAGTTATCATCTTCATATCAAGATCATCCATTCTTCATCCATTTTTATCATTTCTTAGCTAGGTTATCTAGGAATTCAACCAAGGAGTCTCTATCTTCATCAAATCATCACAAAGCTTACAAGGGATTGGGAAAGGGCCATTTTCCACATCAAAATGACACCAATTCCCCCATGGGATTGAGATTTTGCATGCTTAAATAGGATTTAGAAGCTTTTATTATTTTTTTCTTCATTTCTTTCCTATTTTGAGCATTGTAGATGAATTTCATGGGGAATGTTAGTTCTAACTTGCATATGGATATAATCTTGTGTTTGTTTTCTATGTTTGTGTAGGTCTAGGATTGGGGTTCACATTTTGGCACTAGAAGGAGGGAAAAATAAAAAATGGAAAAGTATCCATCAACGATGTCCAAAAAGGAAAACGGAGGCTTCTCAAGCAACATACAAAGTATATCAATCAGCTGGTCCTTATTTCATGCACACTTTCATATCCACCCATCATTTCTCATATTCCCAAGTTTGGAGAGTCAAAGGTTCCAAACTATTAACCAGTCCATATTTTATTCCTAAACACACTCCATCCACACCTCCACACATGATATCAAATTCTCACATTGACCATGTGTTGTCAAGGACCCTTCATCATAAGGATTCAAAAGGCACTCTATTGTGATGTGCACACAGAGACAAAGTTAACTCTGGTATCAACAAAGCAGATCAAGAATCTCAAAAGATGCTTTCAAGTGCACGCATCTTAGCAAAGCAACTTCTTCAAGTAGGATATTGATGGCATAGTATGATAAAAGTATCTACATCAACACCACCAAGTGGTTCAACATGAGCTTAAAAGCTTCCAAAAATACAAAAAAAATCAAGAAATATAAAAATCCAAAAAAATTAGAAAAAGGATTGAAAATAGTAAAGAAAAAAAAATCATCCTCCAGTGAAAACCACTATGGTGGCGCTTTGGACAGGTACCATGATGAAAACCTGGAAAGCAGGTGTCATGTGTAGAATCAAGCATCTACATGCATTACTTCAAGTGGAAGCATCTCATCCCATCCATAATAAATCTAGGATTCCATCCATGTCATCCATAATAAATCCATTCATCCATGAACCATTTATCCAAACCATCTACATCCATCCTCCACATTATCTTGATCCTGATGAATTTTGGTGCACACTTTACACTTGCTTATGGAAAACATCTTGACATGGGCCATTTTCATTGATCCTATCCTACCCAACATTATTTGAGCCATGAGGCACTATCCAAATGAGCATCCTTTGTCCAAACATCTTATCACAAGATAATCCTTGGCATCCTTTTGTGTGCTTATCATATCCATCCATCCATGCATCTATCCAAGCATCCACCCATGAAATTCCATACATTTCTAGACACTGGGGATAGATATTTATATCTTTCTTCAAGAATAAATCTTAATCTATATCTTCCAACTTATGTGGTGATCCAAACATTGACAAACATGAAATCAAATTGGTCAAATAATTTGTGAGCCAAAAATTCAAATCACTAGCCCATGCCATATTTTGATGAGAAGATGCTCCTTATCAAGTTTTATCTTTCATCGAACATCAATCCAAACAATCAATATCAGTCGCATCTAATTTGCACTTTAGCGTCACATCAAATCATTCAAACATTTTATTCCAAAACCAAGCTTCAAAATCTTGATCAATCAAATCCAATCAATCCATCATCATCTCGAGATATCCTTCCCAATCCTCATGTTTCTTAACACTATCCTTGCATTTTTGTGGATCCTCAATAATGTTATCATCATCAAATCCAATCAATCCCTCATCATCTTGGGATATCCATCCTAATCCTTATGTTTCTTAACACTATCCTTGCATTGTTGTGTATCCTCAACAATGTTATCATCATCAATCCATTGACCCGATCAATCAACCTTAGATTGGTTTTCAACAAAATCCCAAAATAGAGCAGTGCTATCATCACACATATCCATATCCAAATCATCCAAATCATGCAAAAATCCAAAAAAATTCAAAACATATCAAAATCCAAAAACACTCATAAAAGTCAGAAAAAATGTCAAAAACATGCTATCCGAACTACATTGTCTTTGAGCTTAAATGTAGGAAAGGCTAATTTTTTATCATACCCTGAGACAAAAAATCCAAAAAAATTCATAAAATCACATAAAACCCAAAAACATTTGGAAAATTGGAAAACCAAAACATTTGTAAAATCTCGAAAAAACCCAAAAACAACCTCAAAACATTAAAAAACATCCAAATATTTGAAAAAATCCATCCATCCCATTTTGCTTCACCCACAATAAACTTTCATCCATAATAAATTGATTGTCACCTTCATCGTTTGGCAATACAAATAGACACAACCACAATAATCAACAAAATAAAACTTCAAACGTAAAATCAAAATCGAAACAACAAACTTTTAAATACAAAATCAAACTCTTGATCATCCGCAAACATGTCAGTCAATCTTATATCAATAGTCTTTTGAGGAACCTATCAACTTGCCACCATCCACTAACATGTACTAGGATGCATCCTTCCTACAATGGGCATTATCCATTGGCAAAACACTTTGGATACTTATCCTAAACAAAACAACTTGCCACCATCCACTAACATGTCCTAGGATGCATCCTTCCTACAATGGACATTATGTTTGGAAAAATCACTTTCAATTCTTATCCTAATCAAAACAAATCCCTTTGGTTAGAGGTATGAAGAACATTTACTTATTTGTGTACTTGATCTTTTCTTTTTGATTTATCTTATTGCACTCATTCTAATAACCTCTTGATGATGTCTAATCAAAATGATCTAGAGAGAATGGAATGGAGCATTGATCATTATCTTTTTTTTGTTGTTCTTGTTGGAAATTATTGTAATATAACTTGGTGAATACTTGCTTTGTTAGTTATGTATGGAGGGTGTTTTTAGGCAGCTTGTTGACTATTGCATTGATAGGTTATACCTTTCAGTGTTTTGGTTCGAGATGTTTGAAACTTTTGAAGTGCATCTTAGCAAGTTTTTTGTATGTTAGCTGTGAACAAGAATACTCCTATTTGTTTGTCAAGTTAAATTCCATCACACTAGGTACAATTCCATCCTGGTTCTTTATACCTTGATGTTTCGTGTCTACATGTGTTATCAAACATAAGGTAAGTAGCCCTTTTAAAATCCCAATCCTTGGTAAGAAAATCATCATCATCATCATCATCATCATCTCTAATAAAGTCTTGTAGATCATGGATTCGTTGGATCATATTGTCTTCATCTCATTTCTTCTTTCTTCCACGCTAACATCATACCATGACAGTTAATCATTATCGCTAATGCATCCATCCTGCATCCAAAAAATCATTAGCATACACACATCTCATAATCATAGCATATCTCATCATCCATCTCATCCATTTCACATGCATTGCACTATCATTTAAGTTGTTTAGGATAATATAGATTGGTTATTCTATGCATCTTAAAATCATCTCATTTGAATCATTTTCATAATCATCCATATGTCCATCTTGAACCTCTTTGCCATGAGATCAACCTTCAAATCAAACATTTCGCTCTATCTCTCGAGGGGGCAGTCTACTAGTATACTTCTTTTTGCTGGGGCATCTGAAACAATCAATTTTTTTTTGAATTTTGATCTCGGCAAGTTTATTCTTTGAATCAACACAACAAGTACATTGCTTCAAAGAGGGAAAAAATGTAGACACGTAAAATATACATGCACATGATCCTGATTTTACTAACACCATTTCATCCTAAATCATCTCCTTTGCTAATCATTTAATTAAATATCCCTTATTTGATTAAATTCATCACATTTCATCTCTTAATTAAATAAATTAATTTTATCTGATTAAGTCATTATCTCCTATTAATTAAATAAATCATTTTGTTTAATTAATCCTATAGTACCTCTTTTAATTAAATAATTCATTTTATTTAATTAATCTATAAAGTCATCTCCTTTAAATTAAATAAATTAATCTTTATTTTATTTAAATCTAACACCATTCTCTTTAATTAAATAAATCCAACTTTATTTAATTAGGTCTAAAATCATTATTCTTCTCATTCTTGATTTATTTAAATCCTAAAATCAAAATCAAAATGTCAAATCAGCTAATCTCCATCTAAATTAATCAAATCCCGATTAATCCTAATCTTAATCCATAAAAATCCTCTAGCTTTTCCCACTTGCTCATGAAAATCATTTTAATTGATTTATTAAATCTACTTTTTCATTCAAAAAGGCATCAAAGGATGGAATATTCTACAAATTTGAAATCTCCCCCCAAAAGTACGTGTCCATCCAACAAGGCATTAAAAACCTCTTACATGTCATATTCTTGAGCCAAGTGATATTAACTCCACCTTTCATCTCATCTTTCAAGCCATCTTTTGAATTTCAAATTTCCCCCTCTTTGCACATTCTCCAAAATGTGCTCCATCTCCCTTCAATAGCATGATGACAAGTGGTGATTTATCATTGGTTTATCTTTAGTCCCACATCCTCCATATCTTCCATTCTTCAATCCTTATCTCTTATAAATAGAGACCTTCTCTATTTGTTTAGGGGAGCCACAATCAATGTAAAGTCATTATGCTCATTTGTGGAGGAGAATTGGAGCCAAAGTTATCATCTTCATATCAAGATCATCTATTCTTCATCCATTTTAATCATTTCTTAGCTAGGTTATGCAGGAATTCAACCAAGGAGTCTCTATCTTCATCAAATCATCACAAAGCTTACAAGGGATTGGGAAAGGGCCATTTTGCACATCAAAATGAAACCAATTCCCCCATGGAATTGAGAGTTTGCATGCTTAAATAAGATTTACAAGCTTTTCTTGTTTTTTCTTCATTTCTTTCATTTTTTGAGCATTGTAGATGAATTTCATGGGGAATGTTAGTTCTAACTTGCATATGGATCTAATCTTGTGTTCATTTGCTATGTTTATGCAGGTCTAGGATTGGGGTTCACACTACCCATGACTTGTCACTGTAAATGTTATTTTCTCTTTTTCACTTTTAGTTAAAAGAAAGTTATTTTCTTTATTTCAAGCATCAGAAGCTTTGTAGGCTTGCATTCACTACTTTGGGTTTCTCAAATATGAGAGAAAGAAAGCTTTTATCAAGGCATCTATTTCCCTTTAACATGGTTGTGAGATATACATAGAGTCTACTCTTTTAAGCACACTATGACCTTTAGAGAACTTTGAAACTCACACATAGATGCAATGTATATACAATAATGAAGTTGTTCATAATCCATTGTATACCTACTATAGCATGCTTGTATCTTGAAAGAAAATGCACCTTGTTTCTTTAGGAACATCTAGAGATGTAATGAAAACTCCTCTTTTGTGAATGTTCTCTTTAAAACTGAATCATGCCATGTTGAAGGAACACACATATGAACCTTGTGGATTCATTTCTATTTCCTACTAAAAGATCAAAGGAAAATTTTTTTCTAAGCTTCCATTCTATATGAAACCTTTGATATTTCTTATGAAATCTAAATTTCACTTTTGGGTAAACCTGTGACTAATGTTCCCCTCTTCAATGCAAATCTAGATCTTAAGAAACCTTACTACACCTTATCTATGGATAAGGAGGGATTTAATTTAATTACTAAGGCTATATTTCAGTCTCAAAGCTTCTATACATAAGCAACTGTTAGTTAGGACGTTATTTACTTAACCTGTTGAATACAACATTCTGAAGCTTACACCCCCAGGAGGAAAACTAGTATTCTCAAAGCACTTTCACATGGAAGTATTGTCCATATTTTCATTCCTAATGCATGCTCGACCTTGTTATAGACAAGCCTTCAAGATAAGTTTACCCATGGCTTCCCTTGTATGATACTCTCCTATATGTGACAACCCTTTTGTATTATGAATTCTTGATGCCCAAGTCATTGAAGATGGGTCTCAAGTCCATTGTGTTATAGCTTAATCAATTTCCCTTTATTAACATTTACTCATAATTTATATGCTCTCTCACTCTTCATGACTTTGAGAAGAACATTGTTGCTATCCCATTATGGATATCCTTATAGTTTCCTTCATGGGTGATACTTGCAACATGGCTGCATTTCAATTGTGCATTTATATCATCCAACATTGCATACTGCCACACATTAAGTAAAAAGAGATTATGACTACTTTCAACATTTCTTCATCAAATTACAAATTGTCCTTCATAAAATGACTATATGTTGATGATGATTTCTCACCTCCTATGTTATGGTTTCATTAATTCTTCTCTTTACTATTTGTTCATCTTGAGGGCAGCTTATGATTTGTTATGCATATACTTGTTTTCATGCAATGGAACTTCTAAAACAATACACAATACCTTGAATGGCTTAACCAAAGATATGAGAACATTATAATGTTTGAGTGTTTTGCAGGTCTACATCTTGTCTCTTGAACACTTCTTATCTCATTTTCGTCTGCTCACTCCTTGTGACCATGCATTTTCCATACTTTCCACTCCTTATAACAAGGTTGTTGTCCCACCTTTATAACTTTGTGATGAAAGATTATTCACTCTCTCACTTGAGCATTCTTGCAAACAATGCACTCTTTTGATGTCTCTTATGTATAAGCATTGTTTGTAAGATACCTTAATGCACATGTTTATGATGAGTCCTCCATGATGTCATTGGATACTAGGAGCAACATGATTAGCAATAATTTTCTTTGTTGTTCCCCTTATGTGAATACTTCAAATAGTCCAATTAGAAACAATAAGTACCCAATCTTGATAGCAACAAAGATCTTTCAATATGAAAATGAATTATTTTATTCTATTCTATACTTAATTTGGGAGTTCAAATGAGCTCTTTTCCACTCATAATTTTCAATTCATTACACTCTAGATTGATTTTTATGAGTGGTCTATTATCTTAAAGCTCTTGCAGTTTTTTTATGATTTACTCCTTTAGTGAATGTTTCATTTGAGGATTATGAATGTGAATATGAATTCCTTTCTCAAACTCCTTTTGAATGCTAAGGGGCTACATGCTAGGCTCAACCCTTGTGGGAGCCCATTTTTCACCACATGCTATAATGTCTTTAGAAATAGCTCAGCAACATGATTTCTCCTATACTTGCATAGTGAACAAACATGTTAGATAAAAATAGTGAAGCTCAATGCTCCTGTGATGTTTCATTTTTCAAGGCTCTCTTGCATACTTCTGATGTTTATTCAACTGATTCAATGATTATAAGAAATTCACCATATTTCTATTGATAGAGCACATAGTGATATTCATCTTCGTAGCTCTAACAACTTTTCTCAACATGATGCATGTTCATTCAAGATCAGGAGCAAGCAGGAGCAGGAGCAATGAAGACCAAATGAAGACCCAAACCAGGAAATGATGGATATTTTTTTTGTTATATGCTTCTTTTCCTTTCTTAATCTTTAATTGTATAGTTCATTCCTTATAATGTGTTGGCTCAGCTACTCCCACGGCTTGTGTGGGACACTTGATCTATCTTTTCTTTCCAATGAATGTGAAAACAACATTTTTTTGCAATCTTATTCAATTTTGTATATCTCTTTTGAAAAAATTTATGTAACATTGTAGAATGGATAAATCAATACAAAAAGAATGAAAAAACTATTCTTTATATCTCATGCAATCTATTCTATTTTGTAGACATTAAATGGAAAATTGAATGCTCTCTTTTATTGAAAAGACATTGCACATTTAAAGTAAACATTTCTTTTAAACTCCAATACATGTAGTGGTTTAAGCAATGCATAAATGAATTGAAATATTTTCACCTTAAAATGAACATAAGTTAATCAAATTTTCCAGTTTGAGTTGAGGTAAAAAATTGGTAACAAGTAGTACTAAGGGGGATACGATACTTCATAATATCAAGCTATGATAAGGACATGGATAGGTGATGGAAAAAATACGATGAATGATGCAATGTGATAGAATTATAGGATAAAGAGACTAGGATAGATGGAGGTAATTTATTTACACATGGCACCTATTTTCCAGGTTTTCACCAAGGTACCTGCCCAAAGCACCACTGAAGTGGTTTTCACTAGAGATTTTTTTTCTTTACTATTTTTATTCATTTTTTCTCATTTTTTGGATTTTGATCATTTTATTTTTTATTTTTATTTTCATATTTACACCCTTCAAGACTAGGCATAAAACTTCTTAAGATGCAAGCTATTGGTTGGTTCCTGCAAGGGTTCACCTTTAGGTGTTGACAATTGATATGCTCCTAATCCATGGCGTGTTGTGATGACAAAGGTACCTAACTAGTTAGGCTCAAACTTTCCTTTACTGTCTTGATCTAGAAAATTATTTTGATTCTACTTTAGGACAAGATCCCCCTAGAAAGACTAAAATTTGATCTTCTTGTTATAGCTTCGTTTTAGTCAGTTTTGATATAATTGCAAGTGATTGAGGGCATCAAGACAATGCTCATCCAAGAATTCTAGCTCATTCAACCAAGATATTGTATACTCTTCATTAGTGATTAGGTTTTGTAGTGGCACTCATAGTGATGGAAGCTCTACCTCAATAGGTAGAATGGCTTCTGATCCGTAGACCAAGGAGAAAGGGTTTGCACCAATTGGCATGTAGATATTGGTTTAATAGGACCAAAGAGCAAGATTTAGATGTAGGTGCTATTCATGACCAACTTCATTGACTGTTTTCTTTAGGATTTTTAGAATGGCCTTGTTTGTAGCCTCAACTTGACCATTTCCTTGGGGGTAATAAGGGGTAGAGAATTGGTGTTGGTTGTTGAATCTTTGGCATAACTCTTTCACATCCTGATTCTTTAAGGGTGTTCCATTGTCTAATATGAGGGTTTGTGGAATGCCATAACAAAAGATGATGTAATTCAAGATAAACTTAGAAATTTGCTTCCCTATTATGTAGGTCATAGGAATGGGTTCAACCCACTTGGTAAAGTATTAAGTGGATTTTATGATAAACTTGTGGCCATTAGATGAGGTTAGAGTGATATTTACTATGAGGTCAAGCCCCCACTGTGAGAAAGGCCAAGGTGTGACCATTAGTTGCAATTCTTGAGTTGGAGCATGAATCAAATCTCCATGCTGCTGACATTGGACACACTTCTGCACATGCTAATGAGCTTCTCTTTCCATGGTTGGCTAGTAGTATCCCATCCTCAATAGTTTCTTAGCTAAAGTCATACTGCTAGAATGGGAACCACATACACCATCATGTACTTCTATTAAAGCGGTCAAGGATTCCTCTTGGTTAAGAAATTGTAGTAATGTCCCCTCAATGCTTCGACGATAAAGGGTATCACCTAGGATCATGAATCAAGATGCCTTCTTGATAAAGGTCTTTCTAAGGTTGGAGGTGATATCAGATGGGAGGGTTCCTCTAATTAGGTAGGTAAAGATGTCATGGTACCACGAGGATCCTGGACCAACAATGATGCACAAAAACTCTGATTTTGAGTATGAGAAGTTGTTCTACTAAGAATTCACATAGTCGGACGTTGTTCGACATGTCTAACAATGACCTGATTGTTTCCATAACATTTGTTGCTCGATTGTTCATGTGAGGAATCTACTCAAAATTTATATCTATGAAAAGTTCCTTGAGACTCTCTACCATCTTCTTGTAAGGAGTAAGCTTATCATCATTGACTTGGTTGATAACTAGTGAGTCTCAATAGACTTTTATTTTTTGTATCTGCCATTGAACTACTATCCTTAGACCTGTGATTAGGGATTCATATTCACAATGTTGTTGGTACATGTAAATGATAGTCTATATGACTTTGGGATGCAATCACCTTGAGGGATGATGAAAAGAATACCTGCTCTTGATCCATGTTGGGTGAATCATCCATCAAAATACATTTTCCACTAATTTGTCAGATTGACAAGGAACATTGATTCATTAGGGAATTCATATATCAATGGGTTCTTTGCATAGATAGGTGCCTCTACTAGTTGGTCTACGATCACTTGTCCTTTGATTTCCTTGTACTCCACATAATCTATGTCAAATTCCATTAAGATCATCACCCATTTAGCCATTCGACCAGTGAGAATTGCTTTGGATAATAGGTATTTCAATGGATCAATCTTTGTAATGAGTTTGATTTAATGTGACAACATGTAGTGTTTGAATTTTTGTGAAGAAAAAACCAATACTAAGCAAGATTTTTCAATGGATGAATAGTTCATTTCATATCCCACTAAGGTCCTACTAATATAATAGATAACCCTTTTCTTCCCATTTTCATCATGTTGTGCTAGAAGAGCACCTGGTGTTGCTAAGATATATAGGATCAATGGTTTGTTTGGTATTGGTGGCATGAGTACTAGAGGTGTTAATAGATAGTCCTTGATCTGTTGGAAGGCTTTGTCACACTTCTCATCCCACTTGTAAGTTATTCCTTTATGAAGAAGATGTGAAAAAGGATGGATTTTGTTTGATACTTGTTCTATGAACCTTATGATGGACTACAATATTCCTTGTAACCCTCTCATCTGCTTTAGTTTTTGTGGTGGTTCCATGCCTAGTATGGATTTTACCTTTGTTGGGTCAATTTCTATCCCTCTTTGTGAGATGATATAGCCAAGAAGCTTCCTTGATGTAACCCCAAAGACACACTTTTTTGGGTTTAGTTGTACCTTGTATTATTCAAGCCTATCAAAGATGGGTCCTAAGACTTGTATGTGCTCACTTCTTTTCTTTGATTTTTCGAAAATAGCATCCACATAATCTTCAACTATTTTGTGAATCATGTCATGAAAGATGAGGGTCATTGCTCTCTGATAGGTTGCTCCTACATTCCTTAGCCTAAATGGCATCATGTTCTAGCAATATGTCCCCCATGGACAAGTGAATGAAGTTTTGTGTTGATCCTCATTGATGATCATGATTTGATTATAGCTTAAAAAACCATCCATGAGTGATAATATTTCATGCCCAGTTGTTAAGTCCACTATGATGTCAATGTTAGGAAGAGGGAAATCATCCTTCGAGCATGCTTTTTTTAAGTCTCTAAAATAAGTGCATATTCTGATGCCCCCAGTGGGATTTGAGATTGGTACCAGGTTTGAAATCCACTCAGGATAATCTATTGGTCGGATAAATCCAATGTCAAGAAGCTTTTGTAACTCAATTTTAACCAAGAGTGTTATTGTAGACACAAAAAATATACTGACACACTTGATCCTGGTTACTAACATCGTTTCATCTTAAATCATCCTCTCAGCTAATCATCACTCTTCATCCCTTAATTAATCAAATCATCATTTATCTGATTAAGTCATTCTCTTCTTGTTAATTAAATTACTCAATCTGATTTAATTAACCCTATGTCTTTATTTAATTAAACAATTCATTTTATTTGTTAAAATCTCTAAAGTCATCTTATTAAATAAAATAAATTAAACCTTATTTCATTTAATCTAACATCACCCCTCTTTAATTAAACTAATCAAAATATTTGTTTAATTAAATCTAAACCATATTCATCTCAACTTTGATTTAAATCAACCCAAAAATCTAAATCAAATTTTCACATCAACTAATCTCATATTAAATTAATCAAATCCTCTAGATTTTTCCACTTGCACATGAAAATACATTTAATTGGTTTATTAAATCTCTATTTTCTTTCAACATGGCATCTTTAGGGGAATATTCTTCCAAGTTTGAAAATATCTCCAAGTGGGTTTGTCCTTCCAACAAAGCATTTAACCTTCTTTCATGTCCTTGTGCATTGAGCCAAGTGGCATTTAATTCATTCTTTTCTCCCTCCAACAAGTCATTTCACAAGTTTGAAATTCCACCTAATATCATTTATTGTGCACATTCATCAAAATGTGCTCAATCTTCCTCCATTCACATCTTGACAAGTGGTACTTTCCCATTGGATGTTGAATGATTTGACATTGCTCCATTTTGATCATTCCTCCATCTTGTCTTTCTATAAATAGAAGGTTTTCCTTTGTATTTTGGATCCACAACTTAGAGAAAAGTTACTCTCTTCACATTGAGAGCTAATTTTATCCATTTCATATCAAGTGTTCATCATTTTCATGGTTTCATAACAAGGTTATGCGAAAATTTCATCAAGGAGCTTCAATCATCCACAAATCTTCATCAAGCTTGCATAGGAGTTGGGAAAGGGCCAATTTCCACATCAAATTGGCACCAATTCCCCCATGGGATTGAGTGTTTACATGTTTAAATAGGATTTCCATTACTTTCTTGGCTTTGTTCTTCAATTTCTTTCCTATTTGAGCATTGTAGATGAATTTTCATGGGGAATCTTGGTTCTTACTTGCATTTGATCTAATATTCAGTTTGTTTTCTACATTTGTGAAAGTCTAGGATTAGGGTTCTATAGTTATCTAAGGGTGCATCTTCCTTAAACTTTTCTTTACTAGTTTGGCTTCAGAATAGACTGCTAGATGATGTACTAACACTTTTGGATTAAGGCTTGGCATATAAGTGTATGAACATGCAAAGTTAGCTCTTCTCTCTTTCAGGAATGTTGTGAGGTTCTTTTGTTCTTCATCCAACAAGGATTTGACATAGAAAGTGATCTTGGGTGCTTCTTTTGTTCCCACATTGAATGGAGTGGTCTTTTCTGCTAAGACTACTGATTTCTCTGGATGTATTGCACTAAGGGGGAGATTAAATCCCTCATCCTTGGGCACCTCAAAGAGGTTTTCACCCTTGCATACATCCTTTATTTTTACTATTTTGGGATTAGAAAGTGTCACAGTGTGGTTTTCACTCAAATATTTGCAAGTTAGTTGCATGTTATCAATTTTGTGACTAGATTCAATTGTCTCCCTGTAGTATGCTCCTATGTCTAGATCTGTGTCAAAACTTGCCTTGTGATCTTCCCATGGTAAGTTGTCATGGAGTCCCATGAATTATGAGATTGCTTCATAATTTTTGAATAAATCTAGAATTGGTGGTCCTTGTTAGTCCAAATCAATGAGTTGCGAGTACACTAGGTGTATTTCATTTGGTTGGTTGCTTGGGGTGAAGGTTGATGTGTATATCATGAAGAGGGAATTATTCTAAAATAGGTCAGCAACATCAAGGGGGAAGTCATCTAGGGTAGTATCACATGATGTTGGTAACCAAGAAGAAGCCCCATCCTATTTAGTGTCAATACCTTTGCCAATAAGGGTAACCTTGCTTGTAGTACAACATAGGCCAAGATTCTTTGGATGTTTCTCAAGAATGATAGGTTCTAGCAAACCATTGTCATTTTGTCCCAGTTTCTCATTCTTGGTATATCCCATGCCCTTCATTAGATATAAGCCTTTGTTCTCATCTTCTATGGGAAGAATGGGAACAGGTCTTTCATCCTGATATAGCAGTTTAGAGACATCTTTTTCATTAACATCTTCTTTGTTTAGGTCCCCCCATTTAGTGAAGGTAGTAGTAGCCATTTTGATAATTTCAGGTATGTTGTTACTTGGTGTGGATTTCCCATGAGATTTGAGAGAAAGAGGTAACTTTCCCAAAAAAAAAGTATATTTCATTAGCTTATAGTTTCCACAACCATCATCCTGGATCACTACCTTGATGTCGGGTATGCTCTGCACATTGAGTGCCTTCGTTTCAAAGGTAGAAGAAAGGGATGATGGGTCAACAAATGAGGTAGAAGGTGTAAGCCCTTTTTCATTCTTGGCTATTCGGTAGAACTTGGTCTCAATAATTTTGCAATAGTAAAAAGGTTCAGGATCTCCATGGATGGTAACTTCTCTTCCCTCGAAAGGAAACTTGACACATTGATGGTAGGTTGAAGCTACAACTTTTAAGGCATGGATCCAGGGTCAACCAAGTATTATATTGTAGGGAAGATCCAGGTCTAACACTTGGCATGTAGTTTCCATGATGAGGGGGTCTACTTGGATGGATAGTGCAATGATGGCTTACGATACCCATTCTTGGTCTTCATATGCCCTGATGGTGGTACTCTTTGTCTTCTCAATAGTATCTGTAGACATTGAAAATTGGCCACTTTTGTTTGGTCAATTTACCCCCAATTCGACTAATGTCATATCCTCCATATTAATTAAATAATACCCTATTATTTAATTAATATTCATTATCCCTTATCCTTTCATCCTAATTTATTTATTCTATCATTTTTAAATCCTAGCCTAAAGTAAATAATTACCTTTAATTATTTACTCCCATACCTTATCCATTTTCCTCTAAAGAATTAAATAAATAATCTATTTATTTAATTTCCCTCATGTCACATCCTCCATAACCTTTTTCTAATCTTGATTAATTTGCATAATCCTAAATTAAGGATGTGCACATTCCTAATCCTTGATTAGGGAGGTGTCACATCCTCCATAATATGCAAGTGGATCATTAATCCTCATTACCCACCTAATCATTGCATAATCCCTCACTTACATGACCTAATCATTGATTAACTATCCCAACCTACCCTTTGGTCAACTCTCCCCATCCCCAAAGGAATTTTTAATTCCTTTTTGTATTCCCAAGGTCCTTTTAAGGAATTTTAAATTCCTCTCCCATCCCCAAATGGAATTTTAAACTCCATTTTATATCCCTAAGGTACTTGGAGGACTTTTTAATTCCTCTCCCATCCCCTAAGGAATATTAAATTCCTTTTTTATTCTCCCCATGTCCATAAGGAATTTTTAATTCCTTTTATCATTCCCATGCACATTAAAAAGAAATTTAATATTCCTTTGGTCAACTCTTGATCTTAACCCTTGATCTTCTTCCCTCTTTCAATCTCCACTGCCCATTCCTATCTCCCTTGGCTACATGACTAACACTTAGCCATTTTTACATTCTCAACCATTTTGAAGCATTCAACCATATGCTAGCAAATTCAAGCTCACAATACCATCTTACATCCATAGCCAAATCCATCACCCTTGCATCCAAATCAAGCAAAAATCAAGTTGTTATGCTATCAAAATCGATCTAGGAGCACACATATCAAGCCATCAATGAGGGAAACAACTCCAAAAAGCTCAAACAAGGTAATATTTTAGTATTTTATTTACAAGTTTGAGTTTCATCTTAAGCCCAATCTTGAGTGTTGTCTTTGTTTTTTATCTCCTTCTTGAGTTTATTTCTTGCTTTTTAGATGGGGTAAAAACACTGCACACATTTCTGGCACACCCAGTGGGACCCACCTCACAGGTCTATACTTTCACATTTGTTGTTCTTTCATGTTTTGTAGGTTCAAATTTCACACAGAATCTGCCCCTGATGGGCGAATCTTCCTAACACAGGGGCAAGTTTGCATTGATATAGGCGATTATGCATCCACCTATCCTTTAAAAGGGTGATTACACATTTTCATATCGAGTACATGACTTACAAAGGTGAATTTGTGGATAGATAGGAAAATTTGCAGATGGATAGGTGAATTTGCAAATGGATAGGAAAATTCATGGATAATGAATAGGAAAATTTTTGTGTAGGAGAATTCATGGACGATGGATAGGTGAATTTGTGGATGACGGATAGGTGAATTTGTGGATAGGTGAATTTGCAGATGACGAATACATGAATTTTTAGATAGGAAAATTTGTGGATAGGTGAATTCACGAATGACAGATAGGAAAATTTGTGGATAGGTGAATTTGCAGATGACAGATAGGCGAATTTGTAGATAGGTGAATTTGCAGATAGGTGAACTTGAGAATAGGAGAATTTGTGAATGGGTGAACTTGTTGATAGGAAAACCTGCTCCTTATAGAGGTGATCCTACAACCTTTATAGAGGAAAATACGCCCTCCATAGAGGTGAATCTGAGCTTGTCCCCCACAATTGTTCAGGACCAGAGTATTAAAACTACTAATTTCTCTTTTGCAGGAAAATCAGTCGAAGACCCTTAGTTTAGTTTTGTTTGTGTGTATTTTTTGCACTAATTTAGGCACACATAGATTAATTAAAGGGTCAATATACTTTTTTTCTATGCTTGGTAGTAAATTGTTGACATATCCAATCCCTTTGTGCCTTTTGGTGATCCTGGGTGATGAGAAATCATAGTTTTCTCTAGTCCAGTCTAGTCTACCTGGGAGGTGCTAGTGCATCTAAGCTCTCCCCTTGTGCTACATGCGAACCTGTGGACTAGCCAAAACATATAGTATCTTCTTCCTTTAGTGGGACCTGCCTAAGATTTCATCACCCAGGGGATGATTCCAATAATGTGTTACTGACAAGGTATATAAAGGGGGGGAGCTAAATTTGTGCCCCAATCTAGTCAGGTCATGTCTAGCGAAGTTTCGAAGCTAGGGTGATACCTAGATAAGACATGTAGGGTTGGTCCAAGTTTCTAGTACCTCATTGGGGCTCCCAATACAAGCTTGTGATGGGCTGGTGTTCACGGTTGTGCCTCACATACCTAGCGTGTATAGAGGATGCATGATATAGCCTTGTATAGCCTAGATAGAGACCCATATTTTAGCCATGGCCTAGTGTAGTGCAGGGGATGCACACCGTACCCTAAAGTTACTCACCACATACTCCCTTGGGTTGAGATAGAAATCCTTGTGGTGGACTATGGTAGTCCTCAAGAGAGAGTGTGATGGTGAGCCTGTGGCATCTGTTGATGACCCCGTGCCACTGGAACACTATCTATCCGCCTTCACGAGAAAGGGTGATCTAGAGAACAATCTAGGTATCACAGAGTATTAAACTTGGGTTGTTTGCTCAAGGTGGTGGGCCTACATCAAGTTTCTAAACCCTTATCACTAATTTCTAGGATCGTGTTGTTTGGCATGTCTTCATTGTGTAATACCAGTGCTTTTTATTTTTTATTTGAGTCAGTCTAGCCTTCTATCTGTTGTTTGCAGTGGTTTTTGTCCTTTTCCATAGTCAACCCTTTCCTTTAGAGGTGAATTTTCCCCTTACAGAGGCGAATTTTCATTGTGGATAGGCAATTTTTCCTTCCAAAAGGGAAATTTCGAGTCTGAGTCCTGTCTAGGTCATCCCTTTAGGTGAATTTGTCTTTGTTAGAGGAAATTTTTTATTGTGGGTCCCTTCTTAGGCAACTCCATTTTTTCATGTTCCCTTGAATAGGAAAGTCTACCCATCCTTTAGGTGAGTCTGCATCAATCCTCATTCATCAAATTCACCTGTTTCCCTAGAATAGGTGAATTTGCATATCAACTTAGCCCATTTCCCTAGAATAGGAAAATTTGCATATCAACTTAGCCCATTTCTTGTGTGTTCCCCAGAGGTAGGTGAATTTGAATATTGACTTAGCCTGTTTCTTGTGTGTCCGCCAGAGATAGGAAAATTTTCATATCGACTTAGCCTGTTTCCCTAGAATAGGTGAATTTATATATCAACTTAGCCCGTTTCTTTTGTGTCCCCTAAAGATAGGCGAATTTGCATATCAACTTAGCCCGTTTCCCCAGAGAAAGGTGAATTTGCATATCAACTTAACTTGTTTCTTTTGTGTCCCCTGGAGATAGGAAACTTTACATATCGGCTTAGCCTATTTCCCTAGAGATAGGCGAATTTGAAAATTGACTTAGCCCATTTCCCTAAAGAGGCAAATTTGCATATCGACTTAGCCTGTTTCCCTAAAATAGGGAAAATTTCATATTGACTTAACCTATTTCCCTAGAATAGGAAAATTTGCATATCGACTTAGCCCATTTCTTGTGCATCCCCCGGACATAGGAAAATTTGAGTCCCCCAAATAGGCAAGTTTTCTCAACGTAGATGTAAATCCGTTGTCATTGAATAGGAAAATTTGTGCTACATAGAGGCATATGCGCTACCCATACAAATTCCATAGAGTGAATCATTTTTGGCCACTAAAAGTTTGTCATTTTATGAGTCCTTTTCCATGATCAATTTTTTTTATCACTATCAGTCTTCCCATAATCATCAATTTAGTCTGTTTACATTTTCCAAAAGTCATTGAATCCTTAGTCAAATCATATAGGTTCATCATAGTACATCCCTAGATTGCATATCCATCATCGGTTCATCAATCCCAATCTCTTAGGCTTCATTTTAGGGGCTATTATCCAAGTTGACCTAGGTGTCTAATCCTAATGATTATCAATCACACTTACTTAGGATTGTTATCCATCCTGAGTCAGTAATTATCCACAGCCCAATCAATCTACTTCCATCTTGAGGTAGATTTAGTGTCTTAATCATCCTTTTCGCAATCCAATTCGGTCATCAACATCATACGTCATCTACTTAAACCTGTGAGCTCGGTTTAGAGTTTATCACATCACATCCTTCAACCATCCTAATCTAAGCTTCAATCCAATCCTAATATGAGCTTAAATCAAATCCCAAGTTGAGCTTAATATACATCCCAATATTAGCTTTATCCCATCGACATCCAAGATCTTCTAATGTCAAAATAAATCTTATGACCCTTTCTTCCATGTTCTTCTAATCCATTATATTTATCTCTTCATCATCTCTCCTTTTCTTCTAATCATCTATTCCCATCTTATTAATCCATATCCATCTGATTGAATTTCATAAATCCTTATCCTTCACCAATGCAACCAAAAATAGTAGTCAAGGGGAACCCCAATTACATTGATGATGATAATGAAAGTATTTTTGATCAAGATGAGTATGATATGGATCCCTTTGATGCTATTATTTCTAGTAAGCTTTCTTCATCTATCATCCAAAATCCAATCAGCCATCCAAGCTATCCCATCATGCCTTCATCCACACCTACTAGCAATCCTTATGCTACCTTTGACAAGGGATATCCATTATCTTCCCCATCCACATATTTATCATATCCTTCATCTACATCTTTCTCTTATCCAACATCCATGTCTTCTTATCCCAATCCTCTATCCAAATACTCCTACCTCAATCCACCATCCCAATATTCACATCCTAATCCAACATCCATGTCTTGTTATCCCAATCCTCTATCCCAATAGTCCTACCTCAATCCACCATCCCAATCTTCCCATCCTAATCCAACATCCACATCTTCTTATCTTAATCTATTATCCCAATATTCCTACCTTAATCCATCATGCCAATCTTCCCATTCTAATCCTACATCCCCATCCTCCTATCCTAATCCAACATCTGCCTCTTCCCACTTTAATCCACCGTCTCAATATTCCTATCTTAATTCCCCATCCACTTTCTCCAACATCAATCCACCATCCCAATATTCCTACCTTAATCCTCCATCTTGATCCCCCCACCAATCCTAATCATCTACCTATCCTTAGTCCTCCATCCAATCCCATTCCCCCATCTAATCCTAATCCACCAATCCATAATCCTAGTCCTCCACCCCTTCATAATCCTTCATCTATTCCCACCACACCACCTGAGCCTACAATATGAAAGTATTTCACTCTATATGTCATCCAAGGACTCGTGACAAGGAATACATCCTCAACCCCACATCTTGATGTTGTGGAGCCATTCCATCCATCATCCATGGTAATTAGTGATGAGACCATTCTCCATCCCACACCTATCATTACTATTACTACCCCTAGCACCACCCAAACTGTTGAGACCATCAAACCCACCAAATCCATTGAATCCCCATCTTCTACTCCTAGATCCACCCAATCCATTAAAGACAACCAAATCCAATCCACTCCTTCCACTACTAGTATCACCGAAATTCATTCCCATGAACTTCATGAATCATCCATCCTTCCATCTCCCCCACTTGAATATTCCCTCCAACACTCCATCATCATGCCTCCACACATGATGAGTCATTCCAAGAGCTTGATCCAAAGCATACCAACATATCCCTCCTCCACATCAAGATCCTCCCATCCCATCCACTCCATCTCAAGATCATACTAGCTCATCCACTCCATTCCATGATCCCTTAAAATCAAGATCTTACCATTACACTTGATCCCCTCATGATTCCTTATCACCTCCTCCGCTAAATAAAGATATTAACATCCCATCATCTCCATATCATGATCCTTCATCACCACCTAACCATACCATCCCAACACCATGTTTATATCCCCTTGGTACTTTTACATTCATCCATGGTGGTTTTCTTCTAGAAAGAGGAACCAAGCATATACACCACCCATCTTACTTCACCTAATAATGTACTCATCATGCTTCCAAAGTAACAAGCATCCTAATTATACATCTAATGCTCAAGAGCATGAAGTATCAAGGAAAAGGTTTAGGTTTTCATGAGAAAGGTATTTTAGAGCCCATCCATGTCAAAGAGAAATCCATGTGCACATGGTCTTCCATATGTATCTCAAGAATCACAATCGGATATGTGCAGGATCATTATGTAAAAATAGGCACTTAAGTGGCAAAAAAAAAAAAAATTAGAGTTAGGAAACTTGATGTAAAAATTTGAATAAGTTATCTATATTATTTCAAAAATATGTAAGAATAGAATCTATAGCAAATTGAATTTAGTTTCTAAACTACTAGGTTTATTTTAAAAATAATAAACCTATTTGTGAAAAAATTGAAATTTAAATGTAGTACTACTTAAATTTCGTGGGAAAAAAAGAAGTAGGTGTCTCATTCTGACCACACCTAACCACAATAAAATGATAATATTTTTTTATAAGATTTTTAGATATAAGTAGAGGACCATGTCCGATGTGATGCATATTTTTTTGTAATTTTTTTTTCCAAGTAAATAATTAATTATGAATTTTTATTACAAATTTTAAAAATATAAAAACTTCGTATGTCTAACCACCTTAACTTGGTCAAAACTTTATAAAATTCAATTTTTTAATCCTATAGTATGTGATATAGAATGTGACACATGTTTTGAATTCAAAATGTGATACTGTTTGAAAGCTATAGATGTTTTTCAATCAGTATTATCAATCAGACTTTAGTTGTAATTCAATTAGAAAATAAATAATAATTATTTATTAAATTCTAAGTAAAGCATAATTTATATTGGTGGAAAGCTAAGAATTTCTTTTAAAAACCATTTTCGTTTCATCAATTTTGGGTTAAAAAAAGTCGTCAGCCACATGGGCCATCATATCAGTTACATATTGCCACTT
The DNA here is from genome assembly GCA_007258455.2 of Sequoia sempervirens. Lineage (NCBI taxonomy): Eukaryota > Viridiplantae > Streptophyta > Pinopsida > Cupressales > Cupressaceae > Sequoia > Sequoia sempervirens. Next base: position 1,035,966,860 of record VDFB02281492.1, read on the forward strand.
TTTGGCCCATCATAATCCTTCACATATCCAATCCAAAATTTTTGTTACAACCTCCATACATCCTAAACGATCCTCTTCTAAAAGAATAAGAGGCTCTTCCCATCACTCCACTAAACCATTTATCACCATCCCCCCTCCATCATATTATCTCAAAACAACCATCCATATTGCTCCTTCATCCACCAAATCCATTTTGGTTCCTTATGTCCCTCCATCCACTATTACACATCCCCCACATACTAAGTCCATTTTAGGACCTTATATCCCAAAATCACCTCCTCCATTCCATCGTACTCAACTTGTTATCCACCAATCACCTATTCCTATCACCCATCATAAAAATCCCCCTCTCATAATGCCTAATCAGGATAAACAAAGGCATGTAACTATACCTCCTCCATCCACACACCCTCTCAAAAATCCTACCTCCATCACTCCATCCATATTCTCTCCACATCATCCACCTCCTCACACCCATCCCATTTCCATTAGAATCACTTTGGATGTCAAAGTAAAAATTCATAAATCCAAACATCCACATGAATCTAAAGATCCCCATGTCCCCTCTAAAGGACATGATGAAGAAAAGAAAAATCCCAGCAAAAAGTGTACTCAATCAAGAAGACTACACAAGCCTATTACAACAAAAATCAAAACCATGTGGATCCCAAAGAAAAAGGATGCAATGCCTTCAAATGAAATGTTTATAACAACATCCAAAGTTTCTAATCCAACAACTAATCATTCACATTATCCATCTCCTAAATCTATTTTTGATCCCTATGTCCCAAAATCCACTATCCCAACTCTTCCATTATCCCCACATCATCCATCCACTAATCCTCCTATCCTTTCACATCCACCACCATATGTGCCAATGTTGGTATTGAAAACATTCCCCCATCACAAATCCACCCCATAATTCTATCCATACACTTTACAATATCCCATCCATTGTCTCACATATCTCCCCCATCAAATCCCTTTAATCCACTCCCTTGCATAATCCATCCATCCTAATAAGGTTGTACCAACATCCAATAGTCACTTCACACATGGGCTCTTATTACCTCATATGGAACTTGATGCTTGAGTCCATCTATCCCCTTATGTCTTCCAAATACACTTATCCACATCCCTATACTTCTCAATCTCCATTCGCATACTATCCGAAAATCAAAAGTCAAAAAAGTCAAAAAAAGTCAAAAAAACAAAAAAAATAGTAAAGAGAAATAATTCGTCCAATGGTGAAAACTTGGAAAACAAGCACCTTGGATAAGTAGCATGATGAAAACCTGGAAAATAAGCGTCATGTATAAATACCCCATCTAGTTTACTTCCATACTTCGGGGCAACTTCATTCTTAGTGTACCATCCTCCATTTCCTCCATCTATCCTACCATGCCCATCATGCCTATCGTATCTTGTTTATCCCAATCCCTCCATCCTCCTATTGATCCTAATAAAGATAGGGGAAAACATATATGTACATTCTTTGGAGACCTCTTGGCATACATTCCCTACATCCATATGCTATCATATTCCTTGTCCACCTATCACGCTACCATCCATCTACCCTCCTTGTCCATGCATCCTATCTACATCCATCTCCCTCCCTCATATACCCATCATATCCTCCCCCATTTATCTCCTTTATCTTCCCATCCACTCATCTTCCATTCCTCCTACCTCATCACACATGACGTATCTAGAGTGGAGGAATCTACTTACTTTGTGACATAGTCCTTGGAGACATCATTCATCCATCATGTCATCCCCTCCATCTCCCTATCATTATCTCCACATCATCCTTTCGTTAATCCCTCCAAAACCTTTATCTCTTCATGCCATGATCCTTTCATATCCCTATCCTCATTTTTCTCTCCTAGCATATGCTCATCCTTCCATCTTCCACATACTCATCTTCCTATTTTTATATCTAAACAATCCCCTCCATCTCCCCATCCTTATCTTCCCATCCATCCATCAAAAAAATAAAAAATCCCTTCCATCTTCCAAACCCTTACCTTCCCATCTATCCATCCAGTAACCTTTTTCACATCCAAATCCTTATCCCTTTATCCATCCATCCTAGCATCTTTCCATCTCTTTATCTTAATCTATCCATCCCTTTATCTCTATTTTCATTCTTTCTCATAATCCCTTGTCATTGGTATCTGGCTATAGGCTTCCCCCCCCATGCAACCCGATGCCAGCCCTCTCACTGTCATCACTCCCACCTCTTTCAGACATCTTTCTAATCTCCTATCACTTTTCATCACTCATCTATCCATCATATCATCCTCCCACTTCATCTTTTAATTGATTTGGATAACCATCCCATCCCTGAGCTTCATGAAATCACCATCATCTTATCCACAAGGTTAGTCTTGTGTCATCATGTAGGTTCCACCTTTGTATCCACTTATCATGGTCATCTCATCATTCCTTATCCATTTTCTATCGCTGGTCTTTTTGTCAAACTATGTTGCCTCTATGCTTTCACATAGGGAAGGCTAATCATTTGATCAGCCCTCAGGGAATTTTTCTATCCTATATTTGTCATCCATCATGGTCTCCATTGTCCTCTTTCCATTTTTATCCATGGTTAGTCATCAACCTTTTATTGAACTACAAGGGCTCTACACTTTCACGTAGGCAAGGCTAATCTCTTATCATCCCCTAATCCTCTAGGTCTTTAGGGTGTGTCTTGTTGTCATGTTGTGTCATCAAGTATGTCCTTACCTAGCCGGTTCTTAACAAACAAAATCCATTGGTATCTTGAGGTCCAATCAGTTTTGAGTATCCTGCATCATGTCAATCATTTAGTCTATCCTCCATATTTGGTCTTAATAGGATGCATCCTTCCTAATTAGACCACATTAATCCCCTCCACCCTTTTAATCCCGTGGAAAAGGAAATTTCAGATTCATTGTGATATTTTGATGCTTTTGGATTTTTTTATCATTTTACCTTCCTATTATACCTCGTAAAGGTTGCCACAATCCATCATCTCATGGTGTGCTTTAACTGGTAAACATAGGGGCATATTTTGATCTTTTTTCTATTATTTTCTTCTTGGTTGTCTTGCGTAGTACCCACCAAGATCCTTGTGGTCTCATCTTATGCTAGGGCATCCTTTGTGTTTGTGGTTTTCCAACATTAGCCCTACCAAAGCCCCAATGACTTTGGGATGTTGGACTAGCCTTTTGTTTTTTGTGTCAGTCCCATGCATGTGATATGAAGTCACCTTGGTGCATAGTATCTCATGCTATGTCAAATTTAGTGCTCATTCCATGGCAACATAATGCATAAAAATTAAATTGCTTGATTTGATCACTCTCCTTTCATATCCCACATCTCCCATCCTCTCATCTATCATGAGGATACATCCCCCCATCCCCTCACCCTCCATATTTCTAATCCATTCATCCTTCATCACTCTCCTCCTCTCTTTATTCTATCCATTTTCATCCCTCCACTTTCTTCATTCTCATCATTTCATCATATTTTAATTCTTCTTAGGATAATATAGATTTGTTATTCTAAGCATCTTTTCCTCCATCGTTTTCATTCATTTTGATAATCTCACATCCCAATCCAACCCTCATCCATTAAATCTAGCACAAATAATCTAATCACATCCTTGATCTTGTTCCTAGTTGTGTTACAAGCCTTGATCCAATCATCATCATCACATCATCGGGATGTATCCTTCCCTATCCTTTGGGTTTTGTTTTGGGATGTATCCTTCCCTCATCAACAACACTCTCATCATCATCATCGAGATGCATCCTTCCATATCCTTTTGTGTTTTTTGGGATGTATCCTTCCCTCATCAACAACACTCTCATCATCATCATTAGGATGCACCCTTCCCTATCCTTTTGTGTTGTTTTGGGATGTATCCTTCCCTCATCAACACTACTTTCATCATCATCATCATCGGGATGTATGCTTCGCTATCCTTTTGTGTTGTTTGGGGATGTATCCTACCCTCATCAACAAAACTTTCATCATCATCATTGGGTTGTATCCTTCCCTATCCATTTTGTCTTATAGCTTGATTGGGGCAACATCACATTTTTCCTTGAACCCATTTGTGATTGCTTACTTCTCATCTTCTCCTTTCATTATCTCTTCCTCCTCCCATTCCATATCTTATCCATAATTTTTCATCATCTTCCCCATATACCCTTTCATAATCTCATCCATTTTGAGAGCACACCCATGTTCTCTTGAACCCCCATGTCCTCTCGAGGGGGCATCTTAATCTCTAATCTTCATTTTCAATCCCATCATCTTTCTTCCTAGTCACTTCTTTGAATGACTAGATAATCTCTCACAATCTAACCATCTTCTTTTGGGTGCTATGTTTTAATCTTCTTTGAAATGATGCTACTTTGTAACACCATCTCAAAGAGGGGAAAAATGTAGACACTAAAAAATTGACCATTTTTGTTTGGTCAATTTACCCCCAATTTGACCGATGTCGTATCCTCCATATTAATTAAATAATACCCTATTATTTAATTAATATTCATTATCCCTTATCCTTTCATCCTAATTTATTTCTTCTATCATCTTTAAATCCCAGCCTAAAGTAAATAATTACCTTTAATTATTTACTCTCATCCCTTATCCCTTTTCCTCTAAATAATTAAATAAATAATCTATTTATTTAATTCCCCTCATATCACATCCTCCATAACCTTTTTCTAATCTTGATTAATTTTTAGAATCCTAGATTAAGGATGTGTACATTCCTAATCCTTGATTAGGGAGGTGTCACATCCTCCATAATATGCAAGTGGATCATTAATCCTCATTACCCATCTAATCATTTGTATAATCCCTCACACAACCTAAGCATTGATTATCTATCCCAACCTACCCTTTGGTCAACTCTCCCCATCCCCCAAGGAATTTTTAATTCATTTTTTTCTTCCCAAGGTCCTTTTGAGGAGTTTTTAATTCCTCTCCCATCCTCAAATGGATTTTAAATTCCATTTTATATCGTCAAGGTACTTAGAGGAATTTTTAATTCCTCTCCCATCCTCCAAGGAATATTAAATTCCTTTTCTATTCTCCCCATGTCCCTAAGGAATTTTTAATTCATTTTATCATTCCCATGCACATTAAAATGTAATTTAATATTCCTTTGGTCAAATCTTGATCTTAACCCTTGATCTTCTTCCCCCTTTCAGTCTCCACTGTCCATTCCTATCTCCCTTGGATAAATTACTAAAACTTAGCCATTTTTGTATTCTCAACCATTCTGAAGAATTCAACCATTTGCTACCACATTCAAGCTCACACTACCATCTTGCATCCATAGCCAAATACACCACCCTTGCATCCAAATCAAGCAAAAATCAAGCTATTATGCTATTGAAATCGATCTAGGAGCACACATATCAAGCCATCAACGAGGGGAAACAACTCCATCAAGCTCAAACAAGGTAATATTTTGGTATTTTATTTACAAGTTTGAGTTTCATCTAAAGCCCAATCATGTTGTCTTTTGTTTTTATCTCTTGCTTGAGTTTATTTCTTTCTTTTTAGATGAGGTAAAGACATTGCACACAGTATCCTCTGAATAGCCCAATTTTTTGATCAATTGAAGGGTGCAAATTTTTAGACCAACACTTCTATCTACTAAGACTCTTTTAACCATATTCTTATGAATGATAGCCTCAAGGTGTAAATCACAGTTATGAGATGGTTGTGATGGTAGGTCTTGTTCCAAGAAGGTGAGAAGGTGATTAGTGATATGCCCTACCATAGCTTGAAATTTTTCGGTATCTATATCCTTGAGAATAGATGATTTTGATAAATATTTCTCTAAGATTTCCCTATGTGCCGGGGAGAGCCTCAATAGTTCCAAGATAGAAATATGTGAAAGGGTCTTTTTAAGTTTCTTTAAGAGATTATACTTGCTAGTGTTTACTATTGGCTAAGTAGGTTGTGCCCTAGATTGATATGGGACTCCTTAGATGGTGACTCCACACTTTCCCTTTTATGGTGACAATAGTGATAAAACTATCATAGGAAGTGACTACATTGGAATAGGTATGTTGCATGGTTATGTAATCTTTATCCTTTCTAGTGTTTTTCCCTTTGCTATGATTTGGCATAGGGTTATTTTATATCTTAAGATCCTGGTTTCCAAATGGTACTTCAATAGATATGGTATCGTTCTCTATGAGGTCTTGGATAATGTTTTTGAGTTGCATGTAGTTTTTTGTTTTGTGTCCTTTGATTTTGTGAAAGTCACAAAGATCATTCTCATTGTACTAGGATGGTTTCTCTTGTGGTTCTTAGTAGTTTTCAAAGTTGGGAAGTGTTATGAGGTTTGATTCTACCAATTTATTCATGACAGTCTTGATAGGTTTTGATAATTGCATGTACCTACGTTTAGGATGGATGTTCCTGTTAGGAGTTTGTCATTTTTGGGTGTCAGTGTTGTTGATTTGATTGTTTTGAGGGCGTGTTGTTTGCTGGACAATTGGTTGAATGTTAGCAACTTGGTTGTTGTTTGGCCTAGGAGCACTTAGGACTACCTTAGCATCTACTACACCACCATTTGTCATGTTCTTGTTCTTATCCCAAACATGAGGCTTCTCATTTGAACTAGTTGATGTCTGATTGTCTTTGTAAGCTTGAGTATTTCCCTATAAGATTAGAGCTCTCTTGATGTGAAGATCTCTAGGGACAAGCTCATCATAAGATGTGTTGAATTGCATTTTTAAGTGGAAGGATGGATCCAGATCTAGATTTTCTATGATGATCCCCACTTGTTGTTCATCGGGAAGAGGCCATTTGCTCTTAGTAGCTCTTTGTCTCCACCATTGTAAGAAATTACTGAAAGTTTCTCCTTTGTTTTATTTGAGAATATACAATTCTTCTAGGCTTACATCCATGTCAAGGTTAAAGGAGAAGTGAACAATGAATTTATTAGTAATTTCTTGAAAAAAAATTATACTGGGGGGCCATTGAGAAAACCAATCCATGGTAGGACTTGTTAGACTTTGGGTGAAGAGGCATATTAAATAAGAATCATTGTAAGCAACCTCAATACACATAATGCTAAATTCTTTGACATGTTTCATAAGACTTCCTCTCCATTTATTTTTATCGAATTTGGGGATTTCAAAGTTGGGAGGGAATGGTACCATTGCAATGTTTTGGTCAAATAGATAGGGACATAGGTTTTATGTATGGGGCTTCTTTGTCTTTCCCATCTAAAGGTCTTGCATTTCTTGTGACAACACCTTAAGTTGTGATGCTAAATAGTCTTGTGAGTTTGGTGGAGGAACATATGTTGGGATGATGGATGAGTTCTAATATGATAAGGTGATGTATGGGACATAAGGTGGTGTGAGATTCTATGAAAGTGATTGAGGTGTTGATGTATATGTTCCTAAAATGTTTGTATTGACAATGTTTTGTTGAGGGTTATAATAGGAACTTTGTTGTTGTTGTTGTTGTTGTTGTGCATACTGCTGAGCTAGTAAGGCTTGTTCTTGAGCTTTTTGTTGGGCTTGTTGTTGTGCTAATGCTTCTTGCTATGGTTGATGTTGTTGTTGTGCTAAGGCTGCTTTTTTTTGTTGTTGCTATTGTTGTTTTGCTGTTAAGGCTTCTCCTTGTTTTTGCTAATGTTGTTGTTGTGTAGCTAAGGTTGCTTGTTGTTGTTGTTGTTGCTATTCTATGGCTTGTTGATAATATTTGTGTGGTTTGTTTAGAGCTAAGACATGTGCTTGCAATGTAGGACCAAGTGTTTGTTGGGACATATGTGATGGGTTTTGGGTGGTGATGTTTTGTGTGGGTAGTGGATTATTGATGAGAGGTTGGGAGTTCCCTTGGTTCAACATTCCTTGTAAGATAGTGGATTGGGGTGGAGGAATCTAAGCTTGAGGTCCCATTTGATTTTGCATGACTTGGGGGACAAATAGAAAAGACGAGGATGGCATCATAATATTTTGTGAAGTTAAGGGCATATTAGGATATTGGGTCCATTGATTGAAAGGGTTCCCTTGAACAATGTTTTGGTGATTCCCTTGTGTTTGAGATGTGTTCAAGGTATTACCTTGGTTGATGGGGTTTGTGACCAAGGGATTGTTTTGATGTGGGTTGATGATGGATGGGATAGATGTGTTTTGAACCATCATTGTATTTTATGTATCCATGGAAGGATTGGATAAAGATGTCCCATGTGGTGTTAAAGGCTGATTTTCCATGAGGGTATTTCCTTTCCCTTTTGGGTCTAGTTGATCCACACTACCTTGTGCAATGTTGGGAATACTTGTGGTACTTGCAGGTATGGATGAAGAGGGGTGTCCTCAATATGTTAAAGTTGTGGTGGAGTAATGAAGTGTAAGTGGTTTATATGGATATTTGGGATCTTTAGGAATGGGAGGAGCGCCAAAAGTTGGTGTCCAAGTGGTTGTTTAGGATGGAGGATTAGTTTCAAGGGTACCCACAAGTATGCTTCTTTCAAATGAAAGAGTATGACCAAAGTACTTAGCAAGACTAGCTGCAATACTAGGTGTTGATGTTTGATTTAGCCCTAGGGATGGAGTGGTTGGAAAAGTGGATGATGTCAAGCCTTGTGTCAATGATTGTGCAAAAAAAGATGGGAAGTTAGGGACTATGTTCTCTAAGGCTTGATGCTCCATGATTTCTTCCCTAGTAAGTCCAGATGGATTGTTCATGATGTATTCTATCTCATATGGCCCTAATAGTGATGAAGGTTATTGTGATGGAGTAACGTGACTTCTCAGAGAAAATTCTAGAGGATTTGGATCACTTGAGGTAAATGTGAGTTTGGTTTTCTTCACGATTCTCTTTTGTTGTAATCTCGTTTTTACCATAAATTTTGGGTCAGCTCTGGGAGAGTTATGTTGTGATTTGTAATGTTTAAACTCTTTAGTTAACTCAAATTCAGGTAAAAGGGATGCTCTAAGTCTTTTTGGATCAATGGTGATAATGGGAGATGAAAATATGAATGATGTGGGGAGTGATCTTTGCAAACATTTTGGGACAACACTTTTGACTTAAGTTTGAATTTTTGATTTTTGGATGAAGGATGTTGATGAACTTGGAAATATTTAGGGTAGACTCATGACAGTCAAGATGAACTAGTTCAAAGATGATAACTAACTTAGCCAAATTTATGGAAAAGGATTCATTTCACATCCAAAATAACTAAGTTAGGGGTTGATTTGATAGATGTTTTAAGTCAAAAAGATGGTGTATTCAAAATTTTTGTAAATTTTGGTGAAGTGAGGTTTGGAAATTGATGAAGGGGTGACTGAAATGTTTGACCCAATGTTGAATTAGAGTGAACCTTTATTTGATAAGACCAAGGTAGTGAGAAACATGCTATACCTCTAAAGATTTCAAATCCTAAAGACCCAATGTTTTAGATAGGTCCATTATCATGAAAAAGACTTGGGTTTTGACCGATAAAAGAACATGTATAATTATGGATTGTTCCTTGAAATATGTTTGTAAAAGTTGTATACAATCTTTGTTCTATTTTGGTAAGTTCCAAAAGGTAATTTTCTGAGAGATTTTGGAGTAAGATGCATAAGTTTGAAATGACGACCTGTAGACTTTCTCTTAGGGATTTTGATTTTATGTGAGATCATTTAGGGAATCCTAAGATTTAAAATACCAATGTTTTGACTTAAATGAGGGGTTCATATTGAGCATACATGTCTAGATTATTCAATGGGATAAGTCTATAAAACCTTGTTGTCAATTTTTTCCTATTTCAGTACTGTTTCTGGATGTGTCTTCTAATGTACTTTGAACTATGATGTCTAAGTTTGAAATAGCGACATGTAGACCTTCTCTTAGGGATTTTGATTTTACATGAGATCATTTAGAGAAGTTAATAAAGAGGGTATTTATTTACATGCGAGTGGTGGTAATATGGGTCTTCTAGCCATAATATTTGCTTGTTCCTCTCCTTCATCTAATACTATTTTTGTGTTTCTCCACTGAATGGATGTTTCTTTAGTTTCAAAAGTGAAGCTTCTCAAACTACTAATTATATCAGTTTATTCTCTGTTAATGAGTTCAAATTTTGGTTGAATGATAGCACCTTCAAGGTTGCGTTGTTTAATGGGAGTGATCGGTCTCCAAATAATCATGTGGGGTTCAATTGTGTTAATTTATCTTGCTTAAGTGAATTTATTTTACCAAAAACACTTGTCTTGATTAAGTTCAAACTAGATGTCTATGCCAAAAACATCATAAATTTCACAAAGTCCTTTTTGTGAAAAGGATAAAGTTCAAGCCATAGTTTCTTATGTTAACTTTGGGAAATGTGGATTGAGATATAAACCAAAATACTTAGAAGCCTTTAAGAATAAATTCTAAAGACAAGCATTAATATCAAGGTTTTGTCAAAGGGTATCCATATTTAGACCAAAGGGTTTGAAATTTTGAAAAATACTTTGTTGATGTTTGTTTGTAATGTTTTGGAACCAAGAAAAGTATTAAACTGACTCACAAGCATTTACAACCTTAGGTTCAGAAGATACTACTTGTTGAATCCCCACTTGGATTTCTCCAAACACTAAGACAATACAAATAGATAGAGATTTGGAAACACTAGCTCCCCTCCATGACATAGATTTCTTGGGACCACCAAATATCAAATCTTGAAGACCTAAAGATCCTAAGGATTTTCCTATTTTGAAAATTGAATAGTAAAATGTGGGGTGACTATAGAACAACCATTCTTGCACCAGCAAGCATAAAGGCTTTTGGCTTCTAAACAAGTGGCATGTAATAAGGGCTTCCATACAATGTGGCCATAAACACGGCAATATTAACTCAAGATTATGGTCAATTAGGAGGCCTCCCTGTCTCTTCCTAAGAAGATATTTTGACATATCACATAGATACTAAGGGTGACACTTGTCAGTATGACACATCTACACCTATTTCTTATGACTTTCATCACAAACATGTTATTTATATAGCGGCTTGAAAGAGCTTGGATTTAGCTTGTTTTCTCTTAGGTCGTTCCCTCCTTTCAAAGTGGGGAGGAAGGCCCTATAAAGATAAAAAATAGAAAGGAATTATGTTTGTAGTTCGTTCATACAAGTTTTCATGCAACAAGGAGAGAAAACACACCACACCTTTTCCCTACACTAGCATGGGGTTCATTTTTAATCCAATTTGAAAGATGTAGGTGATTATAGAAAGTGTTAAGGAATGTTTTGGTTTCTCAAGATTGTTGAGTGATGTGAGAGAATTGCATACACATTCAATAACAAATATGTAAATAGAAAAATAGTAAAAAATCATTAATTTTAACCCCTAAAGCTAATATGAATTCATTTTATGCACCAAATGAAATGTTAAGTTGTTTTTTCCAATTTTAAACCCAAGGAAAATGAAGTGAGGGTTCAATTTTAGTCCTGTTTGAGCATTCTTTTTAAGACCCAACTGAAAATTAGTGTGGTCCTAGAACATAAAATGAAAATCATGAAAAATGGGTTATAATTGCACCAAAAAGCATAAAAATTCTTGTTACAATTATAAGACCAAAAGATAAGAATGCTTCTTCACTTTTCATTTTATCATCCAACCTACAAAACCTAGTTAGCCTAACAACTAGAACAATGTTAGAAGCATGCTAGTAATCTGATGAAGCGAAGAAATTAAAACACATGCTAAAAATGATCGTCAATTTTCTTACCAGAGTTGGGCGTTGCTATTCAAAATAGAATCACTCTAGTGAACTTGGGTGTCACTCTACAGGAAAAAAAGTGATGACAATAGCATAGCTATTTGGGGAGTATCATAGTTTGCAAATTTCAATACCTCTAAATGTAATTAGCGTCACCATTTAGTTTAATTAGCATCCAGTTATTAAATAAGCATCTTTGTTTTAGATAACAATAGCCTCACTATATGGCGACGCCCAACAAAGGCATCACTAAAATTCTTTTGGAAATCGTTGTATCTTGCAAAAAATAGAAAAAAATAGAATTTGAGATAGAAATTGATTAAATTTGATCAGCTATTCCCTCCTTCTAGTGCTAGAATATGATTGATGGATTAGTATGGGATGATTATGCTTGATCCATGAAGAATTGAAGCATAATGAAGCCACTACCATCAAATCTCAATAGGATCATTCAAATAAAAGTTAAACTAAACATTTATTAAAACTGAACATTCCAAACTACAAAAGCTCTAAAATTTCTATTCTAATCCATTAAAAACTTAGATCCCATTGTGGGAGTGGTGTCACATTGATGTGGAATGACACACCTTTTCCAATCTTGTGGATAAATGAGCTTTCCCCAGTTAGTTTTATTAAAGAAAACTGATGGAACGATTGTGAGATGTGTATGAAAACATGATTTTAATCTAAATGAGCATGATGCAAGCTAGATTAATATGATTTTATACTAAATGATGAAGATATACAAATGCTAAGCTAATTCTAAATGGATTCTAACCTAAAATATCCAAACCCTAATTAATTAAAAAATCTAAATGGATGGATTATGTGATCATGGAAGCCATTAATGGAATCTCAAAGATAATTAATTCAATTAAAATAAACAAAAAGATACTAAATGTGTGCTAAATATGAGTGTGAGTGTGAGTGATTTTAATAGCATAACTCTGATGTTAAAAAATGGATCCATTTGTCTCCAAATAGTGACCTAATTATAGGAGAGCAAATGAGAAATGGAGGGTTGAGATTGAAAAATCTAATCAATGGTCAAGGATGGAAGAAATTGGAGGCATGGATCATGGATTCTCATCAATAGATGAGAATGCAAGATGAGATTTAATAAAGGGTTCACATTCCTTCAAACACACTTTCAACTTGTCCAGGAGGTCATAAGTCAACTTGCACAAAAGGTCACAAGTTAACTTGCTCAAGAAGCTAAGTTTGTTGAGAAAAAAAGGAATATTCCCCTTTTTCAAATGAGCAAGGAAAGAGAACATTCCTTGAATATTCTTATTGGTGAGGGAAAATGGTAATTTAGTTAATTAAAACTAAATTAAATTATGAAAAAGGGGAAGGAATATTCCATGGGAATATTCCTTTTGGAGGAATGCACAAAGGAGGTGATGCATGAGCATCCTTGGTTCTTGGCAATTTTGCATCAACCAAAAATATTTTCATTTAGTTTTGTTCTTGTTCAGTTCTTGTTTAGTTCAAGTTGGTGGATTCATCATATTTGCTCACCAAACCTTGTGGAACTATATTTACATCGTGGACATGTTCATTTTCCTTATTCCAAGATTTGAGCATGATTTGATCTTTTTCGGGCAAGTTATTGCTTTCGAATTTAGTGGCAATTTCTTGAACTGGCACCACAATAATTTTCTAAACTTACAGTTAGTTTGATTGCTTTTGGATCTTTCCCATAACTTGCAGATCCTTATGGTGTGTTTTGAATTTTTCTGTGGAGTGTCCCCAACCTTTATTATTGGTCCATAGTTCATCCTATGAATTCACCATGGAAAAATTCAAATTTGAGGCCGACCTATTTCATGCGCACATTACATTTTATTTCATTGGAGATTGTAATGATCTTTAGCAGACGTGGAAGATTTTAAATCTGCGAATATGATATAAATCTTGTAATAGATCATTAGGAAGGTAGGGAATGATAAGTAGATAAGTTTTGGATTCTATTTGTAAGATTTTTTCTCTCATTAAGGAGCATATAAGAATATTGTAAGTTGAGCATGTTGTATTAGGCCTGCGAGCTAAATTTGTAAGCCCAGATGTTGCCAACCAAATGTAATCAAAATTTCTATTAATAAGAATGTTTGAATCTACATTTTCCTCTGATTTATGTGTTTCTTATGTTGTGTGACTCTTTTTGCATGGTCTGGATTGTCCTTTTTGAGGACCCTCCTACCATGGCTACACTAGATTGGTATCAGAGTGAGGTTCAATCAGTGAGAGATCATCAAGATTCATGGAGTCATGTTGAAGATTTTTTGTAGGGTGGTGGATTGAGGATCTGACCTACAACTGCAGAGGACTTGTGTAAATATGGTGGTAAGAAGAAATGGTAGAGGAAATGGAGCACGTGGAAATGCAAACCTAGCTATGATGGAGATGTTGAGAGGAATTGTTGCTAGATTAGATGTAGTTGAAATGACCCAGAGGAGAGGTCTACGACTTGATATGTGAGTGATGAAGAGGTAGAAGTATAGAAAGAAAGAGAAAGAGAAAATCAACCTGGCCTAGATCAGGGAGAAGAGAGGTTCATAAGAGCCCTAACTAGAGCAAAAACCAAACCACATTTCAATCCACCTAAAATTTGAAGTAGGAGTCAAGTGTGACATAGTATACTAAGGATTTATAAAAGTTGAATATCATATCCAGACATTCAGAGGATGAGATTGAGCAAGTAGCTAGATATGTGAATGGCTTGAGGTCATCTATATAGGATGAGATCAATTTGATCAAGTTGCAGAGTGTGGAAGAGGCATATCAATGTGCCCTAAAAGAAAAAGAGAAGTTGAATAAAAGACATGAGCAAAGACAGAGAGGAAGAGGTGGAATATTTTAGAGAGGATGAACTTTTACAAGAGGAAGAGGATCTTTTGTAGATTAGAATAAAGACAAGGAAGTTAGTAAGAATGATAATTCATACCATAGAGGTGATGGAAGCTCTTACCGGAGAGGATGATATGGTGGTTACCTAAATGAGAGTTATAGAAAAGATGATAGAGGATAGGAGAAAAGAGTATTTAGGGGTATGTAAGAGTGAATTTTCATCCCCTATGCAAATTCTTTTTTTTCCCTTATCCACTTTAGAAAACTAAGTTCAGAGGCTTAATTCCACTTATGACCATTGTTGGTGGCCCACTTGGTGCCTATTTTGAGTGTCGGTGGGGGCGTTTCTATCAAGGATTCCCACGCAGTGCACTTACGTCCCTCGAAGATTCCTATGGTTGAACCTATAGAGGCATTACACTTCTCATTGGCAATGAAGCTATAATGCCCCCTTCGGCCAACTGACTCAAATATGGTTTTTTTCTTCCTCCCTTCTTCATATTTAGTCCTTCAACAAGCATTTCAACTCTTCAATAGATCAAGTCTTCATTCTTGGACACTTCAAGCTTCCATACTCACACTTTTGCATGCATTCTCATTCACTCTAAGCATTTAAGCATTCCATTGTAGCCAAAGCTTCACTTTGTCACTTCAGTAGAGCACAATTGGGACCGCACCATTGCAAAAGAGGCTTGATTTCCTCTCATTTCTCCCCCAAGAATCCTTGAGTGCTCTTGGTGGAGGTGGTAAGCTTCCCTCTCCTCTCCTATATCACTTTGTTAAGTAGCATAGTACTACTTTGTAGTGTTTGCATTCTCTTTACTACACTATTTCTTTATCTTGTTTCCTTGGGTGTTCGTGGAGGTGGAAACACCTATATGGGGGTCTAACTGAGGAAATCCCCTATACAGACACCCAAAATTTTCCTTCTTGCTATGTGCAGGTGTGTGTGTTGTGAGGAAGATCAACTGGTGAAAAAATTCCTTGGTGAGATCCTTCTTACCCTTCTCACACTTGCTTTTCTACTTTATAAAATTAGAGAATACTTCATTTATTTACTTGTTTCATTCTGGCCTTTTAGTTGAGTAAGTAGGTCATTAGTCATTTTGGTTAGTTCAACCTTGTCTCTACTATTGTTTGGCCATATCGACTACAACACACTTTAGAGATGCCAGTGTGTCGCGCTGTCATCTAGAGACCGCACTAACATCCTCAGGCAAAGAGCTCCCTAAGGTGCAGAGTTGAACCTAGAAATTGACTCGCCTAGCCCAACCTTAGAACTCAAGATTGTAGAGTGATTGTAGGACCTCATAATCCTTATCATTCTCATCCTCATATCCTATGTGTTATACTTAGCTGAGGTAAGTTAAGGTAGCCTCTTACAACTTGACCCTCTGTGACCTGGGTTCTTGCACACGGTGGTCCCCCTCTCATTTTTGGTGAACCCAATGTGAACCAATGTCTATTCATTTAATAGTGTTGGAACTTCGCTCGAATATTTCATGATTGTTGTGTTCTTGAGTGTTGTGAAAATTTATGAGCATCACAGTCCAATCCACAACTTTTGGGCATATCGTGAGAAGTGTACAACACCTCTTGATGGATAGGACAAAGGTCTCACTTGGTCTCTCTACATGCCTTTTCTTTGGTCCTACCATTAGTTTGGATGTGCATGAGCAGTTATCAAGGAATGAGATGGGATTCATTGATGAAACCGATCACATTCCCATGCCTATCGCTCCTTAGCCTGTTCCCCTTTCTCCCACATAGGGACCTGTTCCTTTGCCTGAAATGACTATAGTGGACATTCCTAGGGTTGAGCAGGAAACTCTTGTCCCTTCGTAAACTCCGGCCTCTAACTCCAAGAGTTGCATAAACTATTTTGTATGTAAATGCAAGCGTCGATGAAAGGCTCTCTTGGCCGAGTAGGACAATTCATAATAGAAGGAGGAAGGAATGACCACTCCTACTTTAGGACCTCCTGTAATGTCTGCTTCCTCCCTTCCTTCTGCTTCTCTCTAGCCTGGTCCACTCCCAACTTCCATTGCAAGCATGAATGCGCCTAACCCAAAATGGGTGCAAGTGTTCATCACTCCTTTGACAGATCCCCCTTTACTGATGTCCATTCTAGATATTCAACCCTTCCTAAAGTCCATGGATATGGTCAATACCTCAGTCATATCCGTTGTGGTTATTTCTTCCTCTTCCTCTACACCCCTAGCTTAGTATGTGGGGAGTTCATCTCCTCCAACGAAGAAAGAGGTGGAGGCCGATCCTTCTAGTAATGAAGGGAATAAGAGGAGTCCACCTTCCTCACAAGGTGGTCTTGTGTTGACTTGTTATGTCCTTGTAACAGAACTAGTCTTGACTTCACCTAAGTTTGTCATTGCTCCCAAGTCATTCAACAAGCTTAGCAATGAATCTCCTACACATCTTGTCTTGTCTGCTGAAGTAAGACATGGTGTTCCTATGGGGTGCATTTTTAACTCTATGGATGAGGTTCCAACCTTCTTAGTGATATTTGTGAAATTGCTGACTTTGATTCCATAGGAGCTCAGTGGAGAGGACCTTGAGGGGCCCTCTTCCTCGACCCTTGTTGCGGGAGGGTTGGATGCTCCTCCTCTTAACATCCCACCATTGTAGGGTCATCCTCCTTCCCCTTATGAGGATTTAGATTGGGAAGTGGATGACCTCCTGGCTAATCAATGTTAGGAGGAGGCCCTTTCTTGATCTTGTGTGTGTGTGTTTTGTGATGTGTTCCCCCTGTGCTTGTGCTATGTGTGCCTAGATGACCCTCGTCACCCCTATTGGTGCATGGATACAGGCGTGTTTTTTGTGTCATAAAGATTCTTCTATTTGTATCATCATTATTCCATGTTTGTGCTTGATTTTTAATAAATTGGGGATGATGCAAAGCATTGGGGGCATTTAGGCTTCCCTTCCATGTTGAACAATTTTTTAATTTTTACTTTGTTTTCCATGCATTCTTCCTGATCTCATTGGGGATTGATGATCTTTTTCCTTGCATTGCAGTTACCTATTATTATATGAGCTCAGAAAGATATAACCCCACTAAACTAGATCCCCCAATGTCCTTCATTTTTATTTTTCTTTTCTCTTTTGCTTTCTCTTTATCTTTGTCTCTTCTTTGCTTGAGTTGTACCTACTAGGTATGACAATTCTCTTCTTCAACACTTCAATTTTCAGAAAATGAATTCATTTCCAAACAAATATTTTCTTGAGTGTCTTCACAAAATTTTCCTTAGAATCACATTCTCAACTTGGAACCCTAATGGGATATGTTTCCTTCTTCATGGGTTAGTAAAGAAAGGACTTGAATACCTTCCTCCAAAGTGGGAGTAGCTTTTATTTCCCCTCGTGCAAGGGCATATCCTTTCTTTCGAATTCCTTGATGAAGTAAACATCTCTTGAAAGGATCCCTTGATGAAAAATCACTCTAAGAAGAAAAGTTGCTTTTGAATTGTGTGTCCCTTGAGTGGAACCCCTTTCTTCCTCACGGCAGGTCCCCAAGGGACCCTTCTTTTAGAGCCTCTATTTTGAATGGAATTCTTTCACATCTAGCCTGGGGGAAGCCCAACTAGACTCATTCCTTTTTCCCTTTTGCATCTAGCTCGGGGGCAGCTTGACTAGACCTTACCTTTCAAATAGTGTGTCCCTTGAGTGGACCCCTCTCCTTTTGAAGGGTTCTTAAGGGACTCCTTTGAAATTTTTACTTATTGACGGTCTGCGTGATTGACTACTTTTGACATGTCCTATCTACAAGCAGACGTGTCACTGCTTCCTGACTCTATGGAGTTTGCTTTCTGAAGTTTCTCCATGCGAGAGATCTTGGGGGATACCTCCTTGGAAGACCGATAACTTGCAGGGTGATTTCCTTTGAGCTTCCTCCATGTGAGAGATCTTGGAGGTGGCTCCCCTGTAGGACTGAGAACCTATAGGGTGCTTCTTATGGTGTTCTTCATGCTTGAGTTCATGGAGAATACCTTCCTTGTAGGATTGAGAACCTGTAGGGAACTTCTTTGGGTGTTCTTCATGCTTTATTTCATTGAGAATACCTTCCCTGAAGGACTGAGAGCCTATAGGGCACTTCTTTTGGTATTCTTCATGCTTGAGTTTGTGGAGAATACCTTCCCTATAGAAATGAAAGCCTATAGGGTGCTTCCTTTGGTACTCTTCATGCTTGAGTTCATGGAGAATACCTTACTTGTAGGATCGAGAACCTATAGGGCACTTCCTTGGGGCTTCCTTCATGTGAGAGATCTTGGGGGTTGCCTCCTTGCAAGTCTGTGGGCCTATAAGGCACTTTCTTTTTTCCAACTTCATAGTTTCAAGTAGCTATGGAGTCCTTTTATTTTCTTGCACCTTTGGGTATGCCAGACTGAGTACTACTTTCTTGATAGTTCAGGTATACTTTTCTAACTCTACTCTTTTCTTGATCTACTTTATCAAGCACTCATTAGTACTCGTGCTCCCTAAAGTGGGGGAAAAATGTATAAGAGTGGATTTGCATCCCCTATGCAAATCCATTTTTTTCCCTTATCCACTTTAGAAAACCAAGTTCAGAGACTTAATTCCACTTAAGCCTAATGTTGGAAGTCCACTTGGCACCTATTTTGAGTATCGCTGGGGGCGTTTCTGTTGGGGACACCCATGCGGCATGCAAACATTTGTGTGGTGTGCTTACATCCCTAGGAGATTCCTGTGGCTAAACCTACAGAGGAATTACACTTCTCATTGGTGGTGAAGTTGTAATGCCCCCTTTGGCCAATTGACCCGAATATGGAAATTTTCTTCCTCCCTTCTTCATATTCAATCCTTCAACAAGAATTTCAACTCTTCAATAGATCAAGCCTTCATTCCTACACACTTCAAGCTTCCATACTCACACTTTTACATCCATTCTCATTGACTCTAAGCATTCAAGCATTCCATTGTAGCCAAAGCTTCACTCCATCACTTTGGTAGAGCACGTTTGGGACCATGCCATTGCATTAGAGGCTTGAGTTCCTCTCATTTCTCCCCCAAGCAGCCTTGAGTGCTCTTGGTGGAGGTGGTAAGCTTCCCTCTCCTCTCCTCTATCACTTGGTTGAGTAGTGTAGTACTGCTTTGTAGTGTTTTCATTCTTTTTACTACACTATTTCTTTATCTCATTTCCTTGGATGTCCATGGAGGTGGAAACACCTAAATGATGGTTTGACTAAGGTAGGCCCCTATACAGCCACCCAACATTTTCCCTCGTGTTGTGTGTAGGTGTGCATGTTGTGAGGAAGATCTACTCGGGAATGAATTCCTTGGTGAGATCCTTCTTACCCTTCTTACACTTTCTTTTCTACTTTATAACATTAGAGAATACTTCATTTATTTACTTGTTTCATTCTGGCCTTTTAGTTGAGTAGCTAGGACATTAGTCATTTTGGTGAGTTCAACCTTGTCTTTGTTATTTTTTGGTTTTACGGACTACAATGCACTTTAGAGATGCCAACACATCGCATTGTCATCCAGAGACTAGATTGAAGTCCTCAGGCAGAGAGCTCCCTGAGGTGCAGAGTTGAACCTAGAAATCGACTCGCTTAGCCCCACCTGAGAGCTTGGGATTGTAGAGTGCTTGTAGGAACTCATAATCCTCATCATTCTCATCCTCATACCCTACATGTTATACTTATCTAAGGTAACTTAGGGAAGCCTCTCACATCTTGACCCTCTGTGACCTGGGGTCTTGCACGCAGTGGTTCCCATCTCACTTGTTTTAAGTGTGGTGGAGGACATAGAGCATTTGGATGTAATTAGGGAGAGACAAGAAGAAAGAAAAAGAATAGTAGAAGAACAACCTTTGTTGAGGAGGATCATGATGGATCATCTAACAAACTAGAAGATGGAGAAGTGTTGGTGAATAGAAAAGTATTGTGTCAAAGTGAGATGGAGCAGGAATCATTGTAGAGAAAGAATTTGTTTCAAACCAGATGCAAGGAAACTGGTAAATTTTACAAAGTGATTATTGATAGTGGAAGCTTAGAGAACTTGGTTTCTGAAGAAATGGTAACTAAATTTATTTTGGAAAGATTGAAACACCTAAAGCCCTATCAGATAGCATGGATTCAAGATGAGCACAAGATACTGGTAATTGAACAATGTTTGATGAAATTGAGGATAGGAATTACCATGATGAAGCTTTGTGTGATATCATACCTATGGATGTATGTCATGTTTTGTTGGGAAGACCTTGGCAGTATTATAGATAGGTTATTCATGATGGAAAGAAGAATACATATACTATTGTTGCTAATGGGATGAAGTAGAATTTGTTGCCATTGGAGGATGTTCCTAAAGTTGAGGTTTGCATGAGTGCTATAATTTGTTTGGTTGATGGAAGGATATTTCTGGATGGATTGAGACATGAAAACATGTGTTATGCCTTGGTTCCTAAGAAGGTTGAAGACTTGAAGCATGTAGAAGAACAACTGGAGGAGATAAAGGAATTGCTGACAAAATATGAAGAGATCATTTCAAATAATGTACCTGATGGATTGCCACCTTTGAGGAGTAGTAGTCATTGCGTGGATCTAATTCCTGGAGCTAGTTTACCTAATAAAGCAACACACCAATGAAACCAATAGAAAATGAAGAGTTGAATAGACAAGTGCAAGAGTTTTTGAGGAAGGGTTTGATTAGAGAAAGCTTAAATCCTTGTGCAGTACTTGTTTTGCTAGCACCTAAGAAGGATGGAGAATGGAGGATGTGTATAGACTCTAGAGCCATAAACAAGATCACAGTGAAGTATAGATTTCCTTTGTCTCGAATGGATGACATTATAGATTGTTTGAGTGAAGCTAAATACTTTACAAAGATAGATTTTAAGAGTGGATATCATTAGATCAAAATTAGAGAAGGGAATGAATGGAAAACAACATTCAAGACAAATGAAGGATTGTATGAGTGGTTGGTGATGCCTTTTGGACTAACAAATGCATCGAGTACTTTCAAGAGGTTGATGAATGATGTATTAAAGAAATTCTTAGGTAATTTTGTGATTGTTTACTTGGATGACATCTTGATTTTTAGTAAGACTAGAGAAGAACATTTGTTGCATATAAGACAAGTTTTACAGAGGTTGAGAGAAGAGCAGTTGCTGATAAACATTAAGAAGTGTAGTTTCATTAAGGAAGAATTGGTATATATGGGATTTGTGATATCTATGGATGGATTGAAGATGGATCTTGAGAAGGTAAGATCAATTATTGAGTGGCCTACACCAGAAAGCATCTGAGAGGTAAGATCATTTCATGGATTGGCTAGTTTCTACCGGGAGTTCATTAGGAATTTTAGTTCTATTTGCGACCCTATGACAAAGACGATGAGAGGAGATAAGAAGGATTTCAGGTGGACATCTAGAGCAGACTAAAGTTTTGATTTGTTGAAACAAAAGGTGACTAAGCAACTTGTGTTGGATTTACTAGACTTTAATAAGGTATTTTAGGTAGACAGTGATGCAAGTGGAAATGCAATTGGAGCAGTATTAAGTCAAGAAGGGTGACCCATAGCTTATTTCAGTGAGAAATTGAATGATGCTAGGAGAAGGTATTCAGTGTATGACTAGGAGTTTTATGCCATAGTTCAAGCCTTGAAGAAGTGGAGACATTACTTGTTCCCTAAGGAGTTTTTGTTGAATACAAATCATCAAGCATTGCAATATTTGAACTGTCAAGGTAAGTTGAATCAGAGACACATGAGATGGGTAGAATTATTGTAGAGCTATACTTTTATTTTGAAACATAGGAGTGGAAAGTAAAATAGAGTTGTTGATGCCTTGAGTAGGAGAAGGAATTTACTGGCAGAGATGAGAGTGGAAGTATTAGGTTTTGATGAATTGAAGAACTTGTATGGAGAAGACCCAGATTTTGCATAACCTTGGAGAGATTGTAAAGAACTAGTCTTTGAGGATAGGAGTTAGTGGTTGGATTATTTCATTCAGGAGGATATGTTATTTAGAGGGAATCAATTGTGTATAACCTAGAGTTCAATTAGGGATAACTTGGTGAAATAAAAACATAGTGGATGATTGTTAGGACACTTTGGGATTGATAAGATAGTAGCATTGGTCAGTGAGCATTACTTTTGGCCATAGATTCATAAGGATGTTAGGAGATTTGTGCAGAGTTTCATAGTTTGTCAAGTTGCAAAAGGGAGTAGTCATAATGTTGGATTGTATAAGCCTTTGACAGTTTCAGAGAGACCTTGGGAGGATATCAACATGGATTTCATACTTGGTTTTCCAAAGACACTAAGAGGTAATGATTCTATATTTGTGGTGGTGGATAGATTTTCTAAAATGGTGCATTTCATACCTTGTAAGAAGACAATAGATGCAGTACATGTAGCAAACTTTTTTTTCAAGGAAGTGGTCAGATTGAATGGATTACCTAGGAGTATTGTTTTAGACAGAGATACAAAATTTGTTAGTTTGGAAGAAGTTAAAGGCAGATCTAAAGTTTAGTTCTACTTTTCACCCACAAAATGATGGACAAAAAAAGGTAGTAAACATGAGTTTGGGGAGTTTGTTGAGATGTTTGGTTGGAGGGAAGATAGAAAGTTGGGATTTAGTCCTTGCACAAGTAGATTTTTCTTACAATAATTTAGTGAACAAGAGTACAGGAAATACACCTTTTGAGATTATTACTAGAGTTCATCCTAGAGGTATATCAGAGTTGAGATACATCAGTATGGAAGATAAAAGGAGTGCAGAAGTAGAGGAAGGGGATGGACTTAGGTAGGCCAACTTAACTACTCATTGCCTTGTCTATGCTATTGCTTACTATTATGCTTTGATAGATTTTTTTCCAAGAATCCACAATTTGTTGGAAAGCACCTTTTTTAGGCTTTTAGCCATAACAGGAAGGAAGTGCACTATTTGATGAAATTATCTGGTAGAAATGTATGGAAAATGTGGTAGCATAGAAAAGGTGGTGAGTTGTTTGAAAAAATTCCTCAAATAAATTGGGTCTCATGGTGATGGAATGGCATTCCATCACCATGAGACCACATTTCTTTGAGAAGTTTTTTCAAACTACTCATTGCCTTGTCTATGCTATTGATTACTATTATGTTTTGACATATTTCTTTCCAAGAATCCATAGTTTGTTGGAAAGCACCTTTTTTAGGATTTTAGCCATAGTAGCAAGGAAGTGAATTGTTTGATAAAATGATTTGGTAGACATGTATGGAAAATGTGGTAGCATAGAAAAGGTGGTGATATGTTTGCAAAAATTTCTCAAAGAAATGTTGTCTCATGGTGATGGACATGACCATGAGACCACATTTGTTCGAGGCATTTTAAAAAAAAAAATCATTGCCTTGTCTATGCTATTGCTTACTATTATTATTTCATATATTTTTTCCAAGCATCCATAGCATAGAAAAGGTAGTGAGCTGTTTGAAAAAATTCCTTAATATAAAGTGGTCTCATGGAATTACATGACAAACAAATGAAATTGGTAGCTACTCCTAGTTATTACTTATGCTATGTGAAGTAATTGCATCACTGCTTATGTTGACTTTCTAAAGTACTATATTGTAATTGAAATTTTGTCACCTATCAACATCTATTTATTAGTTATGAATGTGAATTAATGCTTTGAGTTTGAAAGATGTGCAATGCAATGCAATCAACAATATGAATATAAACTACATGAATATATTAAGTACAATTCATTAGTTAAAATATTTATTCTATTACTTGTGTGAAGGTTTGTCCAATTCCACTGGCACTGGGAGGTGTTCCCACAAAACCTCCAATATTAGCCTATTCAACATCCAACATCAGATATTAGAATATTATTCATATAACAATGCTATTCATGTAAGTAATATTTATAATTGTTTACTAGTTACATACCTCAATGATAGATGCAATGCAATAATAAATAGGTGGAGGGCTGGTGTATCCAATATCAACACTGTGACCCTAAAATTTTATTACAATTATTAAACTAAATTAGTTAATCTTGCATTTCAAAAATGAAATTCAATGAACATGCTAACATTTACCTGAGTATCGACATTGAGAGCCTCATTCAAAATGTCATCTACTATCACCAACTCCATAGCTGCAAGCATATCCTACACACCAACCTCCTGAGTGTATGTGGGGTCATATGTACAAGCCAAACCACAAACTTGACAAGAATGCGGTGGAATCCTACCCCTCAAAGTCTCCCCTAGATGGAATTGTACTACAGGACTGACATGTTGGATGATACTTTGGGTCAAAGAGTTGATAGATTGCAAAGTATCCACCTCAACACTCTCCTTTGTGATAGAAGGGATAATGACATGCTCATGAGCCGGCCTAGTGAGAGTTCATCTCCCTTTCCATTGAGGATCCAGATGTACACCTGGTCTATCTTGTGCTAACCCTTCACCTCTCCCTTGAAAGTCCCTCATATCAAAATAGTTATGAATTTTGTTGAGGACAAACTCACAACAGAGTTTCCTCAAGAAATATTGGGGGACTTCGCTATTGTTGCACGGTGGATAGTCAAAAACCATCCACCACCTATCCCAAAAATTGTTCCTAATCCCTTGGTGGTGGCACCAATGGATAGGAAACCTATTCCAACATTAAGGTCAAGATTTTGATTTGTGCATGGGTTAGTGAATAGTGAGCACAAATCATATTTTGTATTTTTTCATCTTTTACTTCTTTATATGATAATTAATCTGCATAAAAATTCCTCCACGTCTGCCTCCTATTTTCCCAACCCCTGAATTGTTTGTTGATTGCATCTACATGTGTTAACATGTCTTGAAGTGAACTCGCACTTGTGTTCTTTCCACGGTTGAACTTATAGAATCCTTCAACCTTGTGATTAACTCCTCAATCTTTTTTTTGTTGTTTACAATTACCCCCATTAAATTTTGTTGAGCACCAAGAGGATGTTGAGGAATTGGTGGAGTTTATTGTTGTGGTTGTTGAGGATTTTGAGGAGGGTTTTGAGGTTGATTAAAATCTCCTACAAATTAAAGAAATGAATATAAAAAACAACCTAAAATTACCTATTTAACAACAAATTCACAAAAATAAACAAACAATGCTTACTTGTTTGACCTCCCTGTCGACGTGGTGGCATCCTAGAGACAAAATAACAATGATTAAATGAAGAAATTGCAACTTTTGATCCTTCCAAAATGTGAGCACACAATTGCAAGGTTCGTTGGCTGCGAGAAAGAAAAAAAACATAGTGAAAATGAAATGATATGATTTGCTTTTTTTTTTAATTTAATAAGCTATAATGCACTCACATTATAACACAAGTTCATTATAGGCTCAGTCACACTAAACCATAACGTGAGTGTGTTATAACATGCTCATGTTATAGCCTTTCAATTTTTTAAAAAAATTTGGCCACTTTTCAGCCCCCAACTTTTTAATAATATTTCTTCTGAAGATGCGTTATCTAAAAGCACAATAAAATTACACTCTAAGAGAATATGGAATGAGTTTTTTGAAGAAAAATATCTAATTGGAAGATCACAATTATTTGAAAAGTTATTTAGGCAAAAATAAATGACCCCTTGTTTTGGAGTTGTTAGGGGTTGATAATAGTAAAATGTCATCAGGTTCATTAAAGCAAATAATTGTTGAAAACTTGCAAGAATCATTGAATTGTATTGAAAACAAGAGTTGAGCTAGTGATCCAAGTGTTGCACATAGAGCATTGATGACTATAATTTCTAGTAAGAAATTATTAGATAAAATGCAATTTTTTTTTAATTACTAAATGTTTCTAGGAGAATTGTTCAAAGGTATATTGAAAAGAGAGATAAATTAGATGAAAATATTGAGAAAATTTGGGTAAAGATTTGTAGGGTTCCCCGAAAAGATAGAATTTCAAAAAATGTAAAGAAACAGGTGGTTGAATATTAGACCAACCACCCTTGTGTTTCTTCCAATAGAAGTGACACTATACAAATGATAGGTGAAGATGGTACAAAAATTTCTCAACCAAATTTTTTTATAGATACAACACAAAGTGAACTTTTTGAAGCATTCAAGCAAGAATTTTTAAATGTGAAGATTTTTCAAAGGATATTTGAGATACTATGACAATCATTTGTATGTATAAATAAAGTACGTGAAACTTCTTGTCAAAATCATGTTGAATTTGATCTACACCTACAGTCATATAAAAAAGGTATGGTAGTAAGTGATTGAAATATAGCCATCCCTAGAAGCACAACACAATTTTTTGAAGTCTCTTATATGCAAAAAAATAGAAGATTCATATGAATTCAATGTATAGTGTATAAAAAATATATGTAATGATTGTCTAAATTTGAAGAATCTTTTACAAGTTGAAAAAATTGATCATTCAATGCAAGTTATTTGGAAAAGATTTGAATATGAGAAATACTCAATGAAGTCCAAAGCGGAGGCCAAAAGAATTGTTCTCAAAGAGAGTGGATTGTCTTACAATGAAGTTATGAATAAATTTCTCAATATCATATATCCACATATCCAAAATTTTCATGGTGTAAGATGGAAAGCTAAGCAATTTTGTGACTCAAATAACTGCTTTCCACCAGCTTGTATTCTCTCTTGTATATTTCTCTAAGAAATATACATTTAGTCCTCAAACTGAGATTCAAAGTCAATATTATCATTCATAGAAAGTTGCAATCTTTGTACAATTTTTCTATAGGAATACCAAGTTACATGTAGATGGTGTACAAAGTAGCAAAGATGGCCGAATTATCATCAAATAGTTTCAATTTTATACCAATGATGATATGGGTCATGCTAGAAACTATGTAGCTCATTGTTTTAGAATGTTTTTTGAATACCTGAGATGATGTGCCATAAATGTTGAATAACATTGGATATGGTCTAATGGATGTGCTAGTAAGTGTTTATTTTTTAAATTAAATTTATTTACTTAAATTTAAAAATTAAATTGTTCAATTACTTATATAATATGTTGTGTACACATGTATACATGTATATATGTATATATCTATCATTTTCAACTAATTTAGTTTGAATGTAATTATCTGTAACTTCATAGGACAATTTAAGTTAGCAAAAGCTTTTAATTGGTTAAGCCATGAACATGCTAGATGTGACACCAAATTTTTGTGGAATTTTTATGAGAGTGTACATGGAAAAGGAGAGCACAATAGAGCAAGAGCATGTGTGAAGCGTGCAATTCGTCAACATGGACTTGTAGGTAACACCATATATGGAATAATTTAAAAAAAAAATCTATTTAAACTAAATTAAATTCTTAAACCTCTTAACCTGACAAATTTTTCCAACATGTACTTCAAGGTAATGCCATATGAAATGAAAATGAAATTGTTGAATGGTGCAAAAGTTATTTTTCCACTCACAAATCAATATACAACACGTCAATTTTGGGAAGTTAAAGGTACATAGTCAAAAATTTGTTATTTGAATTTCAAAATGTGTGTACATGATTTAATTGAATTTTCATATATATATATATATATATAATTTTTTAATCACTTGGATGTTTGTAATCTACAGATATTGATCGATCAAATCCTTATAATTGTCAAAAAATTAATGGTATTAGAAGTCTGCATCAAATCATGACAACATGAGGTAGCAAGCCTTATGCAATTAATGTGAGAGAAAAATCATGTTTTTGTGTTGATTGCATTGAGGACAATAAAAATATTGTTCGATGTGAGAATATTAGAGATGGGTATGTTTCACAATGAAAAATGAAACAATTAGTATCAATGCCTCCTTTTGAAGAAAATGATAATGTTGATGTCTACGATCCTCTATATTCAACTTATTACAAACATGTATCTAATTTAGTTGTTACAAGTATATAAATTGATTATCTTAAAATTAATTTTTATATTATACAAGTAAGTTTCAATCATGTTTATATATTTACATTTATATTTTTTTGTACTACATGGTGTGTACAAGAGATATTTTCATTATTGTTGTAGATCCTAACAATGTAGAAGGTGTAGATTACTATCTACTAAGATGTACACAACCAAAATGAAAATTGGTGGATTTGATGACCAATGGTGATGGAAAAGAGTATCCCATTGGATCAGTAGCTATTAAAGGCACATATTATCAAAAAATAAAGATAAATAAAAATGGTATTATATTTGTTGATTATATGCTAGTACAAAAGGTTCTACATTATAGTCACTTAGTTATAACAACAATACATATTTAGAAACTTTACCTAAGAGATGATGTGCCAATCAAAAGTGAAGGTTTCCTATTGAAGATCATGAAAATATTTTAGAGATAATTAAATATAGAGAGGATCTAGATTATATGTACTAAGAGCTTTAAGTTATTCAAGTTTATAGATTGTACACATGACATATATTTTTTAGATACATGATTGGATATATATTCAATTTTTTTTATAGATCTAGATATCTATATTGATTGGACATGTGACATGATTTAGAATGGGTTTTCTTCAAAGGCCTGGCCATCTATTTCTAGTTGTATTTAAATGTTCCATGTGGAATTCTTAAGTTCAAGAATCTTTGATTTCATTTACATTCAGCTCCACTTATAGGATTTATGCAATACATTTAACCTAGTGACTTTAAAAATGATTATTTTTCCTAATTTTCTTATCATCTATTTCCAATTGAATTTTTGTGTTCCATGGAATTCTTAAGTTCAAGAATATTTGATTTCAATTTTTCAACTCCACTTAATATAATGCTCATCTAGATCACTTTCTTTTCTTGCATGTAAGTTCTTATGCAATACAAAACCTATTGACTTTAAAAACTTATTTTGTCTAAATTCCTTATCATCTATTTCCAATTGCATTTGTTCCATGAAATTATTAAGTTCAAGAATATTTGATTTCATTTGTTCAACTCCACTTATAGCATCATATCTCACTTTCTTTGCTTGCATGCAAATTCTTATGTAATACAAAGCCTAATGACTTTAAATTCTTTTTTCATAAAGTTCCTTATTGAATCTATTTCCAATTGCATTTGTTCCATGGAATTCTTAAATTCAAGAAAATTTGGTTTTATTTGTTCAACTCCACTTATAGCATCATATCTCACTTTTTTTCTTGCATGTAAATTCATATGCAATACTTGAAACCTAGTGACTTTAAAAAATCATATTTCTTGAATTCCTTATCATCTATTTCTAATTGCATTTGTTTCATGGAATTCTTAAGTTCAAGAATCTTTGATTTCATTTGTTCAACTCCACTTATAACATAATATCTCACTTTCTTTGTTCAAGCATATAAATTCTTATGCAATACAAAACCTAACTTGAATTTAAATTTATTTTTTCTAAAGTTCCTTATTGAATCTATTTCCAATTGCATAAATGTTCCATGGAATTCTTAAGTTCAAGAATCTTTGATTTCTTTTGTTCAACTCCACTTATAGCATCATCTCTCACTTTCTTTGCTCAAGCATGTTTAAATTCATATGCAATACTTGAAACCTAGTGACTAAATAAATTCATTTTACCTAAAGTTCCTTATTGAATCTATCTCCAATTGCATTTGTTCCATGGAATTCTTAATTTCAATTTAATATTTTATTTTGTTTGTTCAACTCCACTTATAGCATCATCTCTCACTTTCTTTTCTCAATCATGTTTAAATTCATATGCAATACTTGAAACCTAGTGCCCAAAGTTCCTTATTGAATCTATTTACAATTGCATTTTTTCCATGTAATTCTTAAGTTCAAGAATATTTGATTTCATTTGTTCAACTCTACTTGTAGCATTATGTATCAATTTATTTGCTCAAGCATGTCTAAATTCATATGCAATGCTTGAAACCTAGTGACTAAATAAATTCATTTTTTCCTAAAGTTCCTTGTTGAATCTATTTGTAGTTGCATTTGTTCCATGGAATTCTTAAGTTTAAGAATCTTTTATTTCATTTGTTCAACTCCACTTATAGCATCATCTCTCACTTTCTTTGCTCAAGCATGTTTAAATTCATATGCAATACTTGAAACCTAGTGACTAAATAAATTAATTTTACTTAAATTTCCTTATTGAATTTGTTTCCAATTGCATTTGTTCCATGTAATTCTTAAGTTCAAGAATCTTTGATTTCATTTTTTCACCTTCACTTATAGAATCATCTCTCACTTTCTTTTCTCAAGAATGTATAAATTCATATGCAATACTTGAAACATAATGGCTAAATTTCCTTATTGAATCTATTTCCAATTGCATTTTTTCCATGTAATTCTTAAGTTCAAGAATCTTTGATTTCATTTTTTCAACTCCACTTAAAGCATCATCTCTCACTTTATTTGCTCAAGCATGTCTAAATTCATATGCAATGCTTGAAACCTAGTGACTAAATAAATCCATTTTTCCTAAAGTGTTGAATCTATTTCCAATTGCATTTGTTCCATGAAATTCTTAAGTTTAAGAATCTTTGATTTCATTTGTTCAATTCCACTTATAGCATCATCTCTCATTTTATTTACTCGAGCATGTTTAAATTCTTATGCAATACTTGAAACCTAGTGACTAAATAAATTCATTTTTCCTAAAGTTCCTTATTAAATATATTTCCAATTGCATTTGTTCCATAGAATTTTTAAGTTCAAGAATCTTTGATTTCATTTGTTCAACTCCACTTATAGCATTGAATCTCCCACTTTCTTTGCTCAAGCATGTAAATGCATATGCAATACAAAACCTAGTGACTTTAAATTCATTTTTCCTAAATTCCTTATCATCTATTTCCAATTGCATTTGTTCCATGGAATTATTAAGTTAAAGAATATTTAATTTCATTTGTTCAACTCCACTTAGAACATCATCTCTTAGGAATTGAACTAACTTACATATTTGCATTCAAATTATTTCTATTTTTTGACCTATTTAAAGACTTTCATTTATGTAATTAATTACATCAATCATTTTAAATTTGCAAAGAGCAACCATTTTAGTCCAACATTTTTATTTAGGTTCAATGCTTACAATTAATCAAAGGATGATTTGAACATTAATCAAGATTGACTTTAAAAAAATGTGTAACTCTAATTTTGATCACGAACATATTTAAGGAAAAAAAGGTACAAAATTGCTAAAAATAATAATGATGTAAACCATATAATGTATTTAATTTGTATATAATGTGACATGACAAACCATGTAATGTGATGTAAAACATAACAAGTGTTCAAACCATAATAATGTGTACACACATATAACATGACATGAAAAACCATAATGTAAAATGTATATATAATGTAACATGTAAAACAACTCAAATAGAAGGATATCTACTATGAATATATGAATATGATCCCTACCCTGATCCCTCTCTCGATCCATGTACTGATCTAGGTTGTCTCAATCCATCTTCTAATCCAAGCTATCTTGATCCCTGTCCTAATCCAACCTGTCTCGATCCATGTCTCATGCCCTATCCCAAGCCTTACACAAGTTCAAGTACATGTGATTTAATTTAATACACTTGTATATATGTAAAATTAGATCTAAAACTTACAATCTACAAGTTCAATGTGTTCCAATTTACATCAAGTAATTTAAATTTTTATTATGTAAATGCATGTCAGTTTAATAATGCATGGGATCACCATCATGCTCCAAATCTCCAAACTCTAGAGAATAACCATTTTGCTGGAAATTTTCAAATACATGATTTCAATAATGAGTTAGAACTACTTTAAAAGCAATTTTATTTAAAATATATTTACATGTAAATTTTTAGAACACAATTTATATATATAAATTATTCAAGTACCTATCATGCATCATTGAGGACTCTACCAATCCCACTAATATCATAAAAACACAAAGAAACCTTGCGGACATTTGTAGATGGTATAGTATCAGTGCCAAAAAGAAGTGAAATATATGTGCCATGAACAAGATCAGGTGGCGTAGTAACCTCAACATGATTTGGGACATGCTGAGAACCTGGACAAGCTACAAGATCAATAGAAACATGTTGCACATGGGAGCTTTTAGGATGGTGTGGAATATCCTATGAATATGACACCCATTGGTTCATATGTAGAGTAGGATGTTGAATTCTAATAAGGGTCAACACATGATCAAGAGGGATCCCATGCTCCTAATTGATGAACTAGTAAGCTGCTAGTAGATCAGTAACAGAGACTATAGACACATTATGCATAGTCATGTCACTCATATGGGAAATATATGATGGTGATGGTAGATCAAAAAAAAAATGGATCATAAGTAGTAGATGTAGCCTTAGTAGGAAGTCTAATTCGCGGCCATAATAAGTATCTACCAACACAATCAAATGGCATCTAATCAATATGTGTGGTAATGGTGGCAATACTATCAAAAATATAAGATATGGTGGAGCATGCTATTGTATCCCATGTTGCTACTAATTCCAAATGTGTTGGTAGAACCAAAAGGTTTGGACCAACTAATACCCTCTTGTTCATGGGTGGTGGCAATCTAGACCTCTATACTGAGGTTTGTTAGAAAACTTGCCTCTACCCTATCCAACATGCTTAGGAAAAGATGTGTAGTCTACATTTATTTGTAAACGAAACTCTGCATATGACTATTTGCAAAAATAAAGTGGAATTTCATCATTGTGAGGCTATCTATGATGAGCTTCCAACCATCTAGGATATATGAATGGAGCAACAAGCTCATCTACACACCTAGTCACTATATATCCTCTAATTCTATCTTTTCCCTTATAAAAAGGGGACATGTGGTATGCACATTATCTTGTGAAACTAACTTACTAACAGGTCACCATTTCTCTGTGCTAGTAACACTCTTGGAAGGAGATAAATATAAATTCTCAATGCTAAGATCATCATAAGGATTGTATGATCAAATGGTCCTAATCATATGTAAAATCTCATCTCTAATATTGACTAATTTGTCTCTATTAGCCAGATTAGGAGAGTTATGAATTGTTTTATCTAAACATCTCAACTGATTTTCTAATCTCCTAATAGTCTCCTCATAAATTTGATCTAGCTTGAGCATGACACTTAGACTGAGGAGAATGGTGAGATTCCTGATCATCAGCCATGTATATATGTATATAAATAAAGAGATTTTCATATCATTAAAAAAATATATTTAAAATACAAATTCATCAAGTTTCAAAACTAAACATATTTAAATTAGAAATTTATTAAGTTTCAAAAATAATACATTTTTAGATTACAAATTTATCAAGTTTCAAAACTAAAATATTTTTAACTTTCTAATATCTAATGAGATAGAAAGTTATCTCTATGAAATAGAACCGTCTACAACTTAGAACAACATAAGAAATGACAACTCCAAAGAGACAATGAGAAAACAATATATGAAGGTGTAATATAGATAATATTGAAGAAGTTTATGACCAGCTCATATGATTCTTTAATGACTAGAATTAATTCCTATTACAACACGAGTTATAGGGGTTAGAGAAGGAAACCTTTACAAGTTACCAGGGGAACCAATTTAAGTCCAAACCTTTAAAAGTTAAATTGAAATTTTGTGTAAGTTATGGCACAAGTGGATGGGGTTTTGCATCATACAACATTGCCTAATATAAGGGATATTTCCACAAGACTTCTAGAGTTCAATATTGAACATGGAGTTTGTAGAGGATGCACAGGTCTAAGAAAATCTTAGAGTTAGTGCATTTGGATATGTGTGGACTAATTTCAATAGGATCAGTTGTAGGAAACATGTTCTATGTTGTATTCATTGATGATTTCTCTTGCAAGATGTGGATATAAATACTTATTAAAAACCAAAGATGAGATATTTAGTAGGTTTTAGGAGTTCAAAGCTTTAGTGTTTATCATGCACAACCATCTAATAATTAGCTCATGTTCTCTAACTGAATCAGTTTTAAAATTTAAACATAGGTGGACAAAATCATGTTTTTGATGTTGACACATCTATACATACATATATAAATGTATATATATGTATATATACATATGTATACATATATGTATGCATGTATATATATACATGTATATATACATATATATGTATATATATGTATGTATGTATGTATGCATACATATGTGTATGTATGAATGTATGTACATATATGTATGTATATATGTATATATGTGTATGTATGCATGTATATGTATACATATGTGTATATCTGTATGTATGTATAAATGTATGTATAAATATATGTATGTATGTATGTATGCATGTACATTCATACATATATTTATACATACATACATACATACATAAATATACATACATGCATACATATACATAAGTATATACATACATACATACACATATGTATACATACATACATACCTACATACATACATACACATCTATGTACATGTATACATAATAGGATAGTCATGACCAAGAAGACGAGTTTCCAAGGGTTAAATGAAAATCCAAATGAATGATAGAGAAATAAGTGGAAAATCATAGAGTTGTAAATCATGCTTTGACATTTGTTGACTATGCATTGAAGACCTTGACTGTGATCATTGATAACCTTTGGCTAGGGTTGTATAATGTATTTCATTGATAATGAATTTTAAGACTGTGTATTTTATGACAATCATCCTATTTCAGTTCATGAAAGTAAGCAACATTCAAAGATAATCTAAATGGAAATGACATGAAGGTCTATAGTGCAAATAAAGGACAGTCTCAATGGTTGCAAAGATAAGATGATGAATGGACTATCAACATAACCTAGATAGAGATCTTGAAAATATCAAAGGGACAGTCCTATTGTATCATAAAGGAAAACCATAGAGGTAAGATCCAAAGATAGAAAAGTTAAAGGATAGTCAAGCACTATCAAAGAAGTCCAAGGGTGTGAGCATCCATCTCAAGAATTTTTCCAAATGAATTTTGCTTACTCTGAGCACTATCATATAGAACACATTAAAAATAAGGAGGTTGGAGTATTTGTAAGGTGAACTCATCGTATTTAGATGCCAGTAACATTGACAAATATATTAAACCCTTGCAATTTTTTTGAGATACTTGGTTGGTGGAAGTGTTATCTATT
The DNA here is from genome assembly GCA_007258455.2 of Sequoia sempervirens. Classification (NCBI taxonomy): domain Eukaryota; kingdom Viridiplantae; phylum Streptophyta; class Pinopsida; order Cupressales; family Cupressaceae; genus Sequoia; species Sequoia sempervirens. The sequence goes on from VDFB02281492.1 coordinate 1,036,002,488, forward strand.
ATCCACTACTCCCATTTTTTAGCACATATTAATTTTTTTGTGGAGTGGCTAACATGTGAAAGGAAATGAGCTCCCATAATGGATTGTGTCATGACCAAGAAGACATGATAGTGCATGGTAAAGTTGGTAATGACAATGCAAAATAGGTCTTGAACAGAGATCTATTTAGGGTTGGACCGTTTTATGTTGTCATTTAGGCAGTTTTTAAAAAATAGGGATCATATCTTGTTTAAAATTAATGAAAAATAATGGAGCAATACCCTCATTTTTTATATGTAATAGTTTACAAGCAAAAAATAAGGGTATTGGTTTTCCATCATATTGTAGTTTTGTGAGTGTTTCATGTAACAAAAAATAATCAAAAATATCATTTCCATTCAAGGGTTTTCCATTACTAAAACTGTTATAATTGCAAATAATAGTTTATTCATTACCCTAACATGAATATCTCAGGTTTATTAAAACTATTCACAATTCATATGAGATATCCACAATCCATTGCCAAAAATGAAATTTACACTACCATTCATAATTTATTGCCAAAAAACAAAATTTTCACAATGTCATTCTAACATCAAGACATTTGATTCACAAAACTGTAAACAATTATATGGCCACACAACTATGTGCCTCTAACATCACCACAATTGTCAAAATCTCCTTGCAGCTCTAACAAATACAAGAAAAACCCAAAAATTCAATGCACAACCTATCGAGACCACATTAAAAAAAAATGCCAAACAAGAGGAGGAGAAATGTATTTGAAACATGGTTGTTTGTTTTTTATCAATGCTAAAACCATAGCTCAGTTGACTTCCTCTCACCCTTACAAGTTCTGCTTGATCATGCAAAATGGTGCAAGCCCCCTTTTCTTTTAATATTATAATTCCTAGTTCTGAGTGAAAATTTTTTGGCCCGAAGAGTTTTGGCCGAAACCCTACTATCTAAATATGTACCACCACATCGGCGCCATGTCATTGTCACGTGGTTCTGACCAAGAACCTCTCAGTTGAACACTTTTTGGCCAAAAATAATTCACTCAAAACCATTTAGTTGGTTGAAAGTGTGGCACAACTTTGTGCTTTTACCACTAAGTAATTCTAAAATGAAATGATACCTTGATTTAGGCTACAAAGAGAATGAAGTTTTAAGATGAGAGAATCTCGAAAACAAGTCATTAGGTAGAGGAAAGTTGCCAAATACATCTCCTAAACCTAGAATCCAGCATGCTCTTCCATAGACATCAACCTTCAATCATGTGATAAAACTTGATCAAACCTACAAATGGGCTTGAAGACCTATAATTTCAAGTAATGTTACTTCAAGAATTTAATTTTTTGTTTCTTTAATGTTATTTCTTATGTTCTAGTTTTGAAATGGTGAAAAGAATAGGTATTTATAGGCATTTATCTAATTTTTGAAGATGAGATCCTAAAAGCTAACATTTGAAATTTGAAATTTGAATGTTAAAATATTATCAACATTACATTTAAAATTTTTCCCTAGCAAGATAGGGGGATGTATTCACCCATGGATGAATGGGTCCTGGTCCTATTTTCTAGGAAAAAGTGTATCATGGGAAAAACATTATTTGTTTGCATTTATTCAATGCTTGTAATTTGTCAAAAAATGATAAAATTGGCTTTAGAATGCATAATAAAGGGAATTAGGGCCTATTTAGGAGGGGTTAAAAATGCATGAATGCAAGGGTCAGTAAAATGGGTCCAAACTAAGTGTAAAATCATACTATCACCTACAAGGAAGTATAATTTTCTATGCTACATTTGGCCCCCACTTTAGCGACCATATGGCACTACGTGCATATGCCAGCTAAAGTAGTGAAAGTAAATCATGCTACATAAAAGGATACTCATATGGATATTATGATTCATTTGAGAATAGGAGAATGAATCCCCCAATGTTAGGAACCACATCCTGCAAAATCAATTTGTTAGCTATTCAAAATCATCTTATATTTTCAAATAGACATGTCAAACTTCTACAAAGAACCAAATTCAGGGGTAGATGTATGCCCCCCTGATTCTACCTACTTTATGGAGGTAGAATTAGGGTAACAATATAACCACATAAAATTTCTAGGCTCTATGAAGGAGATTCTTACGATAGGATTATGAAACCACAACACCATCTATAGGTGAACATTAGATATTATCACGGATAGAACTACGAATCCAATGCAACAAATGACATTGAAATTGAAGCTCACTAATCCCCATTATGGTGATTTTAGTGAGATGTGATATTAAGAAATTTTACTATATTTTATTACAAAATCATCTTTTAACCATCATTTTCACACTTACTATTTGGAGATTTTATGAGAGATACCTTGATGCAAAGGAGTGAATATGTTGAGAAAATGACCATACCAGACCCCGAGACTTGAGCTCCTATGAGAAAAGTTTGTAGATGATGCCATCACACCTAAGGTGAGTTCCTTGTACCTACTCCCTATGATTTGAATTAGTATTCTATACTGTTTTTAAGAATTTTTCTAAAATCATGGAATCCTTGTCCAAACTAGGTGACTATGTCCTCTTTGGGTGACCTTGTCTCAAAATGGTGCCTATGTCTTAAGTCAATCTTTATTTTATTTCAAATATTTGGTTACTGATTTTAACATGTCACGAATGATTTCCTTTGCTTCTTCCAAGATCTGCTACGTGCTCGACAACATTTGGAAGGACTTTTATTTTCCCTTCTTTAAGAGTAGTTTGCATGACTTACTAAGGAGGAGGAGAATTTTTTTGGTATCACTGGGTTGTATTGGATAACCTCATGCCACCCATGAGGTATCATGATGTGATGATTATGGTATTATTTGAGTGGTGGAATGGGGATACTTGTATATTTCATCTCCCAATAAGGGAGATGATAGTGACCTTGCAGGATATACACCACATACTCAAATTACCTATCCAAGGTGAGATCGTCCATTTTGCTGAGCTCAACACATTCCAACAAATGAGAAATCATATTCAGTATTGTAATAGCCACTGCATAGCTCCCACCTAATCTAGATCTCGCATCAAGCTTTAGTGGCTTCTAAATGCCAATGTTCCCTTGGTTTGTTAGATCATGCTCATGACTATCGCCCTATCTCTTGCACTTGATAGACGATGCACACACCTTGATGGGGGCCTCATTCATACTGTATGAGAGATGAAGGAGCATTAAACAATCTACTCTTGGGGATGGATCATGTTCACACATATTTAATATGATCTTGGCCACTTTGTCTACTGGGAGGCCCACAACATTATCAATTGTATCCTTCATTACATATATAAAATTGACTAGATTTCCCACCACAATGGTCTTAGTTATTCATGAGCCTTCTATTATACTTTGAGGTGATTCTGGCAGTGTGGAGATCTATTGCACTAGAAAGTTAGTTTTGATTATCTAGAGGAGGATGACATAGTATGGAGACCATACAAGACTCTACAACAATGGCTAAGTCTTACACAATAGTTGAAAAGGATGCAGGAAGATAGGTTATGTGTTGGATGCCATGACTATATCATCATATCATTCTATTATGATTATATCATGTGTTAGTTTGGGTAGATAGAAATAGCACCTAGCTAGTGCCCTACATTCTTGAGATCTACACATAGCAGTGCCAAACCAGGGGACATACGTCATCCTATAATCACTAATGTCACCTTTAGTAATTTAGATGATGAGGATCATGATGCACTGCTAACATACGACTTATATGATGTAGGTATCACAATAGTTTATGAGAGATGGGGGATGATAGAAAAACCTCAACATGTCTTCCCTAATGATCATCCTACAAGTGATCCTGGACCTTTTCCATATTGAGAGGATGCGAAAGAGGATAGGGGAATGGATGGAGATACTACTGATGATGATGATATAGTGGAGAACATAGAGGATGAGGAGGCAGATCAACAACCAATGAGAGAGGATCTCAAGGATCCAGTAGAGGCCATAGATGCCTTGAGGAGAGACCTACATCTCATCCTTCCATTACCCAAGCACATCCATCGACTACAATAGGAATGTAGTCCCACAAGCTTGGAGAGAGTAGTCATGCATCTCCTACCATACCCCTGACCCATCATAGGAGTCTCGATACAACACCTATAGTTTCCTATCAAGATTGTGAGTGGCGGGCTGGAACCTAGGTGATATTATATGTTATTTATGTTCTATGCATTATTAACTAGGTTTATTCTTATTCATTATGCCTAGTTCTAATTTATTGTAGTGTTTTCTTTGTCATAGTTGGTACAAGAGAGTGGGTTGACTTCTTCAATCGAGTCACCATGGATATTGTTCCACCAATTCCCCCACACCAAGTGAGGAAAGTTGAGGATAGGCCAATTCATAGCACAGGGTGCCATTTTGATTCGTTCGAGCCTCTAACATGGTGGAGGACATCCTACGATGATTCTACGAGGACCATTAATTTATTTATAATTGAGATCAAGGAGGTTCGAGCTAGGGAGGAGCATACTAGAGCCACACTTGAGGATCTCAAGACTTCCTATGAGGAGCTTTGACCCACTTGGGCTCATTTTGAGAGTGACACACAAGCCTTCTTACATTTGGAGCTCAAAAAGGTGAAAGCGGAGCTTAGTAGAGTGCAGGAAAACATTGATTAGATTGACCAAGAGTGTGTTATAGCACTCGTACATGAGGGGATAGATATAGGCTAGGTTTAGGGTCTATGAGAGTGTATGAGCTCTATGAGCCACTCACAATCCATCATCTCCCAATGAGAACTACCACAACTAGTCCTTGAGGGGTTTGGTAGCTATAGGCCCACTTAGATGTATCATATTATGACACCAGATTTTTCCACCATGGTGACCATGATGTATATACACCTTATGATATATATATATATGATATTCTTCTATTTATCTATGCTTTTGTATCTTATTTAAATTAGATTTTGATGTGATCTAGTAAAAATTCTTGATAAGATTATTTAATATATATCTTTATGATCTAATTATTATGTGATGAATGTGATCTAATTAAATACTTATGTCTTCTTAAATACTACATATTTGATTAGGTGTGATCATGCTAAATTAGATACCCTTATGATCTAATTAAAATTAAATGCATATAATGGTCTAATTTAACACCATACATATGTGATAGAATAACATGCAAAACAAAGTAATAGTTCAAGAAAATGAATAATTACTCATAATAATTCAAGACACACAAAAAAAAATTGTCAAGAAGGAAGCAATGCGAGACAAAATAAAAAATTATTCTACTTAATCTAACAACATGCTTTATCATGCATATTATTGAAAAGATTGTTAGGTATAATATTTTCATAAATTCACAACATTTATAGGCTCTTTAAGAGGTGTAACATATGCTTCTTTAAGTTTATAGGATCTATACCAATAGTCTTCATCAATGATATAAGGTCCTAGCCATTTTGGGTTGAACTTTCCCTTTTCATCTAGAGTGGCATTTACATTATGTTGATTTCTATATAACACCAAGTCTCCTTTGTTAAAAGAGCGAAGAATTATATTATCATTATAATTAAGTTGCATTCTTTTTGAATAATCTTGTAGATGTTCAAGAGCATTTATACACTATTCATAGAGATTTTCAACCTGTTGTAAATGTTTTTCTGTATAAGTTTTATCGTTAATAAGGCCCTAAGAGAGATTCTAAAGGAGGGAATTTCTAACTCTAAGGGAATTATTGCATCTGCACCATAAACATGGTTATATGGTGTATTTCCTATAGACATACAAATACTTGCAGTGCAATAAGCTCACAATGCATAAGAAAATTGAGTGTGCCAATCCTTGTTATGTTTACTAACTGTTTTGCATAAGATTTGTTCAAGTGTTTTATTCTTCATTTTTGTTTGACCATTAGATTGTGGGTAATAAGGTGTAGAAAAGAGATGTTAAATGCAAAATTTTCCAAAACTTTCCTAACTTCATTATTCTTAACAATGTCCTATTATCTAATACTATAGCACAAGAAAGAACAAATTGTGAAATGATGTTTCATAAGACAAAATGACAGATTACATCAACATTCATGGAATGGAGAGGAATTATGTTTACCCATTTCATTAAGTAATCTGTAGTAGTAATTATAAACATATTTCCAAAACAAGGAGGAGAAATTTTTCCAATAAGATCCAAACCCCACGATGAAAATGGAAAAGTAGGAACTTGGGAACGAAGTTCAGAAGTAGGAGCATGAATCAAATTATTATGCTCTTAAATTTATGACATTTATTAACATGATCAAAACAATATTGTTTCATGTTTCACCAATAGTATCCTATGCGAATTAACTTTTGAACTAATGATCTTCCTCCAAAATTCTCCCCACAAGCACCCACATGAGCTTCCTCAAGAGTTATAGGGACTTCAAATTATTTAAGGCATTTGAGAAGAAGACCATCGAATGATCATCTATACAATACGTCGAGTAGGATCACATACCGAGTTTCTAGTTTTCAAATATGAGCTCTAGTATTCTTGGTAGGAGGCTTGGGAAAAGGTTCCTTCTTTAAAATAATTAAATATCTATGTATACCATTCACTAGAGGCTTCAATATTGGTAACTAATGTTTATTTCATATTTTAATCTATTGATGGCTTTGTGAGGTTGTGAATAATGAATGTAAAATCTATGGAAAAATCATTAAGAGAATCAAAAGAAGCAACACTTTCCATTGCATCTACATGTCAATTATCCTTTCGTGGAACATTGTCAATTGTGTATGTTTTAAAACATTCTAGCAATGCCATTGTGAGGTGTTTATAGTGAGATATATTATCATTTTTTTCTTGATAGGACCCATTGATTTGTCTAATGATCAATTAAGAATCACCAAATAAATCAATGTGTTGAACACCTAAGAACAAGGTCGCATGTATCCTGACAATAAGGGCCTCATACTCCACAGTGTTATTTGTAAATAGCAAGCTTAGACTATAGGATAAGGGAATAGTCCTTCCAAAAGGCGATATTAATATAACCCTTTTTTTGGAGCTAGTTTGACACTTAGAACCATCAAAACACCCATGTTTCATTGTCATCCATCTTCAACATATTCTCATTGGGGAAGGAATCTTGGTTTGGTAATGCTAATTGTGAAGGAGACTTGGCTAAATGATCAGCCAATGCTTGCACTTTGATTTATTTTTGAGGAAGAAACTTAAGGTCAAACTCAATTAACAACATAACCCACTTAGCTAAGAATCTTAGCAAATCTATTTTAGCAAAAAGGTATTTTAAAGGATCGAATTTCATGACAACATGCACTTCTATGTTCAACAAATAATATCTTAACTTGTTAGTGGAAAACAAAAGAGCAAAAAATTGTTTATCTATGGTTGTATAATGAGTTTCATAATCAATAAATTTTTGAATAATGTAGTAAACATGTTATTTTCCATTCTCATCTTGTTGAGTGAGCAATGCAACTAAACCATGGGTTGATGCTGAGATGTAAAGAATAAATGGCTTTCCTTGAGTAGCGGTTGCAAGATGGGAGGATTACCTAGGTATTGTTTCAAACTTTCAAAAGCTTTTTCAAAATCCTCATTCCATCTAAAATTTGATTCTTCCTTAAGGAGCTGGGTAAAGGGAGCCTGATTCACCACTAATGCAACAAAACGATGGATAACTTGAATCTTTCCTTGTAAGCTATGCAATTTAAAAATGTTCTTAGGATGTGGCATGTTTATTATAGCATGAATATTCTTTATTGTTTCTATCTTGATGCCTCTATGCAACACTATGAAACCCAACAGTTTTCCACCATCCAACATTTTTCAATCTAAAAGGCATAACAACCCAACAAAATGTTCCGCATGGTGTAGTAAAAGTTGTTTTGTATTGATCTTGAGGGTTGATGAAATTTTTATTATATCTTGAAAAACCATCAATAAATGGTAATAAAACATGTCCTACAATTGATTCCACTATCATGTCAATATTAGGAAGGGGAAAATCATCCTTCAAAGATGCTTTATTAAGATCCCATAAATTCATACACATCCTAATGTGATTATTAGGTTTTTCTACCACCAAAATATTAAATATCCATGGTGAATAATCAATAGGGGGGATGAATCCAACTTATAATAGTTTTTCAATCTCAACCATAACCAATACTGCTATATTAGGATTCATCTTGTGTATCTTTTGTCTCATAGGTTTAGCATATTTTTCAAGGATAATGTTGTGCATAACTATCTTAGGGTCGCACTAGAAGATAAGAAAGAAGAAAATAATTTAAGAAAACTGAAGGAATGGATCAATAAATCTAGGAGTGTTATTCTTAATCACTATATTATTAAATTTTGTGAAATCAAAGAAAAGTTTGAAAAGAACTAGTGTACTATGAAATCTCTAGAATTTTGGTCATCTAATTAGGAAGAGTGGAATTCAAATAAGACCAAAATTTCACTCAATTATCCCAAATGAATTAACCTATTTTTTTGAGTCCCATAGAGATAAAACAAATGGATAGACATCTTAATGAATTTATTTTAGGAGGATTTATAACGAAAAGAAGAATCTCATTTACATTTCATGCATTTCTCATGAATTAAAGAGTAAAAAAAGAGAGAGGTTAAAATAGGTTTTGTATTAATTATAATTATTTGAATGATATGATCCCCCCTTTCAATTATCATATTCCATTTAGCCTAGATTTGGTAAGAATAGTTGTTAATAAGAAGGTTTTTTCTAAGTTTGATTATAAGTTAGGATTTTGGTAGATAAAGGTTAAGGAGTTTGATAACTATAAAACTATATCTTCTATACCAAAAAGTCTACATGAATGAAATTTCATGTAATTTAGTTTTCACATAACACCTTATTTTCATATAATAATGGACAAGGCATTAAGATGTTTAAAATATCTTTGTGCAATATACATATATGACATCATAATATTTTTTGACAATGATTCTGGCAATTTATCAAATTGTGATAAACACTATAAAACTATCATAAGTGATGGAATATGTTTATTAGCCAAAAATATGGTTATAGGAAAATATGAAATAGATATCCTTAATATTACATCTAGACAAAGGAAAGATAAAATTGCAACCCTATTTACTCCAAAGAATCCAACAATTTCTAGATATTCTTCTTGATAAGAAACATATTTAGTTATTTTTGGGTTGTTTAAATTATATTTCTCCCATTTACCATGATTTAACCAAGGATAGTGTTGGCACCTTTAAATTTGAGAGAAATTTTAAGTGCTTATGAATAGAAATCAGTTGCATCACTTAGAGATACCCCTGAGATTTTTTAAAGTAGCTTACTTTGGAGAGCTACAAGTTGGAGCCCGATAAATTTTATGAGAAATTCCTTTGGGATCATGTTTTTTGCTTATTAGTAAGCATATTGATCAAGTTGCAACATCCTATAATCAGATTGGATGCATTTTTGAGGCACTTGATTTGAGGGGTTAGCAAGGGTTCACTATGTGCACATTTTTAGAAAAGCCTAAGTAGCCTACTTTAGAGGCTTACATTTTGCACCTAGTTTATTTTTATGACGAACCACTTGTTCCCCTATATTCCCAACATTTTTGTGTACCTTTGAGTCCATTTGTAGATCCCTGAGACCTCGTTTGACAAATTTTCCAAGTTTAAACCATCTGCAATTTGTTATGTTTTGTAGATTGCATAGTGAAAAGTGTTTCAGGGAGCTCACTTTGAGCATTTATATCTTGCACCCAGATGACTATTTCATCAAGCTCATATTTTCATGTGATTCTATGTATCTAGATGAGCTTATGTGCTAGTTGTTAGGGCTTACAGATTTTGTTTGATGTCCTTTCTAGGTCAAAACGAAATAAAGATTGGTCAGTTCTACTGAAAAAATCAGTGTCAAACTGGTTAAAGTTGCCCTCCATTCTTTTTTTTTTATCTTTCAACCTATTGACCTGCACATTCAACCAATTGGTTCCTTGAACTCTTGGTAGTTCAATGGTCCATTGTGCAAGGTTCCAAACCCTCATGATGTCATTTGCTATTTTTTTAAATGGATTTCAAATAGGGTTTGAAAGGGGTTTTGGAAGGTTCCATTGAAAAAATAGTTGAGTAGTCAACTTTGACAATTAAAATCGCACACTCCAAGAAGCATCAAGAGAATCTTCTTTGCAACATGATTCCAAATATATCAAACTATATGCCTATCAGTTGCCATGGTCTCATGTGGCCATTTGATCAGTTTTTTAGGGCAGTTTTCAGAGGTCCCGAGTTTGTTTTTGTCATTTTGCAAGTTGGTTGAAAAATCAAATTTTAGTGATTAAATTATGCATGTTCTTGGTACAGGTACATATTGAGGCAGTTTCAAATGAATTTTAGGGCTCGGTTGTTTGCAAGTGAAAATTTTTTAGTCAGGCCTACAAGGGATCCAGCTTGCCTCATCAAGTTGCCATGGTGTTCTTAAGTTTGAAATTAATCATTTGTTATTTAAATCATTTTCATGATTTAAATAATTAATATAAGGAATAAGTGAGGGCATATTTTTAAACAATATGGGGAAAATTATTTTCATCAAATGAAGAGTGCTTGCACGAGAATATGGATATGATAGGGAAATATTTTCAATTAGAGCAAAAGGGAGAAAGGGAAGGAAGGAAATTACTCATATAAGATGATGCAGAAGGTGTTGAGGATGTACCATTTGATGAACTTGTGGGAATGCAAGGGCCTGTATTTCACTTGGTTGAAAATGCAGTGATGGTACTGGTGAGTAATACCATATTTATTGGTGTTGTAGTTCTTGTACCTTTCTATGTAGGAAGAATTGTCCTATCAATTGCATCCCAACTGATAGTCACAAAAAGTGGTGCATTTCTTACTGTTGGGATGTTAGAATTGGCTATGACTATGGCTATGGATAATACTAATTTAAAAAATGATCTCAAGACACTTTCCAACATGTCTAAAGCTACTCTATCCAAACAAGGTCTTGTACGCAACATATATACCACTGTGCTTCAAGGTGATGGAACATCAAGCATTATTACGAGTGCAGGTTCTATGGATTTGTTGACAGAAGTCTTGCTTACATCATTGCAACTTTCTGATGTTACAACTCTTTCTATTGATTACATGTCTATTTTTCTTCTTGTCTTTGGTTATCTTGGCTTAGTAGCTTTGATACGATACAACAGGGAGCAACCTCTGTGTGTAGTGAAAATGTATCAAAATTGTTTGAGGAAATGTCTTTGTGCAGTAGGAGGATGATGGAGCAGCTTGTTGACCACTGTAAACATTTGTCGGTGCAGCCAAAACATATGGAAGAGCATCACATCACACATTGTTGATTGCTTTAGATTTGTTCCCATAGAATTAGCAATGGTGTAACGTACATCACACCTCATTTATTTGTTTTGTTCTCTCCTCTTTTCATTGGCGATGCGCAGTGATCTATTCCTCCCTATCGCCTATCATTGGTTGATCTTTCTTTCTTTGCAATGTATTTGTGATGGTGCGATGAGTAGTGGTTTGGAAGCAAAGATCCCCAGTAGTTGCAACACGAAGTGTGGAGAAAGTAGAATAGAAATGAATGAATTAATTTTTTTTCCCTAGGCTTATTTTTAGCGACTTGTTGTGTAAGACTCATGTAACCGCCTAGACATAAAAATGTTAGGGAAACATGCTCCTATGTCTATAAGAGAGCATGTTGTTCCTCTTTATATGGGATATAATTTTGGGCTTTGGATACAAGATATCCACACGTTTGGGAGGTATTTTTCTATAGGAGAAGGTGACTGGATTTTTGGGCTGTAGAAGTGTATTTTGCTATGTAAATGAATATTTCTAAATGGTAAGTTTCTTTCCATGTTGAGTTATATGAGTAACACATTGTGTGGATCATTAATGATGGTCTCCTCAGGTATTGGTATTTTTCTTTCAAACAAGGTGGCTAAGAGTTTATGAGTTCTTCAATATACATTTGCTATGTTGCATGTTTGATTTTCTGCATCTATTCAAGCAATAGATTAAATTTGTTTTAGATCAAACATGGAGGAAAGTGTGTAATATGAAGGGACTAGTGAAGCATATGGTCATGGGTGATTCTGTTTATTGGAAAAATTACTGTTAGGTAGTAATTTTATTAATTTCACTCCTCTGGTTACGAATTTCTATTGCCATAAGGAAACATTTACATTGTTGAGTTTGACTCTGTTGCCTAGAAAAAGCCCTGATCTAGAATCTGTTTACTCAAAGGTCTAGGAAACCCAATAATATAAAAGAAAATCATACCGATACCATTTTATGTTTTATTTTGTTTTGGTGATACATGTTCTCAGATTTAACCAATGGAGATGATCCAAGGATATTGCCAATCTAGGGTTAATGTTACAAATCTAGGTGAATACATGAGAGCATTCTACTTGGTAGTGGAAAGATATATTTATTAATTATGAATGAGGGAATACCCCCTAGATGTGGAAAAACCTAAAGTGAAGGGGAGATAAGAGATAGTTTCCCACTCTATTGGCCGAATCTTCCGTCGAGCTTGAGCATAAGAAGTGGAAAATCTTTAGAGTTTGATGTGTGCAGATTTGGGAACCAATAGATAGGAAGTTTATCTAGGACAAGCTAAATAAAAATAGATCAATATTTGATTCAAAATCAACAAAGATAGCCCAACAAATCAAGAAGAAATGTCAAAATCTTCAAGAACTTCAAATATCTAAATTCGGTAGCCCCTAGTCTTATATACATATGCTTCTAACAAAACTTTTTCAATTGTTCTATTCAAGAACCCTTAGATCATCAAAATGAATAATGTGGATATAGGTTTAGCACATTCATAGACACAGAGATATGGTATTATATTTTTGAAAAATAATATTCCTCTATGAAAAAGAGAATAGAGAAATTTAATATATTTCTTAAACTAGAACATTTTATAGTTAGGCCTATAGTGTAGAAAAATGTATCCATTTTACATTTTAACAGTTAATATTGAATTAATGTTTATTTGGAATTAATTGTTCCTTATTTTGGTGTTGTAAAGAGTGCCTCTTTACACTTTCACACTTATTTAGGGCTCCTTTAATTAATTGAGCTTAATTTTCCTTAATTGGCACCTTAATTCATTTTCCAAGCCTATTTAATTACATTTTCTAGAGAGGAAACCTGAGATTCATTAATTCCTTAACATAACACTTCTCATTGAGAAATGTGTGTCCTAGGGTTAGGGACCTAGGACCTGTAAGACCCCTCCCTTTATATCAGTGTTAGCCTTTGATTCTAAACTTATACTACATTGTTTTATGGATTAAGGGTGCATCATTTAGATGATACACGACCCATCTATCTTTGAGTGCCACTATAATTTTATTCATTTGATTCTAAGAGTAGATTAGTTAAATTCTTATGTGAATACTTCTATTAAGGTATGTGGCTAGATCCGCATTGATAGATACTATAATTTTCATGCTCAACTGTGTAAATAAGGTTCACTAGTAATAAATCTCCTTTCTTATCATTTTCTTCATGTTGATTGTGAATGTCTCCTATAGTATTCACTTGAGGTTCCTCATCACAAGTATTGTGGGTCAAGTTACTAAAGGAGCCTTATAGATTTTAGTAAATATAGCAAGTGCAGATTTGATCTCTATAGTACTGCTTAACTAAGGGAAAGTAAGCTATCAAGTAAATAAGGATGGATGAAGAGTCTTAGAGTCTTCTTTGCTTTTGGTTTGTGTCTTATATCATGTAATTATGATTTTCTCTTAGATCATCATACCATACTATTAGTTGAGAGATTGTAAAAAAGAGTTGATACAATAAGGATAACTAGACCCAACTATAGTTATATTAATCTATTCATAATATGATTGTTATTGTTGTCACAATGACATATTTTGGATGTTAGAGGAGAGGTTATTATAAATGAGTTGATTGAGGTCAACAAAGACACCTCATTGTGGTTAGTAGGAGATCTAAGTGATCAGATATAGATTTGTTGTTTGAGGCCAAAAGGACTTCATAGGGTTGTTAGGAAGGAGGTTTCATTTTCCTTAGGGTGTTGTTACAAAAAGACTTGAAGAGTTACCAAAGTTTAGGAATCGGGCCTCAGCTTACCTTGCATCCCTTGCTAAGGAGAGAAGTGTTAGTAATTTTTTTAGCTAAGTCCAAATAGGTATCAGACTTCAAACTTCAATCATACCGCACTAAATCCCTCAGAGAAACAAAGAAAGAGTATGCTAAGTCCGAAAAGGTTTTGAACATCGAACATTGACCATACCTCGTACTGATTGCATGAAGAAAAAGGAAGTTCACTTGTGTTAAGTCTGAAAAGGTATCTGGTATCAGGCTTCATACTTAAGGCTTACCATATTCTAAAGGAATTAGATGTCAAACGTTTACATTCTAGCTTATGCCTTGACTTAAGGTTAAGAGGGAAAAGTTATCAAAGAAGGTCAACATTTGAAAAGGTTTCGAGGATCAGAGGTCATCCATATGTCAATGACTTATCAAAATTCTAAGTGATGAAAGGGGTATCAAGGAACCCCAACCCTCAAAAAGGTCTACACGGCTTAGCTTGTTTATATGTCATGATGATGTGGTTGTAGATAAAGGATCTCACTTGCATATAAAAGTTTCATGTATCATTAACCATCCTTATAACATCCACAAGAATTAAACCTTGAGAAATCCTTTTGGGGATGTGATTATATGCCAGTGGTTTCAAAAGAGGTCCTTGGCTAGTACAATTATTAACAGGGAGTACAAAATAATTTTATCTATCTAATGCATGAAGGCTATTAGCACTTTATTCTTATCTCAAGGTTTCCAAGATCAAAGTACGGTGTTAAGGCTTAAATGAGTTGGGAATTAGAGATTTCCCTTAAGGCTTATGTCTTAACTTAATTTTATGGAGGGATGAGGGAAACCTGAACCCTAACATCTAAAATGGTGTTGGAGTTTGGGGGTTGGAGTTAAGGTCTAGGCCTTATCTAGAATGTTAAGAAAGGGGTATAATAAAACCCCAAACCCTAACACTTGAAACGGTCTCGGTGTTTGTGGGTTGGTGTTAAGGCTTATGCCTTAACATGAAGCAAGGAAGGGGTAAGATGAAACCCTGAAATGATTTTGATGTTCTTGGGTTGGATTTAAGGTTCATTCCTTAAACAATTTGATAAGTATGTTGTAAGGATAAATCCCTAAGGAAAACACTCGAAATGGGAAGTTAAATCTTGCGAAGGATATATTTAGGCATCGCAAGCCAAAAGGATGGCCTACACCCATATGTAAAAGCATATAAGTGGCATTGTGGAAGGTAGGACCTGACCTATGATGATTTAAAGTAGAGTCAGAGTTTTCACTTCCATGATTCAGGGATTTACACAATGGATTGTGATAGAGAAGGATATATAGAAGGTAATGGGTAAGACTAATGGTTGAAACTCGATAGGTCATAATGAACTTAAGATGTAGTAAATCAGACATGTATTTTAAAGTGCGCCAAAGCTCTTTCAACATAAAGTAAGGGAGATTAGTGACTCCCGACCCCCAATGGAAAGGAAGAATAAAGTCATCAAAATTGAAGGAGTATTTCTACAATTCCATGGAATGCTTGAGTTGACTAGAGTTGACTTGTGCAGATTTGAAGGAGAATGACATGTGGCTAAAAGCGATTGGTTAGGTTGATTCACATCATTTTTTTGAATCACTTAAAGATATATGAACATATTTAATGCAAGCCAAAGATGGTTGCAATTTAAAATCAAGTCGAGTAAATGAGATATGCTAGATCATGGAGAAAATTTCAATATCAATAGCTTGCATTCAAAGATTATATTTTTTTCAGTGGCTAGGAAAAATGAAGTATTGCCACAAAAAAAATGATACATTAGCTAAAGGTGAAATTCTTGCAAGTAAAGAAAGAAATGAGATGCCAACATTAATTTGAAGTTCATCTATGTAAGCTGGGGAGATCGAGCAAATAGGGGGAAGGAAATAAATGCAAAAAAAAAGCTCTAGAATTGTGTTATGTAAAAAAAATGACAGGTGTAATGAATTTGGGGCAGGTGTGTAGGACTCAAGGTGTGGAAGTTTGTCAGTGAAAAAAGAAAGAAAGGTGTAGTTGTACAGGTCACTCTCTAGAGGTAGTGGAGTTTGTAAGGATAAATACACATGGTAATTTTAGTTTTAGGGGAGGACTGAAGTTCTAGATTGGGTTTTCATGGAGGTCAACATAATTGAGGAGCAAGATTAAAGGTTTGAAACCCAATCTCAGGCCCTTATAAAATGTTTATGCAGGTATGGGAGTCCATCTTTAGCTGGTTTTAAGGGTACCCACCTGGTATTTTGAACGTATAAATGCATTTGCATGTTGGACCCTATCATGGGTATTGGGGGCAAGGATTGTGTATTTCATGTATTTTTTTGGTGTGGTTATATTGAGGAGTTTCTATTTATATCCAAATCGTACCCATGAGTGTTTGGGGACAGTGTTTAGAATTTTGGCTTTCATCGACCATTCCATTGGTCTCAAATGAAATCCTTACTTACAAGCCATTTTATGGAACTTTTAAATGTCATCCCTAAATGAATAGAGCTTAGGGTTTCTACATCCTTCTTGGTCTTCAAACACTAATAATGTAATAATTTATATATATTTTTGATACATAATAACTGGGAAGAATAATGGGTGTTGGAATTCTCAGCTTGACAAAATTTGAGTATCACACTCATGGCACCATTTGATGGTTACTTATCTTGTCTTGAAACATCATTTTTATTTTATCTGAATGAAAGACCCCATTTCAGCATCACAAGGCTAAAATATTTCTTTCTCACCTAGGGGTTTGCATAGAGCTAATGAGGCTTCATGATACCAATATGTTTGGGAGGAGAGCGAATTTGATTCTTTGAGTTATCTTATTGCTGTAAATTATCTTGTGGTTAGAGGTGGTCATTGAAATTTTCACTTATCTGGAATTGCAGCCATGAAGTGAAGCAGATGTTAAGTACAGTCATTAAATTGTTGTGTAAGCATGATGTGTTTTATTTATGAATAAAAATTCTTTTAAAGCCATATATATCCTTATTGAGGTTTCAGACCTCTAGCTTCACCTAAGTGGGTGGCATCCAACAGTGAAACTATCTAGGGTAAGAGGACCCTAGAAAAGGTTGTGTACCCAATCTTATATTTAATAATTAATGGAATAGGGGCATGAGATGAATGTGATTAGATAATTGAGTATCATATTTCAACGTTATTGAGTTGATCATGATTGAGGTAGAGTCACCTCTTCAACCTAAAGGTTAAAGTACTTGTGTTATTCAATCAAGTGTTTGATGGTTGAATTCTCTTGAAGTTTGAATATGTGGAATTTTTGTTACCTCTTTCATCCCATAATCTTATCTTGGTTATATGGTGTCCTTTGTATTGTGGGGTTGAAACCACATCTACAATTATAATCATCTATTCATGTTATGATATGACTACCTTCATCCTAGATCATTCTTGGTTTTCTATTTTAGCAAATGTCCCTTGATGGGTGTTGTAAACGGATTGGTAATCACTCCTTATAGTAGAAGGAGCCCTTATGGGTTTACCATTGCTATTCATTCTTAGTACTTACTACCATTGTGAGTTAGTGGTCATTTAAAAGTGGATGTTATGTGTGATTGCTAGCCAATCAAATATGAGTTGGGTGAACTCAAGTTGTTGAACTACGGTTCCTCTATGAAATATATACATAGGAAAGGTCATCTGAGATGAGCCCTCAAGGAATTAGGTCTGGCCCCTAGGGTATGTTTTCTTTTCATTCTTGAATTAATATTGATATATTGTATTGGCATAACTTGTGACTTGTTTGTGTTCCACTTGAAACCCTCATAGGATTACCCAAGCAATTTAGTTACTTAACTGAATATTATAATCTATGTTTGGTCACATGTTATATTCTTTTAAGAATTGAGTGCTTGGGAAATAAAATTTTGCTGGTTAGTCATGTTTTGTAATTCAAAATTTGAAAGTTATGTTTTATCTATAACTGTATTTTATTGATAAATTTTGGGCATTACATTTGGTATTAAAGTTTGATTGCAACACTAGGATCTCAGGTTAGTTTTGTTTCCCTTGTGTTGTGCTTGTGTGAATTTACCTTGGGTGCTTATCTCCTCATTGTGATGGATGGATAGAATGACCTTATGTTGTCTTTCCTTCCCTTATTCTTTGATAGTTTTAGTTATGAAAGACTTAAAATTTAAAATGGAATAACTATGTTGTTAAATTGATTGAGCATTATGTAACCTCATGTGAATGATTCATTTGACTATGAAGAAATTTAAATAGCCTAGCTTATAGATTTTGACTTGCCAAGATTTAAATATGTAAATGCACCTATGTAACCTTCACAGGACTTGTAAGTGTTTAAGATGAACAAGATTTGGAAAATTAAATGTGTCAATTATATGTTTCATTTAGGTTGATTAGTATGTTACAGTGAATTATCATTGTGAGGATCGATTCAATCTAGAATGAGAATGGAAATAAAAAAAAGTAAATGGCTAGAAAAATATTAGTGTGTTTAATGGATATTATCATTATAAAACCCACCCTTATGTTATCCTAGAACCCTGAACCTTATGGAGGTGAAATATGATTCTAAAGGCATGACTACTATGTAAATAATACAACTTGACTAAATTAAACATCATTTAACTTCATAATGCAAGAAAATAACTTAGTATAAAACACTATAATTCTTATTTCCAAATTTGTGTGCATTGGGGTGATGTAAAAAAAAATGCAATTCTTTTCTGGTGTATGAATAAATAAAGTGATTCCAAATAGTGCATGTTTCCTTGAAATCAATTAAGTGAATGCTTTATATAAAGCTATCTTGTAGATATGGAGGAAATATGTATGTTGGGAAAAAGGTCACAGTTCCAGAACTACAATTCCTACCTTAGGATGTATGTGTGATCTTGTGCATGGAATTAGTTATTTGGAGATTAAAAAAATAGTGAATACAATAAGCGATTAAATAAATAGTGATGGTGGGGAGGGAATGAATGCAGTAGTAAAACTTGCAATGTTAAATTCTGAATTAAGTTGTTCTTTCATTGCATGACATGTTTGGAATATAGAGTGGCATGTGCATCATAACAACATTCCATGAGCAAGACTTAAGGTCCCCAATTGAATTATTAGTCATAGAAAGCCATATAACTATTAACTCTTTTGAGATGAAAATGTTAAGTGTGTGATTAAGTGAATTTTTGAATGAAAAGAATGTTTTGCTTGTGGTGCTAATAAACTAGACTAAATGTTTTTTGTATTGTATGTTGAGTGTTGGGTAGCCTTGTTTGAGAAGATGTTTTATCATGAAGGTGTATGTAATCTTGTAGAATAGATTTTTTTTTTTAATTTAATTATGTGAAAGGAAATGATTTATTGCTTCAAAAGATGAAAAGTGGAAAAAGAAAAGAAATGAGAAGTTATTTTGTATTCTCGGTGTATGTGGATACCCCATAATGGCACTTATGTTGTGTATTTTGGTAATTTTTATGGATTGACCAAGTTGTAAAAGTAATTTGTGTATGTTGTGTATCTTTGAGTCATATGAAATGGAATGATAATATTCTTGATAGTTAATGTGATTTGGCGTGTATATGTGTTGTGTCGAGGTATGAGATACAAGGTATCCGACTTGGGATAAAGGTGGTGGAAATCTAGTATGATCCCCTATGTGTACCCATCATGATTATCTTGTGTAGTTGATTTGTTGTGAAATGGAGTAAGCATGAAATGTGTGGATGTGTATCTATTGAAATAAATGTGATGTGTTCCTTTGTGTTAGTCTTATTTGTATGTTAAATGTGTACCCCTAGTGTTTGGTTCCCCCTTATGGGAGTGAGATGCCAACTAGTGTAAATAGGGGTTGAGAGGCACATGTTCTCCCATCAGGAAATTACGAGCTCAAGGTGTTGTCCCTAATCTTGATAAAGGATCTATGTCAAGTCATTGAAATCCTCCCATGGACATTCACTATGACCTACTCCCCCACATATGAGAGCCACACTTGTTGGTTCATAGTGCAAACCTAATCCTTGATTTTTATAACCCATGGGTAAAGGATGGAATTACATTGACCCCTATTTATTCATATTCATGTGGTTAGGGACCACTAATGATTCATATTTATGTGGTTAGGGACCACCAGTTATTCATATTTATGTGGTCAGGGACCACTAGTGATTCATATTTATGTGGTCAGGGACCACTAGTTATTCATATTTATGTGGTCAAGCACCACCAATTATTCATATATATGTGGTCAAGGAACACCAATTTTTGCATACTATTATACTTATGTGGTTAGAGAACCACCATTCCCCTCCTCCCCTTAGGTGGCTTATCAAGTCATGTGGTGCTCATAATGTGCATATTTTATTGCTAAAATATGAATTATTCATAATTCTTGATTGATGTTTTATTTTATTATGCGGCAACAATGTGGAACTTTTAATTTATTTAATTAGGTTGTTCAGACATTTTAAGGTTCTTATAGTTCAATTTTCCTCAAGGACTTTTTTAATTTCACATTTGAATTATGATCGAAATGTTGCAATGTAACTATAATTGATCTTTATTTTATTTAACTTGAATTTAGAGTTTCGTCTTTGGGAGCTTTATTGAACTTTGGTTTATGATCTTATGTTACTTAATTTGAAGCTTTCTCCTTGTTTGCAAATTTTTGGCTTGTGTGGTGTAATGTGACATCTATAAACTACCATATCTCGAGGAGGTTCCCTAGTAGGTTGTATAGGGGAGTAGATGCATTGGGGAATTATTTTGAAAGGGGTTTCAATGGGACTAGTATGGGAAGGTCGTTGATCTATTCTTCCCCTTGTTTTATGATTGTTATGGTCTATATGGAGGAGTCCTTAGAGAAGGGCCTCAAGATGAGAAGGGCCTCAAGACTATCTTTCCTAATTTTTTATGGTATCCATGAATATCCATCCTTGTAAACTTGGCAATTGTGTGTGCCTTATGTTGTAATTATGTGATTGTATGAGGACAAGCGCACCCAATTGGGAAGAGCATCCTTGCTATTGTTTTGTATACATGTGAAATTGGAAGTAAATGTGATGTGGTATACCTATGAACTATGTGCGAAAGTAATAAATAATGCAAGTTAATATTCCTTGAGACATGGTATGAGTACCATAGTTATAAGGAAAATTATTCTCTTAAGAACACATTTGGACAAATATGAAGCTGATAACTCTTGAGATATGACTGAAAATTTGTGATAAGACATTTTCTAACAACATGAGTACTACTCATGTGAAAATTCTAAGATATGTTAAAATGTGCTTATTTGTTGATATATTGTTATAATTTAGTTAAAGATGGTTACATAGGCAATAATTTATGGCTACATGGATAGTGATTAACCTTTTAATTGTTTTATATATTGAGATTATATGGGATAAATATTTCATTGTGAAAGAATTTATTCCAAATGTTGAATGTTAAACTCATGAAAGATAGGACTCTTATGTATATCTTCCTATGCATGAAAGAGATGTCTCTTATGTATCTTTTTTGGTCTACTATTGTTGTCAATCATGTACAATAGTTATTGTCTATTTTGATACCTTGTACAGTTGCTACAATTAGTTGTAAGTGTCTACACTTTGTAGGCTTTCCTCTGGCTCATTGTTTTCAACCAATTTTTTATCACTATGGTTGTTGTTCTATGATTTATGTTGTTGTACAGAGTTATCATGTGAATTTGTGTACATCTTTTCTTGGACCAATACGAAACAAAAGGCATGTTCTTAATTTAATGTTTTGATTTCCTTCATCATAAAAGTAGAATAATTAGTATGATTATTCCTTTTCTTTAGTGTTACTATAATGCTATTATGTTCCAACCATGAAAGACTTCTAGGAGGAAGCCTATGCAAGGGGGGAGGATGTAAGGCCCCTCCCTTTTATATCATTGTAATAGCCTTTCATTCTAAACTTATACTATGTTATTGTGTGGATTAAGGGTACATCATTTATATGATACAAGACCCATCTATGTTTGAGTGCCACTGTACTGTTATTCATTTGTTTCTAAGAATGGATTAGTTAAATTCTTATGTGAATACTTCTACTAAGTTATGTGGCTAGATTTACATTGATAGATACTATAATTTCCATGCTATATTGTGTTGCTAAGGTCCACTAGTAATAAAGCTCCCTTCTTATCATTTGAATCATTTTGATTGTGAATGTATCCTATAGTATTAACTTGAGGTTCCTCATAGCAAGTATTGTGGGTCAAGTCACTAAAGGAGCCTTAGAGGTTTTAGTAAATATAGCACTTGCAGATTTGATCCCTATAGTACTACTTAACTTAGGGGAAGTTACAAGCTATCAAGTAAATAAGGATTGATGAAGAATCTTAGAGTCTTCTCTGCTTTTGGGTTGGCCTTATCATGGAATTATAATCTACTCTTATATTAGAACATCATATTGTATTGTTAGTTGAGAGATGATAATAAAGAGTTAATCTAATAAGGATAATTATACCCAACTATAGTTAGATTAATCTGTTCGTAACATGATTGTCATTATTTTCATAAGGGAATCTTTTGGATATTAGAGGAGAGGATGTTAGAAGTGAGTTGATTGAGATTAACAAAGGCACCTCATTGAGGCTAGTAGGAGATCTGAGTGATATCAGATATAGATCTATTGTTCAAGGCCAAAAGGACTTCATAGGGTTGTTAGGAAGAAGGTTTCATTGGCCTTAGGGTGTTACAAAAATCCTTGAAGAGTTGCAAAAGTTCAAGAATTGGGCCTCGAGCTTACCTTGTATCCCTTGCTAAATAGAAAAGGGTTAGTCATTTTTTAGCTAAGTCCAAATAGGTATAGTACTTTGTACTTCGGTCATACCACATACTGAATCCCTTAGAGAAATGAAGAAAGAGTATGCTAAATTTGAAAAGGTTTTGGACATTGGACATTGACCATACCTCATAGTAATTGTATGAAGAAAAAGGAAGTTTTCTTGTGTTAAGTCTAAAAAGGAATTTGGTATCGAGCTTCATACTTAAGGCTTACTATATGTTGAAGGCATTAGATGTTGGACTTTAGCATTTTTTCTTACACATTGAATTAAGGTTAAGTAGGAGGTAAAAGGTATCAACGATGACCAACACCCGAAAAGATTTTAGGGATCATAGGTCAGCTATAAGTCGATGACTTATCAAAATGCTAAGTGATGAAAGGGATATGGAGGAACCCTAACCCTCGAAAAGGTCTACATGCCTTAGCTTGTTTACATGTCATGGTGATGTGGTTGTAGATAGAGGATCTCACTTGCACCTAAAAGTTTTGTGTATAATTAACCATACTTATGACATTCATAGGAATTAAATCTTGGGAAATCCTTTTGGGGATGTGATTATATGCTAGTGGTTTCAAAAGAGGTCCTTAGCTAGTACATTTATCAATGGGGAGTATGAAAGAAGTTTACATGTCTAGTGTGTGAAGGCTATTAGTGCTTTATTCTTATCTCGAGGTTTTGAGGATCGAAGTACAATGTTAAGGCTTAAACCGGTTAGGCATCAAAGGTCACCCTTAAGGCTTATGCCTTAACTTAATGTTATGAAGGAGGGATGAGGGAGACCTAAATCCCAACACTTGAAATGGTGTTGGAGTTCTTGGGTTAGAGTTAAGGTTTAGGCCTTACCGGGAATGTTAAGAAAGGGGTATAATGAAACCCTAAACCATGACACTCGAAATGGTCTCGGTGTTTGTGGGTTGATGTTAAGGCTTATGCCTTAACATGAAGCAAGAAAGGGGTAAGATGAAACCCTGAAATGATTTTGATGTTTGCAGGTTGGCTTTAAGGCTTATGCATTAAACAGTTTGATAAGTATGTGGTAAGGAGAAATCCTGAAGGTGGACACCCGAAAGGGGAAGTTAAAGCTTGTGAAGGATATATTTAGGCATCATAGGCCAGAAGGATAGCCTACACCCATACATAAAAGCATTTAAGTGGCATCATGGAAGGTAGGACCCCAACCTCCAACAATTTAAAGTAGAGTCAAAGTTAAGACCGATGGCCGAAACCTGATAGGTCAAAATGAACTTAAGACTTAGGAAATAGGACATGTATATGTTTTTAAAATTATGCCAAAGCTCTTCTAGCATAAAGTAAGGGAGATTACCGACTCCCAAGAAGAATAAAGTCATCAAAATTGTAGGATTATTTCCATCATTCCATGGAATTCTTGGGTTGAATAGAGTTGACTTGTACGGATTTGAAGGAGAATGACACATCACTAAAAGTGATTGGTTGTGTTGATTCACATCATTTTTGTGAATCACTTAAAGATATGTGTCCACATTTAATGCAAGTCAAATCAGATGGTTGCAATTTAAAAGCAAGTTGGGTAAATGAGATACGCTAGATCATGGCACAAATTTCAAGATCAATAGCTTGTATTCAAAGATTATATTTTTGTTAGTGGCTAGTTAAAATGGAGTATTGGAATGAAAAACAATATGATAGTTGAAGGTGACATTCTTGTAGGTGAGGAAAGAAATGAGATGCCACCATTAGTGTGAAGGTCAGCTATGTAATTTGTGGATATTGAGTAAATATGGGGAAGGACATTAATGAAAAAAAAAAAAACTAGAATTGTGTTATGCAAAAAAATGGTAGGTGCAATGAATTTGGGACAGGTGTGCATGAATCAAGGTGTGGAAGCTTGTCAGTGAAAAAAGAAAGAAGTGAGTGATTGGGCAAGTCACTCTCTAGAGGGAGTGGAGTTTGGAAGGATAGATACACATGGTCATTTCAGTTTTAGGGGAGGATTGATGTTTTGGATTGGGTTTTCATATCTAGGTCAACATAATTGAGAAGCAAATGTAAAGGTTCAAAACCAGAGCTCAGGCCCTTGGAAAATGTTTATGTCAGTATGGGAGTCTATCTTTAGCTGGATTTAAGCATACAAACTTGGTATTTCACACATATAAATGCATTTGCATGTTGGACCCTATTGTGGGTATTGGGGGCAAGGGTTGTGTATTTTGTGTATTGTTTTGGTGTGGTTATATTGAGTAGTTTCTATTTCTACCCAAATAGCACCCATGAGTGTTTGGGGATTGTGTTTATAATTTTGGCTTTCATCAACCATTCCATTGGTCTCAAATGAAATACTTGTTTATAGTCTATTTTATGGCACTTTTAAATGTCATCCCTAAATGAATAGAGCTTGGGGTTTCTACATCCTTCTTGGTCTTCAAACACCAATACTAGTAATTTATATATATGTTTTTGCTACATAACAATTGGGAAGAATAATGGGTGTTGGAATGCTTATCTCAGCAAAATATTTGTATCACACTCATGGCACTGTTTGATGGTTACTTAGATAAATATTGTCTTAAAACACCATTTTTATTTTATTTGAATGAAAGACCCCATTTTAGCATCACCAGGCTAAAATATTTCTTGCTTAGGGGTTTGGCTAGAGCAAATGAGGCTTCATGATGCCAATATGATCAGGAGGAGAGAAATTTTGATTCTTTGAGTTATCTTATTACTATAAATTATCTTGTGGTCAGAGGTGGTCATTGAACTTTTCAATTATCTAGAATTGTAGCCATAAAGTGAATACACTTAAATTAAATTGTCGTGTAAGTGTGATGTGTTTTGTTTATCAATAAATTGTCCTTTAAAGTTGTGTCTATCCTTATCGAGGTTTCAAACCTCAGACTTCACCTAAGTGGGTGGTAGCCAACGATGAAACTATCTGGGGTAAGAGGACCCTAGAAATGGTTGCATACCCACTCTTATTATTTATAATTAATGGAATAGGGTCATGAGATGAATGTGAGTAGATAATTGAGTAGCATATTTTAGCATTATCGGGTTGATCGTGACTGAGGTAGAGTCACCTCTTGAACCTAAGAGTTAAATCCCTTGTATTAGTCAATCAAGTTTTTGATGGTTGAATTTTCTTGAAGTTTGAAAATATGGATTTTTAATTACCTTTTTCATCCTATGATCTTATCCAGGTTATATGGTGTCCTTTGTATTATGGGATTGAATCCACAACTACAATTATAATCATCTATTCATGTTATGATATGACTACCTTCATCCTAGATCATTCTTATTTTTCTATTTTGGCAAGTGGCCCTTGATGGGTGTTGTAAACGGATTGCTAATCACTCCTTATAGTTGAAAGATCCCTTATGGATTTACCATTTTTATTCATTCTTAGTACTTACTACCATTGTGAGTTAGTGGTGATTTAAAACTAGGTGTTATGTGTGATTGTTGGTCAATCGACTATGAATTGACTGAACTCAAGTTTTTGAACTATAGTTCCTCTATGAAATATATACATAGGAAAGGCCATTAGAGATGAGCCCCTGAGGAATTAGGTTTGGCCCCTAGGGTTTGTACTCTTTTCATTCTTTAGTTAATATTGATATATTTTATTGGCATAGATTGTGACTTGTTTGTGTTCCACTTGAAACCCTCCCAGGATTATAGAAGCAATTTAGTTACTTAATTAAATATTATAATTTATGTTTGGTCACATTTTATACTTTTTTAAAGAATTGAGTGCTTGGGAAACAAAAAATTGTGGGTTAGTCATGTGCTGTAATTCAAAATTCAAATTTTTTGTTTTGTCCATAACTGTATTTTATTGATAAATTTTGGGCATTATGGGACCCATTCACCTCCATTGGACCTAGGACCTAAATTTAAATTATTTTTTTGGTGGTATTTTAACATATTCAAATCTATATTTAGATGTCAGCTTGTGATATTTGAATTTTGGGAAATTAAGGATACACATTTTTTAATAGAAGGTTATTTCACAATGTTTCACCGAGATTTTCAAGTGTTCAATTTCAAGAGCTAAAGTGGTGATCAAATACATTCAAGAGAAAATTTATTATATTTTTATTGCAACATTCAAGATCCAATTGTCATGTCAAATTCTTCTTGCATCATGCATGTTTTTGGAGCTAATATGATGATGTAGGTTTCATGATCTATTCAAGAATTCAAGGTCATCATTTCAAGCAAGATTCAAGGTTCAATATCCACATCCATTAAAGTCATTTCGTGGAAGTTGTAGCTTTACATTCTAAGGTTTACTCGAGGGTTTGTTGAGTTGTGACGTTGAGTTGTTCATTCATCATTCCTTTCATGTTATTTTATTTCATTTCAATGTTTGATTACCAAAACGGGGTTTGACCAAGGCAAACCTCCATTGACCAAAAAAAAAAAAAATTCCCTCTTAATTTATGTTTGCAGATTTAGGTGGAAGAAATCTTGAAGATCTCTTGAAGAGAAAAAATGGAGAAATTGTCAAAGTTACAAAAGTTGTCATCTCACAGAAACTCACTTACAAAAATTATTTTCATCTTTCTAAACTTGAAACTTGGGAAAATTGGAAGATTCAAATCGGTAGCAGAGGCTCCCAAAAGTTGTAGAAAAACCCTAACTCAGGATCCATTCACCCTTGGGCGAATGAGTCCTAGATCAAATTTAGCAATTGGCTTTTGGTGAGTGGTAAACATCATTCTACCTCTCTCTGATTTGTGATTTCATTTCTAGCTTTGCTTATTTTGAGTTTCATCTAGCTAAATCCAAGTTGTAGATTGCATTTTAGAATTAGTTTACTATTTTTAGTTTTTCTCCCTAACTTAGTGTTGTTTGACCAGAATCCTTGTCCTTGCAAAGAAAGGAAATTTGAAGATTCCTTCATAGGATTGATTCTTCTAACCTAGTAGTTACTCAATTATTTGTGGTGATCTCATTTCCTAATGAAATTAGAGTAGGACCCCTTTCCCTCTTTAGATCCACTTTTCCATTTTGGGAAACCCTAGGAGCACCCTATTTTTCTATGTTTCAAGGATAAACACTCAATCCATGCGTAATCTTAGGAAAAGTAAGTCCAAGAAAGAAATTGCATAGGGGAGAATCATGTAATGGTACTTTAAATTTATGAGTTTTAGATTTGATATTGAATGGGTTAAAAGTGAAATTAATCCATTGGCTGATACTCTTACAAGATAACTTGTAGCTAGAATCATCATCTTAGGAGACCTTAAAAATGTTCCACTAGATAAGGACAATTAAGAATTGTCAGTTCTAACAAATTTAGCAATAAGTTTGATACTAGACTATTGTTGATTAGACATACATGTTGAAATTTGTAATCTTGAGCAATGCCAACCAAGTGAAATTAATGTAGCGTTAGAAGAGAACCATTTTGGATCATTCCCCCATTTGTCGTGTCAGACATTTGTTGTCCCAGTTAATGTTTCTGGAAGTGAATTAATTTTGGTGGTTGAATCTGAAATTGAGTGACAGTTTTTTGAAAAGGAAATAAGGACAAAACAAAGGAATGTTCAACAACAGAAAAAGAAGAAGGACAAGAAGGGAATGTTTAGGAGAATAGAAAAAAGGAAGGAGAAGAACCTGCAACACCAAAAGACATTGGGGTATGTGTAGGATCATGGTGGGCCAAAAAGTGGCAATGAGGAAAAAAACACATTTTTCATCGACCCCAAAACTCAAAAATACCATGTTGAATTTTTTAGGCTTGGGTGTCAGTACACACCACCAAAGCAAACACCAATCCTAGTTTTCCAAATCGGATATCCGAACCAAATCGGATGTCCGATTTAAATAGGATATCCGATTTGTAAAAAGTATATATATACAAATTTTGTGGCTGTTTTAAAATCATTTGACAATCAACAACCCGCAAGCGCACAGTGAGGAGGTTCTTCATGTAACGAATATCTGATTTCGCCAATATCCAATTTGAAAAGGTAAGATTTTAGATTTTTATTTGCTTTGATTCAATTTTGAATTAGATTTGGATAATTTCAATTAGTTTTTTGTGGATTTTTTTTCAAAATAGGGTTTTTGATTGAATTTTTATGAAAATTTTGAGTTTAGAATGGATTTTGATAAAAATGAATGTTTTGTGGATTATTTTCAAAATAGGGTTTTGATTGATTTTTATGAAAAAATTGAGTTTAGAATGGATTTTGATAAAAAATGAATATTTTTGTGGATTTTTTTCAAAATAGGGTTTTTGATTGAATTTTTATGAAACAATTGAGTTTAGAATGGATTTTGATAAAAAAAATGAATGTTTTTTATGGATTTTGATTTAAAAATAGTGTTTCTTATGTATTTGTATTAAAATTAGAGAATTTTATAGATTTTTTGTTAAAAGTAGGGTTTTTTTTGGATTTTTTAAAAACGAGGGTATTTTTATAATATTTTCATTTATAAATTGTTTAATTTTAATTAGATTAATTTTTTTTAACTTTAATCAGGCATTAAGGCTGCTGAGAATGAGAATGCACAAATTCCACCAGTTGAGAATGAAAATCCACCAGCTAAGAATCAAAATGCAGAAATGCCAAATGCTCCACCACCTTTGCAACCATAAATTGAAGACTTAATTCATGAAAAATTGGAGCAATTGAGGGGCATTTGTGATGTTTATAAGAAAATCCCTCGATTATCACATATGTCAACCACATTGACAGGAATAATTACAAATGTAGAAACCCTCTCCACCCAAGATAATGCCTTTCATTCATGGCGAGAAACCATAAGGGAATATTATGCATGTGGATTGTCTTATGATGATGTGAAAAATCTCCAAATAACAAAAGCCCAAATAGCCTCTTTATTTATTAGCCCCAGCACTAGTTTGCCAGTTAATGTTAACAAACCAAAACTTTCTATAAAATGATGCACGCATAGGGGCATAGTAGATAACTTTTGGGATCGTTGGTGTATGGTTTTTGATAAACCACCCAACAATAATCTTGATGTACCTTTTTACTTTATTAAAAAATTATATGCTAAGTTTTTGTTAGGGCATCATGTCAATTACTTTGACATTAAACGCTTCCACGGCGTTTGTGGAGGTATGCCCCAGGATAGACCAGGGGTAGTTAGAGTAGTCAAGCGCCCACATTTCCCCGTCCTCCCCTTCCTTCGCCACCTCTAGTACAACATCTAGATATTATGGAGGATGCAACCACACAAACTATCCAGGCCATTCATTCTTTGAGTGATCTTTTGGTTTCCCATGCTTCTTTAGTAGCTCAACCACATTCTGGTGATGTTGGTGATGGATCCAGTGCTATTGCATCATCCTCCTTGGGTCCACATATTTGTGTGCCACATATTTGCAATACGTGCCAAAAGATATGCTTGGGCCCTATTGTATAGCCTGCTGAGCATCCATTAGACACTTATGATTATGACATCTAGGATATGGAGATTATAGTACATCACACGCAGGGGAGTGGAGGACACCCTATAGAGTCCTCTCTTGCTAGAGAGGTGGACATTGGAATAGTTACATAGGTAACATTTAAGGTGTAAATTCATAACTTGCATTTTTTTTAAATGAATATTAATAAGAGATAGTATCAAGTACTAATATTTATTTACATGGTCTATTTAACAGTTAATGTCTGAGGAGGAGCTCACATGGGTGACTGATAGCACCCTTAGGTCCATTTCATTTGGCCTCGAAACACACACAGTATGTATTTTCGTACTCACTCATTTACATTTTTTTACTATATACTTGTTTGTCATTTGAATTGTCATTAATGAAATTATATATTAACTTATATGTTTATCTTATTCTCTGCTTGTAGGAAACACCTAGTGTGAGCGAGGTGCGACCCTCTCTAGACTATGGAGGCACAATGTTAGATAAGGGAAATGTAATTGAACTCAAATTTGATTGAATTAAGATTTATAAGATCTTTTATTGATTATGCATACATTGACATAGATTCGTAGTTTCATATGTACTTGTCATTTTTATGTATAGGCGGTTGTGAGCTATACATCATTGTTGATAAGTTTCACAACACCTGAAGGAGTAGGTATTCAAAAACCTTAAGGAGGAGGTGTTGAAACACCTCAAGGAGGATGTGTCGAAACACCTAAAGGAGATACAGAAAAAGATCAGCCTAAAGAGGTATGTGTTTATTTTATTTTGTGCTTGGTAAATATGTTCTTATTACCAAAAATTCTATACTAACTTGGATCAATTTTATGTTTTTGTTCACATATATAGATTGATGTTACAAAAGTTGGTTTGGTTGGTTATTTGAGAGGGATATATTCTAAGACTCCTGACCCTTCAAAGAGACGTATATTTCAGGTAATCAAGATTTCAATTTTAGAGTTCAATTATAATTCAATGTATATTGATTTTTATGTTAATTATTCGATTTTAAATTATATAGTATAACTAATCTCAATTGTGGTTTGACTTTTTCTTGTGCAGCTACCTTAAGAGCCAATGAGTGCTTCAAAGAGGCTCCATTTTGATGATCCACCAGTAGTTTAGGATGAGATAAAAATTTTGGCATGTAAATTTTGAATAGATACCGAGATGGCATATGCCACATATTGTAAAAATTTGTTTTAGTTGGCATTGATGCCATTTTTGTATATGGACATACACTTGATTATTGGATAATTTGATATATAGAAGTTGACAATCGAAATTTAATTTCCTCCTTATGTGCATGATTAAACTCTTTGAAAATTTAATCAAGTGAGCAATGGTTAAATATCAATGTACAATAGCATAAAAAGAATGGTTAAATATTATCTAGTTTATATTTATATTGTTGATTACATTGCATTGCACATCTTTCAAACTCAAAGCATTACTTCACATTGCATAAGTAACAACTAGATGCTGATAGATGAAAAAAATTTAGTAACAATATAGTTTTTACAAAGTCAACCTAAGCAGTTATGCAATTACTTCACATTATATAACTAATAACTAGGAGCAGCTATCAATTGCATTAGCTTGTCATGGAATTCTATGAGACCACATCTCTTTGAGGAAACTTGGCACAAAACTCACAAAAAATGAAAGGAAATCACTCAAACAAACTTTAAAGGGGTCTCAGGCCTGCTACCCCCTCATTCCACATGCTATGTAGCCATTTATTTGTAGTGTAGGGGCTGAACAATGGAAAAAACATGTAAAAATAATATATATATATACAACCTAGAAGCATGAATTATGATTAGACTATCACATAACATCATATTAAAAAAAAACCACTATAAACTTGAATGTCATTTAAAACATGCATGATAAATATTCATCGTTGAAACTTGAATTGTGGTAGCTTGATATACAGAGTCGATTGATGCTAGGGTTCAATTTGTATGATATTGAAAAAAGAAGCCAACTGAGTAGAGTTATCATCATTCTTCAAAAATCATAAGAATTATTTTAGTACACTAGCCATTTTGACCTCTTCTTGCAGTCTCAAACATTATTTTGTATCATTGTTACATTGGTCTTGAGAGTGATTGCACGTTTCAAGTGTATAAACACATACCTTTTTGTAATATCAAGGATACTTTTTGAATCTTCCATGCATTGCTAATCTAAAAGAAAATGTCTTTTTCCTAATCTCTATGTAGCCATGCTTTTGACATTGTCAAAAAGAGCAAAAATTCCCTAATGACGCAAAGGCATGGCCAAGCAGTTCTAACTCTTCACATGAGAGAAGAGAGATGTTGGAGAGTACATCAAGTCAGTGAGAATTGAAGTGTAATGTGTTTTAGTTTGTAGTACTCCTTTGTTTCTCTGCATGAATTACAATTAGAATATCACATAACATCATATAAACAAAAAAAACCACTATAAACTTGAATTTAATTTAAAACATGCATGATAAATATTCATCGTTGAAACTTGAATTGTGGTAGCTTGATATACAGAGTCGATTGATGCTAGGGTTCAATTTTTATGATATTGAAAAAAGAAGCCAACTAAGTAGAGTTATCAGCATTCTTCAAAAATCATAAGAATTCTTTTAGTACACTAGCCATTTTGACGTCTTCTTGCAGTCTCAAATGTTATTTTGTATCATTGTTACATTGGTCTTGAGAGTGATTGCACATTTGAAGTGTATAAACACATACCTTTTCGTAATATCAAGGATACTTTTTGAATCTTCCATGCATTGCTAATCTAAAAGAAAAGGTCTTTTTCCTAATCTGTATGCAGCCATGCTTTTGAAATTGTCAAAAAGAGAAAAACTTCCCTAATGATGCAAAGGCATGGCCAAGTAGTTCTAACTCTCCACATGAGAGAAGAGAGATGTTGGAGAGTACATCAAGTCAATGAGAACCGAAGTGTAATGTGTTTTAGTTTGTAGTACTCCTTTGTTTCTCTGCAGAAGTGTGATAAATTCTTAGTTCAATAATGCTAAACAATTTTTGAAAAAAGAAAGTTGTGTCATGTTCTGCATTCAATCCAACAAGAAAAAATGAAAGCTCGGCCTCTTGGAATGAAAATTCTTGTTTGCAAAACAAATGAATAAGAATGAGGTAGTTAAGGTGTTTGAATTTATTTAGAGGTCACTTTTAGGGTGCAAGGCTTAAAAGTTCATTTTAAATTCACTCAAACAAACTTTAAAGGGATCTTAGGCCTGCTGCCCCCTAATTCCACATCCTATGAAGCAATTTACTTGTGGTGTAGAGGCCGAACAATGGAGAAAACATGTAAAAATAATATATATATAGATGTGCAGCCTAGAAGCATGAATTACAATTAGAATATCACATAACATCATATAAACAAAAAAACCACCATAAACTTGAATGTCATTTAAAACATGCATGATAAATATTCATTGTTGAAACTTGAATTGTGGTAGCTTGATATATAGAGTCTATTGATGCCAAGGTTCAATTTGTATGATATTGAAAAAATAAGACAACTAAGTAGAGATATCAACATTCTTCAAAAATCATAAGAATTCTTTTAGTACACTCAAGAGTTATCAAATGTCTTCTTGCAGTCTCAAAATTTATTTTGTATCATTGTTACATTGGTCTTGAGAGTGGTAGCTTAATATAGGTCTACAATACAAAACCTGGTTTACCTGTGCAGTGTAACAGTGGCATAGGAAGATTTTTCTTTGAAAGAAAAAATGAAGGCTTAGCCTCTTGGAATGAAAATGCTTGTTTGGAAAACAAATGAATAAGAATGAGGTAGTTAAGGTGTTTAAAGTGATTTAGAGGTCACTTTTAGAGAAGAGAGATGTTGAAGAGTACATCAAGTTAGTGAGAACTGAAGTGTAATGTGTTTTAGTTTGCAGTACTCCTTTGTTTCTCTACAGATGTGTGATAAATTCTTAAATCAATGATGTTGAACAATTTTTGAAAAAATAAAGTTGTGTCACAGTCCGCATTCAATCCAACAAGAAAAAATGAAAGCTCAGCCTCTTGGAATGAAAATGCTTGTTTGCAAAACAAATGAATAAGAATGAGGTAATTAAGGTGTTTGAAGTTATTTAGAGGTCACTTTTAGGGTGGAAGGATTAAAACTCCATTTTAAATGCACAAAAAAGAATGAAATTACTTCAAGCCAAGTTTGTGAAGAAGTTAACTATGTTGCCCACTAGTTTCCCTTAAGAGTCCAAAGTACTAAAAGGAAGCAATCTTTGAAGGGCTATTTATCAGAGACCGTGATGCTTATAGAATCTTCATCCTAGGCTATGGGATCGTGTTGGGACCATCTACAAAAACCTCTCTCATTTTTTTCTTAGAGGCATTTTCTTGTGGTGATGACTTTTCAGTGGAGGGAAAAGTTGCCAGATGCAAGCAGTGTAAAGTTGCAAAGTGGTGCAACTTTCATTCCGCAACTTGTACAACCAAACAGACTGTTCCAACAACTCCAGATGGGTACGTTTACCCTAGGGATGGTCCTCTCCTGCACCCAAATACGCTGAATCACTCCAAGCTACATTGGACCGACGATTTCCCTTAAGAGTCCAAAGTGCTAAAAGGCAACAATCTTTGAAGTGCTATTTCTCAGAGACCATGATGCTTACAGACTCTTCGTCCAAGGCTATGGTATTGTGTTGGGATCATCTAAAAAAACCTCTCTCGATTTTTTCTATCTCAGAGGCATTTTCCTGTGGTGATGAATTTTCAGTGGAGGGAAAAGTTGCTAGATGCAAGCAGTGTAAAGTTGCAAAGTGGTGCAACTTTCATTCCGCAACTCGTACAACCAAAAAAATTGTTCCAACATGTCCGGATGGGTACGTTTACTCTAGATATGGTCCTCTCTTGCACCCAAATATGCCGAATCACTCCGAGCTACATTGGACTGGTGATTTCCCTTAAGAGTCCAAAGTGCTAAAAGGCAACAATCATTGAAGGTCTATTTCTCGGAGACCGTGATGCTTACATACTCTTTGTCTGAAGCTATGGGATCATGTTGGGACCATCTATAAAAACCTCTCTTGGTCTTTGCTATCTCGGAGGCATTTTCCTGTGGTGATGACTTTTCAGTGGAGGGAAAAGTTGCCAGATGCAAGCAGTGTAAAGTTGCAAAGTGGTGCAACTTTCATTCCGCAACTCGTACGATCAAACAAATTGTTCCAACAAGTCTGGATGGGTACGTTTACGCTAGGTATGGTCCTCTCTTGCACCCAAATACGTCGAATCACTCTGAGCTACATTGGACTAGCGATTTCCCTTAAGAGTCCAAAGTGCTAAAAGGCGGCAATCTTTGAAGGGATATTTCTTAGAGACCGTGAGGCTTACAAACTCTTTGTTCGAGGCTATGGGATCATGTTCAAACCATCTACAAAAAATATCTCAGTTTTGCTATCTTTCGGGCGTTTTCCTATGGTGATGACTTTTTTAGTGGAGGGAAAGAAGTTACGGATGCAAGCGGTGTAAAGTTGCAGAGGTAAATTGTAGCTTTCGTTCCGCAGCCGATGCGACCAAACAAACTGTTCCAACAACGTTTGGATAGATGCGTTTACAGCAGGGATAGTCCTCTTTTCAGCCAAATACAGCCAGATCCTCACGAGCTACATTTAAGATTTGGGTAGAGTGGAAGTGAAAAGTTGATGGAACCTGGGGCACAATCAAAACACTTACCTTTCCTATTTGAGGCATCTGACAAGATTGATACGACCTCTTTAGATGAGTCCAAAACTCCGCGCCAAAACTTGGCAAGCAACTAAATAAACATTTCCCTCTTTAACCCCCTTAAACCCTTGTAATGGTAGAAAAACTAGTTTTTGTCCGAATTACTCCACAATTTTCCAAAACACTAGACCAACACATGACTGATTCAAACACCCATATCCAAGCTACACAACATAGACTCCTTTGGACCAACGTTGAATTCCTATACATTCACCTTTGAAAAGGCTACTCAATTAGCCCAAAAATGCAAAGCAACATACCTTCAAACACCACACAAACCCCTAAAACCTTGGGGTAACAAATAAATTGCCAAGAAAAAAGAGATTCTACAAATAAACCACCATTTGTAAGAACCTGTAACCATCAAATCAGAAAAACCTTGTTTTTAGTGTAATTCTTGAGGGTTTATTGGATGTAGCACTTCCACAACCTTTCAGAATCTTCCACCACCTTAGAAACCTTTATTTAGGCCCTAATATGCTTAGAAAACAAATAAAATTATGGTATCTCAAATATTTTTGCAAACCCTAGGGTAAAAACTCTATTTT
The DNA here is from genome assembly GCA_007258455.2 of Sequoia sempervirens. NCBI lineage: Eukaryota > Viridiplantae > Streptophyta > Pinopsida > Cupressales > Cupressaceae > Sequoia > Sequoia sempervirens. The sequence continues at coordinate 1,036,039,121 of VDFB02281492.1, forward strand.
CAAGTGAAAAAAAACCACCATTTTTAGACCTTTAACTCTTCATTTTATTTCAAAACCTAGTTCTCCATGCCTTCCACTCTTGAAATATCATTTCCTAATCCCTACCAGCTCATCCCACCAATTCACATTGGCACACAGTAGGTGGGATGAGATTCAAGCCATTAAAATTGCAAAACTCTTATTCCCCTATTCAGGAACCTGTCTAAAGAAAGTCTGAGTTTTGAGGCACAAAATGAATAAAGAAACCCTCTATTAAGAAGTCAGAATAAATTCAAGACATGTAATAATGTTTCTACATAAATTTTTGATACAAAAATTCTTGAATGGCTTGTGCACAGGCAGAAAACACAAGAAAAATAGTAAAATATGAACTGAGCAATTGAAACTTTATTGATTCAAAGAAAAAAAATCCTTCAACAAAACCTGTCTCGAGCCCTTGAAGGCCTTAAGTACATTTCTATGCCTTGGAATCCAACTCCCAATTCCTTTAACCACCAATATTAACTGACTTTTGAAACCTTAATGACCGTTGAAGGCCAAAATACAAACATTTTTCACATTAATATGATTCATAATGAAATGTTGCACTTTTCCACTTCTAACTTTACTAAGACCTCACTTAATGGCTTGAAATAACATCATTACATGTTCAAAACACTGTTCTTGCTTGTCCCTAAACAAATTTACTAATTTTTCCTTCAAAGGCTACAAAGCAACAACTAGGACAAGTTGTGATCTCCATGTTTTTTTGACCCTAAAACCTAAAAAATCCTCCTAATACATGACCATTAGGACTATTAGATCTCATTAAAGACAAAAACTCAAAATATTAACACTTTAATCATTGAAATGATCCATAATGATATTGTGGTGTAGGTGCTCCTGCACCAAAAATGGTGGTTACAACTTGCTAATGTCAATGAAACGTGGGGGCAACAAGATTTAAAGTTGGCTCAAGCTTGTGCAGGTCCTAATAGATGTGTTTGATGAATTTATAGGGTGTGGAAAGGTTGGAAACATTGATTTCCTTAAAAACCTCATGAAAGTTGCTAAAAATGAAGTTGCACCCAAGTTGGATTTGAGGAGCAAAAGTTGCAAGCCACTATAATTTATTATATATAAATGAGAGATATTACAAAACCCGGTTCAAACGAGCATACTGACAGGAAAGAACTAGGAAGAAAACCTTCGGTTGTAGCTTGATTAAGTGCAAAAATAGAC
>VDFB02281492.1:1036040441-1036171369 GCA_007258455.2 Sequoia sempervirens
TTGATCGGCAAGAGCATGTGGACAGGATGGGCGACATTAGAGAGATTCCTTGTATAGATCTCACTCCATTGTATTTAGTATATATCCTATCAACCAATGCCCATCCTTAGAAGTGGATGGTGGGACTGAGCTGTATGAATAAAATAAAATAAAATATCTGATCCTACGCATGGAGATTCAGAATATCGTATCAGATTGTCGTATTGTTGAGAATGAGATTCCGTGTCCAATTTACTGTCTGAAAACGCCTCTGTACAAGTCAAACATGCCCACATTACATTCATCAGTTTTGATTTTACTATCTTCTCTTAATCAACTTTCCCACCAAATTAGTTGGGTTTGGTAAGAATTTGGAGGAATGAATGGTTGTTTAGCTGTATTTGATGTGAAGGATATTTCATTTGTAGATGGAATAGAGACGCCTCTAATTTATTGTCAATAAATGTTGATCTTTTATGCTCATTCCATAGCGTCTGTCCTTTCCAATTCTCTGTCGTTCTTTATACTTTTTCTGATGCAAATGGGTAGGTAATATCTGAATGGAAGTTTTCGTTTTTAGTTTTTCTTTCTTGGTTGCGTCCACGTCAACATCTCTGTGACTGACAACACACTAGTACTTTTGCTTGCAGCTTTAAGTTTGTAAAAGGATAAAAGGATGAATTTAACTCTACCTGTTTTTTTGTCCTTTTGGTTATTCAGAGTTTAACATACAATTTAATTAGGATATAAGAGTTGAGGTGTAGATTGAATGTGAAAACTAAATGTATAAAAGAAAGAGAAGAGAGAAAGAGAGAAGAAAGTATACATAATTATAAAAAGTTTGAGAAAAGGAAGATTGTTGGAATGAAGTTTGATTTTTATATTTCGGGTCTATTATTAAGAATGCTACCACAAGCGATGATGTCTTGTTAGTTGTAATCATGTTCATAGTCGAATTAATGTTTATATGATGCATTGATGTCTTGTATGACCATACTAGTATTTTATTGGCATCCTCTATAATTTGTCTCAGACAACTTTAAGCACCCAAATTTGAATTGATCTATATGGCAAGTCCAATGCTAATAAAAAAATCACTACATGATGCTACATAGTATAGATGAAAAAATATAATGTTAACTAAAATTTCAAAGTATGATATTGTGTTAACCTTTTAGAACTTCCCAAGCATTTTTCATTTTTGTCCTTTGTCATTTGCTAAATATTTGTCTTGTCATTTTATGTAAAAATCTATTTTATCCCAATAGCGATGTTTTCATTATAACTAACTTTTTACTATAAAATTTGTAAATTTATCACTTATGTAATGCTTTTCTATGTGCCTGATTTTTTTGAAATTATGATTTCCTCTTTAGTTCCCTTGCTAAATAAGCTCAATTTAGACTTGGTAGTTCTATCCCTTCCCTCCCAAAAGCATAAGTCTTTATTTCTAGTATACATTTTTGTCATTGAAGGGTCCATTAGTTCTTATTTTTTATCATTCACCTACAACCATGGATCTAAAAATTTGAGACCATTACAACCCTCTATTGGAAATTTTCTTAACCATGCAACCCTCCAATAAGATTTTGCAAATTATCCATTGATCTATCTACTATGCTCTTTGTCCACTTTACCCAACACTTAGCTTGGAGATTTACCATTACTTAAAGATTGAAGGGAAGGAAATAAATCACTATAATTGGAGCTAAGGACATTATTGACATCATCCAAATTTGATCTACATATGTGATATTTCATGTTTTATGTGCATATGCTTTTATCCATTTTCATATATTAGTTTTTTTTTTACTAGATTAGATATCTTTTAGAAGTTCAATTTGATTGATTAAAAGATAATCTGTTGAACGAATATTTTCTAATAAATCGGGATTGATTCATAGTTCAAGGATTAAATAGAGGTTTTAATTTTATTTTTAATTTTATCTGCTTTCAAAGCTTATATTTCAAAGTTTTTGCTTCATTAATTCTATCAAAAAACCTTCATAGAGGAGAATACAAATAAAAAATATAACAAGGTAGAGATTGTTGAACACACCAAAATACTGAGAGGGAGGGTGAATCAGTATTCTATCAAATCCCAAACCTTCTGAAACAATCAAACACTTCAAACTCTACCACATAAATAGGAACATGAAAGATGAAGACAATGCACAACACAACACAACACTAGATATACGTGAAAAACCCCACAGGGGGAAAGCCACAGTCAAAAAAGTTGCTAGGAGCTACTATCCTAATCCAACCTCACAATATGAATAATATTTACAACTTTGTTTTAGGGCTTCAACCCAAGGAAGCTACTACTCCCTGATAACAATTTTTCGGTTCACTCCCAAGAAAGCTACAACTCCTTGATTACACGTTGTTTTAGGGCTACAACCTAAGGAAGCTACAAATTCTTGAACTAAGTACAAACTCAAGAATGATTATAGAATGATAGTCCTTCCACTATCTAAAATTGAAAATTAAGCTCAATCCTTTTGATGATTGCAATTTTGCTTTGCAACCTTTTCTACAACTTCAAATGTCTTCTCAACTGCTTACTTGCTCATTGCTTTCAACAATCAAGAAGTTTTTCCCTTGGCTCACTACCTCCAACAATAATTAACCACACTTATTCACTTCCCTTCTGTCACAAAGATATGATCAAGATGAAACTGCACATGATCTATCATTTTTCTCTTTCTCTTTTAGTCGCTTACATAATTTTCATAATACATCACACACTCATATTGTTACATCCATAACCTAGATCAACTAGGTTTGTAATATATATAATATATTATATTGATTACATTACATGTTGACTTATAACAACAGGAGCATTACATCTCCAAGTCAACCAAAGATAAAATAATCAACATGAAACATGTAGAGGGGAAGACCCAAATGACTACATGTAACACTAGGAAGAGGAACATGCCATGCAGATTCCAACACACACTTAACTTGGTCCTAAAATTTCTTCACACCTTTGATCTTCAATAGGAATCATTCACATGCTTCCCAAATTTAAAATATGCCAGCCATAAGGAAGAAAACATGTAACTTGAAGTATGTCAGCCCTCACACTATTGGCGGTACACATGAATGATAAATAATTACTTGCACTTCTCCCAGATGAGTCAACATAACCCATACAACACCTTCAAACATTGGACTTAGACTCCATGCAAACTTGAACTTGTTGCACACATCGTCAACATACCTTAGTCGTCCAAGCAAAAGCATAACCCCATAAAACATTCTGATGAAAAGGGATTCTCTCCCTTTCAAATCTGATTACAAAACTTCACAAAACATAACAAATGAAGGATGCGAATACATAACAAGAACAAAATTTGGAAGAGAAAATATGCAACTTTTATTATCTCCAAATATGTAAAAGATTACATAATATTAAAGCTCATGGGCTCCCCTTCAATCCTACATGAAACACTTGCAACAAATGTGTCTTCAACAATCTGAATTTTTTTTGGAAACATTTGGGTATGCAAACTTCATTTCTCCAAGCCCCCCTCTCCAAATGAGAAAGCATGAATTAATAGAGAAAGTGGAAGGAGAAAAAAACTCTTGGTTTCCAAAACAAGCAACTAAAAACCACCTTGAGAAAAGTATGCCCAACCTTGGGAGTTTGAAAATCTACCATAAGACATGTAGCTCATTGCATGCCAACCCTCTCTTGGGTGCCTAGACTCTTGAACAACCAAATTTGAGATGCTATGACAACTTACACCTCTTATAGATTCCTTACAACATATCATTACAATTTTGCATGCAAAGACATGCAAGCAACATGCAATATTCTTTTGCAGCCCACTTTATGACAACATATGGCACATGTACATGCAAATATGACTATTTTGACCTCCTCCAAAAGTGGGATTCCCAAAGGGCATATTCTTTCACAAGTTACATTTATTGGGTTATCGAGGGTCTTTTCCCACCAAAATTTACATTACATTTTCACAAAATGGGAAAATACATTGTTGCAAATGAAATTATTATTTTCCTATCACCTAGGACTTTATTAAAATCAACAAAGCAAAATTAAAATATTTTTGGTGACACAGGATTGCCTTTACACCTTGGATGCTCTTGCATCAGAGACCCAGGGTAGAAGAAAAGTGACCCTACACTTCTCAAGAGGGTAACCAAGACATTCAACTTCAGCTTTTGACAACCAAGATGAGTCCTCAATAGGCCTCCCAAACCATTTGACCAAGTACTCAAAGTATTGCTTGTGCCTTGTACTCCTACTCACCTTGCTGTCCAAAATTGCCTCTATTTTCCCCTCTTCTAAAGTAGGTGTTGGTATATGAATTGTTTCACCTATTGTACCTTCATCACTTTATTCTTCATGAAACTTTGTTAGATAAAAAATATTAAATATAGGTGAAATATTAAGTCCACTAGGAAACTCTACTTCATATGCATTATTTGAATCATGCCTACTCACAATTCGATAAGGCCCAAACTTCTTCATTTTTAACTTGTTATAGGTACCAACTAGAAATATTTCTTTTCTCAAGTGTACCATTACCTCATCACCAACCTGAAACTCCTTATGTCTCCTCTTCAAATCAGCCTTTGATTTGTACTAAAAGTTCATTTTGTTTATGTGATTTTGTACCTCCTCATGTATGCTCTTTATATGTACAACAAAGTCCTCTGCTTCTACACTCTTCTTGTCAACATTATCAATATTTTTTAGATCTGAAACAACTCTTGGGTTGCTGCCATAAAAAATTTGGAATGGGGACTTACCAATACTTCTACTCACTAAGTTCTTATATGAAAATTATGCTTGAGGTAGAATCAAATCCCACCCTTTTGGCTTATCTCCAACTAGGCATCTTAGCAAATTACCCAAACTTCTATTTACCACCTCTATTAGACCATCTACTTGTGGATGGTAGGATGAGAAAAACTTCAAATCAGTTTTCATCTTCTTCCATAAGGTCCTCCAAAAGTACCCCACAAACTTTGTATCTCTATCGGAAACAATGCTCTTTGGAAGACCATGTAATCTCACTATTTCCTTGAAAAACAATTCTGCAACATTCACAACATCATTAGTCTTCTTACATGGAATAAAATGAGCCATATTAGAAAATATATCCACTACAAATATTGAATCATGTCCCCTTTGGGTCCTTGGCAAACCCAAAAAAAAATCCATACTAATCTCCTCCCATGGCCTCTCAAGTATTGGTAGTGGCTAATATAAACCTATGTTCTGACTAGTTCCTTTTGCTACCTGACAAGTCCTACAACCTTGAACAAATTTTCTAATATCTTGCTGCAATTGAGGCTAACAATATTTCTCTCCAACAAGTACTATGGTTTTATCAAAACTAAAATGTCCTGCAAGTCCTCCACTATGCTTTTCCTTAATCAAATTTACTCTTAGTTGAACTTCTAGGAATACACAACTTATTACCTATGAACATCATACCATCTTGGATTAAATAATCCAACCACTTGGTACTATCACCAACAATAGGCTCTTTGAAAGCCTTCCAAGCCTCTCCAAAATCTAGATCCTCCTCACACAACTCCTTCAACTCATTGAATCCAACAACCTCAACCTACATTTCAATCAACAAACCCTATCTTCTACTCAAAGCATTTGCAACCATGTTAGACTTCCCACTCCTATGTTTCGAAACAAAAGTATAACTTTATAATAACTCTAGCCATTTCATATGCCTTTGATTTAGCTTCCCTTGACTACTCAAATAATGAAGTTCTTGATGATCAATAAATAAAGCAAATTCCTTAGGTAAAAGATATTGTCTCCACTTTTTCAATGCTTGCACAATAGCATAAAACTCCTGACCATACATTGAATATTTTCTTTTTGCATCATTTAAATTCTCACTAAATTAAGCAATGGGTTTACCTTATTGACTTAAGACAGGTCCAATTGCATTACCACTCACATCACAATCAACTTGGAACACCTTGTTGAAATTAGGAAGTGCTAAAATAGGTTGCTCAATCACCTTTGCCTTCAACAAGTCAAAACTTCTTGTTGCTCTTGTAGTCCATCTAAAAGATATTTTATCTCCCCTCATGGTCTCAATTAGTGGTGCATAGATACTACTGAAACCTCTAATAATTTTTTTGTAAAAACTTGCTAAACCATGAAATGATCTCACCTCGGTAGCACTTCTAGGTGTAGGCCATTCTAAAATAGCTTTCATCTTTTCTGGGTTCATCTTGAGACCTTCTCCTGAAACCATGAAACCCAAGTATACCAATTCCCTATTCATAAAGCTACACTTTTACAAGTTAATGAGCAACTTTTCTTCCTTAAACTTTTCAAAAACAAGTCTGATATGCAACAAATGCTCCTCTAGTGTCTTACTTTAAATATCAATATATCATCTAGATAAACAATAACAAATTTGCTTAAAAAATATTTCAGTACTTCATTCATCAATCTCATAAATGTACTAGGAGCATTGGTTAGTCCAATAGGGATGACCAACTATTCATAAAAACCTTCCTTGGTCTTGAAAGTTATCTTTCACACATCACCTTCTCAAATTTGAATTTGATGGTAACCACTCTTCAAATCAATCTTGGTGAAGTATTCAACTCCACTCAAACAATCCATGATATCATCCATTCTGGGTAGCGGGAATCGATATTTGATGGTTATTTTGTTGCTAGCCCTTGAATCCGTGCACATCCTCCATTATCCTCGTTTCTTTGGTTCCAAAACAACAAGCACTACACACAGGCTTAGGATCTCTCGAATCAAGCCTTTCCACAACAGTTCTTGAACTTGCTTGTTCAACTCTTCACTCTCGGCTGGAGATATTCTATGGGCTGATTTGTTAGGAAAACTTGCTCCTAGTATTAGATAAATTTGATGGCTTATCTTCCTCATGGATGGTAGCCCTTCAGGTGCATTGTCTGAAACAACTTCTAGAAATTCTTGTAACAAATTTGCAACCTCCACAAGAACATCTTCCACATTTTCAAAGTTAGTTTTAGGAATCAAAGAAAAAAAAAAATTCTCATGCCTCATACCATCTAGAAATTTTCTTGCATCAACTTAAAAAACCCTTGCATTATCACAAACTTGAACCAAATCTTCTTTCAAAGGTTTCAATTTATGCTTCACACTATCCTTAGTTATGGTGTACGTATTAGCACAACCATCATGCATTGCTTTCCCATCATACTGCCAAGGCCTTCCTAAAAAAATATGACATGCATCCATGGGAATTATATCACACAATATTTCATCAAAATAACCTCCTATTTTAAATTTTACCAAACATTTTTCTCTGATCAAAAGATTTTGATTATCTTGTACCCATGAAAATCAGTACGGTTTTGGGTGCTTCCTCCTCTCTAGCTTCAATTTTCTTACCATTTCTTTGGATACCAAGTTATCTATGCTTCCACTATTTGTGATGACATTACAAGCTCTCCCTTCATATTTGCATCTTGTCTTGAATAATCTCTTTCTTTGAACTGGTTCATCTTCTTCATTCAACAATGCTCTTCTTGTCATCAAGACTTCAACTCCTTCTGCTTCTTCAGAATGAGATGAGCATGCATCCTCATTGATTTTTTCTGCTCTATTCTTATTTTTCAAGTATTCTATTGGTTCATTCTTGATTGTGAGGGTATTCATAAGCTCTATTCCCCTCTTCACTACATCGAAAATTGGTTTTGTGAAAGCCACCTCTTCCGAATCCTCTACCCGATCTTCCTCTACCTCTTGGATTTTAATCTTTGGGAGGATGATAATTTTTTGATTTTTAATTTTTTCTGCTGCCTTGGTCTTTAAGTTTCTATTTTTTCTAATTTCCATCATAACTTCTTCCTCTAGTTCTTTCGCCATGACCTCTTCCTCTTTTTTTACTTTCAAATTTTTTGTCTAGTCTTTCTTCAACTTTCAATGAAAATTGATAAGCATCCTCAATGGTGGTCATTCTCACCAATTCCAACTCTTCTTGAATGCTAGGTTTCAGCCCATTAATGTAACAAGCTACCTTCTCCTTATTTGCTTTAGAATGTCTCGTTCAAATTAGGACCTTGTGAAACTCTTCCATATATTCTTTCACCGTCCTCATTCCTTGTCTCAAGATCTGCATCTTTTTGAGCAACTCCAATTGATAATCTACTGAGATGAATTGTCTCTTCATTTTTTCTACCATTCTATCCCATATGGAAATTTTTTCTTTTCCTTGTCTTCCTATTTCAAACTAGATTTCTTTCTGGACCAAATGCTTGCATGGCCTTTTAGCTTTGTTTTTGCATACCTCACTCTGTGAGGGTCTTCAATCTCTTCAAACTTGAAAAATTATTCCATGTCATTAATCCAGTCTATCAAATCTTTTGGATTTAAACTTCCATTAAAGGTTGAAACCTCTATTTTTCGTTTCTTTCCAATGTTTGATATTTCTTTCAACAATCTAACTTCTCCAGGACCCATTTTTTCCTATTCTTTCTCTTCCAATTCCTCTTTAGTTTCATCTTCACTATAATCTCTTTATCTATGCACTTCTCTTCTACGAATCTCTTCCTGCAAATTTTATAATTGCCTTTTGAGGGCTCTAATTTCATCTCTAGGAGGGTCTCTTCCTCCACCACCTTTGTCTCTACCTCTACCATGATTGACAACTCTTGGAGGCATTTTAATCTTCACCCAGAACTCATAGATCCTACTGCAAATTGCCTCTCTTTGGCACTTTGTTTACAAGCTCAATATGACCCACTCTAATACCAATGATGAAAACAAATTCCCTCCCTTTCAAATCTGATTACAAAACTTCACAAAACATAACACATGAAGGCTGCAAATACATAACAAGAACACAAATTGGAAGAGAAAATCTGCAACTTTTATTATCTCCAAATATGCAAAAGATTACATAATAATGAAGCTCATGGGCTCCCCTTCAATCCTACATGCAACACTTGCAACAAATGTGTCTTCAACAATATGGAAAAATTTCCTTTTGGAAAAATGTCTTAAAAAAATGTGCTATCCTGAATAATATGTAGTGTTGTTGTTTTTGTTCCTGCTTTTTGGATGTTGTTGTGTTGATGGTGTTTTGTTTTTTGTCTATTGTGTGCCTATTGTAGTTATCTTTTGATACAACTGTTCCTTTTTGTAAAGGGTTTTGGGGCCCCTTCAAAACCTGTTTTACCTCTAATAAAAAACAATATGGAAAAATTTTGGCAGCATCCGGGTATGCAAACTTCATTTCTCCAAGCTCCCCTCTCCAAATGAGAAAGCATGAATTAATAGAGAAAGTGGAAGGAGAAAACAACTCTTGGTTTCCAAAACAAGCAACCGAAAACCACCTTGAGGAAAGTGCACCCAACCTTTGGATTTTGAAAATATGCCATAAGAAATGTGACTTAATGCATGCCAACCCTCTCTTGGGTGCCTAGAATCTTGACCAACCAAATTTGAGATGCTATGACAACTTACACCACTTATAGATTCCTTACACCCTGTCATTACAATTTTGCATGCAAAGACATACAAGCAACATGCAATATTATTTTGCAGCCCACTTTATGACAACATATGACACATGTACATGCAAATATGACTCTTTTGACTTCCTCCAAAAGAGGGATGCCCAAAGGGCATATTCTTTCACAAGTTACATTTACCAAGTTATTGGGGTTCTTTTCCCACCAAAACTCACATTACATTTTCACACAATGGGAAAATACAAATGAAATTATTATTTTCCTATCATGCAAGACTTTATTAAAATCAACAAAGAAAAATTAAAATATTTTTGGTGACACAGGATTTCCTTTACAGCTTGGATGCTCCTGCATCACATTCATTCTAAACCACACCCTATTCCAGAGAAACCAAAAAAAAACCTTGTGGGGCATCAAAAAATAATATATTATATTCAAGAGCACTCTCATACATCCCTTTCACAACTTCATGTAGCAACGAGTTGGCACAAGCCAACACACATTGAAACCAGTCACCAGACTACACAATCCTGCACTTTGTCACTTCTAACTTTCTCTCCTAAAGGAGTATTGACATGGAAATTTGTAAATAACATTTCACACCTCCATGAACCTAACTTCTAAACCACATAACCAAATCTACAAATGTAGAGAAATCCAAAGCCAACCTTTATATGTCTGAAACATCCTCATAGAACCAACACAGACATAAGTATATGACTATCAAAAGTACCTTTTTAGTAAATGAAATGATTTGAAACTTGGATCACACATTCCTTGACACAACCTAAAGCTAAAATCCAAAATTTTAGGAGCAAAACATCATTAATGGAGAAATGTAAAGCATTTCTCAAAGACTCTTGCAACAAGATAGGTAGATTGCAACATACTTCAGTGAACTTTTGACATCATGACAACCAAACTGCAATAGAGATGAAAATAATCTTCTCAATCCTAGATTCATATTTCTTTGTAAGGCTATATTATGATCCCTCTATTATTTTTAGATTAGTCTATAAAAATCGCTTAGATTTCCCTTAATAGATCTAGTTCCTATCATAGAATCAACAATAATTTTCATAATTAATAGATAATACTTTGAGGCTTTCTTTTTTCTCATATTGGATGCCATGTGTATATGATGATGATTGTTCATATTGTGGTGAGTACAAGATCATGATGGCCCAAACAATGGTAATATGGGTAAAAAATGTGTTTTTACTAAGCCAAAATTTAAAAATGGATATTTGAATTTTTGTTTGAGTTGGGTTCACAGTGAGTTAGAAATAGATATCCATCATAAATGTTGTATACACTCAAATTTCGTCTTGAGGATTAATTAAATACAAGTTATTTAATTAATAATCTTTAATTCTTCTACTTATAAATAAATTGAAAATTTCATTTATATAGTTCATTTTCTCTAATTCTTTGTATCCTAAATCATTTTCCTCATATCTTAATTAAATGAACAAATTTAATTAGTTTGTTTTATTTAATTAATCTCCTCTCATTAAATTTGAATTTTAAATTCAAATTTAGGCACATTTCTACTAACTTCTTCCAACCTTCCACCTCATCATGTGTCTCAAGAAATTAAATATTTCTAATATTTAATTTGGCATTTATCATCAACAAATCCTAACTAATTAGGGACACTTGGCCTTCATCTCCATTTTATTCCACTTCACACTTGGTAGTTTATTCTTATGAAGGGAACACACTCCCCTTTTCTCTCTAACCTCTTCATCTTCAACCGTCCATTCTTCAGATTGTATCCATACCATTGATTTTTGCCACCTAGGCTCATGCCTTGGAAAATATATAAATAGGCCCTCATTTATAGCAAGAGAGAGAGTTGAGTATTTGTAGCAATTATACTCTACATAATTTTATTAGCATTGTCATTTTAGTGAGCATTATAGTATTAGCATTTTAGCATCAAGTAGTTTAATCATGGCATTTTCATTAGCAACATCTTAATTATAGTAGTTTAATCATATCATTTTCATACAACATCATAGTAGCATTATTATCTTCGCATATCATCTACAACTAGTTTATCAATCATGTAATGTAGAAAACATCTCTTGTAGTTCCATCATCTCTCATTCTTTAGGTTGTCATTTGGAAAGTCATGTGCACAAACAATCTGAGATAAAAATGACTTAAAGAATCCTTGGAGATAGAGGAAAATGAGACGCCATTGGGGAATTGTTTGTTTCAATTTGATTGTTATTTGAATTCCTTGATATTATGTTTCATTGGTGTTTTGTACAGGTTTTATTTTCTTATTCACATTATTCATACACACATAAATTGGCACCCACCATGGGGCCTAGCCCTGTTTTTAACATTTTCTTGCAAGTTTTCGTCAACACGTCTGTTCATGAATTTCGATGTAGCGCATCCGCAGTCTATTTCAATGCGTAGGTGGTGAATTTTGGTGCATCTAAGCTCTATTATAGTGCATACACAGCCCAGAACAAGACATCTACCTCCTCTTTCCATGCATATACAAGATTTGATTTTCCCTTTTCTATTTTCTAGAATAGAGCATTGAATGTGTCTAATAGCGCATATACTGAATATTTTAGCGCATACACCTTTATTTGCAGAAATTTAAAATTATAGGGGATTGATCTGTATCCTTCTGTTTTGTAGGTGCTCTATATGCTATCAAAGACATGTCTGAAACTACTAACAATGTTTGCAGGGGCTAGATTTATTTTCCTTTGCTTAAATTAGGCATCTAGTTTAATTACAAGGTTAAAGAACACCATGTATGTTGTGTTTGTAAAGTGATAGGCCTATGCTCTCCCCTTTATTGGGTGACCAAAATGCCAGACTCACTCTTTCATTTTATTGCAATAGCACCTTTAGCAGGCCTGCCTTAGTGGAAAAAAGTACTCACCCTAAGGGAATGGCCTAAGTAGGAACAACTAAAGCCAAGCATTCCAACCCACTATAATCAAACATGAATTGTGATGAAAATCACATTCAATGATAGTGTGCATTGATAGCCCTCCCCCAATATCCTTGAGATATGTAAAATCCTTTATTCTAAAGGTTGGGAGGCTTCCTAAGGGAGTTTATCATTTGTTGCACCAAACAAAAAACCTTACTAAGAACTTTAAGTGTAGTAGCCAAGCTGAGTCAGTTTCCAAACATTATAATATTCATAGTGCAAGGGGAGGGAATAATCTACCTCCAAGATACTCACCATATAACTACTAGAGATTTTTGGCCAAAAGTGGAGGATTCGACTTTGGTTAAGACCTAGAAAAGTAAAAAACACGGGTGCCCTCTAGGGGGTGATAGGGCTATGTGAGCTGACGTAGTTCTAAGATGTGGGATGTGATGTTATTAATGACCCTTGACATTAGAAGAGTTTGATTGATCTGTTTGCTATTGTTCAATACTAGTGGAAATCAAAGGGGTCAGACTAGATCCTAGAACATACACTTGATGTTTAGATCATAGGATGAAACAACTATTTTACTACTTGCTTATGTGTTTGAAATTATTGTTCAAAAGATCATCCAATCAAAAACACTCAATTCACTAATTCAAAAACAAAAAAACTAGGAAAACTTTCAAAATGGTGACATTTCCAGTTTAGCACATAAATTTCTTGTTTCAACACATTGAGTTCATATTCTAGTGCATAAACTTCCTATTTCAATGCATTGAGTTCATCTTTCAACGCATATAGGGTCCGTTATAGTGCATTTACCTCATATTTTAACGCATAAGCTTTATGTTCTAGTGCATTTAACTGACAATCTAGCGCATATAGGGTCTATTTTAGCGCATGCATATGATACTCAAATAGAGAGCTAAATTGAACTTCTATCCGACAACTAGAATCATATTTAGGGATCCTTTTCAGAGCAAATATCATTCCTCATTAAAACATTGGTTTAGACTTGAAGAAACTGGATTTTGCAAGTGCAATCCCTTTAACTAAACTTAGATCATACAACTTAAAGTGCCCAATCACCAATCTCATCTCTTATTGTTAGTTGAGTTTCACTATCAAGATCTATCATCCTTTATCATGAAACAAATGTTGTACATCAGATTTATCCTAGTCTCATCAATAGGATCCATCATCCTATTCGACTGGGGTATTTCATTGGCACTCCCAAAACAAAGATCAAAGTATAGAAAAATTCTATCACTTGCATGACCATTTTAACAAGAGCTCAAAAACAAAAACTCAGAGAAAAAGAAATAGAAACACAAACCATCATGGAAGAAGGAGAAGAAAATCCTTTTCACAGATTTCATCAACCTAAAACAGATGAGATAACTAATGAGGACATTCAACAAGCTCAACAAGACCCTAAATTTCACAAGTTCATGGAAAAAATTCTAAAAAAGGATGGAGAAAAATATTTTTTGATGCTGGAAAATCAAGGTGTAAAACTACCCAATGATTTTGATGTCAACCAATTGAAGGGAGCTCCCAAGAAAATAGAAGCTAACTCACAAATCACAGATCCACTTAATGCTTTGACTCACCAAATGCAAAATCTTCAACAACAAAGAGATATTTGTTGCAAGACATCTATCCTTATCCATTTGACAAAAGTATGAACATGATACCTTTTCCACCAAATTGTGAACTTCAAAAATGTGACAAACACAATGGAAAAACTGATGCACAAGATCATCATGTAAGAGAATTCTGCACCATGAGTCTGGAATTCGCACATGAAGAAACCTATCTAATGAGATTATTTCCAAGAAGTTTGGTTTGTCAATGCATGGAATGGTTTTCAAAAATCCCACCAGGTATTAGATCATTTGAGGAGCTGGTAAATAAATTTATCTCCCAGTATTCATACAACATTCAACATGAAATAACCACGAAAGATCTCTATAACACAAAACAAAAAAATGGTGAACCATTTCTTACATTCTTACAAAGATGGAGATGATTATTTGCTAGATATGCACATCCTATACCTGAGAAAGAAAAGATGTATATCTTTATTGATAATCTCAACAGTGAGATGAGTTATAGACTCCAATTACAGTGTCCACCTAGTTTTGAAAAGATGATTGAAAATGGACTTAAGATTGAGGAAGCCTTTGTTAAAAGAGGAGTATTGAAGATCTATAATGAAGGAACAAACTTTGCTAACTCTTCTAATCATCATAATAGCAATGACAAATCCAAATTCTAGACAAGAAATAAGAATGTTGGTGATGATGGGGTAGCTGACACACATAATGTAAAACCGGTCTTCAATTTATCTGGTACTACACCCAAAAACAACCAAAACAACATTGAATCTAAACCAGCTCCACTACCACATCGAAGAAAATTTACACCTTTGGGGTAGTCACTTGAATTAGCGTTAAAAGAGATTATTGCACACAAATTCATAACATTACTAGATGCACAAGATTTTGAACCAAGAGTCAAACCATCATGGTGGAACGATGCATATTACTATGATTTTCATAGAAACAAAGGTCATAAAACAAATGATTATATGTAGCTAAAACATTTGGTACAAGACTTGATAGATAGACATGAAATATTGATAGGACATAAAACAAATGATGATCAAGGAGCATTTACAAACCCTCTACCCAACTATGAAAAAGGAGAGTCCTCTTCGAAAAACAACAAAGGGAAGAATGTGAATTATGTCTATGATACTACCATCCTTCACATTTCTGCAGTTGATAATCAAATCAATGTCATCAAAATCAATGATAAACAAGACAACCTACCAGTAAATGTGACCACAAGGGGGCAGTCCATGTTTGTATTGAAAGGAAGTACATCTAAAACACCCGCTGCTCCTTCAAATCGATATAATGTAGTGGATCAATTGAAAAAGGTTCCAACACAGATATCCATACTAGAACTTCTTAAAATTTCACTAGCCCATAAGGATATTTTGGAAAAATCTTTAGTGGACACCACAGTACCAACTAATTTGGAAGTTTGTCAATTCCAATCCATGGTGGGACATTTGATTGCACCCCATTGTTTATTATTCTTAGAAAATGATGATGCATCCCTCACTCATACACACAATGCTCCACTCCATATTGAGGTTTTAATCCATAAACATCAGGTCAAACACGTTTTAATAGATGGAGGAGCTGGTCTAAATATCTACACCTTAAAGCTTATCTATGCATCGGTATTTTCATAAAATGCAATAGATTACAAAAGAAAGATCACCATAAAAGCTTATGATGATGAAGAAAGATCCTTTCAAGGACTGATAGTATTTCCAATTCAAGTGGGACCAGTTTAAAAGGATATAATCTACCAAGTTTTAGACAAGGATTTGAAATACAACATACTCTTGGGTTGACCTTGGATCCATGAAATGCAAGCAGTACCATCAACATACCATCAATGCTTGAAATTCCCTTACAATGGACAAGAGATCACAATTTCAGCAAATTCTAATAGTACCCAATACTGCAACACTCTCAAGACAGTCCAAGATGTTTTTGTACCATACAACAGAGAATCTCTCACTTCTATTTCCTCAAGTAATGAAATCCAACTCAATTCTTTGTCAAAATAATTTGAGAAAAAAATTCAGTTGAAAGATAAAGGCATCAATGATTCTATTTCCTCAAGTAATGAAGGCCAACTCAATTCTTTGTCAAAATAGTTTGAGAAAAAGATTCAGTTGAAAGATAAAGAAATGGGTGAGTATTCTTTTTTAGCTTTCCTTATGTCTCTCATAGATACTACCTTCTCCAAAATCGTATGGATAGCCATCAACATCTAGACAACAATCTTCACAACCCATCATGATCTTTGATGGTAAATTTGTAAAAGTAGGTACTCTAGTTGATGAATCTAAGGACAAAGACATTCTAAATTGGCTTTACAAAGATGAAGAAAAATCCCAAGTAGCAACTTCCAATATACCAACAGAGCAATATGGTAAAGGGTTCACAATCTTAGAAAATATGGGATATGAAGGAAAAGGTCCTATTGGCAAACGAAAAGAAGGTATTGTGGAACCAATTTATCCTATCACAATCAATGCAAAAGACAAGAAAGGATTAGGATTCAAGGAAGAGACAAAATAAGAAGCCACTCAGTAGATTTGTGAGCGAATCCTCCAATTGCAAGCTAGTTCTGAAACAGACTCAAATGAATATGAATGGGATTCACTATCTAAAGAATATTGTGAAGACAAAGAAATCAATGTGATAAAGAGGTATGCACCCATACGTATGGAGGGACAAAGTTTAGGGTCTAGACTTTTTTAATTTGGATCATAAAATATCGATGACTCTAGTGAGGACGATTAGACATCGAGCGAGATAGATCATTGAGAGGAGAGTAACATTATAGACCTTGACGTTGCTAGCAGACATATCAAAAAAGTTTCCATCATGACCCTCAACACCTTTGATCTTGATCAATCTAATTATCCCTTACCTTTGATACATTCTGAACTCATTGACTGGGAACAAACCGAGCCTCTTGATATCCCTATATTTTCAAATGATGATGACATTGTCAATTTCCTTTGTTCTAAAAATCCAGAAACAAGTTCCACCAATGAATTTCATAACGAAGCTTCAAACCAGGGGAGTGCTAAGTCTCTTAGCTACAAAATAAAGAATACAAAAAATTGATCTAATGGTGAAAACCATGCAATGGTAGTATTAGATCATGAAAAAGTAAAAAGAAAGAGCGTATCCAATGGTGAAAACCTCTCTGAGGCACTAAAGGATGAGAGATTTGACACTCTTCTTGAGCATTATCAAGAAATATCTTTAGTATTGGTTGAGCCTACACAATCCATAAACATCGGTACTATAGAAACAACAAAGACCATATACCTAGCGACATCAATGACAAAGCAAGAAAAGCCAAATTTCACCAAATTCTTTGAAGAAAGACAAATCGATTTTGCTTGGTCCTATGTTAACATGCTAGGAATAGATCTGGATCTAATAATGCATCATTTATCCATAGCACCTGGAGTGAAGCCAGTAAAGCAGAAGTTGAGAAAAAATCATCCACACATCACCTTACTAGTGAAAGCAGAATTAAAAAAATGATTAGATGTAGGGTTCATCCGACCAATCGACTATGCAAAATGTTACCAGAATATGCACAGATTTTAGGGATATTAACAAGGTTTGTCCAAAGGATGACTTTCCTTTTCCCAATATAGACATCATTGTGGATTTAACAACAGGACATGCTATGCTATCACTCATGGATGGTTTTTTAGGCTATAATCAGATCAAGATTGCACCAGAAGATCAAGACAAAACAACTTTCACATGCCCATGGGGTACATTTTGTTGGAATGTCATGCCTTTTGGATTAAAGAATGTAGGAGCCACCTATTAGCATGCAGTGATAACAATATTTCATGACATGATGCACACATTCATGGAGGATTATGTGGATGACCTACTAGAAAAATCATTTACCAGGGAAGGACATTTGAAAATCTTGGATAAAATCTTTAATCGATTGGAAAAGTTCAATGTGTGTTTAAATCCAAAGAAGTATGTATTCGGAGTAACATCAGTAAAAATCTTAGGATACATAGTCACAACTAAAGTAATCAAAGTAGATCCAGCAAAAGTTCAAGCAATCATGGAAATTCCACCTCCTAAGAACATTAGCTAACTAAGATCTCTACAAGGAAGATTTCAATCCATCAAAGGATTCATCATGCAACTGGTAGACAAAAGCCATCCTTTTACTCATTTTTCACACAAGAATGTTTCTTTTAGATGGGATGAAAGATGTGAAGCTTCCTTTAATCAATTGAAACAATATCTAATGAATCCACCTATATTGGTACCACCAATAGAGGGAAAACCACTTCTAATCCACATAACTACTGAGGTATCTTTGGGAGCTCTGCTAGCACAAGAAGACTATAGGGAAAGAAAGGGTCATCTACTACATCAAAAAAACACTGAGTGGCTATGAACTTAACTATACATTCATTGAAAAAGCTTGTTTGGCGGTGGTTTTTACTACTCAACAATTGTGGCACTATATGTTAACACATACCGTCAAACTAATAGCCAAGATCGATCCATTAAAATATCTACTCAACAAAGCTACTCTAACAGGAAGATTAGCAAAGTGGGTGATGATATTGAGCGAATTTGACATTCAATATTTGAATAGAAGAGAAATCAAGGGCCAAGTAATAGTAGACCAGTTAGTTGAAGCACCGTTGCAAGATGACCATCCTATGCACATTGAATTCCTAGATGTAGATGTCCTCACAATGATAGCACAACATTCGAATTATCCTTTGACGGGTCTTACACTCAACATGGATTGGGTGTTGGAATCCTATTTGCTACTCCTCAAGGACACACTATCCAAAAATCTTACAGGCAGATGTTCCCTTGCACAAACAACATGGATGAATATGAAGCACTAATCATCGGTATCAAGGTAGCAGTGGAATGGAAAATCACATAATTATAAGTTTATGGAGATTCACAATTAGTCATCAATCAGGTTAATGATGACTATCAAACAAAAGATGAAAAGTTGATACCATACAAGAGAATGATAGATGACTTCAAGAAATACTTTGTTGAGATCAAGTTTGAACAAATTCCAAGAGTAGACAACAAAGCTACAGATTCCATGGCAACCATTGCTTCTCTTCTACAAATACCAAAAAAATGAAGTTGTTATGAATTCATGGTGGAACAATTGTTTACTCCTGCATATGACAATCTTGAATCCCAAGTCATGTGCCATCTAGTTGATGTTGATTCTTCAATATATGGGAAGATTTATACCTATTTAAGAGACAATACCCTTCCACCTGATCTATCCCAGAACAAAAAGCACAACTTTATCTGTCAAGTAGCCTGACACACCTTGATAGCTGATACACTTTATCAACGAGGTCTCAATGGTACTCTCCTCTGATGTCTTAAACGTGATGAATCTGAAACTGCCTTATGAGAAGTTTAGGAAGGTTTTTGTGGTACTCATTCAAGTGGTCTTACTCTAGCTAAGAAAATCCTACACTTGGGATATTATTGGCCGAACATGGAGAAAGAATCTTATCAATTTGTTAAGAAGTGCAAGAAGTGTCAAGTTCGTGGAAATATCATACATGCACTGGTGCAGGAGCTGCAACCATTCACATTGACCTAGCCTTTCTGTCAATGGGGATTGGATCTTGTAGGTAAGATTCATTCATCTTCCTCTAATGGACATAAATTCATAAACACAGCCACTGAGTATTTCACAAAGTGGATTGAAGTCGTCCCATTAACCACGATCATGGGTAAAAGAATTGCCTCCATCTTGAACTACATTGTCTATCAGTATGGCATCCCTAGCTCCATTGTCACTGACAATGGTAGACCCTTCAAAAACCAATATGTACAAGAACTTTGTGAAGAATTCCATATCCAACACTGATTTTCCACACCCTATTACCCTCAAGGGATGGCCAAGCAGAAGCCTCAAATAAGACTATTTTGAAAATCCTGAAGAAAACTGTCAATGATGTTGGATGTGACTAGCATGTTCAACTAAACCTTGCCTTGTGGGCATACCATACTAGCATCCACACCCCTTTAGGAGCCACACCATATTCCCTTGTGTATTGATCAGAAGCCATCTTACCCATTGAGGTTGAGTTACCTTTACTCTGGGTATCATTGAAAGGAATCATTTCAGAAGAAGACTATTGAGTATCTAGACTACAGGAGTTGGAATTGTTAGATGAATGCTGTCAGCATGTTGTTGATCATCTAAAAGCTTATCAACAAAGAATGTCAAGGAGCTATAACCTCAAGGTAAGACCAAGAACATTTTAGGTTGGTGAGTTGGTACTAAAAGATAATCCTCACAATCAACAAGATCTGGAAAAGAAGGGAAAATTTGAACCTAATTGGCAAGGTCCTTTTGTCATTGTATCAGTATATGGATTTGGAGCATATCAATTATCTACACCTGCAAGGGACCTGTTTGAAGAACCTATCAACAAAATTCATCTCAAGAAGTTTTATACATAACTCATCCAATGGACGGTTTAAAAAGCAAAAAAATCCAAAAAAGAAAGTAAAATAGTAGAAAAATCCAAAATGAGTAAAAAAGTAGAAAAATCCAAAAAAAATTAAAAAGCTAAAAATCCAAAAAAAGTAAAACAAAAAAAAACAAAAAAAGTGAAAATTCAAAAAACCCATAAAATCAGAAAAAGTGCAATAAAAACAAGTAGTGAAAACTTGGCAACAGGCGCTATTTGTGATAGATTGGCTTTTCCATCTATTGGAACATGTATCAGTTGTCTGCGTTCACCATAATTATGCCTATCCATCATAAAATCCTCATGTACATATCTGGGCATTGCAGTCGTGTCTCACCCTGGCTTGGCGATCATTGGGCAATAAATGGTTGGTTTCTCATTGGGGGAAATCTACTTTGAGCATTAAAAAAACATACAAGCAATAGTAAGACAACATAACAAACATAACGATCACACTGAAAATCAACATTGAACATCAATCATAATTTTTAGAAAACCAACTATCCAAATCAACAACAACATCGGTCAAAACAAATCTAACTGGATGATGTTCTTCTAAATCATGGTTTAATCACTTTAGCATAAATGTTTAACTGTTGTATCTTTATTTTCATTATCATTTATTTGGAGCAACTCAAGGATGTCATGGACTAGAGAAGCTATGATGGAGTATGATTTTTTCTTTGTCTGTTGTTTGTGAGTTGATCATTATTACTATGTAAATTTGTCGCAAGATGTGATCTACAAAGTATCATTGATGACATTTTGGATTTGCATAGGAAAAGGATTAAATCTTGTCTATTTTATGCAAGCAATACTTAGGTCATCTCGGTTCAATTATACCTAGATGCTTGTATTACCTTGCAATATCAAAAATCAATGGAAGTTGTACTTAGGTCATCATTGTTTAATTATACCATCGGTGTTTGTACTAAATTTCAACATATCAAAAGCTCAATGATGATAACAAGCACAACAACTCGGCTGACAAGATGACAACATTGCATATTTAGATTTGCATGGTTAGGATAGATTGCATCCATATTAGTTTTGCGTGTGCATTTTAGGTTTTCCAAGGCTGGAAAATTTCAAAATGATTTAATCTCTCTCATTAAAGGATTGAGTACATTTGAAATTAACAAAAAAAAAAAGATCATGTAGTTGCATAATCATTATCATATCATACATACATTAGAAATTATTATCATAGGTCATCCATCCATGCATTAGATCATATATTTGCATTAGAAAAATACAAAAATAATAAAGTGCATCACATCTTATATGCATGACCAAATCCATCTCATATATCATAAAGCATCATCCATAAAGCCATATAGAATCATAATCCATGCATCATCATTTCATTGTTGCATCCATACACAACCATGGCATAATCATATAAACATCACATAGCATATAGAGAGGAAATCAAATGCATTCACCATAAAAGAATGTAGACAACATATAAATCAATAGTTTCTGCTGCATCTCATATAATCTCAAAATAATCAATGTAAAGTGTACAATGATATCATAACATATGGAGAGATACATCAAAAAAATGGTAGGAAATCATAAAATCCCCAACTGAATAAGTGAATACATCAAGTCTCAGTACATCAAATGTGAGCACAAAAGCTATGTGCTACTCCCCCTAGACACTGTAGGCATCGTTGTTCCTATTGCTGCACCACCAGATGGACCTGCCCCTAGATCTCTACCTGATGGATCTTTGGGAGGTGGCCTAGTCACACCCCTGCTCGTAGTTTTGACTGACTCTGACTTAACCTAGTACTGAAATATTGTGCATAACTAGGGGCACACTGCTCTGTAGGAACCGCCTGATAATACAATAATTTGTAGTACTCGGTCTCTTGGGCTAAATGTAGAACCTCTCTAAGCATATCCCCTATAGTGGTCCCCTCAGACACTCTCTGCAATCTCTCGGCTAGGGCCTCTGCATGCTCATATATTTGTCTCACAGCACCTCTCTCTACTATCAGAGAGGAAATATGCTCCTGTGCCTATGCTACCTATCCCTATAATTTGTCCACCTATAATTGTAAGGAATCTATTTGTGTTGGCTACTAATGGGAAGGCATGTGAATCTGAACCTAGGATGGTCCTATCTGCTTTTGTCCCAAGGGAACCATAGATCTCCTCCTCTAGGGTACTCTAAAGTCTAGTACCTGTTTGCCACATGCATCCCCTCCATCTCCACCATCTCCCTCCTCATCATCACCATCTCCCCCATACCTCCTCCATCTTGATGTTAGATGTGGTGCTCTCTCATCATCATCAAATTATGGTACTAGCTCATTAGGACTAGATATCCTTGGTATGACATGTGTGAAAAAATGCTCAGCATACTCATTTGTCATCACACTAGTCGTGATCTCTAGACAGTAATCCCAAACCTATGCCTGCAATCTAAAATACTCCTCACAAGCTATATCATATGATATGGTGGGTCCCCACTCTGGAATATCCTACTACCTCTGAGCATATAATGCAACTCCCTAGGACATCCCCTGAACTCAGCCATACTAATGAAGCACTCTCATGAGCATGAATCTCTCAATAATAAACCAAGTCCGTTCAATCAAATACCTTGAAGTGCAAACATATGGCATCTCAAGATCATCCTTGGGAAACTGCTCACAATCTAAATATGGTCGTCATGTGACGGTCTCCAAATCATCAAGCACTTGCCGCCAATACTCCAATTTTCCCAGCTTGCGTTGGACAAGAGTACATGTGTATCCAAAGACATATGGCCTACCAATTGGATGATCTCTCGCCGCCAAAGGATGAGTAACAACTATATGCTCCCAAGCCCAAACCTAAAGCAATGTCACTCCATATGATAAACTCACAGCTCCAAGATACACCACCTGATGTAGATCATGATATAAATGTGCTAACATATAAGAACCCTATGCATATTGGATCCCCTGAGTGATCATCCTCTCCAATATCCTGCCCCAGCCAATGGATAGTTCCATCAACCTCCGGTCGGGACATAAGAAACCTCCAACGAATCCAACTAGAACAGATGGTAATGACTCATAAGAATCAACCATATCTTTCCACAAGATCTCATAACCGCTAATGTCATCATCATCAAAGATCCTCCTTAGCACCTCGATACCTCCCTACTTTGTATGATCATATATGACTAACTCTCCAACCATGAGAATCCTCAATATCCGGTACATATCCTCTGGGGTAACCGTCATCTCACCGGTAGCCAGATGGAACGTGTTGTGGTTGCTATGCCATCTCTAAGCTAAGGCAGTCAATAGTCCCCTGTTTATCCTATAGTGGGGCATATCAAGCAAGGAAGATAAAACACATTGCCCAATAACATCCGAATCTGCTTGCACTAGATGCAGAATCATATCCCAATTCTTCGGGTAGCGCTCCCGAGACTAAAGAACTCTTAAGTCCTATAATCATGACATATCACAAATCAAAATTTTATCAATCAACCTATCAATCAATCTAATTAGCTCTTATGAGATTTTGATCAAATCTCATCGAGCATATATCATTGACTCTCATCCATCATGAGGTCAATCATCATCTATCCTATCATTGACCTTCATCTATCATGAGGTCAATCATCATCTATCCAATCAAACATCACCAAAACAACGGCTGACGCAATCATCAAGCATCAAAAGCAAGGAGAAAAATCAACATTTCATCAATTTCTAGTGTCAATGCGCCAAAACAACACTTCTATGTGCTAAAACAATAGATGCACTGCAAAAATCCATCTATGGGCCGAAACAGAGTATCTATGTGCTAAAATCCTCCATGCGCTAAAACAGTCAACATATGCACTACTTGGAAAAATCTATGCACTAAAACAGACAACATATGTGCCACTCTATGACATAAATGCGCTAAATCTATCAATGCGCTAAAAAATTCTATCTATGCGCTATTTTGGGTCTTAAATGCACTAAAATGCAATTTACAAATTTTAAAAATGTGAAAACACACGAAAGCAAATTCATAGTTCAACAAAATGTGGTTTCTCTAGGTATGTACCAGAGGTCCATAAGCGAAAAGGTGGTTGTGTCATCGAACTTGCTCGAATCGATGAGTGTGGTATGGGATCACCATCTTGCTCAATTGCTTAATCAACTCAATCACTCAAATTGCAAATGAATTCAAATGAGCTCCTTTTTTCATCTTTTTATCTTTTAAAGGGGTAAATGGAGGGTATTTAAGTGGGATTATTTTTATTTTCGAAAGGGTATCAATTAATCAATTGGCAGGGTCATTCTTCTTTATAGGGAGAAAATCATCTCAGAATCCTAAAAAATTGAAAATCCTCAAAAAATCATTAAAATCATAAAAATTTCAAAAATCCTAAAAATTCAAAAATTTCCCGATTTATCTCCCGAGGGGGCATACACACATCATCACTTGAAAATTAGCATCTGGGGCATATCGAAAATTTTATCAACACTATCGGCAATTTTTTTTTCTTTGAAGCAATGTATCGCAAACACATCACTTCAAAGAGGGGAAAAATGTATACACTCAAATTTGGTCTGGAGTATTAATTAAATACAAGTTACTTAATTAATAATCTTTAATTCTTCTACTTATAAATAAATTGAAAATTTTATTTATATAGTTCATTTTCTCTAATTCTTTGTATCCTAAATCATTTTCCTCATATCTTTATTAAATGAACAAAGTTAATTACTTTGTTTTATTTAATTAACCTCCTCTCATTAAATTTGAATTTTAAATTTGAATTTAGGCACATGTCTACTAACTTCTTCCAACCTTCCACCTCATCATGTGTCTTAAAAAATTAAATATTTTTAATATTTAATTTGGCATTTATCATCAACAAATTCTAACTAATTAGGGACACTTGGCCTTCATCTCCATTTTATTCCTCTTCACACTTGGTAGTTTGTTCTTATGAAGGGTACACACTCCGCTTTTCTCTCTAACCTCTTCATCTTCAACCATCCATTCTCCAAATCAAATCCAGACTGTTGATTTCTACCACCTAGGCTCATGCCTTGGAAAATCTATAAATAGGCCCTCATTTATAGCAAGAGAGAGAGCAGAGCATTTGTAGCAATTATACTATACAAAATTTTATTAGCATTGTCATTTTAGTGAGCATTCTAGTATTAGCATTTTAGCATCAAGTAGTTTAATCATGGAATTTTCATTAGCAACATCTTAATTACAGTAGTTTAATCATATCATTTTCATACAACAACATCATAGCAGGATTATTATCTTTGCATATCATCTACAACTAGTTTATCAATCATGTAATGTAAGAAACATCTCTTGCATTTCCAACATCTCTCATTCTTTAGGTTGTCATTTGGAAAGTCATGCGCACAAACAATTTGAGAGCAAAATGACTTAAAGAATCCTTGGAGATAGAGGACAATGAGACAACATTGGGGAATTGTTTGTTTCAATTTGATTGTTATTTGAATTCCTTGATATAATGTTTCATTGGTGTGTTGTATAGGTTTTATTTGCTTATTCACATTATCCATACACACAAAAGTCACCAATTCTTTAGAAAATATATATCTATTTCTAAGAAATAAATATTTGTTGTTAGAAAATGGATATCCATTTCTAAGAAACAAATATCTGTTTTGCAAAAGTAAAAAAGTAAAAAAGTATTCCCCTCTACCCAAATGACCTGCAATAGAGGAGAAGAGAAAAAAAAAGGATATGTGAAGTAGGGAGAATCAATATCCATTTTGGAGATTTAGGTTTTTAGATTAGATTGACCATAGTCTAGAGGTAAGTTAGTTTTCTTCCATTTTTTTGAGTTTTTTCATTTTATTTTACTTTTATCTAAATTTATTCATTTTTTTTAGTATAATTTAGGCTTTCATTTTTTGATTTTAGGAAATATTTAAAAATAATTATTTTTTAAGTTTTGAATTGAAAATAGGTTTAAATGGTAGAGGAATGTCGAAACCCAAACCCTCCCCCATCAAACCATCCTTCAATTGAAGAACAATTTAAAAGAAATATTATTGAGTTGGATAATATTATAAAATATATTTTTGGCACCCTTGATTTCCTCTAGTGACATCCACTTTAGAGGGAAATGTTTCCCATGTTAGAACCCTCACAAGCCAACATGAGTCATTCCAAGATTCAAGAGCACTCTACTGGAATTTTATATGATCAAGTGAAACAATTAGACATAACCAAAGCCATGTTAGCATTTTTAATCCTAAAACCGAATTACATGTTGATGTATGTAAGACTAAATTTTTAATTAGAAAGTGCACACATGAGGGTATGAAAATATTTTCTTTGGGATTGTTGGTTGATGGTTTTTAAGAACGCTCCCAACAACAATCTTGATATCCCTCTATATTTCATTTGCAAACGATATGAAAAGTTTGTTTTAATCCATCATATCACTTGTATTTTGACATTAGAGATTTCTAAGGAGTAGGTAGAGGAATTCCTCAAGAAAGACTTGAGGTAATGCAAAAAATGCAAGGTCCATTTATTCCCCATCCTCCTATTCCTTCTCCACATCTAATAACACACTCAATCGTTCTTATAGATACAAAAATTTAGAGCCTCCATGTCATATAGTCTTTGACTAGCCATTTCATTACACAAACTTTTAAATTTTCATAGCCACATGATAATGATTCTCCTAATGGATCGATTGATATTTGTAGACTTGTCTTGTCTTCACATATTTGTGTGCCTCATCCTTTCACTATGTGCAATCATTTGTATTTAGGTCTCTTGGAGAGAATAATGAACCACCTCTAAACACATTTGAATATGATATCCCTTGTATAACACCATCACAAGATGAGCCAATAGAGTCTAGGAAAAAAGTAGAGGCATCAAAGGAAAGAACAAAAAAATTCCATCAGGCATTAGAGAAGAGGAGCAAGGTCAATCTTTCTTATAGGTAAAAATTAAAGTTATTTCATAGTTAATTTTATTTAAAATTAATACAAAAAATATTGGTTATATGATCTGTGTTGATGAAAAAGGAGGATCTTAGAGAATTTTATCAAGGTACTCTTTTAGCCATTGAATTTGGTCTAAACTTGGTGGTATACTTTTTTCTACATGTATAACTTTTTTTATTGTATGCATTTTATTTTTTGTGAGTAATTATATCTTAATTTATATCTTGATCTTATTTTACTTTTGTATTCTACTCCAAATGTGAATGAGGTGGAACCTTTGCCAATATGTTATAGTAGAACAATTCATTCTCCTAAGGGACTATCATTCAAAAAATGGCTCTCATAGAAACCACAAAGATTCAAGGAAATTGAACTAAATTTTAATTGAATTGATAGTTTAGAGAGCTTTTAGTTGATTGTAGTGATTTAGATGTTAATTTCAAAATTATAATAATTATTCGCATACAAATAATGTTATGTTCCTATCATTTTATATATAGGAAATTATAGTTGGTTCATCCATGATGAGTCCTCAAATAATAGAAGAATCCTCATCAATGGTTAGATAAGCTTATGTTTAGTAATATATATTTTAAATTATACATTTAATGTATTTAAACTATACTTATTTCCTTCTTTTTCAACAATTATAAATTAATTTATATCAAGTTTATTTAATTTGTTATAGTCTATTCCAAAATTTAGTAATGTGACTACTCTACCATTACGATTTTCTAGGACTCTTGATCATCCTAAGAGAAGCTCATTTATCTTATATCTCTTAGAAAAAAAACAAAGAGTTGAGGTAATCAAGAATTAAATTTTACTTTATTTGATAGTTTAGATAGCTTATAGTTTACTATAGTGATTTAGATGTTAATTTGGAAGTTCTATATATTATAGTAGATAAGTTTCTATTGATTAGTCTAACTTATTTACCATTGATCTAATTAATCGAATTTGTGGTTGGACTTGTTGTGCAATCAACTTTGCATCTATTAAGTGGCACATAGAGGCTAGATTTTGATGATCCACCATAATTTTAGGATTTTTGTTAGACATAGGATCAATTGGACAATTAAGATTTGGTACATAGCTATTCAACATGTATATTTTATATATATCTTGCAATGACATATACCATATATATATTTTTTAATATTTTGAGTTAGAATATACACAAAATTTGTATTTGTGTATACAATTATTCTAAACTTTTATATAAAAAAATGATTTACAATTTAATTGTTTCCTTGTTTGCATGTTTTCCTACTTTTGAACTTAAAATTTTAGTGTATAATCACTTTAGAATGGTTGAGTTATGAATAATAACATGTTATAGATTAATTTCTTACAATATTGCTTTCCATGATGGTAGTCATAGTTAGATATGTTATTGTATTGTAATAACATGTGATCATTTCTCTATTAAAATATCCTAATTAGTAACAATTAATAAAAAAGAAGCGTGATGACAATATATGAAATATATATTTATTATTTCATTTGAACTCATGCTAAATTCTGACATATTTGTTCAATATTTATTTATGCTAAATTATAGAAACATGTTATGGAAATATTAGGGCATTGAGAAATTAATTTGAAATCATAAATTTTATACAAAAATACTATATAAAATGTTATGAAAGTGTTAGGGCATTGAGAGATCAATTTGGAATCATAAATATTATATCACATGTTACCAAGAGTGTTAGTTTGGTGTAGTGTTCGAGTATTGACTGGCCAACTTCATAAATTATGTGTCATGGTATAAAATTTATTACAAAAACTTGAAGTTCTTTTGAAATGATGGAAAGTTATCAATTACTTTAAAAACGTCAATTTTGTGGTGTTAGAGCATCCATTGAGAAATTTAGAAAACCACATTTCATGCTATGAAACTATGTCAACCCATCATCCAAACCTACTAGAAGAGGTCTCATTCATCCACCTATGGCTTCTATACCTTCTAGGATACATTAAATAGATGAATTCTCTTAAAAGGCATGGGAAATAAAATATGTCATTTGGAAGTAGCCCTAATTAATCATTACATGGATGCTTAGTTTCAACAATCATAATAATCATAAGATTTCCAAATGGTATTCTTAGGTTAATTATTATATGAATTCTTAGATTTAACAATCATAACATGTAGGAGGTTTTGGTATACCCCATTTTTCATTCCTACTACCTCATAATAACTTTGCACAACTTGGTGTTAGCTATTTTAAGCACCTAATATAATCATGTGGTTAATTATAAGTTTAGGTCAAGCATTCACTTAGGCATCCTGATATGTTGTCACAATTGCTTCTTCTCCGTGAGGCAAAGAATAAACAATATGGATCATAGCACCATTACACTAAGTGCTACTAATGTATTTTTCAATAATCCAATCATTGTTGGCATGGTCAAAAAATGATGAGTTGAATAGAATCGAGAGAGATTAATTTGGAGGGATCCCATAACCACCTATACATTTAGAAAAAAACATTCTTAAGTGCCATGAATTCTAAGAACTACTTTTCCATATTTTGATAGTTTTTTCTCTCAAGGATCTTAAGAGACTATGTCAAAATAATGTATCCTGCAAGGATTGGGGGACCTAGGGAATTAAAAAATACCCCATTATTTTCCCCAAGTTTATAGAAGATTACTAAAAGAGGTAATGATGAATATATGATGAAAAATCAAAGTTTTCATGAATTTAGGGCTATCATAATCCAGGTTAGTACACACCAAGATCTATCTATGGGGTGTCATTATTTCCACAAATATGAGAAAAATAAGGTAAATATGATTGCTATAGAGCCATACATGGGCTATTATGATAGACATAAATAGAACAACCCTAGGTTGGCCATGAGAAAATAAGAACATAGGTTTTTAGAGGGATGAGGTAACTTAACCTAGGTATCCTAATTTTTACTAAGCATAATAGGATGGTTATAATGGAGAATCAATGAGAAAAATAAGAAAGTGATTGCCAAAAAAAAAATTATTAAATTGAAAAATTACATATGTCTTTAACAAACCAAATATACCAAAAAATATAGGTGGGTGGGTGAATGCTATTGGAAGCATTCGTTCATTCCCCAGGCCACTCAATCATTTTGAGCTACACTATTTTAGCTCAATCTCTTAAGAGCCCTAACAGAAAAAAAATGTCAAACTATGATGGAGTAGTTATTAGAGCTTGTGGAACCTAATAATGTTATGTATAGACCTACAAGTGGATATGGGATCCCTCCACATTAACCTCTCTCCATTATTATCAACTCAACATCGTTTGAGCATGCCAATAGTGGATGTATTCTAGCAAAAGTGCTATTAGCGAGCAATGCAAATATGGAAAGAAGCATATTTTGTGTTTCATGCATATTGGGAAAAAACTATCTGTTCCAACATGTTTGAGTGGGTGGGTGAATTTTAGGGAAGGCCTTTGTTTATTACCCAAGTCACCCGATAATTTTGAAGTACACTATTCCATCATAATCTCTTAAGAACCTTAAGAGAAAAAAACTACCAAACTATGATAGAGTAGTAATCAGAGCTTGTGGTACCTAGGAATGTTCCATTTAGATATAAAAGTGGATATGGGGTCCCGGGTGCTATCATAATAGTGGTTTACAATTCCTGAGAGGAACAAACTTTAGCTGAAATCACATATTTTTAGAAAATATAATGATTTAAGCCTTCCATTAAAGGGATCACCTCATATTAACCACTTTTAGTTTTGGTCAACTCAACATTTTTTGACAATGATAACAATGAATGCATTCTTGCAAAAAGTGTCAATTGAAAGTAACTCAAATTTTACAAGAAGAATATTTTGTTTCATGCATCACATTGGGGAAAAATGAATATCCCAAAAAAATTTCATGGGTAGGCTAATTCTAGGGAAAGGCTCTATTCATTCTTTAGGTAACTTTATCATTCCAAGCTACACTATTCCAACAAAGTCCCTTATGTGACCTAAATGCAAAAAGTTATTAAACTATGATGAAATGGTTCTTAGAATTTGTGGCACATATGAATATTCCATATAAGCCCGCATCTACATGTACGGTCCCTCCACAATAATCTCTCTTATTTTCTTCATCTCCAAACCATTTGACTATGCATTCCAAGCTACACTATTCCAACAAAGTCCCTTATGTGACCTAAATGCAAAAAGTTATTAAACTATGATGAAATGGTTCTTAGAATTTGTGGCACATATGAATATTCCATATAAGCCCGCATCTACATGTACGGTCCCTCCACAATAATCTCTCTTATTTCTTCATCTCCAAACCATTTGACTACAAAAAGCATCATTTGTATTCAACACAAACTTGTTAGGAGCCATATTTTATGTTCTTCATCTTGTGGGAATAAAATAACTATGAAAACACATCCAAGTGGGTAGGTGAATTCTATGGGAGGAATTTTTCACACCCCTTTTGTCCTAATCATTTTGGGCTACACTATTCTACTAAAATCTCTTGAGAGACTTAAGTGCAAAAGTATTATTTGTGTTCAACACAATTTCTGGGAGCCATATTTTGTGATCTTCATCTTTTGGGGTGAAATTGACTATACCAACATGTCTGGGTGGGTGAGTGAATTCTAGGGGAAGCCCTATTTCACACCCATAATGTCCCGATCATTTCGGGCTGCACTATTCTAGTAAAGTCTCTTAAGATACCTAAGTGCAAAAATATGCCAGACTATGATGGATTGGTTCTCAAAATATGTAGCACCTACAAATGTTTTGTTTGAACCTATAGTTGCACATAGGGTCCCTCCACAATAACATATCTCATTTTTTATTCTCCAAGCCATTTGACTAGTGTGATGAGGGATGAATTGTTACAAAAGTGTTGTTTGCAATCAACACAAACTGGTCGAGAGCCACATTTTATGTTATTTGTTTCATGGAAACAATAGACTATGATAAAATTTCCATGTGAGTAGATGAATTATTGAGGCCTTATTTTTCACCCTTGCTATCCCAATCATTCCAAGCTACACTATTCCAACAAAGTATTTTAAGAGACCTAAGTACAAAAATTTCCATATTATGATAGACTAGTTTTGGGAACTCATGACACCTACAAATGTTATGTTTGAACCTATAGGTGGATATGTCATTCCTCTATAATACCCTACCTCTATTCTAGTCATCTCAACACCATTCGACCATTCCAACAAGGAATCCATTCTTACAAAAAAACATCAATTAAGAGCAATGTAAATGTGGAAAAAAGTATTTTATTTTCATTTCATGTGTCATGGGGCCCAAACAACTAAGACAACATGTTGATATGTGAACTCAATACAAATAGATGCCTTTTTCACACCATAATTGTCTTGATCTATTTGGGATACATTATTCAAATGTAGTGTCTTATGAGCCCTAAGAGAAAAAATATCAAAATACGATGGAATAGTTCTTGGAGCTCATGTCATTTAGGAATATTTTTCTGAACCTATAGGTGGATATGGGGTCCCTCTATAGTACCCTATGTCTATTATAGTCAACTCCAAATTTGTTGACCATTCCAACATCAAATGCATTCTTGCAAAAAAAGTTAGTTGAGAGCAGTGTAAACATGTAAACATGCAATTTTTATATCATGTGTGTCATGGGGCCCAACTGACTATGCCAACACATTGAGATGGGTAGGTTAGTGTTATCTAATGCCTTGTTTCACACACCATTTTCTTCATCATTTTGAACTACAAGCTTTCAACAAATTCTCTTAAGAGCATACGTGCAAAAAATGGAAAACTATTATGGATTTGTTCTTGGAATCCATGACACCTAGGAATATTTCATATTAACCTACAAGTGGATATGGGGTCCCTCTATAGTACTTATCTCAATTCTGGTCAACTTTACATTATTTGACCATTCTAAAAATAAATGCATTCTTACAAAAATTGTCAATTAAGAGCAATGTATATGTAGAAATAGGATTTTATTTTTCATTTTGTGTGTCATGGGGCCCAATAATCTATGCCATCATGTCAAGGTGAATGGGTTAATACTAGGGTGATCCCACAATACTACTTTATAATTTCTGAGAGATCTTGATTTTTGCTGAAATCACATATTTGTAGAAAATATAATGATTTAAGCCTTGAAAAGTTACATTTGAAAGATTCCAATTGAAGAGGGTTTGATCAAACCACCTTAGATTAAACCCCCTTGGATAGAACCATGCTAATTTTAAACCATACCTATAATAGAGTCTCCTTTACACCTATCAAAATGCTGATAAAAAATAACTTTTGATTTACCTTTTGGGGGATCAAATGAATTCATTTAAAATTTATTTTTTGTAACCATGTAGTCCTTATTATAAGCTTCCCAAAAAGTATAATTTTAAATAAATTTAATTTAATTATTATACTTATTTTTTATTTCTTGTGAATGTAGGTTTTTCACCGAAAATCAAGCTCTTTGTTCTGCACATGTGGAAAAATAGAATAATATCATTTTTTTTTTGGAAAATATCAGTGTACTAGATATTGAAGTCCTTGATCCAACAAAAAATAAAAAATAATTTTGATAAATACAAAAAAATTTATGTTGTATACAGTCCGCCTATGTCTGAATTGTAATTGGTTTGACTTCGAAACTTGATTAAGGAAAAAATATTCAATAAAACACTATGAAACCAAATGAAAGCGCTAGATATTGTAGTTACAAATATAAATTCAAAAAATATATAATTTTATTGTTCATGGAAAAAAGGTTATGTTGTATATGGTGAGCATCACTCCTTAAAAATGGTATTTACTAAAAAAACTAGTTTTTGAAGGAGATGGAAAAAGTAGTTCAATCTGATTCCAAAAATTTTGAAAAAATATTATTTAGAATCTACAAACAAAATTTCATAACTCACTAGTTTGCATTATCTTCAAATTCCTCACAGTTTAGCCGCTATAGGTGCCCGAAAGTGAAGATTTAGCTAGAAAAAATTAGTTCAATATCCAGTTTGGCCAAAAATTATAAACCAGTATTGTGGGATCACCCACTACTAGAGGCCATGCATGCATCTAATATTTTATTTTTAACAACCTTAAATATTTCATGATAATCCTCTTTATGATTGTATTAATCTTCCTACATGATATAAAATTGAGTTATAGAAGGTGAAATGAGAATAGAAATTCACAAAAAGCATATCATAGGAAAATATCAAAGTGTGAACATATCATCATGAATATTATCAAGTAAATTAAATGGTTATCTCTATTTTCTAAATTTGAATGATTTAAACTCATGGGAAAAAGAGGGAATTACTATAAAAATACTAATATATAAGAGGATATTAAAATAATGCATGCTCACACTTACATATAATGATAAATAATATAAAAATGAGTGATAACACATATGGTATACAACTCTTTATGTGTTTAAGAATTAGAATATTGTTTCATATCATCAAATTTGAATGATGAGATAATTAGCATGAGGTGAAATATCATGATTAACATGTCTCATGTTCATATGTGCATTCACCATGATATATTTAACAATGTGAAATATGTATCACTTTCTTCATCAATCTTGTGCATGTCTAAATTATGTGCAATAAGATGTAGTAAGAGATATTCAACAATAAATTAAAGATATTTCATGAAAGCATGAACTAATCCAAAGGAGGGTCTCCATTAAAATATTATAATAAATATGCATGGAAAAACTAATGGGATCTACTAAGGATAATCATTAGTAAAATATGACACCTAGAGACAATAATAAAGTAATCTATGAAGGAACACGATACATATTAGAAGGATGTATATTAATCATTACATGGATGCTTAGTGTAAAATTATTAGTAGCCATATTCATCCTTCCATACCTCATTAGACCAGACCAATAGTGAAAAAATGTTAGGGTGAGTTAGTGAATGTTGTTGGAAGTCCCATCTTGTTCCCAAAGTGTCTTGATCAATCTAGGCTACATTGTATCAAGATAGTCTCTTAAGAAACCTAATAGAAAAATGTTGTTAAACTTTGACACAATGATTCTCAAAATTTGTGGCAGCTAGGAATGTATTTTTGTGCCTATAGGTGGATGTTAGGCCTATGTACAATAGACTATCCCAATTTTTTATCAACTACAAACCATTTGAGCATTCCAAAAATGAATGAATTCTTCCAAAATTGCTCAGTGGTACTTAATGTAAATTTTCTAATAGCCATATTTTTCCTTCCACACCTCGTCAAACTAAACCAATATTACAAACATGTCGAAGCATCTTTCCAACATAATCATTTCATTCATCCATTAGATCCATTTTAGGTTCATTTTAGATTTTTTATTCCATGCATACTTTCATCATAAACATTTTAAACTCATCCATTTATTCATTTTAGGTTCATTTTAGATTTTTTAGTCTATGCATATTTTCATCATAATCATTTCATTCATTAATCTATGAATCATTTTAATTTAGATTTTCTAAATTAAGAACATAAGTAACCATCCATATATGATTCATCTTTGTGGACACCAAAAAAGTAGCCCTTCTACTTTTTCTGTCTCATTTGGGTCCTCCTTGTGATTTTGGCTTAATTGTGCCTTGATTTAATGTTGTAATGTGGATAACACATTTAAATTAGGTCTTGGGCCCTTGTGAACTAAAAAGAACTCAAGTGGTACCTTACTTAAGTTTTGTAAAGTGTTGTAACACACTTTCACACTTTTCTAGGGTCTTATTAATGTATTTCACCTAAATAACCTCTTACCAAGCCTTATTTCAAAGTGTTGTAACAAACTTTCACACTTTTCTAGGTTTTTCATTAGTAATTAGACCTTCTTATGCTTTAATTGGCCCTATTTTACATCTACAGGCCTTACTTATGTGCATTTTTGAGAATAAACTTGATAAACATCATTTAAAACACTTAAATCCTGAAACCCACTTCAAATGCCTAAGGTGGGACCCATTCTCCTAGAGTGGCGAATGAGTCCCCTTTGACACAAAATTCAAAATTAATTCAAATTTATGGCTGGTTTTCATTTTCTAAGATCTAAGGTCGGCCTGCGATGTATTTTTGGGAATTATTGCATAATTGTGTATAAATATAAGGTTATTTCACTCATTTCACCCCCAATCACCCAATCAATCTAACAAGCAATGAAGTGATCTAGCATTCAATCATTTTGTTTACAAGAGCATTCAAGCACTTTGGAGCCATCACTCACATGTTTGCAACATTCTACTTCAAGGGTTTGGTGAGTTGTAGCATTGTTTTTGTTCATTCATCATTCTCTATCCATATTTCATTTCATTTCTAGGGTTTAATTACCAACAAGGGGTTTGACCAAGGAAAACCCCTATTCACTAAGCCCGCAACAATTTTTCCCTCTCTTTGCATGTGATTTGAAGGTTTAGGTTGCAGATTTGTCAAAGAGCAAGATTGGAAAAGTTTCCACCTAGTTTTTAAAGTCATTCAAAGTTTTCAAATCCCTAAGAGAAGCTTGGAGAACACCTACAGGTTGAATTTGATAGTTTTGGACCTGCATCTAAACTAGGAGCAAAAGTGCAAATTAAGAGCTACAAATTCCACTTTTGAATTTTCAGAAATCCAGAAGTGGTCTAATTCGCCATTAGTGGCAAATGAGTCCCATTATAGGAGTCTGACAAAGATTTTTGCAAATTTGAGTACCCATTTGTCTGAAACCTGTTCCAACATTGTTCACCTGAAGCAAAACTAAGTCACCCAACTTGGTGTATGAGTCCCAGTTGGCCTAAAAAATAGCAATTTTAGGATTCCAGAGCTCCATTCAATCTCCAACAATTTTCCAGGTGCACATTTCTAGTTTCAGAACTTTCTGTTACATTTTACTTGCATTCTTAGGTCATTTAGTGTTATTTTGCATATCACACTATGGTTTCAAACATCTTTCATTTTCCAAGTTTTGCATTAGTGGCAAACCCTTTTATTAGCTTTTAGCCTTTAGGACAATCCCCTTTGACAAATTTCAATCTCCTCTGCTTTGGAATCTCAAGGGTTTGTTCTTGAATGTGAGCATTGTGAAATCAGATCCCTCTTCCTTCATTCCCCTTTTGGTGTGAACAAGGAAGTTGTGAATTCCATTTCCATTGTCCACATTTTGGTGAACCTAAGTTTTGAACATCATAATTCTATTTTGGAGTGCCTTTATATCCTAGATTTATCTTGCATTAACATTACATTGCATTTTGCATTCTAGGGTTTCAAAATTTGCATTAGTGAAAAATCCATTTAGCTTGCATTATTGCACTTAATTTCATTAAAAATTAGTAAAATTTTGCATTTACATTTTAGACTTGCATCAAAAATATTAAAAAGCATAAAATTCATTTTAAAATTTTTGAAAATTTTCAAAAAAATCAATCCTAGGACTTATTCGCCACCTTGAGTGAATCACTACCTTTACACATTTTGCATAGCATCTTCTAGCATTTAATCTTTCTTTTCTAAGTTCCTGTTTGTTGTTGTTATCTCTCTGTTTCAGTTTGCAGATTTTCTGTTTCATTCAATTCTTGCATCTAGTTTAATTTCATCCATCGTTTGCATTGCTTAACATCAAAATTGCATTTTCAAGCATAGTTTAGAATCTGAAAATTGCATCATGGATATGTGTCTTAATAAGCTTTGGATGTCATTAAAATCCTTAGTAGATATGTCCAATTGTTCCTTTAGAACCGATCCTAATGACATTGAACTTACTCATGCATGTCCTCCTCATGATGTTGACATTGTTGGAGAAGATAATGATAGCATGAATAAGTTCCTAAATGATTGTCTTGACAAACTTGAAGATAATGCATCCTTTTATCCATCCATGAACCAACCAAATCCTCCTACAATACCACCCCCTAAGATGTTTGGTTACTTACATCCTAAAACTGAGACAAAAGTTGAACCTAAGTTTTCTACAATAGGTGAATCTAGTTCCTCTAGACAAGCAATCACTCAACCATTTTATGATAATATAGTAATCAACACCCCCATCAACCTTGAAAAAACATATGTAAAAGGTTTCACAATCTTGAGTAAACAAGGATGTGACACAAGTGAACATGAAATTCATCAACTTCTAGAACAAATACCAAATGATGAAAAAAAAAGGGGATAGGCTATCAAGATCCCTCTCATAACACGAAGCCTCCTAGAGAATATCTAAGGCTTTGTGATGATGGTACGGTGATCTTTGATTCTCCCCCCGACCTGAATTTCCTTCCTTGAGAGAAACCCTTGACTGACAATAATGACAAGTATGACATAATCACTTTGGGTGCTCCTCCTTCAATTAGAGAAAAGGGTGAATCTAGTAAATGCAAGAGGCCTTACAAGTTACAAAAACTAAAGTTTCCTCTCCATCCACCACCTGAAAGTGAAAGGAAATTACAAATACTTTTAAACAAAGAACTAAGCATATTACCACCTATGAATATGTTGGTGATATATCCTAAAGATGCCAAAGTTCCACATTGTGCATATCATCGAGTTCTTGGGCATAGTAGTGATGAGTGTCGCACATTGAAAGAAATATTGAGAAAGTATCACTTTGATGGGAATAATTGCTATCTAGTGATCCCATGACATAATCTCCTACTCCTTGTCATGTAATAGTTGAAGAACAATCTCTTATCACTATTACATGACCTTTCCCATCACCTATCTCGACTCATTCTTTTCTAACACTCAGTGGGGGCAAGCAATTGTAAGCCTTTTTCTAGTAATTCATTTGTTTTTGTCCCTTCGGTTCGTCATCTACCTTCCGCTTATACAGACTGAGATTGGGAGGTGAATGACTTACTTGTAGGTTGACTCACATTTTCCTTACTAGTCTTTTGCATTTTCCTTTTCCTTTTCTTTTGTGTGATTTCCTATGTGTAATGTGATTCCTCATGATGTTTTGTTTGATATTCTCTCTCTTTGTGACATTCCTCTATTTGTACCTTCATTCTTCTCTATGTCATGAATCAATTTCTTCTTGTTATCTTTATATTTTTCTTGTGTTTTCCTTTTGGGGATGACACAAGGAATTGAGACATTCATGTCTCCTTCATGTTGAACCAAAAGGCTTTCCTTTTCTTTGTCTTTTTCTTTTCCCATGTTTTCCTTTTGGGGATGACACAAGGCATTGAGACATTCATGTATCCTTTATGTTGACCCAAAAACTTTTCCTTTTTCTTTCACCTTTTCTTTTTCATTTGTCTTGTGCTTTCCTTTTGGGGATGATGCAAGGCGTTGAGACACCTTATGTCTCTTCCATGTTGACCCAAAAGGTTTTTCTTTTTTTTTCGTTCTCTTTGTGTCATTCTTCTAGTTCTATCTATTTGGGGGATGATGACAGTTCCAATCTCTCTAAAAAACACTACAACAATGAACATACTGACCCCAAATCCATAGATCCCTTATGTGTTTGGTGTTTTCATTTTGGGGGCAACCCCTCCCTTTTCTTTTTCTCTTGCATTCATGACACAAATTTACTCAGAAACATATGACTTGGCATAGGGCTTTCCATGTTGGCTCTCATGCCTTCTTTCTTGTTTACATTTTTCATTTCCTACTTTAGAGTAATTGTTCACAGTATGGTGTTTAGCAATTCCTTTAAAATGGGGGCATACATTGACATTATTCTTTTTAATTTTTCCTTTCCTTTGTTCTTAGTGCAACCTTCTTACTTCATATGATGCGTTAGTCGCTTTGTGGAGGACATTGGGTGTGGCATCCTTCTTGAGCATGATCTATCTGAGCATATTACATTCCTCTTGGTGGCTTGATGTGACACATTGTGTCCCCTAAGTTGCAAATTTTCTATTCTTTGATCGGTCCTCTCTTGGAGACAATAGACACAATGTTCCATAAGTTAAATACCTTGCATGAACTAAGCAAGAATCATTTGAACATCCTTTTCATTTTTTATTTTGCATTTGTTATATGGCCACCTTGCATAACCCAACTTGCATGTTTGTGGAGCCATCACATTTTTTCATGAGTTCCAAGCATACAAAGTTTTGCTTGTCTTGTGAAGCTCGAAAAGACCATTTTTCTTTTGTGGTGCCTTATTAAAGTTATCAGGGGGTATAAATTTGGAATGGTTGAGTAGGAAGTCCATTTTGAGGCACGACTTTCCCCATAGCCACCTGCATGTGTGTGAGTGCATACCAGCCATGAGTGTATGTTTCTCACCTTTTAGGCCTTCTCACCCAGTGGACAACCATGAGTTCCATCGCCTCAGAGTGAGTATGAATTTTTCGGACAAACAACCTAGATCTAATCTACATCGTGCTAGACAAATGGTCGAAGCTTGATCCGATTCTTTCCTTTTCTCTCCTTCATCTTTGACATTGTATGCTTGTGTGTTGTCATTATTTTTGATATCATTTTCATGCATGTTCCCTTGTGCTTATGTTGGTATTTCATGAGATCTTGATCATGGGGGCTTGATCACCCCTCTTGATTATTGTTGTCCCATCTTGCTAGCATTGGTTCATGGAAACCCCTCTTGATGTGCATTGGTCTAATTTAGTGTGAGTTTGAAGTAGGTTCACCCTCTCACTAAAGTGGAGGCTAAATGTGGACACCAAAAAAGTAATCCTTCTAATTTTTCTATCTTGTTTGGGTCCTCCTTGTGATTTTGGCTTAATTGTGCCTTGATTTAATGTTGTAATGTTGATAACACATTCACATTAGGTCTTGGGCCCTTGTGAACTAAAAAGAACTCAAGTGGTACCTTACTTAAGTGTTGTAAAGTGTTGTAACACATTTTCACACTTTTCTAGGGTCTTATTAATGTATTTCACCTAAATAACCTCTTACCAAGCCTTATTTCAAAGTGTTGTAAAGTGTTGTAAAAAACTTTCACACTTTTCTAGGTTTGTCATTAATAATTGGACCTTCTTATGCTTTAATTGGACCTATTTTACATCTGCAGGCCTTACTTATGTGTATTTTTGAGAATAAACTTGATAAACATCATTTAAAACACTTAAATCCTGAAACCCATTTCAAATGCCTAAGATGGGACCCATTCACCATTTTGGGT
The DNA here is from genome assembly GCA_007258455.2 of Sequoia sempervirens. Classification (NCBI taxonomy): domain Eukaryota; kingdom Viridiplantae; phylum Streptophyta; class Pinopsida; order Cupressales; family Cupressaceae; genus Sequoia; species Sequoia sempervirens. The sequence continues at coordinate 1,036,081,979 of VDFB02281492.1, forward strand.
GAATGAGTCGCCTTAGGTGGGACCCATTGACCCAGAGTGGGGAATGAGTCCCCTTTGACACAAACTTTAAACTTATATCAAATTTCTGGCAGGTTTTCATTTTCTAAGATCTAAGGTTGGCCTATGATGTTGTATTTTCAGGAATTATTACATAATTGTTTATAAATATAAGGTTCTTTCACTCATTTCACCCCCAATCACCTAATCAATCTAACAAGCAATCAAGTGATCTAGCATTCAAGCACTTTGGAGCCATCAATCACATGTTTGCAATATTCTACTTCAAGGGTTTGGTGAGTTGTAGCATTGATTTTGTTCATTCATCATTCTCTATCCATATTTCATTTCATTTCTAGGGTTTAATTACCAATAAGGGGTTTGACCAAGGCAAACCCCTATTCACTAATCCCACAACAATTTTTCCCTTTCTTTGCATGTGATTTGTAGGTTTAGGTTGCATATTTGTCAAAGAGAAAGATTGGAAAAGTTTCCATCCAGTTGTTAAAGTCATTCAAAGTTGTCAAAGCCCTAAGATAAGCTTGGAGAACACCTATAGGTTGAATTTGACAGTTTTGAACCCGGATCTAAACCAGGAGCAGAAGTACAGATTGAGAGCTACAAATTCCACTTTTGAATTTCTAGAAATCTGAAAGTGGACAGATTCATCATTAGTGGCAAATGGGTCCCAATATAGGATTTTGAAAGAGATTTTTGCAAATCTGAGTACCCATTTGTCCAAAACCTGTTATGGCATTGTTCACCCGAAGTAGGAATAAGTCGCCCAACTCGATGTATGAGTCCTAGTTGGCCTAAAAGAAGCAATTTTAGGATTCTAGAGCTCCAATCCATCTCTAGCAAGTTTCCAGGTGTACATTTCCAGTTTCATAACTTTCTATTATATTTTACTTGCATTCTTAGGCCATTTAGTGTTAGTTTGCATATCACACTTTGTTTTCAAACATCTTGCATTTTCCAAGTTTTGCATTAGTGGCAAACCCTTTTATTAGCTTTCAACCTTTAAGACAATCCTCTTTGACAGATTTAAATCTACTTTGCTTTGAAATCTCAAGGGTTTGTTCTTGAATGTGAGCATTGTGAAATTAGATCCCTCTTCCTTTAGTCCCCTTTTGGTGTGAATAGGGAAGTTGTGCATGCCATTTCCATTGTCCACAATGTTAATATACACACATACAATGCACATAATCACCATTAGATATACACATTCAATTCATAAAAATCCATACCTATGAGCATCCAAATCTAAGAAATCTAGCTGTATATCATGTACAACATCATCATACACATAAAATATCACATTCATAATCAATACAACTAATAATTCCCAAACCATATTTTCCATGTTATTATACAAATGAATCAATGCACTCATGTGTAAATCAGATTTGGGGAGCATACACACATAGCTGAAAATGTGCCCCTAGGGCATCTATCTTCTATAACTATCCTCTCAACCTATCCCTCTTTGCAACTATGTGTCATTCTCATCTATACCACCTTGAGGTGATACTCATCCATATCCTTCTCGAGGTCACTCCTCTTCTCTACCTATATCCTTGCTCAATGAATAGAGCTTGAATCATTGGTACTATCCCAAACACTTGCATTTAAATATTTAGAATATGTTAAGAAAAATATAGAACATCAAATAAAAATAAATGAACAATGAAAGAAAAATATTATAACACCTTAGGTATTATATCGAATGTCTCCACATCAATAAATTTATAGCTATCAATCTCAATCACTTGCTCATACAATAAGGATTCAGAAAAGGCATTGTAGATAACAACCTTATCTTCAAGGTTGAGAGAGAACAAATCCTAATTGTGGTAGTGTACGTGGATGACATTATATTTGAAGGAAATGAAGGTATGTGCAAGAATTTTTCAGAGGAGATGTAGAAAGAGTTTGACATGTCAATGTATGGGGAGATGAATTTATTCCTTGGATTACAATTAAGTCAATCAAAAAAAGGTATTTTCATTTCATAGTCAAAATATTTCAAGGAAATGTTGAAAAAGTTTGGAATGGAGGACTCTAACTAGTGTGTACCCCTATGGTTATTGGTTGTAAGTTGAGCAAAAATGACAAATCTCCTAAGGCTAATTATAGAAAATAAAAATCAATGATAGTGGATTTCTATATCTAACTGCCACTAGACTGGATATCATGCATGCAGTTTGTCTTGTGGCTAGTGTAGAGGGGTTATTTTATCATAAAAAAGAATAAAAACACAAAGGAAATAAACATAAAATCATAAAAAAGAGCTATACCTTATGACGACCCTCCTAGATTGAGCTCAAGATGCACCCTAATCTTGCTTAATTTTCTCTAAGGATGGAATGTTGGATTGCTCTTAGTTGCACCATTATAACAATAGCCAATTTCTAGAAGGAGAAATTAGGAATTGAAGCTCCAATTTATAGAAATTGGGGGGGAGAAATAGAGGGATAGGATTGGATATTAATGAAGGGATATGATTGATTGAGAAGATGAGGCATGATTCAAGGTGGTGGCTGACAAGTGTCACAATTGAGTGTGAGAGAATAGGTGAGGTGTGTTCAAACATGTATGAACACACTGTGGGATGACAAATCATTAAATTTTGGAGGCTATCTATAAGATAGTGGAGGTAGGTGGGATTTATCTCATTAATGAGACAAGATTAGGGGGTTGAGGATGAATTTTAAATTAGGAAATAATGGTAATGATGAGGGTTAGGACCTAATTAATCAAGGGTTAATTAGCTTAATGAGGTAGGTGGAGTTAAAAGTTGGAGAATGGGCTAATGAGGATTAGAAAATGGATAATGTTAATTAATCAAGGATTAATTAACTTAAGAAAGGTTAGGGGATTTAGAGAAATAAGGGTAAAGGTTAGCTTTAATTAAATAAATGTGAAATTATTTAATCAAAGGTGGTGGATAAAGGATGATTGGGAAATTAATTAAATAAATAATGAATATTCATTTAATTAATTATTAGGATAAGGGACATAGGTTAAATTAAATAAATAGCAAGTATTTATTTAATTAAATATTATTTTGTGTGACTAGAACTAGATTGTAAAAAGATCCTAGAGAATCTCATGTTGTAGTAGTGAAGAGGATATTTAGATACTTAAAGGGCACTCTGGACTATGGTTTGTGGCATCTAAAGGATACTAACTTCTCCTTGAGTGCATAAACATATGTAGATTGGGTAGGATGTACAAATGATAGAATAAGTAAAAGTGATGGTGCTTTCTTCCTTAGAAGAAAATTGGTTTCATGATTGAATAAGCAGCAAGATTCAATGTCATTATCTACTACAGAGGCATAATATATTGCAACAACATCAGATTTTACACAATTTTTGTGAATGAAGGAAACATTGAAGGATATAAAATTATCATACTATGAACCTACTTCTATCTTATGTGATAATACAATTCCCATAAATATTTCAAAGAATCTAGTAATGCATTGAGGAACAAAGCATATCTCAATCCAGTATCACTTCTTAAGAGAGAATGTTGCATAGAATGAAATGAAGTTGGAGTATGTGCCTACTAAGGATGAAGTTGTAGATATTTTTACAAAGGCTCTTCCTAAAGATACTTTTGAGTATCTCCAACAAAAGATAGGGGTTATTTCCCTTCCATCTTTTAAGTAGATGCATAAGTGTGTGCATATTCTCGAGAAGCAGTTCAAGATACATTATTAATCCTAGATTGGTGTTGAAGACTACCTCTCAAGGGGAGTAGGTTGTGGTATTGTTGGCTGGTATGGTTAGATGGAGCATATTTTGTACCCCTATGAGGGAGAGTGCAAAAAAGTGAGTATATTGGAGAGAGCATTTGTTTGTAGGTGGTTCCCTTTGGAGTGTTATCAAAGGGGGAGAACAAACAAGAAAAATTCTATGTAGATAACGTGCCAAAGGTGTTCGTGCTTTCCTTTTCCATTGATGTCAAAAGGGTAGAATATGTATTGAAAAACAAAGGAAACAAAGGGAGAGAGTTGGTGTAGAAGTGTGCTTTGGAAAGGGGGAGAATGAGAGTGTGAAGAGTAAGAGATGCTCCAATCAAGGGGAGTGTTGCTTGTTGTTGGTTTCTTTTGTTGTTGATGGTTCTTCAAAGAGATGGTGTTTCCATCAATGACAAAGGGGGAGATTATTGCAAGTATGTTGCTTGTTTTGTAATTGATGTCTACAGTTGTTGGTGTTGGTCATTGATGTCAACAATATGAGGATGGTTGGTGCTATCAAGTGCTTGTGCTAGTATTGATGTGTTGTGGTTTGATAAGAAGGTACATTGTAGTGATGTCATAAGTGTTTTGATTGATGTATCATATAATTATGATGTAGTTGCAATAAGTTCACTTGGTTTCCAAGTGATTTTGAGAAAATTCAAATAAAAAGTGTGTAGTGTAGCGAAGGTGTGTTCAGTGTTCTCTGCATTTCTTCATGGTTGAAGATATGTGTTGACAATGCTTTTGGCACAACAACATGCAAACATAATATTGCTACTCTATTTCTCCTGAAAGAGAAAGATGATCACATGGATATCTTAGCTCCCAAGGTCTATGTAGTTGGTTCTCAACTGTGCTGATGTTGCTCAATTGGTCAATGTAACAGTAATGTTCAAGGGGCTTGCTGGTGTTGAGCTTCTGGATAGTTCTAAGATCAAGCATGAAATAAAACCTAATTTAACTAGGGTTTTTAAAGAAACAACAAAATATAGATCAGAGTTTTGAAACATAAAAGAACAATAGTTCATCCAACCTTAACCAGACTTGTTAGCTTCAAGGAACTATAAACTAAAACTGAAGAACAAGATTAAATAGTGATTAACACACAGTTATATTCATTCCTAGTGTTGATTTGATAGTAGATTGCAATTCATCTATTTAAAAAAAACATAAAATAACATTTCATTCCTTGAAGACTTCAAAAATCAAATGATTAACTCAAGACAAACACCATCTTGAAACAAAACATGAAATAGATTTTAATCTGGTTGCTTCTACTGCTGATGAAACAGATAAGCAACATTTACAAAGCTAGCACAATCACCATTGTACAAATAATAGGTGATTTCAAATTTCTTCCATTTGCACTAAGGAAATTGAAAGGTACATGAGTCTATTCTGAATCTGAATGTAAATCCTAACCAAGAAGACAGAAGAAACTCCTATTACAAAGAATCAAGAGGTAACTCTATCTCCTTCTGTGAGCTTACTAATTCCTAGATTTTCTTCTAACTATCTATTCTAACTCTAGCTGTCTAACCTTAGAAATTCTCTAAAAGTTCTAACTCTAAAAATTCTAATTGTAGAGGTTCCTACCTTTACAAAGAGGCAAGAATTCCTTATATACAGAATGTACCAAAAGAATGGGCTGACCCCTATTTTAGGGTTTTACAAAATATCTGCTTCCAGGAGAGTTGGTTCTCAGATCTTCTGAGTAAAGTTAGTTCTACATTAAATGTGCATCCCTACTGTCCATGTCAGTGAAGGATTTCAGCTAGGAGAAAACCTTCAAATCTTTTGCAACCACCACCTTTATTTCTAGCCTTTGTGTCCATCTTCGAACCTCAGCGGAGCTGCTTTGAATGCCCTAAAATATCATCATTAATGTCGACCTCTCTTTTGCCAGTAGACCCCAGCTGTCACTATGACTCACGGTTTAGTCCATCCTTTGGCTTCCTTTATGTTCCAGACCTTCACTGTTTCTGAGCTGAGCCATCACTTTGATCTCAGCAGGAGTACATGTCATTCACATTCCGCAGACTTCCTTCACATGAATAGTCAATTAGTTAAACTGGGCCAATGAGTCACTCTTTAGTTTCCTTTGGTTGATCGGGCATATGCCACGCGAGCTTCATCAGGCGGTCAAAGGTGGCCTGAATGACATCACATGTCGGTGAGACACCATCGGTGTCTCCTCGATGCGATTTCATCCTTCAACAGTTATCAACATGGCATGGGTTAGTCGGTGAGATGTTTCGGCGAGCTGTAGAAGTCATATCGAGCTCGCAAAAACCTATCGACAAGACTGCATTCCTTTGGAAAGACCACATGGCGAAGTCCTTCTTCTCTTGGCGAGCTCCATTTCATGTCGGTGAGAGTATCGCTTGTCGTTGTGACCTTATATCGATCTCCTCTTGTGCTTTGTCGATGAGACTAAGTCCCTTCGCCAAGACATCTTGGCGAGCTTTCCTTTCCCTGGCGAGCACACCCTATATCGGTAAGACCCTACCAGGTCGGTGAAACCTCTCGTCGAAGTCACCTCCCCTCATCGATACTCTCCGAGTCGGAAAGACTTTATTTCTTCGGCCAGATATCACGTCGAATCTTACATCCTTTGGTGAAACTTACTCGAGAGACATCTTCAGGTAAATAACTCGATCCTACAAAATAGATGCCTCCATTAGTCCTTTAAACCATAAAAATATTACCCCCAATCTTACCCATCGTACTTCTCTCATTTTATTACACTTCGCAAGAATAGACTTACCTTCGGCGGAGGCAGAACCAAATCCGAACCGGGAACACACTTCCCTTTTAAAACTAGTGGAGGTGGAACCAAATCCGAACCGGGATCGAGACGAGAGGGAAAATTAGACGAATCCCAGTGGAACCGGGATCGGGAAAAAATAAGACCCAGAAACAACACACCTCCCCCAACTTCAGAACTAGTGGGGGCGGGGCCAAAAAAAGAACAGAATCGGGACTCGAGTCGAAATGGGAACTAACCATGGAAATAATCAGCCTTTCCATGTTCAGGTCTCATTCCGGCTCCGTGTCCGTGAAAGAAAATGCAAAGGTAAAACTCGATCAACTGACCAAGTGATTGAAACCAGGGCAAAATGAAGAAACAAACCAGGTGAAGCCGGGACCAGAACCAAAATCGGACCATAAACTTTTGGAAGTTTCAGGTTCGGATTCCGTTCTGATCCTGCCTCCGACGACACCCGAAAAAGACAAAAAAAGGGGCAAGGAAGAGAAGGATGAATGGGAGGGAAAACCCCATGACGAAACAAAAAGAAAAAGAAGCAAAAAGAACAAGACACGCTGAACCAGGATCAGAACGGAACCTAAACCTGAAACTTCTTCAAGTTTCACGGTTTGGTTCTAGTTCTGGTTCTGGGTCCGCCGGAACAAAATGATAAGACGCGGAGGTAGAAAAACAAAAAGAGGCAGAACCAGGACCGAGTCAGGAATAGAAAACAGAACTTGGAAAGAATTCCAAGTTCGGTTTCCATTCCGATTCTGGGCCTGCCAAAACAAAAGAAAGATGCCTAAGGCCGAAAAGAAAATACCTAAGGCATCAGGACACAACGAACCGACGAAGAAGAAAGAGAAGCAGAGTCAGACTCGGTGTGGAACCCGAACCTGAAACTTCAAAAGAGTTCAAAGTTTAGATTTAGTTCCAGAACCGGATCTGGCAGAGCAAAAAAAACAAGACGGAGGAACTGTCAGGACCAGAACCGGGAACCAAACAAGACCAAAACTTGGGCAAAAATCCAAGTTCGATATTGGTCTCGGTCCACATCTGACAGGACAAAGAAAATTCCAAGGCAGAAAACCAAAGACCAAAGAAAAAGAAAAGAACAAGAGGGGACCCATTTTGTTCTAGAACAAAACGGGGTGGTTATGCAAGGCATAACAATATTCTTGTACAGTTTGGATGTGATGATTAGAGGTGTTTATAGGTGTTATATCCATAGTTTTAGGTTTTGGATAATTTTGCAGTGAAAGTTGTGTTTGACAGTTTGTTTGTCTATGTAGAAGGTTGTCTAGGATAAATGAGATTGCTCCAAATTTCTCTACAATGAAGTTTATTATCTTGTAGATTTGGAAACATGATTATATTGTTTGTATCTACTTTCCCTTGAGGTTTTAGTGTTGAGTTGTTATGTGAGATTGATTAGTAAGTTGTGTTCTATGGAAGTGTGTCTGGTTACATAAAATCATGGTGTTCTTAGTTTTAGGTGGTTGTGGAAGACTTGCATAATATTTAGATGCTTCTAGAATAATTTGAGATGTTGTGTGGATGTGGTGAAATTTTTTTGTGTGGTCCATGTGATCTAGAGAAGTGCATATGTGGTCACTTGTAGTGTTAGTTCAGGTTTGGTTGACTTGGCATGCTAGCGCTATTTATGGAGGTACCTCATGGATTGTGGATGTGTTGAGTAGCATGGTGATATGGATTTGGGTCCTGGTTAACCCTTGGTGTGGTTGTACTTCAATTCTTTCCACCATGGAGGTTTTTGGTTCCAACCTATTTTGGTGTTGCATGCTTTAGGTGCATACATTTCATTAAAGCTAACCTAATTTAGATTGCTTAGGCCCTAGATGGTATAAATGCAATATGAAGGTTGTGTGGAGTGTGTGGAAAGCATGTGATCAAGTGTTGTGATATGAGTGTGAGCTTAAATTCCTATGACTCCAATGCAGTGAGTAGAAGGGTCTACATTTTTAGTGTGCTTGAAGTTGTTGGAGGTAGTGAGCCAAAGGTTGCAAATGGCATAAAGTTTCAATGATGAATTTCTCCTATTTACTTGAGATAGTGAATCTCTTTGTAACAGTTCTCTTCTATATTCTTTCATCTTGGCTATGATCCACCTGACATTGAGCCTTTTTTTTTTTGGGTAGTGAGCCCTTGGTAGTGAGCCTAATTGTATCAGTGTTGCAATTCATATATATGTGAGCTAATTCTCACTGTGGTTTCTCCCTTCTTGGGTTTTCCACATAAATTTAGTTTTTCTTATGTGTTTGGATGTGTTTGCATTACCGTTTCATATGTTTACATTCTTCTAATTTTGAATGTTTTTTAAGTGTACAACTGATTTAACCCCCCTCTTAGTTTTCCTATGCATCTAATAGTTATGTCTTGTAAAAGCATGTTTTTTTATCTAGACAATACTTGAGAATTAGGTTGGAACTGAGAATTGGAGCTTATTTTCAAAGCTAGTAGGCTTTGAGGATGGGAGGAACCAAGTAATTTGAACTAATTTCCAAGTTCCAATTGTGTTCTAATGTTTGATAGGAAATAATTAATAGTTGAAGTAGAGCAAGAATTGAGATTCAAAAGTAACAAGGAAATCAAAACTAAGTTGCAAGTTTGAATTGGGTTTCAAAGTCTAACTAGAAATACAAGGAGAATTTGATGGAAATCAGACTTCAAGGACTAGGAGGAACCAAGAGCTTAGAACCAAGTTCTAAGTTCCAATCAACTTTTGAAACCTAGTTGGAAATGATAGATTAAAAATGAGGGAAACATTATTATGGAGTGGTAATATTGTATGAGAGGAAGGGATCAAATGGAAATGAGGACTTGGAACTTAGGTTCTAGGTTCTAAGTTTCACCCAAAACCCATAACCTAATGGTAGCAAATATTATTTATTATGCTTTATTGTACAAGAACTAAAGAGAACCTCAACCTTGGAACTAACATTTGAGTCCTTAATTTCAACTATAGTCCATGGCCTAATGTGAGAAAAGGAAGACATACCTCTTGTTTATTAGCAATAAGGCTTTCAAAAGATGGGACCCAGACAAAAATAGAAATTTGGAACCAAAGTTCTATGTTCTGAGTTCCATCTAAAACATGTAACTTGAGGAAGTCAAGGAGAGGTCACTAGATTGAATTTGGACAACATGAGGGGAGAGGAAACTACCCAAACTAGGGTATGGTCCCCAAATAAACTCTAAAACGCATAAAGAAAATAAAGAAATAAATGAGGGAAAAATCACAAGAAAAAACAAATAGATGAACCTTAAATGGATCCCTAAACCCAAGAAAGAAACTAGGGCATGCACAAGGGAATTGAGAGTGGGAGATCAAGGCCACTTGAGAATAAAATACACAACAAAAGAAAGTAGAGGGAAGGAACCAAGTGAATAAACACAAAGGAAAGGAATAAAATAACCTCACAATATGTGTTTGATAAAAGTGAGGTTATCTAAGTTATGGAGAAATGGAGTTTGAGCATAGTAAATCAACTTCAAACATTAGAGTCACTCGATGAGTAACTTGCAAGGAGGCACAAGTGATCACAAGAGGTACATGAAAATGAAAGGTAAAAAAGTTATAAAACCCATGGGGAAATCCTCTATATGCACTTGCAATGTGTAAGAGGAGGAAGGTGAAGAAGATGCCAGAGGTTGATGAATGGGAGGAATTTCCAAGTAGATCACAAGGCCTAGATGGTAATCACAATGAAAAAATGCAAAGAGTAGTGAGAGTTGGTTCACATGAGGAACTTGGAACTTGGAATAAATTTCTAAGTTCCAAGCAAGGTTCACAACCCAATATGAAGTCATGGTGCAAAGACACTTGGAGGAGAGTGGCAATTGAGTCATGGGTGGAACTTGGAACTAAGTTCAAGGTTGCAAGTTGGGTCCACATTTTTATAGGAACCAAAAAGGTCCCAAAAAATTAAAGAGCATTCGAACTCAAAAGAAGGTAACAAATACTCGAAGAGAGAGAGAGAGAGAGAGAGAGAGAGAGAGAGAGAGAGAGAGAGAGAGAGAGAGAGAGAGAGAGAGAGAGAGAGAGAGAGAGAGAGAGAGAGAGAGAGAGAGAGAGAGAGAGAGAGAGAGATTCCAAAAACCAATCACCCAAAATAAAGGACACTACACAAATAAAAGAAAAGAAAGGAAAAGAAGGGGGTCCCTAAAATTTGTAAGAAAATCTGGGGTGTGTATGCAAGGCATAAAAATACCCTAATTACTTGATTCTCACATGATGCATTTATTACACTAATTACTTTATAATATTACATACTTATTTCAAATTTATATTTCATGTATTATTATTCCCTCTCCTCCAATTCCTTGTGTCTTATGGATGCAACCAGTTGTAAAGGGTCATATTCTATCACTAACACTATCATGATAATTTTTGCAAATAGTTAGTGGTGCATATAGAGGCTCATTATTAATAGATGATTTGTCAACACCCCATGCACCCTATCATCCTATAACTGCCAAGTGAGGTAGATAATATATAAATGAATGTTCTTTGATCTCATTTTCTCCTCCTCATCTTTCTCTCTATCTCTTGTTGATATTAAAATTTAATTTGTGGTTCTTTTATTCCGACTGAGAATGTGCTCATGGTGTATTTTTCTTTTATAATTTCATAGACTTACATGATGAAATTCAACAAGGTCTGTTATTTTATATAGACCCTAGGATATCATTTAATGTTTGAATATTTACCTTGTATGAATATTTTTGAGTGTTGTATATCTTGAGATACATGATCATTTTAAGATTCACATGCACCTCAAAGAAGTTGTAAAATGTAATAGTGAAATTTACATACTCATTCTATTTCCCATTTAGTTTTGTGTTCACTTTAAGAGAATATCTTAATACATTACATATTGACTAATGGATCAATCTTGTGTAAATCCACACTCCTATGCCCTTACTCATCCATTTGCACACATTCCTACACATTTGGGTAAATTGACTAATGGATCAATCTTGTGGATTTTGATATATACACCCCAATAAAGTATTTAGTATGTCTATTCATGCAACTATCCCTATAGATACATTATCCACTTTGATTTGGCCATTTTCATGTCCCAGGTCTTTTCCATGGACACATGATCAATCTTGCAACTACATATTTGATCCTTGAAATTTAAAATTGGAAATTTAAATTCAAAATTTGGGTTATTCCTAGCCATTCCTTTCCTACCTAGAGTCTACAAAACACACATTTGCATGATTTAATTCTATGCCTATATTTAAAGACATTCAATTGCATTCATTTATCATCTTATCTTATTTGAGATCATTTAATGACATGATTCAAAAAATATCATAAAAACACTTCATTGAAACATTAAAAAGAACACAAATCTACATAATCATTCCAGAATATTTGCATTACCAAAACTTACTATTTTTTATAATTGACATGATTGTAATGTTAGGTCCTTTATGGAAGTTGATCTAACAAAATGTGACCCCTAGGGATTCCAACAATCCTCTATTTAGACATTTCTAAAAATTGTCAGCTCAAATAGTAAAGCGAATAAAGGCAAATTTGGTGAATTAGAAAGTAAATTATAAATAGAGAACACTTGTTTTCTCTTACAAATATACAGAATTATGTAACATAGAGTTTCCAAAGAGAGCAGCCTTACAAAGTGTATAGGGGCAGCATGGGTGACGTTACAGAGATTCCTTTAAGATCTCACTCCATTTTATTCAGTGTATATCCTATCATCCAATGCCCATCCTTAGCAGTGGAAAGTGGGACTGGGCTCTGTGAATAAAATAAAATAAATATCTCATCCTATACATGGAAATTCAGAATTTCGTATGAGATTGGCATGTTGTTGATAATGAGATTCCGTGTGAAAGTTCTGTCTGACATAATTACGAGGGGAAGGAAAATACCACTGCGTGTCTTATACGATAGAAGTTCCATGCAAGCCAAACATGCCCATACTGTATTCATCACTTTTGTTTTACTATCGTTCTGTTGTTTCCTTCTATTACCCATTTCCATCCAAATCAGATGAGTTTGATGGGTATTTTGGATGAATGAAGAATGGCTTGGCTGCATTGGATGTGTGGATGTTTCATTTGCAGATCAGACAGAGACATCTCTCGTTTATGTAGTTTATTGTTCTTAAGTTGATTTTTATGGTTATTCCAATGGGCCTGTCCTTAGTAATTTTCTCTGTCTTGACAATGCAATTAAATGTTTGTGAGTAGGAATACAGTGTTCAAACGTCATTATTGTTTTCATCGTGTAAGTTTAAACAATACATTTTAAGCTTTGATTTGGTTAGGTGGATCATCTAAAATCATACTAGTTTTTTAAGTAGGGCCCACCTATTAGTGTGATATTAAATGAGGCACCTAAACAAGTCAAAGCTTAGAGGGTGTTGTTTAAGCCAAAATTTATCGTTTATATATTTCTAATTGAAATGGGTAGATAATATCTAAGTAGAAGTTTTAGTTTATAGGTTTTCTTTCTTGATCGAATCAATGTCAACTTCAGTGTGAAACAATACGTGAATACTTTTAGTTGCACTTAAGTTTGTGAAAAGATAAAAAGATTATTTAAAAATGTGTTTTTTTATTCTTTTGGTTATTCCTCGAGTTTAACATAGGATGAAGGTAAAGTCATAAAGATTTATTTCAAACATTCATTCTATTGTTTTGTTATAAGATATAGAGTTGAGGTTGAGATTTCATGTGAAAATAAAGTTTAAAATAAAGATGGACTTGCTAAAAAGTTTGGTTCACTTTCTTTTGTCTTTTTGTTAGTAGGGATAGTATTGCAAGTGGCAATGTCTTGTCAAGTATGGTTACGTTTGTAGTTTTGTTGATGTTTACATGGTGTGTTAATTTTTTGTATCACTATATTGGTGTCATGTTGGCATGCTGGTTTCTACTTGTTAAATTGTATTGAAAAATAAATGCTTGAGAAAGGATTGATTCTTGTGGCACATTAGAGATCTATCTCAATTAGATCCTTAATGATTTAACATGAGTATTTAGAAATGCTTGATGTGTGTGAATCCAAGGTGTAAAGATGATTGATGTTTGTTGCAACAATAGAGGTTAGCTCATGGAGATCATGGTGGTGTGTGGTTGTTTCTCCTATGTTTTCCTTGGATGCTACTAAGTAATTCTTTGATGTCCTAGGTGTTTTATGGTGCTCATATAGTTCTATTGAAAGTGCCTACTAAGTGTCCTTAAGTTTGTTCCCTAATCTATGTTATGTTAGGTTTCCATACAAAATGAAGGGTCCCACAAAGCTAGCAAGTTGTGTAATGCTAGTTTACTCATAAGACACATGGATCTATTGTCTCTAAGCAAGTTGTGTTATGTTAGGTATCCATGTAAAAATTATCAAGTTCACAAGTTAGCAAGCTCCATTATGCTAGGTCTATGGATTGTTTAGAAATCACACCTTAGGGAGTGCATAAATACTTAATGTCATAGGGGACAATATAACATCATGAGGGATGAATTTGGTAATCACACCTCAAGGAATGCATAGAAATTTAACATCAAGGGGGAAAAAATTGTTAATCACACCTTAGGGGATGCATAAATGTTTAACATCATGGGGGATGATTTTCTAACCATGCCTCAAGGGGCATTATAAATAACACCACCACAAAGGGGGAACATGAATGAATTGAAAGCCACACCTTAGGGGGTATTGTGTACAACACAACCACCAAAGGGGAACATGAAGCAATTTGAAAGCCGCACCTTAGGGGTTATTATGTATAAAACCACCATAAAAGGGGCACATGAATGAATTTTAAAGAGACACCACTTGGGGTATTGTGCAGAACACCACCACAAAAGGGGCACATGAATGAATTTTAAAGACATTCCTTAACAGGTATTGTGCACAACACAACTAAAAAAGATGCACATGAATGGATGTAAAAAACACACCTTAGGGGGTATTGTGCACAAAACCACCACCAAAGGGGCACATGAATGAATTGAAAGCCACACCTTAGGGGGCATTATGCATAATATCACCACTAAAGGAGCACATGAATAAATTTGAAAGCCACACTTTAGAGGGTATTATGCACAACACCACCAACAAAGGGTCACATGAATGAATTGAAATCCACACCTTAGGGGGTACTGTGCACAACACCGCCACCAAAGGGGCACATGAATTAATTGAAATCCACACATTAGGTGGTATTGTGCATAATAACACCACTAAAGGGGCACATGAATAAATTTGAAAGCCACACCTTAGAGGGTATTGTGCACAACACCACCACCAAAGGGACAAATGAATGAATTTAATCTTCACTAGGTGCCTAGGTATGGAGATGGATATGGTGATATTCCCCCACTTAAAATGTTAGCATACTTTCTATGCTTATATTTTAAGGAAAATAAAGGGGGAAGAGGAGATCCTTAAAAGAATACACACCTCCAAAAATTAGGTATCCTTGCCTCCCAAGTGTATAGGCAAGGGAAACCATGGTAGAGACTGTCATATTGCCCCCAATTGATGAAGTATGGTTGCACACATAAGATTGTACCATCATGAATGGAAAAAAGCGAATATATGGAGCTAAAAATGCCACATAGTGAGGAGCAACACAATAGTAACTAAGCAATATAATAGTCAACCTAAATATTTGGTGATATTTCAATAGGTATGTTAATTATGGTATATTGTTGAAAAAAAAATTGAATAAAGCATGACAATCATCTATATGATTCTCAAATAGTTGATGATATACACAAAAAGATGAATTTAATTGTTTTTTTTTGGTAGATTTTCTTTCATGAGGAGGTGGAAATGTGATTTAGCTAGTTTCCAAAATGCCCATAATTTTTTTTCTATTTTGGACAAATTGTGCAGGGAAAGAATTGATCCTAGATCATGCAAATTAATGCTAGCTTGATGGTGGGGTAGTTGTTGGAGTGAATGCTTCATACAAATTCAGAGGGAAAGGATGTTGGTATCCGATTCCTTTTATGGAAATTGGCTGTGTGGGATCTATAAGAATTTTAAGTCCTTGTTTAGAAAGGATTCTAAAACAATAGCCATAATGTGTCTCCAATAAAAAAAGTATGTTGTTATCTTTGTTCAAATGAGATGGGTGAATATTTTGGGAAGAGGAGACATCATTATTGATATGGGAAGGTGTATCAATGTATGATAAGATATGAGGTTGAGGGGAATAGTTTTTATGTATATTCAAGGGTTGAGGGATGAATTGTAGAGATCTCTACTTGTAAGAGGAAGAAATCATATCAAGTGATGGTATGATATGTTTTGTGGATTATTGGAAAAGGTAGAGAATCTAAACTATGTGAGGTGGATTGTGGTTTTTATGTAAGTTTAGTGGAGGAGATTGGTATATGGATTCTTCTTGTATACTTTTTATGTTGTTCAAAGGAATTTTTGATGAATGAATGATACTTGAAGTAGCATTAAGGAAGCTATCAATGATCACATCTTCTTGTGTAAAGATATCTCCTCTAGCGGGAGAGATATTGGAAAAGGAATAATCTTGAGGTTCACCCTTTGTTGGAGGAATTTTACCAAAAGAATAAAATGAAACATAAAACAAGGATTTTGGAGAAGATATTAATTTTCTAAAACATTATGATATTGCTATCAAGATTCAACCGTGTAGTTTCGAGTCAAACTCATTGACCCATGTTTCATGAGTAGTGGTTCACAAGAACCCATATCTCATGATAATGAATGGTCCACTTAGATGAAATGAGTGCTAAGTGGACCATTCATTATCATGAGATATGGATTCTTGTGAACCACTACTCATGAAACATGGGTCAATGAGTTTGACTCGAAACTACACGATTGAATCCTGATAGCAATATCATAACTTGACATGCTATAGAGAATACCTCCTAGACTTATCAATTGATCAGCTAAAGGGGATCTATAATGAATGGTTCATAAGGCTCAACACTTGTTGAAGGTTTTACAAATGGGGTTGCAATCTAAGTGGGTTTAACATTGGAGAGAATTCTATGGTTAAGCGCGCTTGAGCTAGAGTAGTACTGGGATGGATGACCTCTTGGGAAGGTCCAATGCTTCACCTATGTGAGCATCACCTAGATGCAATGAGTGCTAATTGGATCATTCATTATCAAGAGATATGGGTTCTTGTGGACCACTACTCATGAAACATGGATCAATGAGTTTGACTCAAAACTACATGGTTGAATCTTGATAGCAATATCATACTTTGACACATTATGGAAAATACCTCCTACTTATCATTTGCCAAAATAATCAGACATTTTGAAAGAAAAATTCCTTGTCGAAAATGAAACAAATTTAGATTTAGAAATATTTGCAACAAACAAAAATACTTAAAGTTAGATGAATAATTCTTGAAAGTGATAAAATATAGTTGATACAAAATAGTTCAATGGAGATACAAAGTAGATTTGGATAGAAATCACTGAGATAGTACTATCACTACAATATGGATAGTAAAATCCAGGATAGGGGTGAGGGCACCTTAGTCTAGAATGTAGGGTTTTCAACTTAAAATATTTAAATGGGTAAAACATCCAAAGATCTTAAATTTTACTAATTCAACTCTGAGACTAAACAAATATTAGAAATCTTCAAGATTCCCTAAATTATTTATATTAAGCATATGCATGAATGAATTTTTATGTTTTAAAGCAATGGAATAAATTCAAATCATTTGATAAATGATAATTTGTGAAATGTAATATATGATAACTAACTAGTTCTATCTCTAAAATAATCAAAAGATAACACTTTTTGAGTTTATGAAAGGAATAATGAGATGAAAAGATTTAAGTTTTCAATATTTTGTACTTTAAAAAACATTCAAAATGATCTACCATTCACTTAGATTTCATTAAAATAGACATGTAAATCAAAATATTGCAACTGTAACAAATGTCGAGTTCACCAAAATGAAATGATGAGAAAAGGACCATGTTGAACATATATTGTCATTGATGTCAAAGGAGTATTATCCTTAACTTCAAAAGAGTGTCAGTTATGCTATTCAATTTTCTCATTGATGCAATGGCATCCAAAAGATTGGAGAATGCATAATTTATTGTCATATCAGAGCATTTTGAGTTGAAGATGTTTATGTGGCTAGCTATGGTGATGGAGACAGTTGAGAAATATCTATAGCATCATACTACATCTATTCATGTGTCAGTGGAAGTGATCTAGAATTTTGATCCAATATCTTTGAGGTTACCTAGAAAATGAGCTTGGTTTGGTAAGTTGTTATGATCCACATTACTTCATGTTTATGATTTATGTCATGTGATTTGAAAGGAGAGTATGTATACACATTTTTTATCTTATTCCAAAGTTTTTAGAATTGATTTTCATCAAGAAAAAAGTTTAAAGTGAAAGAAGAGTCATTGTGTTGGTTAATTAACCAAGTTGATGTTCCGATTCAATATGGAAGAGGCTTGTAGCATGTGCTCTTTGAAAGTAGCATGTGGATGACCACTAGAACTATATAGGTTTTAGTTGGGAATTATGTAGCATGTTATACCTTTTGGAGTAGTATGTTGGCTATTTTACTTGGCCTATCACATTTTTGGACGTTTGGTTAAGGAGTTTTTTGTGGCCAACTTGTAGATATTATTTCTATGTTTTGGGCCAACACATGAATGTTTTGTAAATGTAATTAATATATTTAGATGTCTAGGATCCATCCTAAGAATAAGTGGAAGCATGCATGATATATAATTAGGGATTCAATGTGAATATAAGAGTTATATAAGGTGAGTTGCATTCCAATCATTGTATGCAATTTTCAAAAGATCATATGCTATGTAGGAGAGTGTCTAAAGGTTGATAAGATCAAGTGAAAGCTATGTCATCAATCTTGAAGGTACACAAATGATATCTTTTTTTAAATCTAGTAGGACTAGTGTGTTGCCTGCTAAGTTGGTACATAGATCTTTGCATTGGGGATTGGTGTCTCCAATAGGTTTGTGCCTACAAATACAATTGGGGTTTAGTGTCTTTGGTAGGTTGGTGCCTACTTCATGACTGTAAATGATTCATTATTTGGTGAGGTTAGATTTTGGTAGTAGATCCAAGAACTTGTTCTCACCGTGTTTTTTTCCATCTTGAGGTTCCACGTATATCTGGTATTCATGGTGTGGATCTGTGTTCTTTTAAGTTTTTTAATTGTTGCATCATTAAGAGGATTTGTTAGGGGTTACATTGATTAATGAGATATACTAATTCACCACTCCCCTCTCAGTATATTGTGTGCCCTTCAATTGGTATCAAAGATAAGTTCATTGGAAGAAGCTTAATAGGTTGAGGTAGATTTTGATGACACACTCAGTGGCTCAAGGTTTGTATTCAAATAAGATACCACTTTTTGATGGATCCAATTATGCATTTTGGAGAGTAAGGATGGAATCCTATTTGATGGTGTTAGGGTTTGATGTTTAGAAAATTGTTGTGGATGGTTATGAGATTCCAAAAATTCCCCTAATAGATCAATCCATAAGAGAGAATGCAAAACAAATGTGAAGAAAATAACTATTATTTTGTGTGGTATGGCTATATTTGAGTTTATGAAAATAATACATTACAGGACTACAAAAGAAGTTTGGAATAAAATCTATAATATCTATGAAGGTAATGACAAAGTCAAGGAGGAAAAATTTCAAACCTATTGAGGATAGTTTGAAGGTTTGAACATGAAGGAGGAAGAAGATATCATTGCATACTTACTCCAAGTTGATGAAGTTGTCAATGCCATCAAAGGACATGATGTAGAATTGAAAGAACCAATGATTATTAAAAAGTTACTCAGATCCCCTATCCCTAAGTTTGATTCAATTTTTTTTGTAATAGAAGCCAAAATCTAAAAATATTGACTATGGACAAACTACATGGGACATTAACTGCATATGAGATTTTGTGAATGATAAATTTACAAGGAAGGAGGAAAATTTCAAGGAATCAGTGGAGAATGAGGATTTAGATCATAGTGAATTTTTTGACCTGAAAGTAGATATTTTATAAGAAGATTGAAAACTGATTTCAAAAAGTATAAAGGTAATTTACCTTTTAAATGTTTCAATTGTGGTAAAATTGGGCACATTGCTTCAAAATGCAAACTGAGAACTGGCAGCAAGAAGAAGAATGGTATGTATGCTAAGAAAGAAGGTTACTCATCTGATGAGTATGATCAACATAACTTTGGAAATGAAAAGGATCTATTTATGGTGATGGAAACTTCTACTGGCGATATTAGAATGAAGTTTAGAGATGATGATGATGATGGTGATGAGGTTGATCTTGTGGAAAAAAAAAACACTAACAAAGAGATAAAAAGGATGAAGAAGAGGATCACTAAAGAAATGAAGGTCAAAGAAAAATTGGCTCATAATCTTGAGAAGATAGAAAGGAAAATAATTGATTTGTAGGTTGAAATAGAAGAAGCAAAGATAATTGAAGACATTTTGACAGAGTGGCAGTTAAACAAAGAAAATGAATGTGAAAATCTAGAGGTAGAAATTGTTGCACTAAGAAAGGATCTTGACAAAGAAAATAGTCAGTTGAAGATAAAGTTTGGAAATAGTATTGAGATGCTAGATCAAATAATTAGAAGCCAAATATCCCCACATATCAAAACCAACATTGGTTTTATAGAAGAAGAAAAGGGAAATATAGTTGAACAGTCTATGAAGGTAGTTGCAGAGAATCCAAAAGAGAAGGGTTTCAGAATTTCAAAATCTAAAAAAATTGTGACTACTAAAGAAATTACAAAGATGGATGATAGCTTCATTCAAGCATATAGGAAGAATATGAGATTCAAAAGAGAAGCACCAAGAGGACAATAGTTTAATACCAAGTTCAATCACTCTTTTTCTAGATATTGTTTCAAATGCAATCATTTCGGTCATAAGGTTGTTGATTTTAGGAAAAGTGCAATAAGAAGAAATAATTTTACTAGCATAAATGTGTTTTCTCTATTATTTGATTCCAATATCATTTATCATAAGTGTAACAACTTTAGACATATTGCAAGAAAGTATAGAAGCAATTTTGTGAGTATTGCTAAGACATAAATTAAAGGAAGTAAATTTAGTAAATTAGAATAGTGATTGCAAGAAAGTTTGGAAGAAGAAATTGGAAGAACAAAATCCCAAAAGGTCAATAACCCCTCATACTACATTTTATGATCAATACATGAGGTAAGTGATGATTCCAAAAATGAAATCTACAATATTGCATTCAATATGAAAAATGTGGATCCATAGAAGGAAGTTTAGATGAACCTATTATGGACAATTGTAACTTAGAAGGTGATGACCCCATTGAGATCAACGAGATAGAATGCTTGTTGGGAAAGAAGGATGAAAACTAGCCTTGGTACAAAAAGGAAGAATATAATAATACATTTGAGTTCTTTAGGTCAGAACATGAGAGAGAGCTCTCTCCTAATTGACATTTTAGAGGAAGAATAGGTTTAGGGGGAGTTTTGAATCCCTTCTACACAAAAACTTGGTGATCTTATGGAGCATTTTAGAACTTGGTTGAGTAAAAGAAGAGTGTTGAGAAAATCTAGTTGAAGTATGGAATTAGGGGGAGTCTATTCAGGAGATAGGTTTCTAGATTGAGCAATGAGTAAATTTCCTTTTTCATTGATGTCAAAGGGGGAGAAATAGAACTCAAAATTCTAAATACTCTAAGGGGGGAAAGTAGAAATCAATGTTAAGATGCTTTAGTTGTTTCAGATAGGGGGAGTTCCTAATCTTGATATATTAGATTTGTGTTGTTGTACCAACAACATTTTGTTTTTTTCCATAAATGACAAAGGTGGAGATCGTTGAACATATGTTTTCATTTATGTCAAAGGAGTATTGTCCTTAATGTTAGAAGAGTGTCAGTTATGCTAGTTAGTTATGTCATTGATGCAATGCCATCAAGAAGATTGGAGAATGTATAATACTATCATGTCATATTAGAGAATTTTGAGTTGTGGATGTATATGTGGCTAGCTATGGTGATGGAATCAATTGAGGAATGTTTGTAGTATCATACTACATATATTCATGTTAGTGGAAGTGCTCCAAAAGTTTGATCCGGTATGTTTGAGGCAAGTTACCCAAATAGTGAGGTTGGTCTAGTTACTTATTATGATCTACATTACTTCATGTTTATGAGTTATGTCTTGCAGTTTGAAAGGAGAGTATGTCTAGACACATGTTTTATCTTATTTTAGAGTTTCTAGAATTGATGTTCATAAGGAAAAAAGTTTTTTTAAGTGATATAAAGGTCATTGTGTTGGTTAATTAACTAGGTTGATGCTCTAGTTCAATGTAGTAGATGCTTGTAGCATGTTCTCTCCAGAAGTAGTGTGTGATTGACTATTGGAACTAGATAGGCCTTCATTGGGAACCATGTAGTATGTTCTACCTTTTGGAGTAGCATGTGGGATATTGTACCTCACCTATCACATGTTTGGACATGTTTGGTTAAGGATTTTTTGTGTGGATTACTTGTGGATATGATTTATATGTTTTGGGCCAACACATGAATGTAATTATAAATGTAATTTACATATTAGATTCTTAGGATCCATCCTAAGCGTAAGTGGGAGCACTCATTCTATGTAATTAGGACTTCAATGTGAATATTAGAGTGATGTAATGTAAGTTACATTCCAATAATTCTATGGGAGATTTTTTGAAGGTTGATTAGATCAAGTGTAAGATATGTTTTGAAGGTCTACAAATCATATCTCTATTGGTAGGACTAGTGTCTTTCCTACTGAGTTGGTGCTTAGATCTTTACGTTGGGGATTGGTGTCTCTAGTAGGATGGTTCTTGCAAATTCAATTAGGGATTAGTGTCCCTGGTCAGTTGGTGGTTACTTCATGATTGTATACGATTTATTATTTTGTGAGGCTATATTTGGGTAGTAGATCCAAGTAGTTTTTCTCATTGTGGTTTTTCCCATCTTGGATTTCCCTATATATCTAGTGTTCATGGTGTAGATATGTGTTCTTTTGTGTTGCTTAATTATTGCATCACTAAGAGGATTTGTTAAGGGTTGCATTGATTAAATGATGTTTAAATTGGGATATATTGCTTCACCCCCCTCTTAGTATATTGTGTTCCCTTCAAAGAGAATTAGGGCCAATAATAGCCTAAATTATAATTTTCCTTTTTATTATTCAGGGGACACAAAAATGATCATAAAAGACCACTTGGTTGATCATGGTTTTGGTCCCCTTTTGTGATTTGAGAGATAAAATGATGTGATGTGCGATTTGTGTGTGATTTGATGATTGCAAACTAGGTCTACTATGCAAGTATAACAAATTTTCACTAATTCAAAAAAGTACAAAACTAATGCATACAAACAAAAAGAAAAAGAGTAGAGATAAGGATTTTAGGAATTTGACATTAAAATTTGGATTCAAACTATCTGGACAAGGATAAGGATTCCCTTGACTAAAATGAAGGTATTTTGAGTTTTAAAATCTTTATAAGAGCATCATAGTCTGTAGTTACTTCTCTGTTAGAATTAGCTTTAGAACTTCATCAGTTAGTCAATAATTGATCTTGTCCCAATTTGATGATCAAATGTCCTTGTATGCTTGATCTTGATTTTGGGTCTTCATTTTTTTCCAAATCCACTTTAAATATGCAACTTGCAAGAAAGAGAAGACAAGAAGGATTTGTGTCATATAGGGGCTTACCTAATTCAAACCTTGTTTTGGTATTTCTACCTAGGTGAAGCCACAATAATGGTTTACAATTCAAGTGAGGAAGGAAAACTCACAAAAAATGACCCCATGGAAAAAAACTTGATTTCAGGGGTTCGTACGAACCTAATGGTTCGAGCGAACCCTTTTAACACTTTCCCACCTAGAAACCAAGTAAAACACCTTATGGAGGGTGGTTCGCTTGAACCCCTAGGGGTTCGTTCGAACCCCCCTTACCCCTCATCCCCCTCTTGAGACACAAAAAAATATAAATTAAATTTTTATGCTTAAGAGCTTGGGTTGAGGATGAAAATGGAGGAGTCTTCACAAACCCAACTAGAATCAGGTAGTCCTCAGAATGAGCTATCCAATGAATATAATTTTAATATGTTTTGGTTTTATTATGTATTTCTTTTTTCAGTTTTATTAAACATAGTTTTTTCATCAAAAATGAAGGTCTATGTTCTACACATGTGGAAAAATAGCAGATTATCAAAAAAGAACTTGAAAAATATGAGTGCACCAGATATTGAAGTCCTTGATACAACAAAAAAAAATTGAATTTTGATATATACAAAAAAAGTTAGCGCATTATACAGTCGTGCTATGTCTGAATTGTAATTGGTTTGACTTCAAAACTTGATTAAAGAAAAAATATTCAATAAAAAACTATCTAACCAAGTGGAAGCACTAGATATAATAGTTACAAATCTAAATTCAAAAGAATTCAAATTTTATCCTTCATGGAAAAAAAGTTATGCATTATACGGTGTGCATCACTTTTTAAAAATGTTGTTTTCTAAAAAGAACTAGTTTTCATGGGAGATAGAAAAAGAAATGCAATTTGATTCCAAAAATTTTGAAAAAAAATATTTTTAGAATCAACAGACAAAATATGACGAGACTCTAGTTTGCATCATCTTCAAATTCCTCATGGTTTAGCTGCTATAGGTGCCCAAATGTGAAGATTTAGTTAAAAATAATAATTTCAATGTCTAGTTTGGCCAAAAATTGTAAACCACTATTGTGGGATCACCCACCTCCATAGTGGCTATGATGGTGTTGGATAAATAGTTCATACCATAGGTTAGGTAGAGGAAAATGGATTAAAAAATGATAAATCACGATATTGCAACTTACCATTCAAATATATACATTCCTTGGTGAAGTAAAGTCATTTAGCACATCTCACACAAGGAGAACTGAAGGTCCAACAAAAGGGTTAATGCTCACTATGATAATAAACATAAACATAAACATCTTACTTATGCTTGAAAATGGGTTTTATGATGCATTGCAAATATGATCTTGACTAATAAAAAATGTTATAGAATGCTACTTATTCTTCTCTTTATTTCCTTTAATTCCTTTTTGAATTGCTTGATTGATGAAACGTTTCATTAGGTGTTCAAATGGTGAAAAAAAAAACTTTTATTTATATGTATTTCAAAATTTCTTATAATAATTATTTTGAAAGGATGAAAAAATGAATTTAAATTTACAAACATAGTAATGTCATAATAAAATATTAAATTTTGGTCCAAAATAGGACAAACAAGGGTGATGGCACCCTTGACTAGACCTATTTTTATTTTTTAGTGCTCGTTAAATAACTAATAAATTCAATTCCCAAAATTAATTTGTTTTCTGAAGATGACAATAAAATAGGTAAATAATAATCATAATCCGTCCAGACACTTAATGGGGAGCCAAACATAAAATGAAATTTTCAAGGGTGATAATTTATAGTGATACATGATTATATATTAAAAATCCAAGACAAAAATAATTTTATGCCCTATCATGAAACCAATAATTATTTTGATATTTTGATAAGGGGGACTCATATTTAGGGCACACCTTGACCTTATTGATGTCCCTATTGTATATAGACACTTTTATATCTAAAGTATTTTTTCTAATATGTATGGTACTTGATATTCATTAGAAATAGTTAGTGAGGTGAGAAAATCCTACTTCATTTTTTTTATTTTTTCCTTAACAAAAAGGGATACTTTGGGAATCATTTTTCTAAATTTTTGTTTAAACTATTTTGTATCATGATGTAAATGCAAGTGATGCACTACAAGATATAAGTCCAAACTATTTCTGAAAACATAATACCTAATGAAAACATCTAAATGTTATTTTGGTAAGGTAACAAGGACATCCTCTTCCTTAAAACTAAGCTTGATTATAATATCAACAAGTTTAGGATTCTCATCAGTTCTTAGATTAACATCCTTAGATTCCAAGCTACAAGTAATTTAGAAGTATATTTTAAATGTGTTGGTGTTTAGAAAGGTTGAATTCCTTTTCTAATAGTTACTTGTAGAAAAAAAATTCACTATTAGACAAATATTTATCTTTACTTTTATGGTCTAAAAGTGCCTTGGTTTATCATTAGAGCACTCAACTTTTGTATTGTTCTTATTTTATTATTTTTAAATCTTTATGACTAAAGAATTATTACTATTCCCTAAATTTTTTCATTGTATCAAGATTGATATCAAAACCATTTATTTATCTCCTAATGAGATGTGGTCCTTAATTCCCATGAATTTTACAACTGCTTCATTATTTTGAAACATGTGAAACAATACATGATCTTGTTGGTGCTATTTGATAATATAAAGTTTCTTTAGTTCAAGGTTGATGGTTAGGATAATAGTCTCATTAAATATATTTATTATAGAAAGATCATCATAAAGGATATATAGAAACACTATTTTTTTTAATTGTGGCAAATGAAGTTAAACCAAAAATCATAGAAATGCCACAAGTGTATTGTGTTTGCTCATTAGGGTACATGTAACCTAGCTTCGAATTTCTTTTAATCTCATTGATGTGTGGGATTAAATATAGCCTACTCATGGATACCTAGGCCTTTTCCTTCATATTATATTATTTTACTAATCATCTTAATGGAAATAGGATACCAATTACTTTTATAACAAGGTGATAATCCATCTTTATAAAACAATATACAATTAGAGCTTTCAATTTAGTCTAGCTAAGATAATAATTTTATCAAGCCAAACTAATATGAATTTCATGATATCTTTTTATCAATGATAGGCCCATCATGTATTTTGGGTGAAAGGAAATATTTCCTTTATGAAAATTATCTTGAATTTTAAACTCACCATTACTTTTGTTAATGATATTAGTTCCTGCCAGGGAACTATAGCGAAGGCTTCAAACAGTAAACAGTGATTAATCTACAATGCGTTAGCCAATTAGAATTCAGTTTTTCAGATATACTAATCTACTCTCTCAAGATCCTAGGTGCAAATGTGCTCGGAAATTAACTGATCAGAAATTTGGTGGTCTGTTATTGGCCTCGAATAACAGCTGCAGAATGTCAGTATATGGCTCTTGTTTCACAATGCAAGAGACCGCACGTATTTCGGAGGAGGCTCTGTAGACTGTCAGAGGGCTGGGGCAGTTGGCGACTAGGGTAGAGTCGTTGCATGCTCTTGGACTACTGTTCTTAGGTGGCATTTGCAAAATAGTTGACGTGTCTTTTCTATCCTTCCACATTTTGCATACATGCCTGCATCCACGCAAGGATAGATGGCTTCCGCATTGGGCTTATTCGTACAAACCTTCTTGTTGTAGAGGGATTTGCCATGTGTGTTTGTGTTGCAGTATGTGATGCTGCAGCTGAAAGAATCGGTTGAAATTTAATTTGGGGGTACTGAGGACCAAGCAGCCTATGCGGAATTGGTGTCCATGGGGGGCTCAGCGGCGACATATAAAGAAACTTAGGCCAGCCATTTGCAGAATCCTCGAATCCATGCTCTCTGTACCTAAGTCTCGAATCCAGTGATGAACACAGGTGTGGTGGATAAATAAATGAGACTCATGTGGAATTGGAGGTTGTAGATCTTTTTGATTTTAAAACAAGCATTAGTTTTGGCATGCCATCAAGTAGACCTAGTAGTTATTAGCTTAAATTCAAAATTCGTGAATCTATAACAATATTATGTTGAATTATGTTTGCAAGTATAGGCTATACTATGAACCCCTCTGGAGATATTAGATAATATTTATATCCACAACTGAAATGTGGTAGGATTTATATTACATATCATGAATTGTTGATTTTCTAATGGCGATCAATGAACACTTCTTATTCAGTTGCATTATTATCTAATCTAAATATTTTTTCCTGTTTGATATTAGATTTTTGAAATAAGCAATGATGCCAAGATGAAATGTACGATGAGACGACCTTTACTTTTGAACCACTGAACAGCACAGCAACCCAGAATTTGAGCCCTAAAAGCCACCATCAGTCTTTTTGAAACAAAGGTGAATTAACTTGCGAACTATGGAATCACATGTGGATAAATTTGCAAAATATCCCCGCCATTGCTTAATGCATACTGTTTCTGTCTTTTCTTAACCCTCATTTTCACATTCACAAGGAAGAATGCCAGAGCACAAGGAGACCACAACTACTAAATGGCAGAAAAATCATATTTTAGTTTTTCATGTAACTGTTTTCCTGTTTTAAACCCAGGCAAGTGAATTTGATTTACACATTTGTCTTGCTGATAATGCTGTCTAAATGGAAAACTAATATGGATCATTCAATTTACTAATCTGTCTTTTCAGACTGATATTTCGAGATCAGAATCATGTCCCAATTACAAAGTCTGTGTTTTCTCCTGAATTTGATTGCTTGCGATCTGTTACATACCAAATTGCTATTTAGTATCTTTGCATTTTGCTTAAAAGTCAAATCAGATATTATCTTATTTTTCTTTTCAATTTATCATCTTAATATTTATATATCTTAATTTGACATTATAGCTAATATATTTTATTGATAGCTGTCTTCTGCAATATTTTCTTTAGTCAAGCATTGAGTATAGTGTTTGCACTTATTTCTTTTTGAATGATATTTGAAATTTATTCAATTACTTTGAATCTGATAAAAGTCCTTAGTTTAGCATTGTTTCATTACAGAGGCTAAGCCTGATGCATTTTTGAACTTCAGCTTTATTGCAAGTTAGCAATTACAATTACTATTTGAATTGTGATGTCATAAGAAGTGCTTGTTCGAAACTACTAAGAGAAAAATGCATTTTTTTCTATAGATTTGGGCAGTAGCTAACAAGCAAAATATGATTCTCCAGTGCTCACATCCAATGTTGAAGCCTACAGTTTCTACATGTTTCCAGATCATATTTTAATGCCTGGAGCATGCCCCAGATGCCTCCACAATTTCCAGTTACAGAAAACTTGATGGATGGAAACTCTCATCCATAAACTTGAATAAAACTTGGAGGTTAGACATAATGATCAGTTCAGAAAGATCAGAAAGGTCCTAGCTTGTGAGTGTAACTGTAGACCAGTGATGAGCTTAGGTTGTATTGGGAAGTTCTTAAATTTTACCAATTATTGAGGCAACGGTCCAAGATAGACTTGAAGAACTGAATCAAGGAGAATTCAAGTTTTAAAATTAGAGTTAGAGGTCATACAGACGGAGAAGTCCCATTGACAGTAACTAAGAGCTGAGAATCTATCATCAGTGATGAGCTTAGGTTGTATTGGGAAGTTCTTAAATTTTACCAATTATTGAGGCAACGGTCCAAGATAGACTTGAAGAACTGAATCAAGGAGAATTCAAGTTTTAAAATTAGAGTTAGAGGTCATACAGACGGAGAAGTCCCATTGACAGTAACTAAGAGCTGAGAATCTATCATCAGAGAAGGCATGTTATTTAGAAAAGGTATTGATCTCAAACACTTTATCTCTCATGTCTCATTGCCTCTGTGACTTTTATCAAATTTGAACCTACAACTTGTTGATTCTTCTGTGTTCACGATGTTGTCAAAGGTTGTGGATTTTGGCTTTACACATGTCAATTGCATTTACTTGAAACTTTATTAAGGCTTTTCAAAATAGGTTAGATTTTTTGTGTATGCTTTTACATTTTCTGTATACAATTTTGTGCATGCACTGTCTTTATTGCATTCCATAGGGTTACATTTCTTTGAGCCATTCTTCCATCCATTGCTAATAGTTCACTACGGAGTAGTATAGGAACCTGATTTTCAAGCATTAGAATGTCACCTAAAATGTTGAATTGACAAGATCAGACCCTGTTTCTATTAAAAACTGGATTGAGGTTCCATTCTGATTCAACATTGAGATCCCATTGTGTTTCATCAGTGAGAAGCTTGAGCGTCTACAGAATGAAGCATCTATCCAGAGGTAAGCATCCGTCTGGCGGTAAGGATCTAAGTCCTTTTCCATAAATTACCTGGTCTGTAATGGTCACTCCATTGCTGCTCAACTGGCTAATAATATCTTGAACTCAAAACATAAAATTCAGTTATCTTCTAATTTTCCTTTATTTGAAGATTCACATATTCTCTCATTTATTTGTGCGTTCGTAAGAAGACTTCAAAGTGCCCCAAGCTTCCTTGGCATTTTCTGTTGTGGAAATTCTGCAAAAATTGCTAACATGTATGGCACTTCAGATTAACAACATGCACAGGGCATTATTCTTCTTTGTCTCTTTCTTTTCATTCCTCTGTAATGGTCACTCCATTGCTGCTCAACTGGCTAATAATATCTTGAACTCAAAACATAAAATTCAGTTATCTTCTAATTTTCCTTTATTTGAAGATTCACATATTCTCTCATTTATTTGTGCGTTCGTAAGAAGACTTCAAAGTGCCCCAAGCTTCCTTGGCATTTTCTGTTGTGGAAATTCTGCAAAAATTGCTAACATGTATGGCACTTCAGATTAACAACATGCACAGGGCATTATTCTTCTTTGTCTCTTTCTTTTCATTCCTCTCTTGTGTTGTTAATGCATTCCAGTCTTGAGGATCTACGTATACAACTTGAACAGTTTCTCATGTCTCTTTAAACACCATTAATTTTTGCACTTTTTTTGCCCAGTAGTCACAGAGATCACCATTGAATGGAGGAACCTACAGTAGAGAATTTGTTGATGCCATTTTTTTCTTTGTGCCTTAAGAAGTTAAAAAAAAAGCTTTCAACAACTGAGCCATTTCAAGATATCTGTAACCCAGTGCTTTGACACAACTTTGTACTGATTTTTTATTCTAACGTTTTGAGTCTCTTTTCGAGACCCTCTTCATGAAAAAAATATAAATACATGGAAAATATTATACAGTAAGACTATTAGGATAGGATACTGCATGATGGCATACCATGAAAAGGTTGGGTTCAGTTTGAATGAGACAAATGATTTTATTACAACGCCCTGCATACCGATCAAATGATGCCCTAGAGAACTAGTGATTTTCATATCCAATTACTGGCAAACATTTTGGGGTCATTGCTCTCTTTTAATTTCTATTGCTCTTAAAATTACATTTTTATCCAACTTTTAATGTTTTTATTTATTTTTCTAAAACAACTTTGCTTAATAACAGACTGTGTTGTAGTTCCAAGTATACCCACAAATCATCAAGCAACAATGTTTGGCCTGCAACTGTTCTGCCAGTCTTTGGCAGGAACTACGCTGCCCTGCAGCTCTTGTTAAAATGGCTCTTAAAGGACGTGATTTTAGATGTGAATGGAAGGTCACTAAGATGCATATGTGAATATAACATAATTGTTGTATTTTTAATGCATATTTCTATGATTAGATAATGGCTAGTTTTGTGAGATCTCCCTTTCATAATTTTATAATATTAGAATGGGTGTGAATATTTGTGGACTGTAAACTTCATTCTTGAATGTGGAAATTTAAGGAATTGATATAATGAGGATGGGATAACTTGCATGGAATGGAGCCATGCATGACCAATAAGTAAGTTATACAAAAGATCATGATCAATGACATGTAATAAGGTTTGTTGCATGATAGGTTTGACCATGATGGGAATATGAATAATTCATGATAGTTCCCTTTTCTGTATTACTATATACTTTGATAGTTATAGTTTGGGGATCTTGTTCTTTGTTTATGTAACCAATATGATTTATCAATTGTAAGATACAAGTACTCAAACTTGATTTATTATCAACAAGAGCCCTTTTTACTTTGTTCTTAGCAATGATATCTTCAATTTGTAAAGTGATATTGTGATAATGGCTTTTAGAGGCATATTCTTGTTTTCTAAAAGTAAGATGATCGATTGTGGCTAAGTACGCAATAAGGGCTTGGAAGTTTAATTGATTCTATGTTTCTAGGGAATATTGATTCTTATAGGATTTTATAAAGGACATCTTTGTGAATAATGGATTCCTTGAGAAGATATAATATTAATATTTATGTTGGATTTTTCTCAAGTTGTTTGATTATGTCATATCATCATTTAGGAGTAGGTAGTATTATTCCCCCTCAAAAACTAGTTGGTATGTATCATTCCCTTACCAAGGGAAAGGCTTTTGATTTTAATAGTAACATTTTAATTACCAATATTCCCCACAATTAGATTAAATTTGAATGGGTAATTTTTCTAATATGAATATTATAGGTATGATTTTATCTATTATGGTTAAAATATGTAGAATGGATAATACTTTGTGAAGAGATATTGATAAATCCCTAATTTCTCATTATAAATGATTTAGATGTATTTTTTCATTCTCAATACTTCCATTACAATGAGGTATTGGACATAGTTCTTTATTAATAAAGATACCATTGTCAAGTTTACTACTACTCACAATATTCATTTTATTTATACTATGTTTGCTCAGGCTTGTTCTTATCAAAAGGATTGGTTTTTAATGATATATATATATATTTGTCTTACTTGTTTATGGAATACAAAGCATAATGGCTCCCCCAAGGATATAAACTATATATGTTTGCTTTTTTATTATTGTAGGTTCTTGTGGTAATTGAAATGGTAGTAGGTTTTGGAACTACCTAGATATATTTGGATTTAGCTGCTCCATCACCAATCATGTTCTTAGTATTTATAAAGTATTATGTTTATGAAATTAATTATATTTTAAAATTATCTGTATAAGTCCTTTAGAAAGAGGAGGATTTTGTATTTGACTTTTTCTTTTCAATAATTTTGTCAAATTTGGTTACACAATTTACTTGTGAATGGAAGGAAATTTCTTAGTTTAAATTGGTGATGAAGATTCTAAATAATTTATTCTTTATAACTAGTCAAGGAAATATAAGTTAGCTAATATTCTCCATCATTGAAGGAATATAGAGAATATTTCACCATGTCTTTGTTTTGTATTGCATAGATCTATTATTATGATTTCATATTCTATATTGTATGATTGTTTTAACCCAAAAAAAAACTAATTTAGCAGAAGAGGTAATGAGTCCTTAGGAAGGTGTAAAAACTATTCTAATTCTTGTCATCCTAGGCTTCATGGAAATATTCAAATTAGATAAATATCATTATAAATAGCCTCTTGATATGCCATAAATATTTCTTTAATGTGTTCCTTAGGATAACCCTTCCCTTTATACATATCAAAATATGAAATTTCAAAATAAGGAATGAAAGAAGTTTTTTGACATGGATCACTCAAAAAGATATGGAAATAAAATATTTAAAATTTTAAATCTTATTTAAATTTTGGGATCCTATTTGTAGTCCCTATATTTTTTTTTAATATTTTACCATTATTGAATAAATGATCAACTTGGGAATTAATGTGATGATTATGCATTTTTTTGACATGATAATTGTTGGTTTGGTTGTTATGACGCTAAGAGAATTACATGTACTAAGTTTTATATTTTTTGACTTTTGATTTACAATCGGTGACTCATAAGATTATTTTAACCTAAGGAGTTGTTTTGGATGGTTTTTCCTTCATGGTCATAGGAAAAATTATGATTGTCTATCAAAGGTTGCTCATGCTAATTGATGTTGTGATTACTAGAAGTGACATGTTCATTAGAATTTTTTTGGCTAATGAAATTAGTCAAATAAATATTAGTCTGGGATGTGCAAGATCATCATGGAAAAAATAGGCCCTTAAGTGGCTGGCGAAAAATTCAGAAAAATTAGAGTTTGAAAACTTGACATAAAAAATTGAATAAGTTATCTGTATTATTTTAAAAATATGTAAGAATAGAATCTGTAGCAAATTGAATGTAGTTTCTGAACTGCTAGGTTTATTTAAAACAAAAAAATCTATTTGGTAAAAATTTAAAATTTCAATGTAGTAGTACTTAAATTTTAGGAAGAAGTAGGTGTTTGTCTGACCACCCTAACCATAATAGAATGAAATTTTTTTATAAGATTTTAGATATAAGTAGAGGACTCATGTCCAGATGTGATGCATATTTTTTGTAATTTTTTTCCAAGTAAATGATTAATTATGAATTTTTTATTACAACTTAAAAAAATATAAAGCCTCCTATGTCTGACCACCTTAACTTGGTCAAAATTTTATGAAATTCATTTTTTTTTAATCCACTAGTACACAAACAACAATATATGACTAAATAAACTACTGAAAATTGCATATAAATGACTAACTTTAGTCACGTGACTATTAGTGGTTTATTTGTAGTCATTTATAACACCACTAAATTTATGACTAAACAATTTTAGTCATTAATTTTAGTCACGTGACTATTATAGTGGTTTATTTGCAGTCATTTATAACACCACTAAATTTATGACTAAACTATTTGTCATTTATTTAGTCATTGATTTAGTCGTTTAGTCATTTATTTAGTCATGGTAGTGATTTGCTTAGTCATATATTTAGTCATTGATTTAATTATGTAAGTCATTACTTTAGTCATATATTTAGTCATTACAAATCAAATCTAACTTAATTAATCCTCACAAATTAATACATATAAACTTCAAGTATCATAAATATTCAAATGTTGAAGAAGCACCATGAAATGAAGACTAAAATTCTTGAACAAATATGATTGATAAGACACAAACACAAAAAAAATACAAATCAAGAGGAGCCACAACACAGTATTTATGAGTGGAGAAAAAACCACTCTAAAAATTTACTTTATTAAGCCTCATTGGCAAATCAAAATCTCATTAGTTACATTCAATGTCTCAGTTACACTATACAACTTACTAACACTATATAAACAAAATACTCCTATTTTCATATACTTATACTATTTTCCCCTTCCTTAACTGTAGTCCTTTTGGAAGGGCAGCGACCTCCTATAGGGGCTCAACCCATTTAACCCCCTTGCAAATCCACAGCTTTCCCGCCACTATTGGTTTCAGCTCCTCCAAACTCTTCCTCATTGGTATTCACCTTTTACTTCTCCAATTTGGAGCTGCAACATGAAAATAAGGTTTCAAAATTTGCACATCAAAAGCATATTTGGAAGTAGATTTTTATCAGATATTGTAGTTGCAAGTTCCACTAATTATAATAAAGATAAATAGTTTTACCTTTCTGCATCAACTAATGCAATTCTAATAACTTTAAGAGGATCGACAATGCTAGCCTTTATCATATCAACATACTCAACTGCAAGTTGCAACACAACATTAAACTTATTAATTAGACTCAACATCTAAGAAAGAAAAAGAAACTTCAAACATTATCAATTTAGTTTCCTCATAGCTTTCCTCTAGCATATCTAGAACCTCTTTAGATGTTCCATCCAACTTTCATCACTCCCATACATGTAGAATTTTGTATGTCTATCAAACTATCATCTTTCCCATAGAGTTAGAGCTAAATTCATTTCAAAATCTTTTCTTGCTGAGCAATCCAATTCCCCTAACAAGCCTAACATATAGAAAACCTCCCTTACATTCAAAAATTTACTCAAGGATGTCATTTTTAATCTCAGAAATCAAAATAACCTTATTGTTCATTTGTTAAAACTACATAGTTAATAGAAAAAAATTCAATGGAAAAGCATGAGGAAAATTAATCTACCTCTATATTATTAGGGGTGATCAAATACTACTTAAATCTACAATCAAAAACCCTCCTATGAGATACAACCAATCCCATTAGATTAAAAAACAAGAACTAAAACCTTCTTGAGAATCACAACAACAATACCTGAAATCAATCAATGGTTGAATGTAATTTTGTCCAAACATGTAATAATCAAAAGGCTCTCGTATTGCTCTGTGATAATTAGAAAATGTGAAAGGATCTTGAAATAAAGGAAGAAGTAGAAGAAATTGTGAATTTGTTCAAATGAGTAAATATAGTGTAATGTGTTAATTGTATTTTCTTTACATCATTTAGGAACTAAAGCATAAAAAATTGAATAGAGAGGATCTGAAGCATCAAACCTCAAACTGTAACAAAATCTGGTCAAAAGTTGTCATGTTTGAAATGACTTTCTTTTGCATTGGGATTCCCACTCAAAAACTTAACAAAGGAAATCCAGTTGCATGACCATTAGAAAGATACAAAATTATCACATTAAAGAGAGGAAACAACAAACACTCTATTAAAATTCCATTCCTACCTCAAAATCTACTGCTTTGCAAGAAAGAAAAGCATTTCAGGAAATTCCAAAGCAATACTTTCATTTTTTTAATTAAACATCAATATAAAGACCTTTGTTTTGTTGCTCTTATAGGAATTTTTTAATTGGGAATGAAACTATTTCAACATTTAGAAAACCACGTTTGACAGGTATACAAGGTATTGGAAATGCAAACTTACAGACTATTTGCAAAAATGCTTTTACATTTTAAGATAGAGAAATTTCATTCTATGGACTTGCTTTAGTTGAAAAGACAAAGAAGAGTTGATGACCATCACCATCCAGGCATGTGGCTTTAGGAAGGTTTAGAAGGTTGGTCGCTGCCCTTATTCAAGGGTAAAATCTATTACTAGGTTGCTGACAACACTGTCTCAATTCCAACATCCAAACTAGGTTGGGATTCTTGTTGTCTATGTAATAAATGAATAGAAAATTAATGTAAATGTAGGTTAGTGTTGTTGTAGCAGATTATGCAAACATATATTGTGTTTACTTGGTCACTGTATCATTTTCTGAGTTCAAACACTTCATATCTACTCATTACATTATCTCATTATCCACCTGTACAAGTCTGAAATACATTTTCTGAGTATTTTTATTGCTGCCATTATTAGGCTATGTAGAAAATGAATTAGATGTTAGTATATATATTCCTTTGTTCATATATATATATATATATATATATCTTTGTGTGTGTGTGTATAGTTTCCTTTGTTCATATATTGCTGATATGAAATAGGAATATAAAATCTTATCTCTTTCTTTTGAGATTCATTTGGAAATCAATTACTAAGTCTAATTTTGTAACAAGAAAATGTGTTTTGTAAAAGCATCCTTTAAAACTAAGAGTCAAAGGCATTGCTGAAAGATGTAATGTTAAGAAACAAATGATTCAACTAGGATTCAAGTAAAACAACCTTAACTACAAAGTACAACATTATACATAACTCATACATAACAGACCCTAGAAGTCAAAATGTAGCAGTGGGAGATACATTTAAGAAAAGATTCTATGGAATAGATGATAACCTTCACCTTGTTCAATAAAAAATCTATAAAATAAGTATCCAATATTTAGCCTACTCTGTAGATTTACTATTACTCTGGTATTGAGATTTTCTTACATAAATTTTGGGAATTTCTTTATCATTGTGAATTTTGTAATAAGAATTCTCTATTTTTACTTGCATAATATATTAAACATAATTTTTTCCCATAGTTCATAAGAAATGTCATGCAAATAAGTTTTTTGGCACTATCTTTAGCCAACCATATAAAACAACACTTTCCCACATCTCAACTCCACATTTGTTGGAATATATCTAATATAAGGGTTATCTGTGGCATCAAATTTATTGTATTTCTATTATCTAAAATAGCCTTTACCTTTATCTCCATACCTCTATGCACAGTACCAGAATTTACCCTTCCAATAACTATTCGTCCTTTGTGTTCGTCAAAATCCAAATTTGTTGCCTGCAAATTTCAACCACATTTGTTGATAGGTTATAAATTTGTTACTTCATTCATAAGAAATAACCTTTCCAACCATTGTAAAGCACTATGAAGGACATCTAATATAAATCTCTGCCTGTTCCAAAATGGAAGCTTTCGAATAGGGTATGGACATCCATCAAAGCATAATAGAAGGGGGATTTTTGTCTGATATTATAGTTGGAAATGCTTTGGTTGACATGTATGCAAAATGTGGAAGCATAGAGAAAGCATGCGAAGTTTTTGATAGAATTCCTCGAAGAGATGTCATCTCTTGGACTGCAATTATTGTTGGATATGCACAAATGGATTTGTTGAAAATGCTTTAGAAACTTTCAAGAAAATGCAATTGGCAAGTATAAAACCAAATTCCACAACCTTCGCCAACATCTTTCCTACCTGTGCCAAAATGGGGGCCTTGGAATAGGGTATGAACATCCATCAAAGTATAAATAATAGAGGAATTTTGTCAAATGTTGTAGTTGCAATTTCCCTAGTAGACATGTATGCAAAATGTGGAAGCATAGACAAGGCATGTGAACTATTTGACATAATGCCTAGAAGAGATGCCATATCAAGGAATACGATGATTGTGGGATATGCACAAAATGAATTTGTTGAAAAGGCTTTAGAAACTTTCAAGCAAATTCAATTAGCAGGTGTGAAGCCAAATTCCACAACCTATACCAACATCCTACCTGCCTGTGCCAAAATGGGAGCTTTGGAGCAGGGTATGAACATCCATCAGAGCATAATGGATGGGGGATTTTTTTTTAGATATTATGGTTGGAAATGCTCTGTTAGACATGTATGCAAAATGTGGAAACATACACAATGCATTTGAAATCTTTGATGGAATACCTCAAAGAGATGTCATGTCATTGAATGCAATAATTGCAGGATACGCACAAAATGGATTTTGAAGGCATGTCGATATGCCTTCATCGGTCTATCGGTGGAGCTATGAGGGGAGTTCCCCCGATGTAGTAATGTTAGTTCGATAGTGTCTTATTAATCATCTTGCATATTTCCTATTGCCCAACAGACAAAGGCATAAACTTTCCAATGATTGTGAGGAATACACATCGCCACTATGAACAAGTAAGCTTGTTTTCATCGGTCTATTGGTGGAGCTATGAGGGGAGTTCCCCCAATGTAGTAATGTTAGGCCGATAGTGTCACTATCGACCTAACATTACTACATCAGTGAAACTCCCCTCATAGCTCTACCGATAGAACGTTGAAGGCATATTGACATGCTTTCATTGGTCTATTGGTGGAGCTATGAGGGGATTTCCCCCGATGTAGTAATGTTAGGTCGATAGTGTCACTATTGGCCTAACATTACTACATCAGGGGAACTCCCCTCATAGCTCCACCGATAGACCAATGAAAGCATACTCACTTGTTCATAGTGGCAATGTGTATTCCTCACAATCATTGGAAAGTTTATGCCTTTGTCTGTCGAGCGATAGGAAATATGCAAGTTGATTAATAAGAATGATGAGACTACATTTCTTACTACATGTTAGATCTAGTTAAAACAGGGGCTAATTCTTTTAGAAATTATACTTAAACATTGAACATATGCCAAGCAGATTGAGAATACTACACTAACAATCTCCAAAGATGAACATTTCAACAACATTAGTAATGTTGCTAAATTTGTATGGGATTTATAATCCTAGTTTAAAAGGTGCAAGAAGGGAATGCACCTTTAATCAATAAATAACTGAACAACCTTCTCATTTGTTGCACTAAGGACACCAATCATAGTACCCACCTAGTCGACCAGCAGAATAAGCAAGATCCATGGAAGGATACTTCACATTGTCTGGAGCTTTGAAGGCTAATGAACCCAACCTACATAAAACCATATGATCTTTGCTTATTTTGGAACCTAAGCATCTATTTTGTGTATAACAGAAATTTTAGAAGATAATTCAATCAATAATGACTAATTTTCACTCACTAAAGTTGATTGCTACACTAACAACTTCAAATAAGTAACCATTCCTATTCAAAAATAAAATCAGAAGCAAACCGGCTTAAGATTAAGAAAACATACTTGCAAAGTTCAAGTTGAGGCCAAGTGATCTCTGAACATGGAACTCTCTCAGGCCACAACATTGTATATAGTATTGGAAATTGCATATCTAGCCATCCCAATTGAGCCAAAACAGAGGAATCCTAGTAGATATAATTGATAAAAGCTCTATCAAACACGTATGACAAAAGTAGAAATGAAACATATAGTCCTCAACAAGAGAAATTTGTTATCATACCTATGTTTCTATCATTGAATGAATTATTAACTATGGGTGAATTACGATCTCAATATCATCGTAGTTAGCTCCATAAATAAAGTGTGCTTCTATAACCTCAAGACCCTAGCATCACAGGTGCACATTTTAGAAGGAAAATATCTTAACAAAATATTAAAAGAGAATATTAAAATACAATATAAATAAATCACAACAAAGCAAATATGCTATACCTTATTGAATAGGGTAGCAGAGTCAACTGTATTCTTTTTCCCCATGTTCTAGTTAGGATGCTTAAGAGCATCTGCAACTTTCACATCCTTCAATTTCTCCACTGGCCAATCTCTAATGAGAAAAGAACCCAATTAACCATCAGCTATTTTCCTTAGGCCCAAGTCTATGACAATCACTTCCTGAAAAGTCTTAGGTTCCATTTTTAATCAAAATATGCAACTTATGTCACATAAAATGGATTAAGTTTAATCATAGCCCAAACATTAAAAAATAGCAATCTCTAGCTTTTAATATAAAATCACTAGCATATTCACTAAATAGTGAAATCCTAAACTTGTATAGCTTCAAAACATGCAAAATGGATTCTTTTAGAGTTGATAAAAGGAAAATTCAAAATACAATAGAAGGCAATAAACAACCACCTATAAATGCCAAGCTGACCTAGAAATATATTCAAGTGTTGCAGATGTGAGAGGTTGACAATGGAATTGAGGAGGTTATTTAAACATTTGCAACTTTCTATTTTCAAGTGCCACAAATGTGATAGGTTTCCAATGGAATTGGGAAGGTTATTTAAACCTCTACAGTCTTCTATGTTCAAGTGTTGTAGTTGTAACAGGCTGTCAATGGAATCGGGAAGGTTATTTAAACCTCTACAGTCTTCTATGTTCAAGTGCTGCAACTGTGACAGGTTGCTAATAGAATCAGGGGGTTATTTAAAATTTTACACATTTCTATGTTCAAGTGCTACAACTATGACAGGTTTCCAATGGAATGAGGGAGATTATTTAAATCTATACACCCTACCATGTTCAAGTGTTGTATTTGTGACAGGTTGCCAATGGAATCAAGAAGGTTATTTAAACGTTCACACCCTTCTATGTTCAAGGTTGCAGCTATGACAGGTTGCCAATGAAATCAAGGAGGTTATTTAAACCATGACAATATTTTAGTTTTGAATGCTACAATTGCAATAGATTGTCAATAGAATCAAGGAGGTTATTTAAACCTTTGAAACTTCCTATTATGTTCAAGTGCTACATTTGTGATAGGTTGACAATGGAATCAAGGAGGTTATTTAAAACTCTACAACTTACTATTTTCAAGTACTACAGATGTGACAGGTTGCCAATGGAATAAGGAAGGCTATTTAAACCTCTAAAATATTCTATGATCAAGTGTTGTGGCTGTGACAGGTTGCCAATAGAATCAAGGAGGTTATTTAAAATTTTACACCCTCTATGGTCAAGTGTTGCAGCTATGACAACTTGCCAATGGAATCAGGGAGCTTATTTAAACCTCCACACTCTATTATATTCAAGTGTTGCAGCTATGCCAGGTTGTCAATGGAATCAATTTTAGATTGGGTTCTAGGTGCCAAATTGGGAGCCTTGGAATAGGGTATGGGCATGCATCAAAGAATAAAGGATAGAGGAATTTTGTCAGATATTGTAGTTGCAAGTGCTCTTGTAGACATGTATGCTAAATGCGGGATCATAGACAAGGCACTTGAAGTGTTCGACAAAATGCCTCAAAGAAATGTGGTCTCATGGACTGCAATAATTATAGGATATACACAAATTAGATCAGTTGAAAAGGCTTTAGAAACTTTCAAGAAAATGCAATTTGCAGGTTTAAAGCTAGACTCCACAACCTTTGCCAACATATAGAATGAAGAAGCATAAACTGAATGCAAAGCTTGTAGGTCTGCAAAATGGTCTCTTAGAGATTTTCTCCTAAGATAAACACATTTACTCAAAACTAGATGCCTTTTTGGCTTAGTTAAAACATATTTCAAAGTGGGGTATAAGTCCTTTGGACCAAATGATTCAAAATTGACTGTCTCAGTCAGAATTATGCCTCTTTAGGCCTTGGCTACCATAGGGGTCTTTAGTTTCTTCTATATACAAACCCAAACTCTCACAACCAATACTTGGATCACTCTTTATTTGGTTTGCACAAGCTTATTATTCCATGAAAATTTCACTTCTAAAGGTATTTTTATAAACCCTAGACTCTAACCTCCATCTTTACTCATAAAACCTTGTTTTCAAACTAGGGCAGTGATTATTCACCACACTAAACTCATCCTCTTGATTTGTAGCCTATGAAATATGAGAATAG
Source organism: Sequoia sempervirens (assembly GCA_007258455.2). Taxonomy (NCBI): domain Eukaryota; kingdom Viridiplantae; phylum Streptophyta; class Pinopsida; order Cupressales; family Cupressaceae; genus Sequoia; species Sequoia sempervirens. Next base: position 1,036,123,779 of record VDFB02281492.1, read on the forward strand.
ATACTATAAAAGGTAAACTCAAGAAAAATTGAGAGCTTTCACCAGATAAAATAGAAGGAATACAATTTCATCAACATAATGGTCACATTTATAAAAGGCCCTTACTTCCTCAGAGTAGTTGATTATTCATGGCATTGCAAGGATATAGATTATCAATTCCAAATCCTTAGAGATGCTTTGAGGAGGTTGGGCCAGAGAATGTGTGCAATTAGTGAGAGATGTGGCCTATGTGTAGATATTTGTAGGGAATTTGATTGAGGCTGCCACATGAATGTCTTGATCAAAACCTCTAAAATTGTTTAATTAGATACCAATATCTTCAACAAAAAACTCAAATTGTTTAATTTATGTCTATTTTTCACTTCACAAATATCCTAATTTGGAATCATGTATCTCTTCAAATAGATTCCCTAGTTAGGAATTTTGTACCTTCATATTTGGATGTCTTCATGTTGGATCCTTTGCCCCCTTGTCAAAACATGTTCCTCACTATAACTAGGCATAGAAATTTCATTTATCTTTCTACTAGCTTTTATTTTAAATTTCAATGTTTTACAAAAGGAATGTTAAAAATTTACACATTTAAGTGTAATTCATCTAATGTCATCTTGTTTTAAACTTCACACCTTTTGTGAACCCTCTTCATACTCGCCTGTGCCAAATTAGGAGCCTTGGAACAGGGTATGGACATCCATCAAAGCATTAAGGATAGAGGAATTTTGTTAGATATTGTAGTTGCAACTACTCTTGTAGACATGTATGCTAAATGTGGGATCATAGGCAAGGCACTTGAAGTGTTTGAAAAAATGCCTCAAAGAAATGTGGTCTCATGGACTGCAATAATTGCAAGATATACACAAATTAGATATGTTGAAAAGGCTTTAGAAACTTTGAAGAAAATGCACTTTTCAAGTTTAAAGCTAGACTCCATAAACCTTTGTGAACATCCTCTCTTCCTATTCCAAAATGGAAGCTTTGGAATAGGGTATGGACATCCATCAAAGCATAATAGAAGGGGGATTTTCATCTAATATTATAGTTGGAAATGCTTTGGTTGACATGTATGCTAATTTTGGAAGCATAGAGAAAGCATGTGAATTTTTTGATAGAATTCCTCGAAGAGATGTCATCTCTTAGACTGCAATCATTGTTGGATATGCACACAATGGATTTGTTGAAAACGCTTTAGAAACTTTCAAGCAAATGCAATTGGTAGGTATAAAGCCAAATTCCACAACCTTTTCCAACATCTTTCCTGCCTGTGCCAAAATGGGGGCTTTGGAACATGGTATGAACATCCATCAAACCATAAAGAATAGAGGAGTTTTCCTAGATGTTGAAGTTGCAACTGCCCTAGTAAACATGTATGCAAAATGTGGAAGCATAGACAAGGCATGTGAACTATTTGACAGAATGCCTTAAAGAGATACCATCTCATGGAATATGATGATTGTAGGATATCCACAAAATGGATTTGCTAAAAAGGCTTTAGAAACTTTCAAGCAAATGCAATTAGCAGATCTGAAGCCAAATTCCACAACCTATGCTAGCATCCTCCCTGCCTATGCCAAAATGGGAGCTTTGGAGTAGGGTATGAACATGATGTAAGTGAGAATGGTCTTCACATAAAACAAGACAATCCAAGTTAGATAAATCATCAATCAAGGTCACAAAACTTTGACTCAACAACTTTCCACTATAACCCTACCTTCAACCTAGTAGGTCTGCAGATCTGTTTTTGCCAAATTTTCTCACAATTTTTCTTAACAACTACAGGGACTCCTTATAGTTTTGAATACCCCTTTGGGCCAAATTTAACATGTTCCAAACTCAACTAGGGTTTCTTTGGAGAAAAACACCCTAAAGCTTGATTCCACATTGTCCCTAAAGACCAATTAGGTCTATTTTACAAAGCAAGACCTCTCAAATCTCACAAGCAAATTTCAAAACCCACTCAGATCTTCTAGACTATCAATAAAAAGATATATTCATCAAATTTTAAGTCTCCAAGTCCTCTCTATAATGTTGAACTAACAAACCCTTAATTTCCTTCAATTTAGCTAGGGTTTATTCAAACTCTGGGTTCCACAACTCATACAACCTTGAGAATTCCACCAAAATACAAGCTAGGGTTTATTCTAATTCTTGGTGAAAAGAGTCTTCACAACATGCACTTTCATGTTTTAAAGTTTCAGACCATAAGGTGAAGGCTAGTATGTGAGAGGTGAAAGTTTAGGACTGAATATCTGTGTACAGTCTGGAAAACAAAGTTTCAAGGTGGTTATCATCTAGGGTTGGTTCAAATACTTGGGGAGAAGGAATTTTGATTGTTAAATAAGAATAATCAGGTCCAAAACAATATGTTTGAAGGTTTGGTAAAGAGTATTCAAGATTAGATCTTATAGAATCAATAAGCCCTAGTGCTTGATTGGCCTAATTAGGTCTAAATTCTTGTGGGGACAGTCATTTTTGGAGTTTATTTTCCAAAGAAACCCATGTTGGTTTTCATATATGTTTTAGAACCCCTTTAAGGGAATCCATAAAACTGATCATAGTCTAAAAAGGAGTCCTACACCTTGAGATATCTCAAACAGTTCCATAAGGCATGGCTACAAGGAATGTAAGCAGTCAATGAAAGAATGTTAGCTAGAACAAGAAACCTATGTTCCCAGAGTATAAGGTGAGTTTAGTCATGTTATTTGAAGCCTAGTAGAGTTGTCCCAAGTGTTAAATAAGTTATTTGTAGCATATAAAGCATATTTGGGATTTGTGGCTTATGAGTGCCATAGTTGCACATTGAAGATAGGTTGAGAGAATAAGTCATCAGTTGATCTGGAGGTTGAGTGTTTTGGAGCCTCTAATGAGTTTGAAGAAGATAATTCAATTTTTTTGGGTCAGAAGGAGTGAAAGCTCATATTTTTTCCTTTGTAGAAGTCATTGTTTTGAGTAGTTTTCTTGTGAACTTGAAGGAATAGAAGGGATTGAGTCCCTGATTGTAAAATTTGTAATCATGTGAGTGATGGTTTCTTCATTTGCATTGCATTAAGTAAGCAGTATTGCATTACACCTACAGTTGATCATTATGTGTGCATGGTTGACCTTCTTGCCCATGCTGGATATCTTGAGGACACTCTAAACTATATCATTAAGATGCAAGTTAAACCTATGGTGGTTGTGTGGATTTGTTTTCTTGCTGCTTGTAGGTTACATATGAATATAGGCTTAGGAGTATTTATAGACATGCTACTCTTCAATTTGGATCCTAAAAATGTTGCAACTTAAACATCAATCAACATTGAAAGTGTAGATCAACTTGCCCCAAAGATTAGTGATTACGGTTCATTGGTGAATGGCTAAAGTGTTGAGTGGTTTTATTCACCGAAGTGCAAACATCGATTAAATCCACTAGTTCATGCCACGTGGACATATCATATGCACCTAGCCTCCTACTTTCCATCAATGGCCACAATTTTCTCCTCTCAAGATTGACACCTTCAATAGATGGTTGAGGAGATTGGTAGCTCAATCTACTAATATGCTACAATACACTAGATTGTGCCAAGTAGCCACCATTTCCAAACAGGGACCCTAACGCAAACTTGTTGCACCTCCATCCCAATAAGGATCATACACCTTAACATCCCTTTGAAAAAGGCTCCATGTTGGAGATGCACATGCTAACAATAGAGACCTTTTTGGAAAATCAATATATGGAAAGCCACAGTATGATTCCAATGGAGAAGGAATAATATTAATAGGTCACAATGAGCTACAATATTATCTGTCCCTTATGAATCAACAATTACCAATTGAGAGCCAGTTTATCTCAAAATTAGCAGACCATTTAAATGCAGAAATTGTCTTAGGTACATTTCAAAATGCAAGGGAGGCATGCACATGGTTGGGATACACTTATCTTTACATTCGCATGCTACAAAACCTAGTTCTATATGGTATTTTCTAATGCTTTACATAAAGAAAATACCTTAGAAGAGAGAAGGGAAAACTTGGTAAGCATAGCTGTGATTTTCAATTTAGTACATAGTAATTTTACTATGGTATTGTTAGACAAGTATGACCCTTGAATTTAAATTTAATGGTACTTGTTAGTGCTTCTGATAATTGAAATATCTATGTTAATAGATACATTCAACTGCAACTATCTTGGACAAAATTAATTTGGTGAAATATGATTGGAAAAGTGGATATTCTAGGTTAATGATCTAGGATGGATAGCTAGTTATTACTACATCACTCATGGGACATGTTAGCTCTCAAAAACACAGGTTGAATTCCTCAAGAGGCTGCCAATCTCTTGATACACTTTAGGGTAATAGACAAGGTCAAGAGAACTCAACCTTCTACTCTTCAGGTGCTGCTAACCTAGGCGGGTGTACCTTTCTGAATGAAGCAGACTTAACTTATGATTTATCCTTTTGAAATGCTTTGTCCACAAGGGCAGATGACAGTGAACAAATGAAATCAAACTTGATAACAATCTTCTGATCTAAAACCTAAAATTCTTAATTAACAGATATAAAGAAATTGAATGAATTCAAATGATGAAATTGCAGAGACCAGTGCCTTATTGGGTATGCAGAGTCAAATGAAACAGAAGTGGGCAACTTATTCTAGCAGAAAATCAAATTGCAGGCATATGATCTGTTCATAACTTGTATAAACAATGCAAAATTATGACTACTAATCTCTACTTTAATAATCCAGATGAATCTTCCTGATTACTGTGATCAACAAAAAAGGATTTAATCTCTGCTTGAGAGAACCAATAGATTAATCACACAAATACAACAAATGTGCATTGACAAACTGAACATAAACTTGTTATGTCAATTTAAACAACCAGAAAGAATCAAAATGGAGACAGCTTAGCAATACTTTTCAATAAACTCAACATACAATTGATACCAAAGATAAACTGCCACACCAGCTGAATTTCATTGAAATTGCCATTTGAAAACATGCACCATGGTCTCTGACATGAGAGAATTATTCTACTATATCCATCTCTACTTATTGTTTCTAATCTAAAATCTGATATATCAATTACAATCGGGGTGCATATTTATACACTAGCATTAGGAATCAAATCGCTTCATATTCCAATGTCGGCCAGCCGCAGTATTCAGGAAAATCCATGTTAGCCAGCAATGGTTATTAAGCATTCACATGTCAGCCAACAACACTTGAAAATTGTTAATCACCAATGAACCAATCACTAGGACAATCCAACAGTATGTTGAAGGCAATTCAATTATTTATCGTTGTCTTCCTGTGTTCCTTTGTTCTCTGTGCTATTCGCTTTCGTTGTGACCAACTGCCTGCTACGCCAAAGTCAAGAAGTATCCATTTTTCCTCCTTATGTTTCACTATAGCTCTGTGATATCAGAGAGATGTCATACAACACGTATTATGTCTTACCGAAAACCCCTTGGTTAAACTTGTCGCTGTGACCTATCACTCTCAGGGAGATATCATAATGAAAACCTTTTGTCACATCAAGAGCACTCTTTTGTTATGTTTGTTTCAGTCACTGAAACACAAGAAAATGTCTTACTAAAATGAACCTCTGTTTGATTCACTATCGCTGTAACCTAATGGCATCAGAGAGACCCTATAGAGAATACACTTGTTATGCCGAAAGCCCCTTATTCATCTTATGTGTTGCTATGACCCATTAGCTTTCTCACCGATGCACCATCCACCCATTTCGCTGTGACCTCAAGCTATCAGGAAGACCTTATGTAGAATACTTTTTGTTTCACCGAAGGCTCCTTGAGCTTACACTTGCTTTCCAGGACAACACAAAACTCTCACCAAAATCCATTTGTTAGATCTGTCGGCAAGACCCGACGGGCTCGCCAAGACCATATATCGTAGCACATAAGTGTATATCATTATGTTGTAGATCGGCAAGACAAGGAGACTTTGCCAAGACCTTTCCTCAAACACCAACTCATACTGATACACTCTCCCGTCACCGGTCAGCAAGACAACGAACATCACCAAGACATAATGCCGATAACCATTAGCTTGGCCGATAAATATCCACATGCATTAGTCAGTGAAACATGACTTACTCAGTGAGACCACATACTGAATACAACACTCATGCTGATATGTTCCTTCTCTCTGTTTGTCACTGAGATCCCAAGAATTCGCCAGGACATTGTATTGACGCCGCAACTCTTGCGGAAGGAGACCCGCATGAGAAAATCGGTAAGAAAAAGCAAGTTCGTTATAACATTACATTGATGCCCAAACTCCTGCCGAAATATGTATCCCCTATCACCGAAACAACATGAAAGCTATGTCGATAACTGCCAATAGATGAAAGCCAATCGCCATGACAATTGAAACGTCTTGTCGATAGGCAACACAGACATTTTCAAGTAGAAAAATGGATCGAGGAGACCCCGATATTGTTACGCCGACATAGACCAGAATGTGAAAAAAGCATGACATGATAAAACATATGGAGCAACATGGGCCAATATGGAGAAAATATGCACGAAGAGAGGGAAATGCATTCAAGGTGAGACTCACTTGGAAAATTATAAATGTAGAAAATATGTAAAATCACCAGATTTTTACAGTTCCAATAGTGGCTCCGTCTGGGGATGAATGATAGTAAGATCATTGCAAGGATCCAAAGTCTTGGGTGAGCAGACCAGACACAAAATGACGAGCAGTGGGCAGAATGGAAATGGAAAAGAAGCATGAAGGAATGAATGCAAAATGAATGCAAGATGGAGGTGAACCAAAACCCTACACTACTGTGCATGGAAAATAATTTTAAAGAGGACAAGCAAGAGTTGTCCATGCACTGGCAACCCTTAATCCTCTGTGTTTTAACCTCACTTGTTTTGAGCTCAAACCATACTTTTCCCCTGTCAAATACCTAATTTTCTCTCGAGTTCATCAAATTCTTCCTGAAGATACTCATACAATCTTTCTTGTCACTATTATTGCAAGTTCCTAGAGAATCATCATGCTCAGCTTGGCCCAAATTCCCTACATCATTCTGTAATTTATATTCTTCATCATTAGACAAATCTTTGTTATCTCCAACATATAAAATGTACACATATTCAATGCAAAACTCCCCATTATCTTTCTCACTATTATGTATTATAAAGCATTCTCCCAACTATATTGAAAATTGATCATCAAAGTGCTTCTCTTGAGAAACAAAAAATTTTGTCAGACCAACATTGTCTGAAACAAGCAAATCTGAAACCTTTTGTACCTCCTCAGTATCTCTATTCAGAGACAACACTGGATCATGACTCATATCCTCAATATCATGCATATGAACCAAACAAAGCTGGAAATCTATCATCCTTGGTATAAAAGTCTACTCCATATGAATTAGAAACTTCAAAATCACATACCTCATCTTGAATGGACACAGACTTTTGATCAATGCCAACAGTATCACCATCATTCCAAGAAATGCACAGGGAGTCATAAGAATCTTTACACAAAGATCCTTCACTGTGAAAACAAATGTAAGCTGGACACACAACTTCAAGATCATCTTCATGTGCACATCCCTGGCATTTAGGAGTTAACAAATCTGAAATCTGTTCACTGACAAGTGAACAAGTCTCAACATTTTCATCACTACAATTATACTCCTCACTTTTGTCATCATCAAAAAGAAATCCAATACCATCAAAGAATGGGAAATCAGAAACATCATCAGCACTATCATTTATGCCATAAATACTTTGTTTATCTGGAATTATTTCCTCTTTTTCATAGAATGGATTTGAAAATATCTGAAACTCATTCATGGACATACCTTGGCAAAAAATCATCTGATCTTCATTTATCTCTTCATCATACAATGGGTTTGAAGAAGCTTGGAAATCATTTTCAGATGTACAAACCTTATCATGATCAAATGTATATTCATAACTTTCAACTGCAGCCAGAGGTATTGTATGCTGACTATCTCATGAATCAACATCTCCCATTGCCACTTCATCCTGATCTTCATAAGAGGTAGAAGAATCCCTTGACTACATATCAAAATCCTCAGGTTCATCATCAGAATCAGAATATTCACTGGATTCCTCACATGCACTGCTTTCCCTATCACAACCTTTTGCTTCCTCAATTGCAACAACAGTTAGTCTTTCTATCTCTTCCTTAGTAAGTCTCCTCATACTGCATTGAGTAGGCACCTCAACAGAATGTGGCATTGTATAATCTTCTTTAGAGTCATAAAGGACCTACTGTTTAGGAAAATGAACATTGTATTTCTGATTTGAAACACTGTACTAATAACCTTCATCCTCTAAAGACAAGTACCTCTCCTCAACATGGTGAGAAGTATCTGAAGTTAAAAATATTGTGTGATCCTCTCCATTGTTTCCCATTAGCATTCCCTCTTCTTGCATTCTCTGGGCTACAACACAATAATCTGGGGAATGTGGCATATCACAAACTTCACAGAAATAATTGTTACTTACCATGTAGGTTCCCTTTGTCAATGGATCATGAGCTTCCTTGTTTCTAGGCCTAGCTGTTATAGATTTCTCATCCTTCCAGTTTGTATTATAAGGCATATCATGCAACCTTGGCCTTTCATTTCTGTATGTGTTCTCCTTTCTGTACTGATAATTATTGCGTTGCTGAGGAGCCCTAGGATTATCTCTTTTATCAATTAACCCCATAGCCCTCCTATTGTTTTCAATTGTCTGTGCCATCTTTTGTGCTACAGCCAAATCTCTTGGGAATCTATTTCTCAATTCTTATCCTATCTTAGGGTCAAAAGCATTCAAATAAACACTCAATGTTACAAAATCTGGCAACTTTGATCCATGAGGTATCTTATTCTACAATTTATTGAATCTCCGATTAAAATCATAAATTGTGTCATTCTGATCTTTTTGAATCCATATTAATTCATGAAGAGCAGCATTTGGTGCACTTGGATCCCCATATCCCTCAAGGAATTGATCCTGAAATCCTTGGAGAGAATCAATAGAGACTGTTGGTAGGTTATTGAACCAATCCCTGGCGTCTTCAATAACGATATCATGAATAGCCTCATGCATAAATCTTCATATGGAATATCCAAATCTTGGATGAAAGCATTGAAACTTCTTAGATGCTCCTCAGCAGTGACTGCATCACTCCCAGTAAACCTTGGAACAAGACCTCTCGAACTGCTATCCATTGGATAAGGGGATAATTGAATCCCTGACAAATCAAACTGTCTAATCATTGTTGTATGTTGATGAAGGGGGGAGCTAGGTGGGTACTGATGCTGGTACATCAAACCATAGTGCTATGTATGATGATATGGCATATACTACTGACCATGAGGAGCTCCAGCATGACCTCCCCTGAACTGAGATCCTCTTCCATTCATGTTTGAACAAATGCAATGTTTCTTTTAGAGTCGCCACCTACTTTTCCAAAAGTAGGAAAATCATTATTGCTGATCTTTTCCCCAGCGGAATCACCTTTTCTGAAACTTCTCAAATTACAAATCTTTTCTTCACTGACTCTATATGATGGTCTTCAACTGAATTTTCTGATGTAATCCCCAGTAGAGTCGCCAATTTGTTAGCTCTCAAAAATGCAGGCTAAATGCCTCAAGAGGGTGCCAATCTCTTGATACGCTTTAGGGTAACAGACAAGGTCAAGAGAACTCAACCTTCTACTCTTCAGGTGCTGCTAACCTGGGCGGGTGTACCTTTCTTTATGAAGCATACTTAACTTATGATTTATCCTTCTAAAATGCTTTTTCCACAAGGGCAGATGACAGTGAACAAATGAAATCAAACTTGATAACAATATTCTGATCTAAAACCTAAAATGCTTAATTAATAGATATAAAGAAATTGAATGAATTCAAATGATGAAATTGCAGAGACCAGTGCCTTATTGGGTATGCAGAGTCAAGTGAAACAGAAGTGGGAAACTTATTCTAGTAGAAAATCAAATTGCAGGCATATGATCTATTCATAACTTGTATAAACAATGCAAAATTATGACTACTAAGCTCTACTTTAATATTCTAGATGAATCTTCATGATTACTGTGATCAACAAAAAAGGATTTAATCTCTACTTGAGAGAACCAATAGATTAATCACACATATACATCAAATGTGCATTGACAAACTGAACATAAACTTATTATGTCAATTTAAACAACTAGAAAGAATCAAAATGGAGACAGCTTAGCAATACTTTTCAATAAACTCAACATACAATTGATACCAAAGATAAACTGCCACACCAGTTGAATTTCATTGAAATTGCCATTTGAAAACATGCACCATGGTCTATGACATGAGAGAATTATTCTACTGTATCCATCTCTACTTACTGTTTCTAATCTAAAATCTGATATATCAATTACAATCAGGGTGCATATTTATACACCATCATCAGGAATCAAATCGCTTCATATTCCAATGTTGGCTAGCCGCAGTATTCAAGCAAATCCATGTCAGCCAACAACGGTTATTAAGCATTCACATGTCGGCCAACAACACTTGAAAATTATTTATCACCAGTGAACTAGTCGCCAGGACAATCCAGCAGTATGCCGAAGGCAATTCAATCATTTATTGATGTCTTCCCGTGTTCCTCTGTTCTTTGTGCTATTCACTTTCGCCACGACCAACTGCCTGCTACGCTGAAGTCAAGAAGTATCCATTTGTCCTCCTTATGTTTCTCTATAGCTCCGTGATATCAGAGAGATTTCATACATGTATTATGTCTTACCGAAAACCCCTTGGTTAAACTTGTCGCTGTGACCTATCGCTCTCGGGGAGATATCATAACGAAAACCTTTTGTCACACCAAGAGCACTCTTTTGCTATGTTCATTTTAGTCACTAAAACACCAGAAAATGTCTTTCTGAAATGAACCTCTATTTGATTCACTATCACTGTAACCTAATGGCATCGGAGAGACCCTATAGAGAATACAATTGTTATGCTGAAAGCCCCTTATTCATCTTATGTGTCGTTGTGACTCATTAGCTTTCTCACCGATGCACCATCCGCCCATGTCACTGTAACCTCAAGCTATTGAGAAGACCTTATGTAGAATACTCTCTGTTTCACTGTAGGCTCCCCGAGCTTACACCTATTCGCCAAGACAACACAAAACTCTCCCCAAAATCCATTCGTTAGATCTGTCGGCAAGACCCGATGGGCTTTCCAAGATCATATATCGCAGCACATAAGTCTCGCTGAAGTGTATATCATTATGTTGTAGATCGGCAAGACAAGGAGACTTCACCAAGACCTCTCCTCGAACACCAACTCATACTGATACACTCTCCCATCACTGGTCGGCAGGACAACAAACATCACTAAGACATAATGTCGATAACCCTTAGCTTGGCCGATAAATATCCACGTGCATTAGTCAATGAAACATGACTTACTCGGTGAGACCACATACCGAATACAACACTCATGCCGATATGTTCCTTCTCTGTGTTTGTCGCTGAGATGCCAAGAATTCACCAGGACATTGTACCAATGCCGCAACTCTTGCCGAAGGAGACCTGCATGAGCAAATTGGTAAGACAAAGCAAGTTCATTATAACATTACATTGATGCCCAAACTCCTGCTGAAATATGTACCCCTTGTCGCCAAAACAACATGAAAGCTATGTCGATAATTTCCAGTAGATGAAAGCCAATCGCCGTGACAATTGAAACGCCTTGCCGATAGGCAACACAGACGTTTGCAAGCAGAAAAATGGATCGGGGAGACCCTGATATTGTTACGTCGACACATACCAGAATGTGAAAAAAGCATGACATGATGAAACATATGGAGTAGCATGGGCCAATATGGAGAAAATATGCACGAAGAGAGGGAAATGCATTCAAGGTGAGACTCACTTGGAAAATTATAAATGTAGACAATATGTAAAATCACTAGATTTTTACAGTTCCAACAGGACAATGGCTACTTATAATGAGCACTTGAAGCCAACAATGGGTGATATTGTATTATGCCGATTGTTTTCATTAAGTGAAGAGTTTAAATATGTGACAATAAGAGAATAAGAGAAGATGGAACTTGCAAAGCTCTTAGACCATGTTCCTATTCCAGTGAAGGAGAGTTCGGAGGAGCCAAGTGCCAAGATCAATGTTTTTCTCCAAGTTTACATTTCATAACTTAAGCTTGAAGGTCTCTCCCTCACGTTTGATATGGTGTTTATTACTTAGGTATGTATTTATATTCAAGACCTGTGTAGCACAAATCATAACCATTTTATAAGTGGTGACTTGAATTTTGTATCCTTTGTAATACAAATGATAGCCATTTTCTTCCTTTTTATAAGTGGGTGACCTAAGAATTTTTTGTTTTCCACAAAAATCTAAATTTAGCCCTAAGGATGTTGTGCATGTCCACCCTCCTACTTCTATTTCTAACCATACAACCCATCCTTAAGTCCTATCTTCTCCAACTCATTCACCTTTGATAGATAGAAGGAATTTACAATTTGTGTGGAAGTTGTTGGATGATGCATGCTATGTAGTTATAAATACATTCTTTTTCTTTGGTTATGTGTTGCAGAGTGTAGGTCACCTCCTTAGAGAAATTTTTGAGATTGTCCTAAAAAGAGGATGGGATTAGTTAATAGAGAAGGCACTTAACCTGTGGAAGATGGTTGGAAAGCACATGCAGAGTGTTCAAACTCCACTCCAACAATTTAAAGGCATTCCAAATGACATATTGACCAAAATTAAGAAGAAAGATTTAGCTTGCGATCAATATTATGATCTTTCAGCCCAGGTGATTAGAGAGCTCATTAGTTTTCCAAAGATGGGAAAAACCATTCATAAATTTGTGACAAATTGATTAAAAAGGACTATAAATACCTGGGTTTGAATAGGATTGAAGTATCTGAACTATTGATACAAAGCTTCATATGAAGGATTTCTCAATCCAAGGGAGGCATGCACATGGTTGGGATACACTTATCTTTGCATTCACATGCTACGAAACCCAATTCTATATGGTCTATATGTTGATGCTTTACAGAAAGAAAATACCTTAGAAGAGAGAAGGGTAGACTTGGTAAGCATAGTTATGATTTTCAATTTAGTACATGGGTATGTGCAGGATCATGATGGGCCAAAAAGTGGCGATATGATGGATATTTGTAGGGTATGTGGCTGGCAATTTTTTTTACCCAAAATTGATTAAACGAAAAGGGTTTTTAAAGGAGATTCTCAGCTTTCCACCAATATAAATTATGATTTACTTTGACTTTAATAAATAATTATTATTAACTTTCTATTTGAATTACAACTAAAGTCCTGATCGATAGGCTAATTGAAAAAATCTATAGCTTTCAAATGGTATCACATTTTTTGAATCCAAAACATGCATCACATTCTATGCTTTGCATACTATAGGATTAAAAAAAAATTGAATTTCATGAAGTTTTGACCAAGTTAAGGTGGTCGACATATAGTTTTTATATTTTTTAAAAGTTGCAATTAAAATTCATAATTAATTATTTACTTGGAAAAAATTACAAAAAAATATGCATCACATGGACATGAGTCCTCTACTTATATCTAAAATATTATAAAAAAATATTATCATTTTATTGTGGTTAGGATGGTGGACAAACACCTACTTGTTATTTTTTCCCTAAAATTTAAGTACTACTACATTGAAATTTCAAATTTTCACCAAATAGATTTTTTAATTTAAAAAAACCTAGTAGTTTAGAAACTACATTCAATTTGCTATAGATTCTATTCTTACATATTTTTGAAATAATATAGATAACTTATTCATTTTTTTATGTCAAGTTTCCTAACTCTGATTTTTCTAAATTTTTTGCCACTTAAGGGCCTGTTTTTTCCGTGATGATCCTGCACATACCCACATAGTAATTTTACTATGGTATTGTTAGACAAGTATGAATGAAAAATGCATTTTTTAAAATACTTTTTGATCTCTAAATCTGGCCAAGTACACGATTTCCTGTGAGTCTCAACGACTTTGGTTGAATTTTTCCTAAAAAATTACATGTTTTAAGTTTTAACCAAAAATCAACGACGAATTTTCCAAGTGATTACTTGCCATCCAATTTTCTTAGCGAGTACTCACAAGTTCTTTAAACTATGTTTTAACACATTTTTTTTTTCTGCAGTGCATCATTATGTAATACCATTTTTAAAGATTCAACCATGTGTTAATGTTTGAGTAGTCAAGTCTCAAGACACCTTTCACAACTAGTAACAAAGAACCCATCTCTCATGAATTTGAATGGTCTACTTGGCAGTTATTTCATCTATGTGATGTTCACAACTTCACAGGGATGAAGCACCAAGACATACCAAGAGATCACACATCCCAATACTATTCCAGCTCAAATAAATTTAATTATGGAATCTCCCCTACAATCAGGCCTACTTAGATTGCTATCCTATTCTAAAACCTTAAGCTAGTATTGTGCTTTATGAACCATAAATTTTGGGGATCCTTAGCTCTTTCATTTTTATGCATTTTTAGGCAACTTCTATATCAAATATTTCAACACAATGACTCTAAGTTTTGGAATGCACTGTGACATTCAATAAATAGGAAAGGATGATTTCAAGAAGAAAGAAGCACAACATTTGATAAACTCCATGGGAAAAAAGGTAACTTGAATGTTTATACTTTATTAATCTATCCAACATAGAAATGTTCTGGTGTCGAAGCTTGTTGATTATCTAAGAAAACATATCTTCCATACAACTTTCACAATATGTAAAAACATATACAAGAAAGTTACCAATTTTAAAGATATTTTCGTTCAACATCATTCAACAGTTAACTTGCAATGTCTTATAGTCAAGCAAACAAAAAATTCCAATTTGCATCTATGAAACTTATTGTGCTTCAATTGTTCATTGAATTTTGCTTGCTGCTTGTCTTTGTTCTCTTTTAGAATCTACAGAAAAAAGAACCATATATCTAAATCCAAAATCTTTACCATAGAAGTCCCTCAAAATCAAATTAGCAACTAGAAAAGGAACAAAATATTGTTTATGTAACATGAAAACTAAAACCTAAACTCTTAGAAACAATCAAGCTAATACCCTTGCTAAGAACAATAATAGTCTTGTTGATGCATAGAATCTACTAGACCCTTTTAAGATAATTGTAGAATAATTCAATTATCTACTAGGAAAATATTAAATATTTTGAAGCTTGTTATTTATAGAGTGAGAAAGTTTTTATATTCCTGCAAGGGGGGTCCAAGATTACATCTCAGTAGCTAACTAATCATAGTACATAGAAAATTTTAATCTTTAAAGGATGATTTTTTTTTACAAGTAAATAATAGTGGCAGAATATTTACAACTCAAAAAAAGTACAGAATATATGTATTATAGGTTGGCATTGAAGATTAAAAAATGAATGTATATGAATATATGTTTATTTTGGTGAATAATTTTATTTGAATTTTAAATTTAAATGAAAGTTTGGTTATGAACATATTAGAGAATTTACAAAAGATCCCCATATTTGGGAAATTTTGTGAAATATGGTTTAAACCTAAAAATTACCTTTATGTTTCTCTTTTGTTTACCAGCACTTATTGGGGCACCCAAGTTCAAATCCTATCTACACATAATGTCCCTGACAAGTGATACATACTACTTGTTGGATAACAACCAATTCCTACAACTTGGAGATTACACTAATCCCAAGAGGAATCCCCTTAAAGGCACGATAGGTTAAAACACTAAAAACCTGAAACTCTCACATGTGTACACCAAATAAAAGGATCTACCTAACAAGTAAGCTTGAAACATGGAGTAATATTCAGAAGGAAAAAAATCATCTTGGTCATTTTATTATGTGACTTGGAATCTCAAAGGTTCAAGCAACACAGTTGTTAAAAAGGAGACCACAGGCTAAAGAACATTTTGTCTTCACAATTAAAACAAATTCCTTGAAGTTGAATAAAATTATCACATCATAGAAAAAAGCACAATATGTCTTTGAAATTAAAGACAACCCCTGAACCTGAATAAAATGAGTTCCACTATAAAATCAAATGGACTGTGAAGGGGGGATCCAAGTTCAAAGTGCAGAAAGCATGATTGTCATGATAAAGAGTCAAAATTCTATAAAATGGGGCATCCCATGTGAACCCTAGCAAACTGACATTGGGTGCAAGTATGTGGAGAAGTTGACGATAGAGTTAACAACCTAGAGCCTGTAGTACAACCACTAAACCAAAGGTTATATCAAAAAGGGAATTTACCACATCTACCAAACAAAGCGTATTGAAATAGATTACCACACAAACATTGTAACTTAAACCAAACTAGTGGCACTGTAAAAATGGAAATGAAGACAAGGAAGCTCAATGGAATAAATATCCCATTAGTGAACCAGATGTAAATCTTGTAAAGAAGGGATAAAAATGAGTAACAAAGAAACCTCCCTATTCTCCCCATGTAGATCATGCAGGTCAAACCTTTCATTTAATGTTAAAGGCCTACTTGATTTAAAAGGAAAGAGGGGTCTATTACCCCACTTGTTTTTGAAATAATAAAGATTCCATGTTTCTAGTCTATCAAGAAAATGAAGTATCTAAAATACTAGAGATTCCAAGTTTCTAGTCTATCGAGAAAATGAAGTATCCATGTCCTTCTATTCATTTGAAACCAAATCAATTCATGAAAAAAGCTTAGTAATTTGATATCTAACAAGGAATGCACCATGCTAGTTTCAAACCACAATTTTTTTCTCATGATCATACTCTACTAAGTTATCGGTCGCAGGTGGTCTCTACTTAATTTATCCTAAGCTATAATTTCAAAAATAGAACCCAAAAGCGTTAAATAAAGCAATTGCATAGTGCACGACTGATGAATTTAGCCCAGTCTACAATGTCCTAATTAAAACCCAAAATATGGTGAGGAAGGATTGAAATTTTGAATAATTTACCCTAAACTACAATTTTTTCTAAGTAGATCCTAAAGGTGCCAAAAAGGAGTTGAAGTAATGATGAGTTTAGGCTATAGAGCAATATTTGAAGAACTACCCAAATGTGTTAGATACACTAGGGAAGAATTTGACCTAGACTACAACTCTAAAAGTAGAACACGAAAGTGGTTACAATTAATGACGAGATAATCTTACACTAGAAATTTTGCTATTAGAGACAATCAAAACAAAATTCCACAGAACATTATTAGGATTGTGAATCATTGCAAATTACAATGTGGGTCTATGTTATTTCATCTTCGTCTTCCAAGCACTACATAAAAGTCCAATATATTGATATCATGAAGGCACCAAATGAACACCTGGTAAATTGACCTATAAATTAAACCACAATTTTCCCCAACTTTTCTCAATGGTAAGTGGGATGTAAATTCGAGAGTTAAGGCTTACTAGGTCTATCTGGTTCTATGAAAAATTAAAGTAATGAGACCTAGAAAAGATAATATCATCATGTGCTTCTTGTTTGTTTCTAAGACAATGCAGACAATGGTGTTTATCGGGAGATGGGGAAAATAAACCACATTTTGTTTGAAATGCAACAATTTAAACAATAATTACCTACTAAAAGCTTACCTTGAAAAGTGGTTTGTCTCTCTGAGCAGAACCATCTTCAACACGTTCTCCACGCTTCTCCTTAGCTTCCTCCAACTGACCCTCATCAAAACCTTATTTTCAAGTTGTAGCTCATCAAATTGGAGAAGTGAAAGCTCAATACCAACGAGGAAGAGTTTGGAGGAGTGGGAAACCAATAGTGGCCAGGAAAGTGCAAAAAACTGTGAAAAACATCCCAAAAATTCATTTAATCGTCTTGCATTGATATGGACACAATTTTATTAGTTAATTTCTATGAATAATTTATTTTTTAAATATTGATGGAATGTCATAATTTTTAGATTTTAGTCTATGGTATAATTTAATAGTTTCACTTTAATATATGTAAATAATTTTTATGAATAATATATTTTTTTAAATATTGATGGGGTGTCATAATTTTTAGATTTTAGTCTATGGTATAATTTAATAGTTTCAATTTAGTATCTGTATAGTTTCACTTTAATATATGTAAATATTGATTGGGTGTCATAATTTTTAGATTTTAGTCTATGGTATAATTTAATAGTTTCAATTTAGTATGTGTAAATGAAATAAGTGGTATTAATAGCATATGTAGTTGAATAATACAAGTCTATATCTTTATATGTGGCAAATGGTTTGAAGAAATGGTAAATGAATTGGAATTTTTTAAAAAAAAATCTTCTAAAATAACAAATGTAATGTGTTTCACATTCATTCATAGAAGCTTCAAATTTAATGCACTTCTAGGCAATGCTAAGTGGCAATGGTAGTAATATATACCTGGGCAATTTCTTTTTTATTTACATATGTGTTCATTTAAATTATGTATGTTAATATCTTAGAGAGTATGTGTTGAAGTTAGAGCTCCCTAACATAATGAGTAATAAAAGTTAAAGAATGTAAATGTCAATTTTTTTTATAAATTTTTTGAAGGCCTTAAGACTGCACCGAGAGGCAATGCCTTCCACAATAGGCATTTTTGGTGCACCAAGCAACCTAGGCAATCAAATGGCCCACTTAAGTAGGGGTCCCATGAGGGGGGCTTGAGCTCTATGGATTATGATCAAATTCGAAAGAAAAAAGAATAGAAGAGTAATAGTCATTTATTTAGTCATTTTTATTTGTCTGATATTAGTCATTTATTTATTCATTTAGTTGTGATTTTACCCAATTAGCAAATTAGTCACTTATAAATGACTAAATTAGTCATTTATTTTCAAAATACTACTAGTGTTAGTCACATGACTAAATTTTTTAGTCACGTAGTCATTTATTTGCCAAATTCTACTAGTGATCCTATAGTATGTGAAGCATATAATATGATGCATGTTTTGAATTCAAAAAATGTGATACCATTTGAAAGCTATAGATTTTTTCTATAAGCCTATCAATTAGGAATTTAGTCATAATTCAAATGGAAAATGAATAATAATTATTTATTAAATTCAAAGTAAAGCATAATCTATATTGGTGGAAAGTTGAAAATCTCCATTAAAAACCCTTTTTCATTTCATTAATTTTGGGTAAAAAAGAAGTCATTAGCCACATACCCATCATATCGCCACTTTTTGGCCCATCATGATCCTACACATACCTGTCTACTCTTTGAAAAATTCACTCCTACCTACAAAATTTATTTAAGGGTCTTGTCTCAATTTTCAAAGAGATATTTCTCTATATGGAAGTGACCTTCTTTTGACTTAAGAAAGTCATCAATATTTTCAAAGATCTCTTTCAAGGGTCCCACTTGGGTCATTTTTTTTCTTAATATCATCATGATTGATGCGAATTTTAAATTGATTTGGATTAAGAGGGATATCATAAAAAGAGTTTATTTTAACATTCAACATACTTTGATACCTATTTTTCTCTCATGATTCAATGTTGAAGACACCTAAAATGACTAATACATTTATATCTTTCATTTTATCATTTTCTCATCAATTCTTCTTTCTATATTGATTAAAATATTTTTTAGTTATTTAATCAATTTATCATTTTCCCTCCAACATTAGTTTTGGTCCTCTATAATTAAACATTTTCCAAAAAATATTTAATTAACTAACACTCCTCTTAATAATTAAATTTAAATTATCTTTCCCTCCAACCTGACCGTGCTTACTAAAGAAATTTATTTATTTAATTCTTTGAACTATTTAATCCAATCAATTTAAGTTAATTCTAGCTCCTACCCTATCTCAATTTTCTTATCCATCGATTCTTCTTATTTATCTCCACCATTGATCAAATATAAAGTGAAGCATATAAATAAAACCCTTCATTTACACATTATCCCCTAGAGCATAATTTTCTTATCATGAGATCTAAAGAACAACCTATATCATTAGCTAATTATCATAAGATCTAGAGTAACACTATCTTGAACTACTATCTATGTCATTGTCTATCAATTTTCTTTAAGCAAATATCATTATCTTGGCTATCATACTATCATTGTGCTATCATGGTTATGTTATTTTGAAGAGCAACCCACATACCAAAAATTCAAGATACTATTAAAAAATAAATTGAGAAAATCAAGGTCTTTAATATGGTATAATTATTCATTATTTGACTTTATGCATAGATATTGAGCTTTATTGAGTGTGAATTTGGTACTTTCATTGTATTGTTCCCATTTAATATAATTCACATTTTCATCATCCATATTTTGGCATGTATAGTGGGACTCACATCCTTGATTTTTAACAATATATCTTTGTAAGAAATTTATATTTTTGAAGGTTATAGGTGTAGAGCCACATAGTTAATTTCTTGTGTTGCACATCTCGTTGACCTAAGGAATTTCTAAACTAATTTGGGGTATATTTGAGTCAATTTACCATGCCTTTGAGCCACACAAGGAAATAAATAAATGTGTGTGTGTAGTATTTGAATTTTACAGTTTTTTTTTATAAATAAGTTAGATATCTAGACTTATGAGGTGACATATCATGCTTCTAAGCTATTTTGTTATGCTTCTGAGGTGACATGTGATACTTCTAATCTATTATGTTATACTTCTGAGGTGAATTTCTATGATTGTAATCAAATATTCCATTCTTTTGATATATCTTGTAGCACTTTCTGAGCTAATCTATTGTGCTTTTGAAATAACATGCCATGCATTTGACTCATTCTATTATACATTCAATCAAATTTGTTGTAAATCTGATCACTAGTTAGTTAGAAATTAGAAATAAATTTTAATTGATTTCCAATTTGTATGCATTTGGATTTCTAATATCTTTGACATAAATGGCCTATATATAACCCTAAATTTGAGTTATTAGTATTGTTTTAGGCTTTTGTGTTGCTGATTTTGTATGTAGGAATTGACTCTTTCAAAATTCAAGAGTTGAAAAGCTAGGTTGGAGTTCTTTGCATTGGATCAAATTCCTTCTCAAATTTAGTATTTGAAATAGGTTATGTGATGCAAGAGCATCCAGGGTGTAAGAGCAATCTTGCATCACCCAAAAAAAAATGTTGGTTCTTTTCAATAAGGGATAAGTTTGGTAGGGTTACTATTTTTGTAAGTTTGCATTTATGCACAGTTGGACACAAAATATTACACAGACCTCCAGAATGGTAAATTGAAGCCAATGGCAAAGAAAACACTTCAAAACCATTTGTCATTTGAGAGATATTAAAATTTTAATTTTCAAAAATCCTAGTAAAATCTTCGGGGTAAATTTTGAGGCACTTAGAGGCTCTGGATGAGCCTAAAAATTGGTGGAAAACGAAAGTGGGTGGCCTTTAGGCCCTACTTTCTAGCAAGATTTCACAAGCCCTTTCTAAAAAAGGTATTATAATAGAAAATCTGATGGTCAGATCAAAATTTATGGCCCTACAAAGTTGTAATACCAAAATTAATATAATTTCAAAATGTTTTCCTGAGGAAGTTACACTTTCTAGAAGATTCTAGGGCGGTTACACTTTCCAGAAGATTCTAGGGTGGTTACACCTTCCAAATAAAGGATGTAAAGGGGGACTACAAAGAGGAGGCAGAGCTGAGTAGATGGTGGCTTTGATTTGCAGATTTGCATATTTATGTAATTAGAAAGCCCATGTGATGGAAAATATAATGATGTAATTTCATTTTCATTTTAGTGATAATAGAAAATATTTGATTTCCTTCTTGCATCTTTTTTGTGCTATTATATGTTGTTTTTGTGAGTTTTAGATTGTAAGGGGAGTACCCTTCATCAGTATGTTTGTTCAAATCGCTCTTTCCCATTTAAATTACAAAGTGGTCATAGATTTTTAATCATTTTTATTATCTTTTATTTAGACAATCTAGTTTGGTGTGTCTTTTCAAATTAGAATTTGGGTCTAAAATTAATCTTTTGCATTTGGATTTGGGATTTAAAATAAACCACTATATTTTAATCCCCAATATCTACTTATGTATTCTCTCCTCTCGCACCTTAGTGTGATCTTGACGATCAAAAATAAATAATCTTGTAGGAGACCTAGCTAGGTATTTCATCACCCTAGGGGATGAACTTAACTCTCATGTTCCAAGGAGTGTAAAGAGAAGGGGGTGAATCAAAAGACACACCTCTTATAAGTGGAATATTATCAATTTGAGATAAGTCTTTAAAAACTTTATACCTTAAAGAAGTGAAGGTGGAGAGTGGAATATCCTTTCCTCTCAAAATTTTCACATTATTCCCTTTCTTCTATAGATTAGGCCTCATGTACCATTTTTGTTTATAGAGGATGCCCCTAGTTGAGGTTGTGATTCCTAGTTATAAAGTTTACTAATAAACTATTTCATCTTCTACCTTATTTCTGAATTTAAATGTTGTTTCCTTCTTTGTAGAATATTTTTTCAAACTCTCACATTTTAAAGGTAGTGAGAGCACCAAACAATTGATCTATTGAATAGTTACCCAAGTACTTAGACTCCTCAATATAAAATACCTTATGACTATAAGATTTAGGGGGAGCTCTCTGAACCTTCTTCACAATCTCATCTTCTTTCACCTCTCCACCAAGACCTCTCATTCCATTAACTAATTCATCCACCCAAAACATATAACTAGTAAAATCTTCATCCTTTTTCATCATCAGTGTCTCAAATTTTCTCTTAATTTTTTGCATCTTGAATTGCTTCACTTTACTATCACCTTCATAAATGCTACTAAGTTTTTCTTGGACATCCTTAGCAGAACTATAATTCAACACCTTCAGAAGTTCCAGATCAAAAAACCCACACATGATAGCCTTATTTTCCATGGAATTGTTCTTATACAATGTAATGTTATCTAGATCTATTAGAGGAGAAGTGTAACCATCTTTGAAAATTTTGCAAAAACCAAACCCTAAAGAGGATAAATAGCCTTCCATTCTTACTTTCCAAAAGATGTAATTTATTCCATCAAACCTAGGGACCTTGTAAGATGCATCATGTGCCATCCTAGACCTTCCTCAATTAGTTAAGCTCCTTTTGAGGAACTTTCCTTTGATACCAATTATTGAACACACCCAGATATTGAGAGGGGGTGTAAATCAATATCTTAAAAAACTTAAAACCTTCAACACAATGTAAATTCAAACTTCTATCAAGATGAAATATAACTCTTAATCAAATTATCAATAGCGAATGATAAAGTAATGAACACAAATACACAAGATAACACCAGATATACATGGAAAACCCAAAAAGGAAAAAAAAAACATGGAGAGAAATATCTCAATATATGAATAATATTACAATTTGTTTTAAGGCTCACTACTTAAGGAAGCACACTGCTTACGAAGGACTTGAAGAATAAGGTGCACAACCTTATGGAAAGATAAAAAGGATTTTCAAGTTGAGTCACACAACCCCATGGAAAGATAGAAAGACCTGCTAGGGAGACTCTCTATCTCTGAGAAGAATACATGAAGATCACAATGAAAACATGAGCATGAACTTCTATAAAAGAAGCATCTAACATATGCTAGTGTTGTAGTCCCTTTTTTGCATAATTAAGTTACCCCATCATACTGACTTCACACATTTCATACTAAACTCACATTAGATTATCTTCCTTATTCCACTCTTTCTCTTTGCAACTAACTTTTTCTTACATTTATATCCTTCGTAACATCTCAAAACACCAATTAGGTCAACATGAATAGGAGATAAGTAATGACCTCAATAAGTCAGCCACAAAACATAATTTTGGTGAAACCATTCCTATCCAGGAGATACAGATGACCTAAAACAACTTATTACATCTTCCAATGAGATTCCAAACATAAAATACATTGGTGCACAACATCTCGAGTCGGTAACGAGAAAATGTGTATCACATTACATGTTGGCCCAAAAACATGTCTTCCAAAGGAATTCACTCAATAAAATTAATAATAGGATAGGGACAGACCCAAATTCATCATAACACAACCTCAATTGGTGGTGTAGACCCCCCAAGCATATAGCACAAGCAAGAGAACAAGCCTTGCCAGCTAGACAGCCATAAATTACCAAGAAAAATAACTCAAAGAATATGCAAAACCAAAGAGATAAACCATTGATATGTGAATCAAAAGGATATATTCCATGAACATCCAACAACACTTCATATACTTCTTTCTCACTGTCATGCCAAAAATAGCTACCGCAAACCAAACAAAATTAGAACACTTATCTTGAAAGCCCAAAAGACATAGTCATGAGATAGGACATTTAAAAACCATCTTGTGGTAA
Organism: Sequoia sempervirens; assembly: GCA_007258455.2. Taxonomy (NCBI): domain Eukaryota; kingdom Viridiplantae; phylum Streptophyta; class Pinopsida; order Cupressales; family Cupressaceae; genus Sequoia; species Sequoia sempervirens. Next base: position 1,036,148,094 of record VDFB02281492.1, read on the forward strand.
AATTAATCACATGAAAGTAGAATTGATACACAAAAAAATACTAGAAGCACATCCACCAAGCTATAGGAACAAAAATAATAATACAGAGAAATATAGAGCACTTTTTGGACTAGACCTGACAAGCAACCAAACTACCAACCAACTACAATTACTAGAGAATTCCTCCACAACACTGGTGACCTAAAATGATCAAAATGCAATACCCATATAGCATAAACACTTAATCCCAAAAAATAAGGCCATATTTTCAAAAGTAGAGGAACACAGAGCATTCTCCTAATCAATCTTCAAAGCATCTTCCTGCAACAAAAACCTATACCAACATCCAAAGACCAAAAATTTATTCTAGCAACACATACTTCCTCAAGAATAGTTGGAGAGAGCATACAACACACTAAATACTATAAAAAACATATCCTCAACATCAACATTACTCCTAATCCTCATCTTAATATATCATCATGATATCATCTCTGTTGACAACGAACATACTCAATACTACTTTAGTTGATATCAAATAAGGCATGACATCCAACTATGAACATTGACAACATCACTATTAGCACATGATCATAGTATACCATCAACATAAAAAAGTAAACATCAATGATAGCCCAAACTGAGTGTTGACATCAATGAAAACCTTAGGTAACATATGCACAACAATCTCCCCCTTTTTCATTGATGGAAACACACATCTGATCATTCTCCCACTTTGACATCAAGGAAAAAAAGAAAAGGTCTTTATTTAAGTCATCAACACATTATCAGAAACTATAGTTATCCTTAAAACAATTATACATTCCCCCTATTAGTAACAATGAGCCAACTACCTACTCCCACTGAGAGGTAGCTCACATCAATCTAGGAGAAATGGATATGACATGAATTTCTCCCCCTGGATGGATTCACTATCTATGAATCTAGTTTGAAGGAGGGGAAATAACCCCTAACTTCTACTAGAGATACTCAAAAGTATCCTTTGAAATCACCTTAGTGAAGTTGTCTACAATCTAATCCTTAGTTGGAACATACTCGAATTTGACTTCTTGTTCTATAACATTCTCTCTTATAAAGTGATACTAAATAGAAATGTGTTTCGTCCTTGAATGCATCATGGGATTCTTAGAAATAGAAATTTGTTTCATCCTTGAATGCATCATGAGTTTCTTAGAAATTTTTATTGCACTATTTTTAGATCACATAATATGGGAATGGGCTCATCATACACCATTTATATATTCTTTAAGTTTTTCTTCATCTAAAGCACCTAGGTGCAACAAGATCCTACAACAATATACTCAACCTTTGTTGTGGATAAGGACACTGAGTCCTACTTCTTACTGAACCAAGAGACCAATCTATATCCCATGAAAAATACACTTCCATTGGTACTTCTCTAGTCATCCATACATCCTTCCCAATCAACATCAGTATAAGCACTCAAAAAAAAAAATCATCCTTATTATACCACAAACCATAATCTGGAGTTCCCTTCAAGTATCTAAATATTATTTTCACTACTTTCTCATGAGTTTTCTTAGGATTAGCTTGATGTATAGCAACCAAACATACTGCATGCATAATATCAAGTCTATAACCAGTCAAGTATAATAAACCTACAATTATAGACCTATAAAGAGTCTACCCAACCTCAAGTGACTCATTATCCTAATTGCTCAAGTGACAATCAATAATGATAGGAGTACTTACTAGTTTGGAATCCTCCATTCCAAACTTCTTCAACATCTCTCTAACATACTTAGCCTGAGAAATAAATATACCATCATCTAGTTGAATAATTTTGAATCCCAAGGAAGAAAGACAACTCACCAATCATGGGCATCTCAAACTCCTTTTGCATCTCTTCTACAAACCTATAACACATATTATCATCTCCACCAAAGGTGATGCCATCAACATATACAACAAATATCAAAATATTTTCTTCCTCTATCTTAATGTAAAGATTACTATATGTGGTACTTTTCTTGAAACCTTTCTGAAGTGCTTGTCTATTTGAGCATACCAAGATCTAGGAGCTTGCTTGAGTCTACACACCATGTTTGAATCTTTAGATAGCTGGAAACCATCTGGTTTCTCAATGTAGACCTCTTCCTCTAAATCACCATTCAAGAAGGATGACTTGACATCCATTTGATAGACTTTGAAATTCTTGTGAGCAGTGAAGGTAAGAAATATCTCAATTGCCTCCATTTTGGCTATTAGAGAAAAAATCTCCTCAAAATCAATACCTTCAACTTGTGAATATCCCTTACATACCAATCTTGCTTTGTTCCTCATAACTTCACCATATTCATTCAGCTTGTTTCAAAACACCCACTTTGTTGGACTATAACATTCTTATCAATTGGTTTGGGAACTAGTTCCCATGTTTGACTATTTTCTATCTGATTCAATTCTTCTTCCATTTCCTTCATCCATCCTTCATCTTTGCTATCATTAATAAAGGTATTGAGATCTAATTTTGATAGTAGGAAAAATTTCACTTGCTCACTTGCTTTTGCAAGCCTTCTCCTAGTCTGCACACCTTCATTCTTATCTCCAATGATCTGATATGATGAATGGTTCCTCTAAAAACATTTTTTTGGAGTCTTATGGACCTTTTCTAATTCCTTTTCCTTCTCTTCTTTCTCTTCTTCTTCAATGTAGGGAGGTATATCAGATATGGAAACCTCTGATTCTTGTGAGATCTGACATAAATCTTTATCTACCTTAACATTTTTTCTTTCAATCATCTTTCCCAATTTCTTGTTATAAAATCTTTCTTTCTTTTGTTTGAGTAACCAAGGAAGATCCCTTAATCACACCTTGATTCAAACTTTCCAAGGTCTTCTTCATCTCTCTTGATGTAAAATTTTCTACCAAAGATCCTAAAATACCTGATAGTGGGAGGTCTTCCATACCATAGATCATAAGGGGTATTAATGTTATTGACCCTCAATTGTACTTTGTTAAGTAGGTAGACAATAGTATGAACTATTTCCTTCCAATACTTATCAAAAAAATCTACATCTTTCAACATTTCCCTATCCATCTCTTGCACAGTCCTATTATTCCTCACCACTACCCCATTATGTTGAGGGGTCCTAGAGAAGACAAATGTATCTTAATACCATGATCTTACAAAAAAATTCAAATTCATTTGAAGTAAATTCACCCCTCTATCATATCTTGAGCATTTGATCTTAGCATTCATTTAATTCTCAACTTTTTCTTTGAAAATATTATTTAACTTATCAAATGCTTTTGATTTTTCTCTTAAGAATGTAACCCAATTCATTCTAGAGTAATCATCAACAAGCAACATGAAAAATCTTTCACCTTGTTAACTCTTTGTTCTTGTAGGTCCACATAGGTAAGTGTGAATTAAATTTAATGGAATTGTAGAAGAACACTCCTTTATCTTGAAACTTATCTTTGTTTCCCTTTTCATTTGACACTCCTTGCATAATATGTTAGCAAGATTGATTATCTTAGGAATATCTCTCACTACATGAGTAGAGATGATCTTCACCATATTGTCAAATTTTATGTGTACCATACTCTTGTGCCACAACCAACACTCATCGAATTGAGCCAATAAATAGGTTCTTCCATTTTCCTCCTTTAGATGATAGACATTTCCATTTGTCCTAGTGTGTAACGCTCCACCACGTAACCCTAGAGGATGATGCAAATACAACAAAAGCATACCAATTTTTTTTTTAAGTGTAATTAATAACAAGTGAACTACACTTAACACATACATCCTCTAAGGTACACGAAAATGCTTACATTTGAATCCCATAACTTACAAAAGTGAACTAACCATAGCATATAAAATTTAACTCATGATATAAAGAGCATAGATCCAAAAGCATTAAAATCATCACATGAGATACAAAGTAAATTAATGAATCATTCATAGATTGCATTTATTCAGTATAGCAGTTACAAAGCTCATTTCCAAAATGAGGAAGATCATATAATAATGTTACAATTACATTGATATAACAATCCTCCTCAAATATAAATGAGGAGTAGTACACATAAAAAGTATCCAACTGATACAAAAGAACATAAGAAATAGTACAAATCAATTGGTACATGCAAGCTCTCCAATCTAGAAGATCTTGCCATCATGAACATGAAATGGGAACCCAACGGTGTAAGGTACACGTTCCACCCAACCAAGTGGTACTTGAAGGACCACCCCCATGCTAGGAGATAGGAAAAGGGCAAAGGGCTTCCTAGAAAAAACTGACAACCTCTAGAAACAGTAAACACACAATACTATACCATACAAGAACAATACATACCTAAAGGTTATATTGCTTCTAGAGTAAAATAATCAAGTATATCAACTACACAATACATACTATTGTCATAGGAGGAGTTTCATCACAAAGTTTCATGGGTTACCCTGGAAGATCTTCCTAGGTCCCAACCCCCATCTTGGGTTACCCTAGTAGCCTTTCACGACCCCCGACCCCACATGCAAACTGTTGTAGAATCAAATATCTTTCAAAGGGACAAGATAATGATCTTTCCATTCCAAGTCTTCCTGTCTCATCCCAAGTCTAAACAAGCCCTTCAGCCCATGAGTGGGGCATAATTAACAAGTTATATGATTTAAGCTACCCTTTCCCTTAATACAATTATTTAATTTCCACTGAATTAACTAACTCTCACATGAGTTACCCTGGCACCACTTTTTGCGCCAACCCCCAATGAGAGCCACTCCCCTACTAACAACACAAGGATCTAATCCACAACCAAGGGTAAACAAAGTAAACACAATGAATATTAAATCCCAATCCAAAATATAAGAGGCAACACATCCTGTTCATAGTAATCGGGTGTTTAAACTGAATCACTACCAAGTGCACTACCCAAGGGAAATCAAAGGGTTGGACCATAAAACAAAAAAAACCCCTTATAAAATAACATCATCTCGAAGACTTACATACACAATAAACCAATTTCCTCAAAAATGTGAACAAAAAAATCATAATTTAATAGGCAATTCAGGCAGGAAATAAAGCTACCATTAGGATTTCCTAAATCCAATTTCCATTTCAATAAAATACAAGAACACATTGTCCAAATAAACTGACTTATTAAAATTTTATTTACAAACAATAAGAAAATTAAATCCATTTGTTTATTTTAATTTCCCAATTACATATAAATAAAAATCAATTTCCTCTTTTAAAACATTTTATTTTAAAATAATTAACTTGTGCTTTTCCATGCACCTATTATATTCATTATATATATATATAATATATATATATATATTTACATATAAATATATTTACATATACATATATATACATATATGCATTTACATGAATATTATATGTATAAATAATATATATTAAAAAAAACAATGTAAAATCTTAATCGCAAACATTAAAAAGGGGGTAGACAAAAGTATACACAGTCGAGCTGTATACACAACCGGCTCCCCATATGGGGTGTGCGACCTACGAAGGAAGTGTTGGTGTTGCCTCCACAGTCTACCTCCCTATGGGGTGGTGGTTGTGGGGATAGCCACAACCTCCCCCATATGCATACAAACTATTTACTTTTCAACAAAAACCTATGAATACATAAATTTCGCCGTACAAATTTTTTAAATCCGTTTTTTTCAATATAATTTTTTTCCAAAATGATTTCTATAGGAAACTTCAGGAATAAACATGCATATATATATTTTTATATATGTATGTGTGTGTGTGTGTGTGTGTGTGTGTATCTAAATCAAATACAATTTCCCAGAAGGGAAAAAAAATTAACAAAATTTTCTATAGGAGGATATTTTCAAATTCACCAAAGGATTAAAATTTTTTCCCAAGCCAAATAAATTATTTGGAAGAAAACAATAAACCCTACAGGAAGATCTTTTCCAATACAATCAGAGGTTTTCTACAAATTTTAACAAGAATATTTTAAATCCATTCCTACAGAGATTTTCCAAATCTTCTATTATTTCCCCTCTGGGATTTCTATTGTTTTAAAAACAATTCCTACAGAGGCTCTAAAGCTTCTACGAAAATTTTCCATTTCCAAACAAATCAAAGCTTAAAATAATTTCTACATAAGCTCTAAGATTTCACAACAATTTTCCAAACACGACAATCTTTCTAATTTACAAAATATATTAAAGCTTCTACATAGATAACATATTCTTCTTGTACAAACAATCTTTTCAATTTGCATATAAATAAAAACAATTTAAAGAACTTGTTTCCGAATGCTTGAGGAAATGATGTTTGAAGTAGAGCTTCACCTTCAGATTCCAATTTACCAAAGTTTCCTCCAAATTGTCCACTTTTCCAGAAAGAAGAAAACAAAACCAAAGCCAAAACTTCCCGAGAACTTCTTCCCCAAATTTTTCAACAACTATTTTCTAAAAATATCTTTTCTCATTGTCATGAAGTCTCTTTCCTCTTTTAGTTAATGCAATTAATCTCTCTAAGAATTAATTCCCAACAACAGTGTTTAATTTTTCTAATACATGTCACAAATAAAATATCTTTTCAACCAAATCATAGATATTTCCTCTAAGATAATTACAAGATATTTATGCATTTAATAATTCATAATTCACATATTAATTTCTAATTAAATTTAATCTAATTAATTTAATCACTTTATAAAATAAATTTAATCTCAAAGATTAAATCACTTTACAAAATAAATTAAATTAAATTAATTAAATCAAATACAAAGCTTCTAACAACATTATTCAAAATTAATTAAATAATCACTAAAAACCATTATAAGCATTAATTAACATTAATTTCCCATAGAACATTCCTTGCAAAATAAATAAACGACAAGGAAAACGTGAACAACATGACAACTCAACAAAACCAAACAAAGACTAACAACACACTATGACTAGGGTTGTGGCTTGACAAGGAAATTCAGTTACTATCTCCCAATCAACTATACCGTTGGGAAATGGACATGCTCAAACCTATGAATCCAAGTGGAGTTGATGTATTGTACCTACAATCCTACAATAAAACATATGTTGTGCATGTAGATAGGTTATAAATAATCACACCCTGAAGAGAAAATTGTGAATCGCAGGGCACTTGCAAGCGAGTGATGCAATCTCGTTCCCTTTACCAATATAGTGTCACATCAAAACTGATGAAACTAAAACATCAATTAACTATAGATGAGCATATATCAATATTAACTCAAATAATCAACTATGCTAACTAGAAAGAATGTCATAATCAATAATCATCCATAAAGTGTACCATCACATCACAATATAAAAACTATCATCACTCCAATGTCAGCAATCAAATCACAACATAGTATCATGGTCTATCAAAGTAAAAGCATTGTTTGAAAATATAAGCAAATTAGAGGGGTGCTACATAGTACCTTATGCAACTAATCTTCTAGAAACTACCTTCCTAATCTCACAAACTTTGGCATGAAATGTAAGGTTATATCATTTACTTCACATTAGATTGACATGGGGAGATTATGCTTCAACCCTTTGACATAGAAGACATCCTCAATCAATTGTTCTTTCCATCAATGGTTATAACACCCTTTCCAAAAATTTGTGTTGAATCATCACCACCAAACCTAATAGCTCCACCATTCCACTTCTTAAGGCTGATGAGCCTCCCCTTGTCACTTGTTGTGTAGTTAGAGAAACCACTTTCAATTACCCAAGAATTTTCTTCTTCTTCTTTTTCATGAAAGGAAGTCTATACAACTATTGATTTTTCATTATCTTTGTTAGCTTGCAAGGTATCAGGCTTCTTACATTTTTAAGTATCACTCTATTTGTCATCAACTTTCAAGGCCATGAAGAATGTTTCATCATTTGAATCATCATGATCCTCATCTTCTAAGGAACACATAATCTCCTTGGAATAAAGACTCATTTTGAACTTCTCTCTTTTGTTGTGATCCTCTAATTATTTAAAAGGACATTTAGAGGAAAAATGACCAATTCTCCAAAAAATGAAGCACTTAAAAGGTAACTTACCTTTGTATTTGTCAATGTTCTTCAATATTCTCACAAATTTTGCTTCTACCTTGACATAAAATTCACCATCCCAATTAGATGTTTCATCTTCTACCTTCTTACTAACTTTAATTATTGCTTCCTTCATTGGAGCATCTTTTTCAAACTCTCTCATTTCAAAGGTAGTGAGAGCACCAAACTATTAATTGTTGAATAGTTATCCAAGTCCTTAGACTCCTCAATAGTAGATACCTTATGACTATAAGATTTAGGTAGAGATATTAGAACCTTCTTCACAATCTCATCTTCTTTCACCTCTCCACCAAGACATTTGATGTCATTAAATACTTCATCCACCCAAAGAATATAACTAGTAATATCTTCATCCTCTATCATTCTCAGGGTCTCAAATTCAATCTTGAAGTTTTGCATCTTGACTTGCTTCACTTTACTATCACCTTCATAAACGCTGCTAAGTTTTTCCCTAGACATCCTTAACAAAACAACAATTCACCACCTTTAGAAGTTCTGGATCAGCTAACCCACACATGATAGCATTATTTGTCTTGGAATTGTTCTCATACAACTTAATTTCAGCTGGATCAGTTGGAGGAGCAATAGGAGTAGTGTAACCATCTTTGAGAGATTGCCAAACACCAAACCCTAAAGACAATAAATAACCTTCTAATCTTACTTTCCAAAAGGTGTGATTGGTTCCATCAAACCTAGGGCCCTTGTAAGACCCATCATGTGCCATACCAGACCTCCCTCAAGTGGTTAAGCTCCTTTTGAGGAACTTGCATTTAATACTGTGTGAAGCATTTTTCTCCTAGTCTAAAATGCAAAACGAAAACAAAGTGCAAACAAGGGAACACAACAAAACCTCAAGATTGGCCTAGTTGATCTTGAACAAAACAAAGCAAAATAGAATGACTTACCTTGTCCAAGTCAATTGGTTGGTTGACCATGTTGATAGCTTGATATGTGTGCTCCTAGATTGATTTTGACAACATAACGACTTGTTGTAGCTTGATTTGGATGCAAGATGGTAGTGTGAGCTTGAGAGATTGAGAGAATGAATGCCTCATAATTGTGACTAGAATGATTAAGGTTGCAAAAATGGCTAAGTGTTAGTCATTTAGCCAAGGGAGATGGAGTGGATGGTGGAGATTGAAAGAGGACCAGAGATCAAGGGCTAAGATCAAAGAGTTGACTAAAGGAATTAAAAATTCCTTTTTAATGTACATGGGAAGGATAAAAGGAATTCAATATTCCTTAGGAAGGAGAAGAGGAATTTAATATTCCTTGGGAGATGAGAGAGGAATTAGAAATTCCTCAAAAAGAATCTTGGGAAGACAAAAAGGAATTAAAAATTCCTTGGGGGATGGGGAGAATTGACTAAAGTGTTGATTAGACTAGTTGATGAAGGATTAGAGGAAGATTAGGTGGCTAATGAGGATTAAGAGTCAACTTTCAAAATTTGGAGGATGTGACACATCATAATCATGGATTAGGAATGTGCACATCCCTAATGATGGGATTAGGAGGTGGATTAGGATTAGGTGTAGATTATGGGGGATGGGAGATAAAGGGAATTAAATAAATGGATTATTATTTAATTCCTTGGAGGAAAGGAATAAATGGTAAGGTATTTAATTATTTAACTAAATACCTTAGGGATTTAGAGGACTTTAGGGGTATTAATTAAATAATAGTAATATTACTTAATTAATGCAAATAATAGGATATTTATATGAAAAAGGAAAAAATTAATCAAACTTAACTGGCCAAATTTAAGTGTCTACATTTTTCCCCGATTTGAGGTGTTACTAAGTAGCATCATTTGAAAGAAGATTAAAACATAGAACCTGGAAGAATATGGTTAGATTGGGAAAGATGCCCCAGTCATCAAAGGAATGACTAGGAAGAAGGATTATAGAAGTGAAGATGAAGATTAGGGATTGAGGATTCCCCCTCTAGAGGGCATGCGAGTTTAAGAGAACATGAGTGTCTTCTCGAAATGGACGAGATGATGAAAGGGTAGATGGGGAAGATGATGCAAAATGACAGATAATAGAGGATGAAATAATGGAAGGAGAAGATGAGAAGCAAGCAAGCACCAATGGATTTCAAGAACAAATGTGATATTGCCCCAGTCAAGCTACAAGCCAAAATGGATTGATGATGGATGGAGCATTGTTGATGAGGGAATAATATATCCAAAAATAATGCAAAAGGATAGGGAAGGATACAGCCCAATGATGATGAGAGTGTTTTTAATGAGCAGAATGATATATCCTGAAACAACACAAAAGGATAGGGAAGGATGCATCACGATGATGATGATGAAAGTGTTGGTGATGAGGGAAGGATACATCCCAAACAACACAAAAGGATAGGGAAGGATACACCCTAATGATGATGATGAGAGTGTTGGTGATGAGGGAAGGATACATCCTGATGATGATAATGATGATGATGATTGGATCATGGCTTGTAGCAATGTTGGGAACAAGATGAAGGATGTGATTAGATGATTTGTTCTAGATTGAATGGATTAGGATTGGACAGAGATGTGAGATGATTGAAATAAATGAAAATGATGAATGAAAAGATTCTTAGAATAACCAATCTATATTATCCTAAGAAGATTGAAGAGATGATGATATATTGAGGATGAAGAAAGTGGAGGGATCAAAATAGAGAGGATAGATAGATGAGGGGAGTGATGAAGGATGAATGGAGAGTAACCAAATCAAGTAGGTTAATTGTTACGTGTTATGTTGTCATCTAATGAGCACTTAATTTGGTATAGCATGAGATACTATGCACCAAGGTATGAGGAACCTAGATGACTTCATACCACATGCAAGGACTGACACAAAAGAAAAAAAGGTTAGTCCAACATCCCAAAGTCATAGGGGCTTTGGTTGGGCCAATGTTGGAAAACCACAAACACAAAGGATTCCCCAGCATAACACAAGGCCACAAGGATCTTGGTGGGTACTACGCAGGACAACCAAGTAGACAACAATAGACAAAAGATCAAGATATTCCCCTATGTTTACTAGTCAAAGCACACCATGATATGATGGATCAAGGCGACCCTAACGAGGTATAATAGGAGGCTCAAATGATAAATAAAATGCCAAAAGAATCACAAGAAAGCAATCAATTTCAAACATCCTTTTCCATACGATCAAAAGGTGGATGGGATTGATGTGTTCTGATGAGGAAGGATACATCCTATTGAGACCAACGATGGAAACTAAACTAAGTGATCAACATGACGTGGGACAATCGAAACTGATGAACCTCATGATACTAGTGGATCTCATTTGTGGAGAACCGACTAGATAGGGACATACTTGACTACACGACGCAAGAAATGAGAGACAAGACACAAGATTGACACACCCTAAAGACCTAGGGACTCGAGGGCCAATCAAATATTAGCCTTGCCTACGTGAAAGTGTAGATCTCTCATAGTTCAATAAAATACCATGGATAAAAGTGGAAAGAGGATGATGGAGACCATGATGGATGACAAAGACTGGACGGACAAAAGCCCCGAGGGCTGATCAAATGATCGACCTTGCCTATGTGAAAGTGCAGGGGAAACATAGTTCAACAAAAGGCCGATGACCGACCACGGATAAAGGATGATGAGATGACCATGATAAGTGGATAAAAAGGTGGAACTGATATGATGAGACAAGATAAACCTAGTGGATAAGATAGGATGATGGTGATTATGTGTAGCTTAGGAATGGGATAGTTATCCAACTCATCCAAAGAGGAATTAGGAGGATGACATGATGGAGAGATGAGTGATGAGAAGTGATAGGAGGTTGGAAAGGTGTGTGAAAGAAGTGGGAGTGATGACGATGAGATAGATGGCATTGGGTTGCATGGGGGGAAGCCTATAGCTATATACCAATGACAAGGGATGATGAAATGGGATGAGGATAGGGATGAATGGATAGGGAGATAAGGATGGGGGATGGAAGGGATGCTATGATGGATGGATAGGAAGATAAGGATGGGGAGATGAAAATAATTTTTGGATGGGTAAGGAGATGAGGATGGGGAGATGGAAGGGATTGTTTGGATAGATAGGAAGATAAGGATGGGGAGATAGAAGGGATGTTAGGATCAATGAATGATGTCCCCAAGGACTATGTCACAAAGAAGGAGATGCCCCGCTCTAGATATGTCATGTATGATGAGCATGAGGGATGGAAGATAGGAGGATGGAAAATAAGGGAGTGAGATGGATATGGATAGGATGCATGGATAAAGAAGGGAGATTGATGGTAGCATGACAGGTGGACAAGGAAGGTAGATGGATGTGGACAAGGATTAGGATAGTGTATATGTGAGGGGAATGTATGCCAAGAGGTGTCCAAATAATTTATATATTTTTCCCCTATCTATATCAAAAGCAGAAGGAGGATGGAGGTATTGGTATAAATGGGATATGATAGGCAAGATGTGTAAGATAGGTGGGATGGAGGAGATGGGTGAAGGGGATGCAATTTCCCCTAAGTGTGGAAGTAAACTAGATGTGGGATTTACACATGATTCCTATTTTATAGGTTTTCATCATAGTACTTATCCAAGGTGCTTGTTTTCCAAGTTTTCACCATTGGACGAATTATTTCTCTTTTTTTTTTTTTGACTTTTTTGGACTTTTTGGATTCTTTGGATATTTTTGGATTTTTGGATAGTATGCGGATGGAGATGGATAAGGATAGGGATGTGGATAAGTGGATTTAGAAGATATGTGATAGGGAGATGGATGAAGGACTCAAGCATCAAGTTCCATATGAGGTATTAAGAGTCCATGTGTGTAGTGACTAGTGGTTGTTGGTACAACCAAGGTTATGAAGATGGATGGATTATGCAAGGGAATGGATTAAAGGGATTGGATGAGGGAGATCTATGGAATAATGGATGGGGTTTTGGAAAGTGTATGGATGGAATGATGAGGTAGGTGTGTGATGGGGTAATGTTTTTAGGACCAACATTGGCACATATGGTGGTGGATGTGAAAGGATGGGAGGGATTAATGGGAAAAGAATGTGGGGATAATGGAGGAGATGGGATAGTGAATTTTGGGACATAAGGAACCAAAATATATTTAGGAGATGGAGGGTGTGTATGATTATATTTTGGGTTAGAAACTTTGGATGTGGTTACAAATTTTTCATTTGAAGACATTGCATCTTTTTTCTTTGGGATCCACATGGTTTTGATTTTTGCTTTGGTGGGCCTTTGTGGCTTGTGGGTTTGATTTGGATTTTAGATTTTATCTTTCTTTTCTTCACCATGTCCTTTAGATGGGGCATGTGGATCTTAAGATTCATGTGGATGCTTGGATTTATGCATGTTTATTTTGGCATCCAAAGTGCTTTTAATAGCAATTGGATGGGTGCAAGGAGATGGATGATGTGGATGAAACATGAATGGAGTGATGGAGGTAGGATTTTGGGAATGATATGTGGATGGAGGATGTGTCGCTTTGTGCCTTTGTTGATCTTGATTAGGGAACATGAGAGTGGGATATTGATGATGGGTGATATGGATAGGTAATGGATGGATAAAAGGAGGAATAATATGAGATGGAGGATATGATATTGGGATATAAGGTCCTAAAATGGACTTAGTATGTGGGGGATGTGTGATGGTGGATGGAGGGACATAAGGACCCAAAATAGATGGAGAAGATGAAGGATGGGAGATGGTGGATGGAGGGACATAAGGACCCAAAATGGATTCAAAAGATGGAGGAATATGGATGGTTGTTTTGAGGCGATACGATGGAGGGGGGATGGCAAAAAATGGTTTAGTGGAGTGGTGGGAAGAGCCCATTATTCTTTTGGATGAGGCTCGTTTAGGATAGATAGAGGTTGTACCAACATTTTTGGATTGCGATTCTTGAGAGATATATCCAAGACCTTGTGTAGGAGGATTTTCTTTGACATGGATGGGCTCTAAAATACCTTGCTCATGAAGGCCTAAATATTTTCCTTCATAGTTCATGATCTTGAGCATCTAATCTATAGTAAGATGCTTGTTATCTTGGAAACATGATGCAAGTCCATTATTAGGTGGAGGAGGATGGGTAGCATATATGCTCAATTCCTCTTCTGCAAGGGAACCACCATGGATGATTGTGAGAGCACCGAGGGAATATGAAAGTGGTGTGGGGATATTAGGGTTAGGAAACAATGGAGGATCATGAGATGGAGATGATGGGGTAGCAACATCTTGATCAGGAGGAGTGAGCACTAAGGGATTAGGAGAGGGATTAGGTGATATGATAGGATCTAGAGTTGTGGTAGTGGATGATAAGGGCTCATGAGATGGAGTGATTGGATCTTGAGTGAAAATGGGATCATGGGTTGAAGTGGATGAAGGACTATGATCTTGAGGTGGACTGGATAGGATGGCAGGATCTTGATTTGGAGAAGGGGATATGTTGGTATGTGTTGGATCAAGCTCTTGGAATGACTCATCTTGTATGGGTGGCATGATGATGGAGTGTTGGAGGGACTCCTCAAGTGGAGGAGATGGAAGGATGCAGGATTCACAAAGTTCATGGGAATGGATTTCAATGATACTAGGAGTGGGAGGACTGGATTGGGTGGATCTAGGAGTAGAAGATGGTGAATGGGTTTGGTTATCTTTGATGGGTTAGTGGCTCTTAGAATAGGATATGGGGGTTCAATGGATTTGGTGGGTTTGATGGTTTCAATAGTTTGAGTGGTACTAGGGGTGGTAAGAGTAATGATAGGTGTGGGTTGGAGAAGAGTCTCATGAGTAGTGACTATACATGGGGGAGTGGGGTGACATGGTTCCACGACTTGAAGATGCGGAGTTGGGGATACATTCTTTGTCATGAGTCCTTGAATGACTTTTGGAGTGAGAATATTGCATATTGTAGGCTTAGATGGAATGGTAGGAGTGGATGAATGATTATGCATGGGTGGAGGACTAGGATTAGATGGAGGAATGGGATTAGAAGGATGACTAAGAGTAGGTGAAGAATTGGGACATGGTGGAGTGGAAGATGGAGTGACATAGGAGGATATAGATGGTGGATTAGGACAAAAGGATGTGGGTGGTGGATTGTAGTAGGGGTATTGGGATATCAGATTAGGATGGGGAGATTGGGATGGTAGATTAGGATAGGAGGATATGGATGGTGGATTAGGACAAGAGGGTGTGGGTGGTGGATTGTAGTAGGAGTATTGGGATAGTAGATTAGGATGGGAAGATTGGGATGCTGGATTAGGACAAGAGGATGCGTCTAGTGGATTGTAGTAGGAGTATTGGGATAGCATATTAGGATGGGAAGATCAAGATGATGGATTAGGACAAGAGAATGTGGTTGTTGGATTGTAGTAGGAGTATTGGGATAGAATATTAGGATGGTCAGATTGGGATGGTGGATTAGGATAGGAATATTGGGATGATGGAATGGTGTAGGAGGATATAAATGTTGGATAAGAGAAATATTTAGATAAAGGATAGGATGAAGATGTGGATGGGGAAGATAATAGATATCCCTTGTCAAGGGTAGCATAAGGATTGCTAGTAGGTGTGGGTGAAGATTTGATGGGATAGTTTAGATGAGTGATCAGATTCTAGGTGGCACTCGGGGAAAGCTTGCTAGCAATGATAGCATCAAGGGGATCTATATCATACTCATCTTGATCAATGAGACTTTCATTATCATCATCAACATAATTGGGATTTCCCTTGACTACTATTTTTTGTTGCATTGATGGAGGATAAGGATTCATGACACTGAATTGGATGGATACAGATTGAAAAGATGGGAATAGATGATTAGAATGAAAAGAAAGATGATGAAAAGATAAATAAGATGGATTAGAAGAATATGGAAGAAGGGATATTAAGACTTCGATATCAAAAGATCTTGGAAGGGGATGGACTAAAGCTCAAATTGGGATTTAGGTTAAGCTTAGATTGGGATTGGATTAAAGCTCAGATTCAGATTAGATTAAAGCTCAGATTCAGATTGGATTGAAGTTCAGATTAGAATGATTGGAGGATGTGATGGGATTGATTCTAAACTAAGTTCAGGGGTTTAACTAGATGATGTAAGGTGCTGACAATCAGATTTTGCCAGATTTGGCAGATTTCAACAATTGTCAGATTTTTCCATTTTAGGTAATTTCTCATGCATATCTTTGAGAGTCAAGTTTTTTCCCAAAAACTTCCTAAAACTAAGGTAGGATGAATTTCCAACCAACATCCTAAATTTGAAACATGAGTTTCGAGTTATTAACAAAAATGACATTTTAAAAACTAAAAAAAAATCACTAAATCACCATTTTGAGGTCAACATGAAATTTTGAAGCCCCAAAAAAGTGCCAAAATGGGGGACAACCAACTCAAGGTGGTTGGGAATACACATCCCACCTCATAACGCATCCACTAGTAAAATTTTAGCCCAAATGGACATTTGAGTCAAAAGTTATGACCTCTGGAAGTCCTTGCTACATCAAAACCTCAAAAACAAAGTCTAGGTGATATTCGAAAATGAAGTCTAGGTGATTGGGCTCGATGAACCGATGATGGATGTGTGCTCTAGGGATGTCCTAGGATGAACCTATGTGTTTTGATTGATGAAACGATGACTTTTGGACAATGCAAATATACGCAAATGATGATTACAGGGAAACAGATGATGGCCCATTTTGAGTAGGCTAACCTATGCTTGGAAGAAAATTCATCCAAACTATAGATGGAAAAGAAATAGGTGAATTTGATGAGAAATTTCACCCAAAATTGAGATGGCACAAGAAACAGGCAAATTTGAGAGTCAAATTCGCCTATCTGGGGGTCAAATTCGCCTAAAACTGGGTTGACACAAGAAATAGGTAAATTTTCCCAGTCAAGCAAATTCACCTAGTTGTAGGAGAATATTTTCCCAAACTTTGTACTAGCACAAAAATAGGAAAATTTGATGAGAAAATTTGCCTATCTAGGGGAGAAAATTCACCCAAATTGCAGATGACAAAAGAAACAAGTGAATTTGATGGGAAAATTCACCTATCTGATAGCAGGTTTTCCCAAACAGCTAGCAAGATCACCTGAACTCTGGGAAATGGGCGAATTTGATTTTCAAGATCACCTAATGGGGTGACAAGCTCACCTATTTCATGAACGGGATAGATGGGGAGCAGATTCACCTAAAAACAAGATTGGTTGTTCAACAAATAGATTCGCCTAAATCTTGAAATGGATGGATGGAAGACTCAGATGGGAAGCAAAATTTCCCCTATAGAGAGAAAATTCACCCAAGGATGTTGCAAATTTTCCTATCCCAATAGAATGGGTGAATTTGATAGGAAAATGGAAAGAAGGACAAACCAATGAGGATTAACATGTTCGCCCCTAAAGGGGGAAAATTTATATATTCAGTGAAAATGGGTGAATTTGACAGGGGATGACTGACAGGATGACTCAAACTAAAAATGAGATCACCCCTGAAGAGGGAAAATTTTCCTATTCTATGAAAATGGGCGAATTTGATAGAAAGTGATTGATGGAATCGCTTAAGGGATGGACAGACTTGCCTATTCCAAGGAACAAGCAAAAATGGGGTCACCTAAGAAAGTGACCCATAGGCAAATTCTCCTCTGACAAAGATGAATTTTCCCAAACAGATGACCTGGAATGGAATAGGATGCAGAACCGCTGACTATGACAAAGGATGACAAGCACAACAAACAACAGATAGGAGGCTAGGTTGACTCAACTAAAAATGAAATGCACTAGTATTGCACAAAGAAGACACACCAGAGAACATGAAACTAGAATTAGAGATGATGGTTTGCACACTCGATGTAGGCCCACCACCTTGAGCGGACAACCAACGGCTAATACTCTGTGATACCGGGGTGGTTCTCTAGATCACCCTTTCTCGCGAAGGTGGATAGCTAGCATTCTAGTGGCACAAGGTTGTCAATAGACACCACGGGCTTACCTTCACACTCTCACTCGAGGACTATCATAGTCCACCATGAGGATTTCTATCTCAACCCAAGGGAGTATGTGGTGAGTGACTTCGTGGTACGGTGCACATCCCCTGCACTACACCAAGCTGCGACTAAAACATGGGTCTCTATCTAGGTTGAACAAGGCTATCTCATGAGTCCCTCATATACATACAGTACGTGGGGCACAATCGTGAACACCAACCCCTCACAAGCATGAGTTAGGAGCCCCAGCGAGGTACTAGAAACTTGGACCAACTCTTTATATCTTAGCTAGGTATCACCCTAGCTTCGACGCTCCACCTGACATGACGCGACTAGATTGAGGTACAACTTTCACTCTCCCCCCTTTATATACCCCTTTGGTAACACGTGGTTGGAATCATCCCCTAGGTGATGAAATCCTTGGTAGGTCTCGCTAAAGGAAGAAGATACTAGATGTTTCGGCTGGTCCCCAAGCTCACATAGTGTAAGGGGAGAGCTTAGACGCACTAGCACCTCCTAGGTAGACTCAACTAGACTAGAGTGAACTATAATTTCTCATCACCCAGGATTTCCAAATGGCACAAGGGGATTGGATACATCAACAACCCACTCACAAGCACAACAAACAAGTAAATTGACCCTCTAATTAATCTAAGTGTGCCTAGCTAGTATGTAAAATAATAGACAAACTACCTAAAGGTATTTGACCAATCATCCTGCAACAAATGCATTAGTAGTTTCCAACGCCAATATTGGATGAATGATAGACAACTACAAAAAACTTTAGAAAAAGCGATGCACACTCACAAATAGATGAGTTAGTGGATTAGTACCTAAAAACGAAACCAAAATGATGTTTAAAATTGGAAATTCGGGTCTTGGATTTACCTCAAATTCGCCTCTATGTGATGTAAAAGAAAAAGACTTGTGACGTGGGTCCCACCGGGCATGCCAAAAATGTGTGCATTATTTTTCTCCTAGTCTAAAATGCAAAATGAAAACAAAGTGCAAACAAGGGAACACAACAACACCTCAGGATTGGCCTAGTTGAACTTGAACAAAACAAAGAAAAATAGAATGATTTACCTTGTCCAAGTCGATTGGTTGGTTGGCCCTGTTGATAGCTTGATATGTGTGCTCCTAGATCAATTTTGGTAGCATAACAACTTGTTGTAGCTTGATTTGGATGCAAGGATGGATGAAAATGGCTATGGATGCAAGATGGTAGTGTGAGCTTGAGAGATTGAGAGGATGAATGCTTGAGAATTGTGGCTAGAACGATTAGGGTTGCAAAAATGGCTAAGTGTTAGTCATTTTGTTGGATGTTGTGGTTTTGTTGCTGATATGTGGTTGTCATTGATGTCAACACTATTAGCATTAATGTATTTGAAGTTGTGTATGTCGAGGATATTGAGAAAATTGTAATGAAATGAGTTGTAGGTTGTTAGTGGTGAAGTGAAGTTCAGTCTGTCAGTGAGTTTAGTACATTGATGATTAGAGGTTGTAGTCTAAAGGGTTTCTTTTCAAGTATATCTAGTTTATCCACATTGAGGTTTAGAGATCCACGTGAAGATTTGTTCGTGTTATGAATATTTGTATTCTAACAATTTTTCTATTACTTCAGTCTGTGTTCTTGAATGAAGATGATGCAATTTCAGTAAGTTCAGTTGTTGCAAATGCTTCTCTAGTGATTCATGATGTTTGTGGATGTCTCTAGATTGTGCTCTATCTGGGTTGCACGTTTGCATTGATCATTGTGCTCATGATCCAATATTTTCTCTTGTGTGTTCATTTTTTTCATGTTCTTGGCCGACAAGGTGTTTGTAGCATGTTGTGGATCTTCGAGGAATAATTTTTGAAGGTGGTTCATGTTCAAAGATGTTATTTTGGGTCTTCACTATGTTGTGATTGACCTTGGTTGATTTGCATTAATAATTATTATTGATTTGGGCTGATAGTTTGTATTCATTTTATTATTTTTTTGAATCCGACATGTAGCGATGTAATTTCTTGTTGCAGATATATAAGAGCAATTGTTTTATCATTTGAGGCAATGAGTATGTGAAGTGTACGAGTCCTATGTGTGAATATTGTTTATATATTTTGAAATCAGAAGTAGTGTGAAGAAGAGTGAAGAAGTGTTCATGTGCTTAACCGAACTGTGATCTGGCATTGGCAAATGTTATTTTATCAGTTCAAATCCCTGCAGATGTTTTTTGAATCTTTCTGTAAGATAGTGTGTCTTCCTTTGGGTAGTAAGCCTTGTTGTAATTGAGCAGTGAGCTCTAGGCAGTGCACCTAAATGCATGTGCATTCCCATTTCATTCTTTATAGTTTTAACAGGGTATAATCTTGTGGACTAACCTCCACTATGGTTTTTCCTCTAACAGGGTTTCTACATAAAAAAAATCTTGGTGTTATGTGTGTTTTTGATGTGTTGATGATTTATGCTTTCATGGTTAGTAATCAGATTTGAGAATAAGGTTAATAAAGTTAATAAGTTGTGAATTTTTGTGAAAACTGATTCATCCCCCTTCTCAGTTGTTTGCCCTTGTGTTGCCAACAATTGGTATCAAAGCAAGTTCCTTGGAAGAAGTTTAATAGCTTAAGGTGATCTGGGATGGCAACATACAAGAAGGATAGTTTGAGATTTGATGGAACAAATTATTCTTTTTAGAATACTCGAATGGAGTGCCATCTAAGATGCATTGGTGAACCCTACTAGAGCATTACAAGTAGTAGGTATGTTATACCTCATAATTGTTCTACTACTACTATTGAGCTTAGGGATGTTGAGTACAATATCAAGGCTAAGGAAGCATTGTTGAGTGCTTTGACTGATACTGAGATGACTAATGTTATGGATCTGAAGACTACTTATGAGATTTGGAAAAGGTTGGAAACTTTGTATGAAGGTGATGCTAATGTGAAGATTGCTAAGTTGCAGAGTCTAAAAGGGAAATATGAAATGTTGAGAATGGGTGATGATGAAAATATTACTACTTTCATGCAAAGAGTGAATGAACTTGTGTGTGGTATCAGATGTGTTGGTGGATAGTTAGAAGAATCAGAGATTGTTGCTAAAGTGCTTAGATCTTTTCCTGCTGCTTACACAGTCAAAGCTACAACTATTGAAAAGCTCCAGACTATGACAAAGTTACTCGAGATATGTTGATTGGTAAGCTTACTACTTTTGAGTTGAGTGAATATGGTGATACCCTTCCTAAGATAGAATTTGCATTCAAGGCTACTACATCTAGAAGAGATAAACATAGATATGATTCAAGAGAGAGTTCTTCTAGAAAGACATTCAAGTATGAGGAAGAAATGAGACATATTGAAGAAGAAGAAAGAGAACTGGATGACTTGAAGCACTAATTGTGAAAAGAGAAGCCAGAGGACAAGGTAAGTATAAAGGGAAGTTTCCTATTAAATGTTTTTCCTACAATAAGATAGGTCATTTTGCATCAAGGTGTCTAGAAAGAGTTTCTAAACCAAGACAGAACAAGCCTAAATTTCAAAATAAGTGTTATTACATTGCTGATGAAGGAGTGACAAATGATGAATCTGATAAAGGAAATGGAAGTGAGGACTAATGGGTATTTATTGCTATCAAAGAAAATAATCCCATGTCTACTAAATCTACTAGTTGTACAAATGTGGAGAAAGCTCTAGTTGCCTGAGTTGAAGAGAAAGATGAATGGGTGATTGATAGTGGATGCTCTCATCATATGACAGGAGATAAAAGTAAGTTTGTGAGCTTGGAAAAGTATGATGGTGGCATTGTGAGACTTGGTGATAACATAGTTGGTGTGATCTGTGGTAGAGGATGCATTTCTCTTGATGGTAAGAACAATATTGATGATTTCATGTGTGTGGAAGGTCTAAAGCATAATCTTTTAAGTGTCAGGCAGATGGTTGATAAGGGTTACAATCTTTAGTTCAAGTATGGAAAGTGAAAAATATTGGGGTGTTCTAGAAATGTGATTGCATCAGGTACAAAAACAAGCGGTAATATCTTTCATTTGAATCCTGCTAGCAAAAGTTGTTTGATTGCTTGAGTTTATGAAAGTTGGTTGTGGCATAGAAGAATGTGTCATGTTAACTTTGACAATATTATCAAGATAAGTTCTACTCAGGCAGTTAGAGATCTTCCTAAGTTGATGAAACCTACTAATGCTATATGCAAGGAATGCCAATTGGGGAAGAAAACTAGAATTTCATTTCTTAGCAAACAACATAATTCAAATGAATTGTTGGAGCTTGTGCATATTGATTTGTGTGGTCCTTCTAGAGTCATAATTTTACAAGGTTACAAGTATTTCATGTTGCATATTGATGATTATTCAAGAATGATGTGGGCTACTTTCTTAAGGGAGAAATTTGAAGCTTTGGAGAAGTTCAAGATCTTTAAGGCTATGGTTGAGACAGAGATAGGTATGAAGATTAAATGTCTAAGATCATATAGAGGTGGTGAATTCACTTCCGGTGAGTTTAATTATTTTTGTGAAGTGCATGGAATAAAGAGACAATTATCTGCCTCGCAGACCCCTCAACAAAATGGAGTTGTGGAAAGGAAGAACAATACAATTCAAGATGCTACTAGAACTATGTTGTTGGAAGGAAATGTTCCTCATATCTATTGGAGAGAAGTTGTGAGTACTATTGTTTACATCCTCAACTAGGTACAAGTCAAAGGTGATACTGGTAAGACCCCTTTTGAGATATGCACTAGACATAAGCCTATTGTTAAATATTTCAAAATATTTGGGACTAAATGTTATATGAGAAGAGATGAAGATTTAGGAAAGTTTGATGCTAGGAGTGATGAAGGAATATTTTTGGGTTACTCTACAAAAAGCAAGGCCTATCGGTGCTACAACAAGAGATTGAAGAAAATGGTTGAAAGTGAAAATGTTAAGGTTGATGAAGACATAGCTAAACCATTCAAAACCTGTGGATATGATTTTGATGATCAGAATGATAGTACAAACAAAGGAAAGCAAGTTCAGACTTCAAATCAAGTTCAAATCATTCCGGTGAATCAAGAAAATCAAGAGGAAGGAACTAGTGAAAGTACAAAAGAGAGATCACAAGAAATTCAAGAACATCCTAAGACTCTGAGGTATGTAAGACTAAATCATTCAGAAGATTAGATTATTGGTGATAAGAACAAAGGTGTCCAGACTAGGAGAAAGATTGCAGAAGAATACTATTTTATTTCAAAGATTGAGCCTACTAATGTG
>VDFB02281492.1:1036171469-1036204965 GCA_007258455.2 Sequoia sempervirens
AGCATATAAAGCATATTTGGGATTTGTGGCTTATGAGTGCCATAGTTGCACATTGAAGATAGGTTGAGAGAATAAGTCATCAGTTGATCTGGAGGTTGAGTGTTTTGGAGCCTCTAATGAGTTTGAAAAAGATGATTCAATTTTTTTGGGTCAGAAGGAGTGAAAGCTCATATTTTTTCCTTTGTAGAAGTCATTGTTTTGAGTAGTTTTCTTGTGAACTTGAAGGAATAGAAGGGATTGAGTCCCTGATTGTAAAATTTGTAATCATGTGAGTGATGGTTTCTTCCTTTGCATTGCATCAAGTAAGCAGTATTGCATTACACCTGCAGTTGATCATTATGTGTGCATGGTTGACCTTCTTGCCTATGCTAGCTATCTTGAGGACACTCTAAACTATATCATTAAGATGCAAGTTAAACCTATGGTGGTTGTGTGGATTTGTTTTCTTGCTGCTTGTAGGTTACATATGAATATAGGCTTAGGAGTATTTACAGCCATGCTACTCTTCAATTTGGATCCTAAAAATGTTGCAACTTAAACATCAATCAACATTGAAAGTGTAGATCAACTTGCCCCAAATATTAGTGATTACGGTTGATTGGTGAATGGCTAAAGTGTTGAGTGGTTTTATTCACCGAAGTGCAAACATCGCTAAAATCCACTAGTTCATGCCACGTGGACATATCATATGCACCTAGCCTCCTACTTTCCATCAATGGCCACAATTTTCTCCTCTCAAGATTGACACCTTCAATAGATGGTTGAGGAGATTGGTAGCTCAATCTACTAATATGCTACAATACACTAGATTGTGCCAAGTAGCCACCATTTCCAAACAGGGACCCTAACACAGACTTGTTGCACCTCTATCCCAATAAGGATCATACACCTTAACATCCCTTTGAAAAAGCCTCCATTTTGGAGATGCACATGCTAACAATAGAGACCTTTTTGGAAAATCAATATATGGAAAGCCAAAGTATGATTCCAATGGAGAAGGAATAATATTAACAGGTCATAATGAGCTACAATATTATCTGTCCCTTATGAATCAACAATTACCAATTGAGAGCCAGTTTATCTCAAAATTAGCAGACCATTTAAATGCAGAAATTGTCTTAGGTACATTTCAAAATGCAAGGGAGGCATGCACATGGTTGGGATACACTTATCTTTACATTTGCATGTTACAAAACCCAGTTCTATATGGTATTTGCTAATGCTTTACATAAAGAAAATACCTTAGAAGAGAGAAGGGAAAACTTGGTAAGCATAGCTGTGATTTTCAATTTATTACATAGTAATTTTACTATGGTATTGTTAGACAAGTATGACCCTTGAATTTTACTTTAATTGTACTTGTTAGTGCTTCTGATAATTGAAATATCTATGTTAACAGATACATTCAACTGCAACTATCTTGGACAAAATTAATTTGGTGAAATACGAATGGAAAAGTGGATATTCTAGGTTAATGATCTAGGACAGATAGCTAGTTATTACTACATCACTCATGGGACATGTTAGCTCTCAAAAACATAGGTTGAATGCCTCAAGAGGCTGCCAATCTCTTGATACACTTTAGGGTAATAGACAAGGTCAAGAGAACTCAACCTTCTACTCTTTAGGTGCTGCTAACCTAGGCGGGTGTACCTTTCTGAATGAAGCAGACTTAACTTATGATTTATCCTTCTGAAATGCTTTGTCCACAATGGTAGATGACAATGAACAAATGAAATCAAACTTGATAACAATCTTCTGATCTAAAACCTAAAATGCTTAATTAATAGATATAAAGAAATTGAATGAATTCAAATGATGAAATTGTAGAGACCAGTGCCTTATTGGGTATGCAGAGTCAAATGAAACAGAAGTGGGCAACTTATTCTGGAAGAAAATCAAACTGCAGGCATATGATCTGTTCATAACTTGTATAAACAATGCAGAATTATGACTACTAAGCTCTACTTTAATAATCCAGATGAATCTTCCTGATTACTGTGATCAACAAAAAAGGATTTAATCTCTGCTTGAGAGAACCAATAGATTAATCACACAAATACAGAAAATGTGCATTGAAAAATTGAACATTAACTTGTTATGTCAATTTAAACAACCAGAAAGAATCAAAATGGAGACAGCTTAGCAATACTTTTCAATAAACTCAACATACAATTGATACCAAAGATAAACTGCCACACCAGCTGAATTTCATTGAAATTGTCATTTGAAAACATGCACCATGGTCTCTGACATGAGAGAATTATTCTACTGTATCCATCTCTACTTATTTTTTATAATCTAAAATCCGATATATCAATTACAATCCGGGTGCATATTTATACACCAGCATTAGGAATCAAATCGCTTCATATTCCAATGTTGGCCAGCCGTAGTATTAGGGCAAATCCATGTTGGCCAGCAATGGTTATTAAGCATTCACATGTCGGCCAACAACACTTGAAAATTGTTAATCACCAGTGAACCAGTCGCTAGGACAATCCAGCAGTATGTTGAAGGCAATTCAATCATTTATCGCTGTCTTCCCATGTTCCTCTATTCTCTGTGCTATTCGCTTTCGTCGTGACCAACTGCCTGCTACGCCGAAGTCAAGAAGTATCCATTTTTCCTCCTTATGTTTCGCTATAGCTCTGTGATATCAGAGAGATGTCATACAACATGTATTATGTCTTACCGCAAACCCCTTGGTTAAACTTGTCGCTGTGACCTATCACTCTCAGGGAGATATCATAATGAAAACCTTTTGTCACACCGAGAGCACTCTTTTGTTATGTTTGTTTTAGTCACTGAAACACAAGAAAATGTCTTACTGAAATGAACCTCTGTTTGATTCACTATCACTATAACCTAATGGCATCGGAGAGACCCTATAGAGAATACAATTGTTATGCTGAAAGCCCCTTATTCATCTTATGTGTCACTATGACCCATTAGCTTTCTCACCGATGCACCATCCACCCATTTCACTGTAACCTCAAGCTATCGAGAAGACCTTATGTAGAATACTTTATGTTTCACCGAAGGCTCCCTGAGCTTACACTTGTTTTCCAAGACAACACAAAACTCTCACCAAAATCCATTCGTTAGATCTGTTGGCAAGACCCGACGGGCTCACCAAGACCATATATTGCAGCACATAAGTCTCACCGAAGTGTATATCATTATGTTGTAGATCGGCAAGAAAAGGAGACTTCGCCAAGACCTTTCCTCGAACACCAACTCATACCAATACACTCCTGTCACCAGTCAGCAAGACAACGAACATCACCAAGACATAATGCCGATAACCATTAGCTTGGCTGATAAATATCCACATGCATTAGTCAGTGAAACATGACTTACTCGGTGAGACCACATACCGAATACAACACTCATACTGATATGTTCCTTCTCTATGTTTGTTGCTGAGACCTCAAGAATTCGCCAGGACATTGTACCGACGCTGCAACTCTTGCCGAAGGAGACCCGCATGAGCAAATCGGTAAGACAAAGCAAGTTCATTATAACATTACATCGATTCCCAAACTCCTGCTGAAATATGTATCCCCTTGTCGCCAAAACAACATGAAAGCTATGTCGATAACTGCCAATAGATGAAAGCCAATCACCATGACAATTGAAACAGCTTGCCGATAGGCAACATAGACGTTTGCAAGAAGAAAAATGGATCGAGGAGACCCCGATATTGTTATGCCAACACAGACCAGAATGTGAAAAAAGCATGACACGATAAAACATATGGAGCAACATGGGCCAATATGGAGAAAATATGCATGAAGAGAGGGAAATGCATTCAAGGTGAGACTCACTTGGAAAATTATAAATGTACACAATATGTAAAATCACCAGATTTTTACAGTTCCAATAGTGGCTCTGTCTGGGGATGAATGATAGTAAGATCATTGCAAGGATTAAGAGTCTTGGGTGAGCAGACCAGACACAAAATGATGAGCAGTGGGCAGAATGGAAATGGAAAAGAAGCATGAAGGAATGAATGCAAAATGAATGCAAGATGGAGGTGAACCAAAACCCTACACTACTGTGCATGGAAAATAATTTTAAAGAGGACAAGCAAGAGTTGTCCATGCACTGGAAACCCTTAATCCTCTGTGTTTTAACCTCACCTGTTTTGAGCTCAAACCATACTTTTCCCCTGTCAAATACCTGATTTTCTCTCGAGTTCATCAAATTCTTCCTGAAGATACTCATACAATCTTTCTTGTCACTATTATTGCAAGTTCCTAGAGAATCATCATACTCAGCTTGGCCCAAATCCCCTACATCATTCTGTAATTTATATTCTTCATCATCAGACAAATATTTGTTATCTCCAACATATAAAATGTACACATATTCAATGCAAAACTCCCCATTATCTTTCTCACTATTATGTATTATAAAGCATTCTCCCACCTGTATTGAAAATTGATCATCAAAGTGCTTCTCTTGAGAAACAAAAAATTCTGTCAGACCAACATTGTCTGAAACAAGCAAATCTGAAACCTTTTGTACCTCCTCAGTATCTCTATTCAGAGACAACACTGGATCATGACTCATATCCTCAATATCATGCATATGTGAACCAAACAAAGCTGGAAATCTATCATCCTTGGTATAAAAGTCTACTCCATATGAATTAGAAACTTCAAAATCAGATACCTCATCTTGAATGGACACAGACTTTTGATCAACACCAACAGTATCACCATCATTCCAAGAAATGCACAGGGAGTCATAAGAATCTTTACACAAAGATCCTTCACTGTGAAAACAAATGTAAGCTGGACACACAACTTCAAGATCATCTTCATGTGCACATCCCTGGCATTTAGGAGTTAACAAATCTAAAATCTATTCACTGACAAGTGAACAAGTCTCAACATTTTCATCACTACAATTATACTCCTCACTTTTGTCATCATCAAAAAGAAATCCAATACCATCAGAGAATGGGAAATCAAAAACATCATCAGCGCTGTCATTTATGCCATAAATACTTTGTTTATCTGGAATTATTTCCTCTTTTTCATAGAATGGATTTGAAAATATCTGAAACTCATTCATGGACATACCTTGGAAAAAATCATCTGATCTTCATTTATCTCTTCATCATACAATGGGTTTGAAGAAGCTTGGAAATCATTTTCAGATGTACAAACCTCATCATGATCAAATGTATATTCATAACTTTCAACTGCAGCCAGAGGTATTGTATGCTGACTATCCGATGAATCAACATCTCCCATTGCCACTTCATCCTGATCTTCACAAGAGGTAGAAGAATCCCTTGACTACATATCAAAATCCTCAGGTTCATCATCAGAATCAGAATATTCATTGGATTCCTCACAACATGCACTGCTTTCCCTCTCACAACCTTTTGCTTCCTCAATTGTAACAATAGTTAGTCTTTCTATCTCTTCCTCACTAAGTCTCCTCATACTGCATTGAGTAGGCACCTCAACATAATGTGGCATTGTATAATCTTCTTCAGAGTCAGAAAGGACCTATTGTTTAGGCAAATGAACATTGTATTTCTGATTTGAAACATTGTACTGATAACCTTCATCCTCTAAAGATGAGTACCTCTCCTCAACATGGTGAGAAGTATCTGAAGTTAAAAATATTGTGTGATCCTCTCCATTGTTTTCCATCAACATTCCCTCTTCTTGCATTCTTTGGGCTACAAAACAATAATCTGGGGAATGTGGCATATCACAAACTTCACAAAAATAATTGTTACTTACCATGTAGGTTCCCTTTGTCAATGGATCATGAGCTTCCTTGTTTCCAGGCCTAGCTGTTATAGATTTCTCATCCTTCCAGTTTGTATTATAAGGCATATCATGCAACCTCGGCCTTTCATTCTTGTATGTGTTCTCCTTTCTGTACTGATAATTATTGCATTGCTGAGGAGCCCTAGGATTGTCTCTTTTATCAATTAACCCTACAACCCTCCTATTGTTTTCAATTGTCTGTGCCATCTTTTGTGCTTCAGCCAAATCTCTTGGGAATCTATTTCTCAATTCTTACCCTATCTTAGGGTCAAAAGAATTCAAATAAACACTTAATGTTATAGAATTTCGCAACTTTGATCCATGAGGTATCTTATTCTGCAATTTATTGAATCTCCAATTAAAATCATAAATTGTGTCATTCTGATCTTTCTGAATCCATATTAATTCATGAAGAGCACCATTTGGTGCACTTGGATCCCCATATTCCTCAAGGAATTGATCCTGAAACCCTTGGAGAGAATCAATAGAGACTGTTGGTAGGTTATTGAACCAATCCCTGGCGTCTTCAACAAGTGATATCATGAATAGCCTCATGCATAAATCTTCATATGGCATATCCAAATCTTGGATGAAAGCATTGAAACTTCTTAGATGCTCCTCAGCAGTGACTGCATCACTCCCAGTAAACCTTGGAACAAGACCTCTCGAACTGCTATCCATTGGATAAGGGGATAATTGAATCCCTGACAAATCAAACTGTCTAATCATTGTTGTATGTTGATGAAGGGGGGGCGCTAGGTGGGTACTGATGCTGGTACATCAAACCATAGTGTTGTGTATGATGATATGGCATATACTACTAACCATGAGGAGCTCCAGCATGACCTCCCCTAAACTGAGATCCTCTTCCATTCATGTTTGAACAAATGCAATGTTTCTTTCAGAGTCGCCACCTACTTTTCCAAAAGTAGGAAAATCATTATTGCTGATCTTTTCCCCAGTAGAATCACCTTTTCTGAAAATTCTAAAATTACAAATCTTTTCTTCACTGACTCTATATGATGGTCTTCAACTGAATTTTTTGATGTAATCCCCAGTAGAGTCGCCAATTTGTTAGCTCTCAAAAATGCAGGTTGAATGCCTCAAGAGGCTACCAATCTCTTGATACGCTTTAGGGTAACAGACAAGGTCAAGAGAACTCAACCTTCTACTCTTCAGGTGCTGCTAATCTGGGTGGGTGTACCTTTCTGAATGAAGCAGACTTAACTTATGATTTATCCTTCTAAAATTCTTTTTCCACAAGGGCAGATGACAGTGAACAAATGAAATCAAACTTGATAACAATCTTCTGATCTAAAATCTAAAATGCTTAATTAACAGATATAAAGAAATTGAATGAATTCAAATGATGAAATTGCAGAGACCAGTGCCTTATTGGGTATGCAGAGTCAAGTGAAACAGAAGTGGGAAACTTATTCTGGAAGAAAATCAAATTGCAGGCATATGATATGTTCATAACTTGTATAAACAATGCAGAATTATGACTACTAAGCTCTACTTTAATATTCCAGATGAATCTTCATGATTACTGTGATCAACAAAAAGGGATTTAATCTCTGCTTGAGAGAACCAATAGATTAATCACACAGATACAACAAATGTGCATTGACAAACTGAACATAAACTTGTTATGTCAATTTAAACAACCAGAAAGAATCAAAATGGAGACAACTTAGCAATACTTTTCAATAAACTCAACATACAATTGATACCAAAGATAAATTGCCACACCAGTTGAATTTCATTGAAATTTCCATTTGAAAACATGCACCATGGTCTCTGACATGAGAGAATTATTCTACTGTATCCATCTCTACTTACTGTTTCTAATCTAAAATCTGATATATCAATTACAATTGGGGTGCATATTTATACACCATCATCAGGAATCAAATTGCTTCATATTCCAATGTTGGCTAGCCGCAGTATTCGAGCAAATCCATGTCAGCCAGCAACAGTTATTAAGCATTCACATGTCGGCCAACAACACTTGAAAATTGTTTATCACCAGTGAACTAGTCGCCAGGACAATCTAGCAGTATGCCAAAGACAATTCAATCATTTATTGATGTCTTCCCGTGTTCCTCTGTTCTCTGTGCTATTTGCTTTCGCCATGGCCAACTGCCTGCTACGCCGAAGTCAAGAAGTATCCATTTGTCCTCCTTATGTTTTGCTATAGCTCTGTGATATTGGAGAGATTTCATACAACACGTATTATGTCTTACTGAAAACCCCTTGGTTAAACTTTTCACTATGACCTATCGCTCTCGGGGAGATATCATAACGAAAACCTTTTGTCACACCGAGAGCACTCTTTTGTTATGTTCATTTCAGTCGCTGAAACACCAGAAAATGTCTTACCGAAATGAACCTCTGTTTGATTCACTATCGCTGTAACCTAATGGCATCGGAGAGACCCTATAGAGAATACAATTGTTATGCTGAAAGCCCCTTATTCATCTTATGTGTCGTTGTGACTCATTAGCTTTCTCATTGATGCACCATCCGCCCATGTCACTGTAACCTCAAACTATTGAGAAGACCTTATGTAGAATACTCTCTGTTTCACCGAAGGCTCCCTGAGCTTACACCTGTTCGCCAAGACAACACAAAACTCTCACCAAAATCCATTCGTTAGATCTGTCGGTAAGACCTGACAGGATTTCCAAGATCATATATCGCAGCACATAAGTCTCACCGAAGTGTATATCATTATGTTGTAGATCGGCAAGACAAGGAGACTTCACCAAGACCTCTCCTCGAACACCAACTCATATCGATACACTCTCCCATCACTGGTCGGCAAGACAACAAACATCACCAAGACATAATGTCGATAACCCTTAGCTTGGCCGATAAATATCCACGTGCATTAGTCAGTGAAACATGACTTACTCGGTGAGACCACATACCGAATACAACACTCATGTCGATATGTTCCTTCTCTGTGTTTGTCGCTGAGAGGCCAAGAATTCGCTAGGACATTGTACCAACGCCGCAACTCTTGTTGAAGGAGACCTGCATGAGCAAATCGGTAAGACAAAGCAAGTTCGTTATAACTTTACATCGACGCCCAAACTCCTGCTGAAATATGTATCCCCTTGTCGCCGAAACAACATGAAATCTATGTCGATAACTACCAGTAGATGAAAGCCAATCGCCGTGACAATTGAAATGCCTTGCCGATAGGAAACACAGATGTTTGCAAGCAGAAAAACAGATCGGGGAGACCCCGATATTGTTACGCCGAAACAGACTAGAATGTGAAAAAAGCATGACATGATGAAACATATGGAGCAACATGGGCCAATATGGAGAAAATATGCACGAAGAGAGGGAAATGCATTCAAGGTGAGACTCACTTGGAAAATTATAAATGTAGACAATATGTAAAATCACTAGATTTTTACAGTTCCAACAGGACAATGGCTACTTATAATGAGCACTTGAAGCCAACAATGGGTGATATTGAATTATGCCGATTGTTTTCATTAAGTGAAGAGTTTAAATATGTGACAATAAGAGAATAAGAGAAGATGGAACTTGCAAAGCTCTTAGACCATGTTCCTATTCTAGTGAAGGAGAGTTCGGAGGAGCCAAGTGCCAAGATCAATGTTTTTCTCCAAGCTTACATTTCATAACTTAAGCTTGAAGGTCTCTCCCTCACGTTTGATATGGTGTTTATTACTTAGGTATGTATTTATATTGAAGACC
Organism: Sequoia sempervirens; assembly: GCA_007258455.2. NCBI lineage: Eukaryota > Viridiplantae > Streptophyta > Pinopsida > Cupressales > Cupressaceae > Sequoia > Sequoia sempervirens. The sequence continues at coordinate 1,036,181,003 of VDFB02281492.1, forward strand.
TGTGTAGCACAAATCATAACCATTTTATAAGTGGTGACTTGAATTTTGTATCCTTTGTAATACAAATGATAGCCATTTTCTTCCTTTTTATAAGTGGGTGACCTAAGAATTTTTTGTTTTCCACAAAAATCTAAATTTAGCCCTGAGGATGTTGTGCATGTCCACCCTCCTACTTTTGTTTCTAACCGTACAACCCATCCTTAAGTCTTGTCTTCTCCAACTCATTCACCTTTGATAGATAGAAGGAATTTACAATTTGTGTGGAAGTTGTTGGATGATGCACGCTATGTAGTTATAAATACATTCTTTTTCTTTGGTTATGTGTTGCAGAGTGTAGGTCACCTCCTTAGAGAACTTTTTGAGATTGTCCTAAAAAGAGGATGGGCTTAGTTAATAGAGAAGGCACTTAACCTGTGCAAGATGGTTGGAAAGAACATGCAGAGTGTTCAAACTCCACTCCAACAATTTAAAGGCATTCCAAATGACATATTGACCAAAATTAAGAAGAAAGATTTAGCTTGCGATCAATATTATGATCTTTCAGCCCAGGTGATTGGAGAGCTCATTCGTTTTCCAAAGATGGGAAAAACCATTCATAAATTTGTGACAAATTGATTAAAAAGGACTATAAATACCTGGGTTTGAATAGGATTGAAGTACCTGAACTGTTGATACAAAGCTTCATATGAAGGATTTCTCAATGCAAGGGAGGCATGCACATGGTTGGGATACACTTATCTTTGCATTCACATGCTACGAAACCCAGTTCTATATGGTCTATATGTTGATGCTTTACAGAAATACAATACCTTAGAAGAGAGAAGGGTAGAATTGGTAAGCATAGCTATGATTTTCAATTTAGTACATGGGTATGTGCAAGATCATGATGGGCCAAAAAGTGGCGATATGATGGATATTTGTAGGGTATGTGGCTGGCACCTTTTTTTTTACCCAAAATTGATGAAACGAAAAGGGTTTTTAAAGGAGATTCTCAGCTTTCCACCAATATAAATTATGATTTAATTTGACTTTAATAAATAATTATTATTAACTTTCTATTTGAATTACGACTAAAGTCCTGATTGATAGGCTAATTGAAAAACATCTATAGCTTTCAAATGGTATCACATGTTTTGAATCCAAAACATGCATCACATTCTATGCTTTGCATACTATAGGATTAAAAAAAAAAAAATTGAATTTCATGAAGTTTTGACCAAGGTGGTCAGACATGAGTTTTTATATTTTTTAAAAGTTGTAATTAAAATTCATAATTAATTATTTACTTGGAAAAAAATTACAAAAAAATATGCATCACATCGACATGAGTCCTCTACTTATATCTAAAATATTATAAAAAAATATTATCATTTTATTGTGGTTAGGATGGTCAGACAAACACCTACTTGCTATTTTTCCCTAAAATTTAAGTACTACCGCATTGAAATTTCAAATTTTCACCAAATAGATTTTTTAATTTAAAACCTAGTAGTTTAGAAACTACATTCAATTTGCTACAGATTCTATTCTTACATATTTTTTAAATAATATAGATAACTTATTCAATTTTTTATGTCAAGTTTCCTAACTCTGATTTTTCTAAATTTTTTGCCACTTAAGGGCCTTTTTTTCCATGATGATCCTGCACATACCCACATAGTAATTTTACTATGGTATTGTTAGACAAGTATGAATGAAAAATGCATTTTTTAAAATACTTTTTGATCTCTAAATCTAGCCAAGTACACTATTTCCTGTGAGTCTCAACGACTTTGGTTGAATTTTTCCTAAAAAATTACATGTTTTAAGTTTTAACCAAAAATGAACGACGAATTTTCCAAGTGATTACTTGCCATCCAATTTTCTTAGCGAGTACTCACAAGTTCTTTAAACTATGTTTTAACACATTTTGTTTTTCTGCAGTGCATCATTATGTAATACCATTTTTAAAGATTCAACCATGTGTTAATGTTTGAGTAGTCAAGTCTCAGGACACCTTTCACAACTAGTAACCAAGAACCCATCTCTCATGAATTTGAATGGTCTACTTGGTAGTTATTTCATCTATGTGATGTTCACAACTTCACAGGGATGAAGCACCAAGACATACCAAGAGATCACACATCCCAATACTATTCCAGCTCAAACAAATTTAATTATGGAATCTCCCCTACAATTAGGCCTACTTAGATTGCTATCCTATTTCAAAACCTTAAGCTAGTATTGTGATTTATGAACCATAAATTTTGGGGATCCTTAGCTCTTTCATTTTTATGCATTTTTAGGCAACTTCTATATCAAATATTTCAACACAATGACTCTAAGTTTTGGAATGCACTGTGACATTCAATAAATAGGAAAGGATGATTTCAAGAAGAAAGAAGCACAACATTTGATAAACTCCATGGGAAAAAAGGTAACTTGAATGTTTATACTTTATTAATCTATCCAACATAGAAATGTTCTGGTGTCGAAGCTTGTTGATTATCTAAGAAAACATATCTTCCATACAACTTTCACAATATGTAAAAACATATACAAGAAAGTTACCAATTTTAAAGATATTTTCGTTCAACATCATTCAACGGTCAACTTGCAATGGCTTATAGTCAAGCAAACAAAAAATTCCAATTTTCATCTATGAAACTTACTGTGCTTCAATTGTTCATTGAATTTTGCTTGCTACTTGTCTTTGTTCTCTTTTAGAATCTACAGAAAAAAGAACCATATATCTAAATCCAAAATCTTTACCATAGAAGTCCCTCAAAATAAAATTAGCAACTAGAAAAGAAACAAAATATTGTTTATGTAACATGAAAACTAAAACTAAACTCTTAGAAATAATCAAGCTAATACCCTTCCTAAGAACAATAATAGTCTTGTTGATGCATAGAATCTACTAGACCCTTTTAAGATCATTGTAGAATAATTCAATTATCTACTAGGAAAATATTAAATATTTTGAAGCTTGTTATTTATAGAGTGAGAAAGTTTTTATATTCCTGCAAGGGGGGTCCAAGATTACATCTCAGTAGCTAACTAATCAGACTACATAGAAAATTTTAATTTTTAAAGGATGATTTTTTTTTACAAGTAAATAATAGTGGCAGAATATTTACAACTCAAAAAAAGTACAGAATATATGTATTATAGGTTGGCATTGAAGATTAAAAAATGAATGTATATGAATATATGTTTATTTTGGCGAATAATTTTATTTGACTTTTAAATTTAAATGAAAGTTTGGTTATGAACATATTAGAGAATTTACAAAAGATCCACATATTTGGGAAATTTTGTGAAATATGGTTTAAACCTAAAAATTACCTTTATGTTTCTCTTTTGTTTACCAGCACTTATTGGGGCACCCAAGTTCAAATCCTATCTACACATAATGTCCCTAACAAGTGATACATACTACTTGTTGGATAACAACCAATTCCTACAACTTGGAGATTACACTAATCCCAAGAGGAATCCCCTTAAAGGCACAATAGGTTAAAACACTAAAAACCTGAAACTCTCACATGTGTACACCCAATAAAAGGATCTACTTAACAAGTAAGCTTGAAACATGGAGTAATATTCAGAAGGAAAAAAATCATCTTGGTCATTTTATTATGTGACTTGGAATCTCAAAGGTTCAAGCAACACAATTGTTAAATAGGAGACCACAGGCTGAAGAACATTTTGTCTTCACAATTAAAACTAATTCCTTGAAGTTGAATAAAATTATCACATCATAGAAAAAAGCACAATATGTCTTTGAAATTAAAGACAACCCCTGAACCTAAATAAAATGAGTTCCACTATAAAATCAAATGGACTATGAAGGGGGGATCCAAGTTCAAAGTGCAGAAAGCATGATTGTCATGATAAAGAGTCAAAATTCTATAAAATGGGGCATCCCATGTGAACCCTAGCAAACTGACATTGGGTGCAAGTATGTGGAGAAGTTGACGATAGAGTTAACAACATAGACCCTGTAGTATAACCACTAAACCAAAGGTTATATCAAAAAGGGAATTTACCACATCTACCAAACAAAGCGTATTGAAATAGATTACCACACAAACATTGTAACTTAAACCAAACTAGTGGCACTATAAAAATGGAAATGAAGACAAGGAAGCTCAATGGAATAAATATCCCATTAGTGAACCAGATGTAAATCTTGTTAAAGAAGGGATAAAAATGAGTAACAAAGAAACCTCGCTATTCTCCCCATGTAGATCATGTAGGTCAAACCTTTCATTTAATGTTAAAGGCCTACTTGATTTAAAAGGAAAGAGGGGTCTATTGCCCCACTTGTTTTTGAAATAATAAAGATTCCATGTTTCTAGTCTATCAAGAAAATGAAGTATCTAAAATACTAAAGATTCCAAGTTTCTAGTCTATCGAGAAAATGAAGTATCCATGTCCTTCTATTCATTTGAAACCAAATCAATTCATGAAAAAAGCTTAGTAATTTGATATCTAACAAGGAATGCACCATGCTAGTTTCAAACCACAATTTTTTTCTCATGATCATACTCTACTAAGTTATCGGTCGCAGGTGGTCTCTACTTAATTTATCCTAAGCTATAATTTCAAAAATAGAACCCAAAAGCGTTAAATAAAGCAATTGCATAGTGCACGACTGATGAATTTAGCCCAGTCTACAATGTCCTAATTAAAACCCAAAATATGGTGAGGAAGGATTGAAATTTTGAATAATTTACCCTAAATTACAATTTTTTCTAAGTAGATCCTAAAGGTGCCAAAAAGGAGTTGAAGTAATGATGAGTTTAGGCTACAGAGCAATATTTGAAGAACTACCCAAATGTGTTAGATACACTAGGGAAGAATTTAACCTAGACTACAACTCTAAAAGTAGAACATGAAAATGGTTACAATTAAATGGATTCCTGAATTAGATGAGATAATCTTACACTAGAAATTTTGCTATTAGAACAAAATTCCACAGAACATTATTAGGATTGTGAATCATTGCAAATTACAATGTGGGTCTATGTTATTCCATCTTCGTCTTCCAAGCACTACATAAAAGTCCAATATATTGATATCATGAAGGCACCAAATGAACACCTGGTAAATTGACCTATAAATTAAACCACAATTTTCCCCAACTTTTCTCAATGGTAAGTGGGATGTAAATTCGAGAGTTAAGGCTTACTGGGTCTATTTGGTTCTACAAAAAATTAAAGTAATGAGACCTAGAAAAGATAATATCATCATGTGCTTCTTGTTTGTTTCTAAGACAATGCAGACAATGGTGTTTACTGGGAGATGGGGAAAATAAACCACATTTTGTTTGAAATGCAACAATTTAAACAATAATTACCTACTAAAAGCTTACCTTGAAAAGTGGTTTGTCTCTCTTAGCAGAACCATCTTCAACACGTTCTCCACGCTTCTCCTTAGCTTCCTCCAACTCACCCTCGTCAAAACCTTATTTTCAAGTTGTAGCTCATCAAATTGGAGAAGTGAAAGGTCAATACCAATATGGAAGAGTTTGGAGGAGTGGGAAACCAATAGTGGCCAGGAAAGTGCAAAAAACTGTGAAAAACATCCCAAAAATTCATTTAATCGTCTTGCATTGATATGGACACAATTTTATTAGTTAATTTCTATGAATAATTTTATTTTTTAAATATTGATGGAATGTCATAATTTTTAGATTTTAGTCTATGGTATAATTTAATAGTTTCACTTTAATATATGTAAATAATTTTTATGAATAATATATATTTTTAAATATTGATGGGGTGTCATAATTTTTAGATTTTAGTCTATGGTATAATTTAATAGTTTCAATTTAGTATCTGTATAGTTTCACTTTAATATATGTAAATAATTTTTTATGAATAATATTTTTTAAAAATATTGATGGGGTGTCATAATTTTTAGATTTTAGTCTATGGTATAATTTAATAGTTTCAATTTAGTATGTGTAAATGAAACAAGTGGTATTAATAGCATATGTAGTTGAATAATACAAGTCTATATCTTTATATGTGGCAAATGGTTTGAAGAAATGGTAAATGAATTGGAATTTTCAAAAAGAAACTCTTCTAAAATAACAAATGTAATGTGTTTCACATTCATTCATAGAAGCTTCAAATTTAATGCACTTCTAGCCAATGCTAAGTGGCAATGGTAGTAATATATACCTGGGCAATTTCTTTTTTATTTACATATGTGTTCATTTAAATTATGTATGTTAATATGTTAGAGAGTATGTGTTGAAGTTAGAGCTCTCTAACATAATGAGTAATAAAAGTTAAAGAATGTAAATGTCAATTTTTTTCATAAATTTTTTGAAGGCCTTAAGACTGCACCGAGAGGCAATGCCTTCCACAATAGGTATTTTTGGTGCACCAAGCAACCTAGGCAATCAAATGGCCCACTTAAGTAGGGGTCCCATGAGGGGGGCTTGAGCTCTATGGATTATGATCAAATTCGAAAGAAAAAAGAATAGAAGAGTAATAATCATTTATTTAGTCATTTTTATTTGTCTGATATTAGTCATTTATTTAGTCACTTAGTTGTGATTTTACCCAATTACCAAATTAGTCACTTATAAATGACTAAATTAGTCATTTATTTTCAAAATACTACTAGTGTTAGTCACATGACTAAAATTTTTAGTCACGTAGTCATTTATTTTCCAAATTCTACTAGTGATCCTATAGTATGTGAAGCATAGAATATGATGCATGTTTTGAATTCAAAAAATGTGATACCATTTGAAAGCTATAGATTTTTTCTATAAGCCTATCAATTAGGAATTTAGTCATAATTCAAATGGAAAATGAATAATAATTATTTATTAAATTCAAAGTAAAGCATAATCTATATTGGTGGAAAGTTGAAAATCTCCATTAAAAACCCTTTTTCATTTCATTAATTTTGGGTAAAAAAAAAATGTCATCAGCCACATACCCATCATATCACCACTTTTTGGCCCATCATGATCCTGCACATACCCATCTACTCTTTGAAAAATTCACTCCTACCTACAAAATTTATTTAAGGGTCTTGTCTCAATTTTCAAAGAGGTATTTCTCTATATGGAAGTAACCTTCTTTTGACTTAAGAAAGTCATCAATATTTTCAAAGATCTCTTTGAAGGGTCCCACTTGGGTCATTTTTTTTCCTAATATCATCATGATTGATGCGAATTTTAAATTGATTTGGATTAAGAGGGATATCATAAAAAGAGTTTATTTTAACATTCAACATACTTTGATACCTATTTTTCTCTCATGATTCAATGTTGAAGACACCTAAAATGACTAATACATTTATATCTTTCATTTTATCATTTTCTCATCAATTCTTCTTTCTATATTGATTAAAAGATTTTTTAGTTATTTAATCAATTTATCATTTTCCCTCCAACATTAGTTTTGGTCCTCTATAATTAAATATTTTCCAAAAATTATTTAATTAACTAACACTCTTAATAATTAAATTTAAATTATCTTTCCCTCCAACCTGACTGTGCTTACTAAAGAAATTTATTTATTTAATTCTTTGAACTATTTAATCCAATCAATTTAAGTTAATTTTAGCTCCTACCCTATCTCAATTTTCTTATCCATCGATTCTTCTTATTTATCTCCACCATTGATCAAATATAAAGTGAAGCATATAAATAAAACCCTTCATTTACACATTATCCCCTAGAGCATAATTTTCTTATCATGAGATCTAAAGAACAACCTATATCATTAGCTAATTATCATAAGATCTAGAGTAACACTATCTTGAACTACTATCTATATCATTGTCTATCAATTTCCTTTAAGCAAATATCATTATCTTAGCTATCATACTATCATTGTGCTATCATGGTTATGTTATTTTGAACAGCAACCCACATACCAAAAATTCAAGATACTATTAAAAAATAAATTGAGAAAATCAAGGTCTTTAATATGGTATAATTGTTCATTATTTGACTTTATGCATAGATATTGAGCTTTATTGAGTGTGAATTTGGAACTTTCATTGTATTGTTCCCATTTAATATAATTCACATTTTCATCATCCATATTTTGGCATGTATAGTGGGACTCACATCCTTGATTTTTAACAATATATGTTTGTAAGAAATTTATATTTTTGAAGGTTATAGGTGTAGAGCCACATAGTTAATTTCTTGTGTTGCACATCTCGTTGACCTAAGGAATTTCTCAACTAATTTGGGGTATATTTGAGTCAATTTACCATGCCTTTGAGCCACACAAGGAAATAAATAAATGTGTGTGTGTAGTATTTGAATTTTACAGTTTTTTTTATAAATAAGTTAGATATCTAGACTTATGAGGTGACATATCATGCTTCTAAGCTATTTTGTTATGCTTCTGAGGTGACATGTGATACTTCTAATCTATTATGTTATACTTTTGAGGTGAATTTCTATTATTGTAATCAAATATTCCATTCTTTTGATATATCTTGTAGCACTTTTTGAGCTAATCTATTGTGCTTTTGAAATAACATGCCATGCATTTGACTCATTCTATTATACATTCAATCAAATTTGTTGTAAATCTGATCACTAGTTAGTTAGAAATTAGAAATAAATTTTAATTGATTTCCAATTTGTATGCATTTGGATTTCTAATATCTTTGACATAAATGGCCTATATATAACCCTAAATTTGAGTTATTAGTATTGTTTTAGGCTTTTGTGTTGCTGATTTTGTGTGTAGGAATTGACTCTTTCAAAATTCAAGAGTTGAAAAGCTAGGTTGGAGTTCTTTGCATTGGATCAAATTCCTTCTCAAATTTAGTATTTGAAATAGGGTATGTGATGCAAGAGCATCCAGGGTGTAAGAGCAATCTTGCATCACCCAAAAAAAATGTTGTTTCTTTTCAATAAGGGCTAAGTTTGGTAGGGTTACTATTTTTGTAAGTTTGCATTTATGCACAGTTGGACACAAAATATTACACAAACCTCCAGAATGGTAAATTGAAGCCAATGGCAAAGAAACCACTTCAAAACCATTTGTCATTTGAGAGATATTAAAATTTTAATTTTCAAAAATCCTAGTAAAATCTTCGGGGTCAATTTTGAGGCACTTAGAGGCTCTAGATGAGCCTGAAAATTGGTGGAAAACGAAAGTGGGTGGCCTTTAGGCCCTACTTTCTAGCAAGATTTCACGAGCCCTTTCTAAAAAAGGTATTATAATAGAAAATTTGACGGTCGGATCAAAAGTTATGGCCCTACAAAGTTGTAATACCAAAATTAATATAATTTCAAAATGTCTTCCTGAGGAAGTTACACTTTCTAGAAGATTCTAGGGCGGATACACTTTCCAAAAGATTCTAGGGTGGTTACAGCTTCCAAATAAAGGATGTAAAGGGGGACTACAGAGAGGAGGCAGAGCCGAGTAGATGGTGGCTCTAATTTGCAGATTTGCATATTTATGTAATTAGAAAGCCCATGTGATGGCAAATAGAATGATGTAATTTCATTTTCATTTTAGTGATAATAGAAAATATTTGCTTTCCTTCTTGCATCTTTTTTGTCCTATTATATGTTGTTTTTGTGAGTTTTAGATTGTAAGGGGAGTACCCTTCATCAGTATGTTTGTTCAAATCGCTCTTTCCCATTTAAATTACAAAGTGGTCATAGATTTTTAATCATTTTTATTATCTTTTATTTAGACAATCTAGTTTGGTGTGTCTTTTCAAATTAGAAATTGGGTCTAAAATTAATCTTTTGCATTTGGATTTGGGATTTAAAATAAACCACTATATTTTAATCCCCAATATCTACTTATGTATTCTCTCCTCTCGCACCTTAGTGTGATCTTGACGATCAAAAATAAATAATCTTGTAGGAGACCTAGCTAGGTATTTCATCACCCTAGGGGATGAACTTAACTCTCATGTTCCAAGGAGTGTAAAGAGAAGGGGGTGAATCAAAAGATACACCTCTTATAAGTGGAATATTATCAATTTGAGATAAGTCTTTAAAAACTTTATACCTTAAAGAAGTGAAGGTGGAGAGTGGAATATCCTTTCCTCTCAAAATTTTCACATTATTCCCTTTCTTCTATAGATTAGGCCTCATGTGCCATTTTTGTTTATAGAGGATGCCCCTAGTTGAGGTTGTGATTCCTACTTATAAATTTTACTAATAAACTATTTCATCTTCTACCTTATTTCTAAATTTAAATGTTGTTTCCTTCTTTGTAGAATATTTTTCAAACTCTCACATTTTAAAGGTAGTGAGAGCACCAAACAATTGATCTATTGAATAGTTACCCAAGTACTTAGAATCCTCAATATAAAATACCTTATGACTATAAGATTTAGGGGGAGCTCTCTGAACCTTCTTCACAATCTCATCTTCTTTCACCTCTCCACCAAGACCTCTCATTCCATTAACTACTTCATCCACCCAAAAAATATAACTAGTAAAATCTTCATCCTTTTTCATCATCAGTGTCTCAAATTTTCTCTTAATTTTTTTCATCTTGAATTGCTTCACTTTACTATCACCTTCATAAATGCTACTAAGTTTTTCTTGGACATCATTAGTAGAACTATAATTCAACACCTTCAGAAGTTCCAGATCAACAAACCCACACATGATAGCCTTCTTTTCCTTGGAATTGTTCTTATACAACTTAATGTCATCTAGATCTATTAGAGGAGCATTGTAACCATCTTTGAAAATTTTGCAAAAACCAAACCCTAAAGAGGATAAATAGCCTTCCATTCTTACTTTCCAAAAGATGTAATTTATTCCATCAAACCTAGGGACCTTGTAAGATGCATCATGTGCCATCCTAGACCTTCCTCAATTAGTTAAGCTCCTTTTGAGGAACCTTCCTTTGATACCAATTATTGAACACACCCAGACGTTGAGAGGGGGTGTAAATCAATATCTTAAAAAACTTAAAACCTTCAACACAATGTAAATTCAGACTTCTATCAAGATGAACTATAACTCTTAATCAAATTATCAATAGCGAATGATAAAGTAATGAACACAAATACACAAGATAACACTAGATATACATGGAAAACCCAAAAAGGAAAAAAAAAACATGGAGAGAAATATCTCAATATATGAATAATATTACAATTTGTTTTAAGGCTCACTGCTTAAGGAAGCACATTGCTTACGAAGGACTTGAAGACTAAGGTGCACAACCTTATGGAAAGATAAAAAGGATTTGCAAGTTGGGTCACACAACCCCATGGAAAGATAGAAAGACCTGCTAGGGAGACTCTCTATCTCTGAGAAGAATACATGAAGATCACAATGAAAACATGAGCATGAACTTCTATAAAAGAAGCATCTAACATATGCTAGTGTTGTAGTCCCTTTTTTGCATAATTAAGTTACCCCATCATACTGACTTCACACATTTCATACTCAACTCACATTAGATTATCTTCCTTATTCCACTCTTTCTCTTTGCAACTAATTTTTTCTTACATTTATATCCTTCGTAACATCTCAAAACACCAATTAGGTCAACATGAATAGGAGATAAGTAATTACCTCAATAAGTTAGCCACAAAACATAATTTTGGTGAAACCATTCCTATCTAGGAGATACATATGACCTAAAACAACTTATTACATCTTCCAATGAGATTCCAAACATAAAATACATTGGTGCACAACATCTCGAGTCGGTAACGAGAAAATGTGTAGCACATTACCTGTTGGCCCAAAAACATGTCTTCCAAAGGAATTCACCCAATAAAATTATTAATAGGATAGGGACAGACCCAAATTAATCATAACACAACCTCAATTGGTGGTGTAGACCCCCCAAGCATATAGCACAAGCAAGAGAACAAGCCTTATCAGCTAGAAAACCATAAATTACCAAGAAAAATAACTCAAAGAATATGCAAAACCAAAGAGAAAAACCATTGATATGTGAATCAAAAGTATATATTCCATGAACATCCAACAACACTTCATATACTTCTTTCTCACTGTCATGCCAAAAATAGCTACCGCAAACCAAACAAAATTAGAACACTTCATCTTGAAAGCCCAAAAGACATAGTCATGAGATAGGACATTTAAAAACCATCTTGTGGTAAAATTAATCACATTAAAGTAGAATTGATACACAAAAAAATACTAGAAGCATATCCACCAAGCTATAGGAACAAAAATAATAATACAGAGAAATATAGAGCACTTTTTGGACCAGACCTGACAAGCAACCAAACTACCAACCAACTACAATTACTAGAGAATTCCTCGACAACACTGGTGACCTAAAAAGATCAAAATGCAATACCCGTATAGCATAAACACTTAATCCCAAAAAATAAGGCCATATTTTCAAAAGTAGAGGAACACAGAGCATTCTCCTAATCAATCTTCAAAGCATCTTCCTGCAACAAAAACCTATACCAACATCCAAAGACCAAAAATTTCTTCTAGCAACACATACTTCCTCAATAATAGTTAGAGAGAGCATACAACACAATAAATACTATAAAAAACATATCCTCAACATCAACATTACTCCTAATCCTCATCTTAATATATCATCATGATATCATCTCTGTTGACAACGAACATACTCAATACTACTTTAGTTGATATCAAATAAGGCATGAAATCCAACTATGAACATTGACAACATCACTATTAGCACATGATCATAGTATACCATCAACATAAAAAAGTAAACATCAATGATAGCCCAAACTAAGTGTTGACATCAATGAAAACCTTAGGTAACATATGCACAACAATCTCCCCCTTTTTCATTGATGGAAACACACATCTGATCATTCTCCCACTTTGGCATCAAGGAAAAAAAGAAAAGGTCTTTATTTAAGTCATCAACACATTATCAGAAACTATAGTTATCCTTAAAACAATTATACATGCCCCCTATTAGTAACAATGAACCAACTACCTACTCCCACTGAGAGGTAGCTCACATCAATCTAGGAGAAATGGATATGACATGAATTTCTCCCCCTGGATGGATTCACTATCTATGAATCTAGTTTGAAGGAGGGGAAATAACCCCTAACTTCTACTAGAGATACTCAAAAGTATCCTTTGAAATCACCTTAGTGAATTTGTCTACAATCTAATCCTTAGTTGGAACATACTCGAATTTGACTTCTTGTTCTACAACATTCTCTCTTATAAAGTGATACTAAATAGAAATGTGTTTCGTCCTTGAATGCGTCATGGGATTCTTAGAAATAGAAATGTGTTTCATCCTTGAATGCATCATGAGATTCTTAGAAATTTTTATTGCACTATTTTTAGATCACATAATATGGGAATGGGCTCATCATACACCATCTATATATTCTTTAAGTTTTTCTTCATCTAAAGCACCTAGGTGCAACAAGATCCTACAACAATATACTCAACCTTTGTTGTGGATAAGGACACTGAGTCCTACTTATTAAACCAAGAGACCAATCTATCTCCCACGAAAAATACACTTCCATTGGTACTTCTTTAGTCATCCATACATCCTTCCCAATTAGCATCAGTATAAGCACTCAAAAAAAAAAATAATCCTTATTATACCACAAACCATAATTTGGAGCTCCCTTCAAGTATCTAAATATTCTTTTCACTACTTTCTCATGAGTTTTCTTAGGATTAGCTTGATATATAGCAACCAAACATACTGCATGCATAATATCAAGTCTAGAACCAGTCAAGTATAATAAACCTACAATTATAGAACTATAAAGATTCTACCCAACCTCAAGTGACTCATTATCCTAATTGCTCAAGTGACAATCAATAACGATAGGAGTACTTACTAGTTTGGAATCCTCCATTCCAAAATTCTTCAACATCTCTCTAACATACTTAGCCTGAGAAATAAATATACCATCATCTAGTTGAATAATTTTGAATCCCAAGGAAGAAAGACAACTCACCAATCATGGGCATCTCAAAATCCTTTTGCATCTCTTCTACCAACCTATAACACATATTATCATCTCCACCAAAGATGATGCCATCAACATATACAACAAATATCAAAATATTTTCTTCCTCTATCTTAATATAAAGATTACTATATGTGGTACTTTTCTTGAAACCTTTTTGAAGTGCTTATCTATTTGAGCATACCAAGATCTAGGAGCTTGCTTGAGTCTACACACCATGTTTGAATCTTCAGATAGCTGGAAACCATCTGGTTTCTCAATGTAGACCTCTTCCTCTAAATCACCATTCAAGAAGGATGACTTGACATCCATTTGATAGACTTTGAAATTCTTGTGAGCAGTGAAGGTAAGAAATATCTCGATTGCCTCCATTTTGGCTATTAGAGAAAAAATCTCCTCAAAATCAATACCTTCAACTTGTGAATATCCCTTACATACCAATCTTGCTTTGTTCCTCATAACTTCACCATATTCATTCAGCTTGTTTCAAAACACCCACTTTGTTGGACTATAACATTCTTATCAATTGGTTTGGGAACTAATTCCCATGTTTGACTATTTTCAATCTGATTCAATTCCTCTTCCATTTCCTTCATCCATCCTTCATCTTTGCTAGCATTAATAAAGGTATTGAGATCTAATTTTGATAGTAGGAAAAATTTCACTTGCTCACTTGCTTTTGCAAGCCTTCTCCTAGTCTGCACACCTTCATTCTTATCTCCAATGATCTGATATGATGAATGGTTCCTCTAAAAACATTTTTTTGGAGTCTTATGGACCTTTTCTAATTCCTTTTCCTTCTCTTCTTTCTCTTCTTCAATGTAGGGAGGTATATCAGATATGGAAACGTCTGATTCTTGTGAGATCTAACATAAATCTTTATCTACCTTAACATTTTTTCTTTCAATCATCTTTCCCAATTTCTTGTTATAAAATCTTTCTTTCTTTTGTTTGAGTAACCAAGGAAGATCCCTTAATCACACCTTGATTCAAACTTTCCAAGGTCTTCTTCATCTCTCTTGATGTAACATTTTCTACCAAAGATCCTAAAATACCTGATAGTGAGAGGTCTTCCATACCATAGATCATAAGGGGTATTAATGTTATTGACCCTCAATTGTACTTTGTTAAGTAGGTAGACAATAGTATGAACTATTTCCTTCCAATACATATCAAAAAAATCTGCATCTTTCAACATTTCCCTATCCATCTCTTGCACAGTCCTATTATTCCTCACCACTACCCCATTATGTTGAGGGGTCCTAGGAGAAGACAAATGTATCTTAATACCATGATCTTACAAAAAAATTCAAATTCATTTGAAGTAAATTCACCCCTCTATCATATCTTAAGCATTTGATCTTAGCATTCATTTAATTCTCAACTTTTTCTTTGAAAATATTATTTAACTTATCAAATGCTTTTGATTTTTCTCTTAAAAATGTAACCCAATTCATTCTAGAGTAATCATCAACAAGCAACATGAAAAATCTTTCACCTTGTTAACTCTTTGTTCTTGTAGGTCCATATAGGCTAGTGTGAATTAAATTTAATGGAATTGTAGAAGAACACTCCTTTATCTTGAAACTTATCTTTTTTTGCTTTTGCATTTGACACTCCTTGCATAATATGTTAGCAAGATTGATTATCTTAGGAATATCTCTCACTACATGAGTAGAGATGATCTTCACCATATTGTCAAATTTTATGTGTACCATACTCTTGTGCCACAACCAACACTCATCGGATTGAGCCAATAAATAGGTTGTTCCATTTTCCTCCTTTAGATGATAGACATTTCCATTTGTCCTAGTGTGTAACGCTCCACCACGTAACCCTAGAGGATGATGCAAATACAACAAAAGCATACCAATTTTTTTTTAAGTGTAATTAATAACAAGTGAACTACACTTAACACATACATCCTCTAAGGTACATGAAAACACTTACATTTGAATCCCATAACTTACAAAAGTGAACTAACCATAGCATATAAAATTTAACTCATGATATAAAGAGCATAGATCCAAAAGCATTAAAATCATCACATGAGATACAAAGTAAATTAATGAATCATTCATAGATTGCATTTATTCAGTATAGCAGTTACAAAGCTCATTTCCAAAATGAGGAAGATCATACAATAATGTTACAATTACATTGATATAAGAATCCTCCTCGAATATAAATGAGGAGTAGTACACATACAAAGTATCCAACTGATACAAAAGAACATAAGAAATAGTACAAATCAATTGCTACATGCAAGCTCTCCAATCTAGAAGATCTTGCCATCATGAACATGAAATGGGAACCCAACGGTGTAAGGTACACATTCCACCCAACCAAGTGGTACTTGAAGGACCACCCCCATGCTAGGAGATAGGAAAAGGGCAAAGGGCTTCCTAGGAAAAACCGACAACCTCTAGAAATAGTAAACACACAATACTATACCATACAAGAACAATACATACCTAAAGGTTACATTGCTTCCAGAGTAAAATAATCAAGTATATCAACTGCACAATACATACTATTGTCATAGGAGGAGTTTCATCACAAAGTTTCATGGGTTACCCTGGAAGATCTTCCTAGGTCCCAACCCCCATCTTGGGTTACTCTAGTAGCCTCTCACGACCCCCGACCCCACATGCAAACTGATGTAGAATCAAATATCTTTCAAAGGGACAAGATAATGATCTTTCCATTCCAAGTCTTCCTGTCTCATCCCAAGTCTAAACAAGCCCTTCAGCCCATGAGTGGGGCATAATTAACAAGTTATATGATTTAAGCTACCCTTTCCCTTAATACAATTATTTAATTTCCACTGAATTAACTAACTCTCACATGAGTTACCCTGGCACCACTTTTTGCGCCAACCCCCAATGAGAGCCACTCCCCTACTAACAACACAAGGATCTAATCCACAACCAAGGGTAAACAAAGTGAACACAATGAATATTAATTCCCAATCCAAAATATAAGAGGCAACACATCCTGTTCGTAGTAACCGGGTGTTTAAACTGAATCACTACCAAGTGCACTACCCAAGGGAAATCAAAGGGCTGGACCATAAAACAAAACAACCCCCTTATAAAATAACATCATCTAGAAGACTTACATACACAACAAACCAATTTACCCAAAAATGTGAACAAAAAAAATCATAATTTATTAGGCAATTCAGGCAGGAAATAAAGTTACCATTAGGATTTCCTAAATCCAATTTCCATTTCAATAAAATACAAGAACACATTGTCCAAATAAACTGACTTATTAAAATTTTATTTACAAACAATAAGAAAATTAAATCCATTTGTTTATTTTAATTTCCCAATTACATATAAATAAAAATCAATTTCCTCTTTTAAAACATTTTATTTTAAAATAATTAACTTGTGCTTTTCCATGCACCTATTATATTCATTATATATATATATAATATATATATATATATTTACATATAAATATATTTACATATACATATATATACATATATGCATTTACATGAATATTATATGTATAAATAATATATATTAAAAAAAACAATGTAAAATCTTAATCGCAAACATTAAAAAGGGGGTAGACAAAAGTATACACAGTCGAGCTGTATACACAACCGGCTCCCCATATGGGGTGTGCGACCTACGAAGGAAGTGTTGGTGTTGCCTCCACAGTCTACCTCCCTATGGGGTGGTGGTTGTGGGGATAGCCACAACCTCCCCCATATGCATACAAACTATTTACTTTTCAACAAAAACCTATGAATACATAAATTTCGCCGTACAAATTTTTTAAATCCGTTTTTTTCAATATAATTTTTTTCCAAAATGATTTCTATAGGAAACTTCAGGAATAAACATGCATATATATATTTTTATATATGTATGTGTGTGTGTGTGTGTGTGTGTGTGTGTGTGTGTGTGTGTGTGTGTGTGTCTGTGAATATCTAAATCAAATACAATTTCCCAGAAGGGAAAAAAAATTTAACAAATTTTCTATAGGAAGATATTTTCAAATTCACCAAAGGATTAAAACTTTTTCCCAAGCCAAATAAATTATTTGGAAGAAAACAATAAACCCTACAGGAAGATCTTTTCCAATACAATCAGAGGTTTTCTACAAATTTTAACAAGAATATTTTAAATCCATTCCTATAGAGATTTTCCAAATCTTCTATTATTTCCCCTCTGGGATTTCTATTGTTTTAAAAACAATTCCTACAGAGGCTCTAAAGCTTTTACAAAAATTTTCCAATTCCAAACAAATCAAAGCTTAAAATAATTTCTACAGAAGCTCTAAGATTTCACAACAATTTTCCAAACACGACAATCTTTCTAATTTACAAAATATATTAAAGCTTCTACATAGATAACATATTCTTCTTGTACAAACAATCTTTTCAATTTGCATATAAATAAAAACAATTTAAAGAACTTGTTTCCGAATGCTTGAGGAAATGATGTTTGAAGTAGAGCTTCACCTTTAGATTCCAATTTACCAAAGTTTCCTCCAAATTTTCCACTTTTCCAAAAAGAAGAAAACAAAACCAGAGCCAAAACTTCCCGAGAACTTCTTCCCCAAATTTTTCAACAACTATTTTCTAAAAATATCTTTTCTCATTGCCATGAAGTCTCTTTCCTCTTTTAGTTAATGCAATTAATCTCTCTAAGAATTAATTCCCAACAACAATGTTTAATTTTTTTAACACATGTCACAAATAAAATATCTTTTCAACCAAATCACAGATATTTCCTCTAAGATAATTACAAGATATTTATGCATTTAATAATTCATAATTCACATATTAATTTCTAATTAAATTTAATCTAATTAATTTAATCACTTTATAAAATAAATTTAATCTCAAAGATTAAATCACTTTACAAAATAAATCAAATTAAATTAATTAAATCAAATACAAAGCTTGTAACAACATTATTCAAAATTAATTAAATAATCACTAAAAACCATTATAAGCATTAATTAACATTAATTTCCCATAGAACATTCCTTGCAAAATAAATAAACGACAAGGAAAACGTGGACAACATGACAACTCAACAAAACCAAACAAAGACTGATGACACACTATGACTAGGGTTGTGGCTTGACAAGGAAATTCAGTTACTATCTCCCAATCAACTATACTGTTGGGAAATGGACATGCTCAAACCTATGAATCCAAGTGGAGTTGATGTATTGTACCTACAATCCTACAATAAAACATATGTTGTGCATGTATATAGGTTATAAATAATCACACCCTAAAGAGAAAATTGTGAATCGCAGGGCACTTGCAAGCGAGTGATGCAATCTCATTCCCTTCACCAATATAGTGTCACATCAAAACTGATGAAACTAAAACATCAATTAACTACAGATGAGCATATATCAATATTAACTCAAATAATCAACTATGCTAACTAGAAAGAATGTCATAATCAATAATCATCCATATTTAGTGTACCATCACATCACAATATAAAAACTATCATCACTCCAATGTCAGCAATCAAATCACAACATAGTATCATGGTCTATCAAAGTAAAATAATTGTCTAAAAATATAAGCAAATTAGAGGGGTGCTACATAGTACCTTATGCAACTAATCTTCTAGAAACTACCTTCCTAATCTCACAAACTTTGGCATGAAATGTAAGGTTATATAATTTACTTCACATCAGATTGACATGGGGAGATTATGCTTCAACCCTTTGACATAGAAGACATCCTCAATCAATTGTTCTTTCCATCAATGGTTATAACACCCTTTCCAAAAATTTGTGTTGACTCATCACCACCAAACCTAATAGCTCCACCATTCCACTTCTTAAGATTGATGAGCCTCCCCTTGTCACTTGTTGTGTAGTTAGAGAAACCACTTTCAATTACCCAAGAATTTTCTTCTTCTTCTTTTTCATGAAAGGAAGTCTATACAACCATTGATTTTTCATTATCTTTGTTAGCTTGCAAGGTATCAGGCTTCTTACATTTTTAAGTATCACTCTATTTGTCATCAACTTTCAAGGCCATGAAGAATGTTTCATCATTTGAATCATCATGATCCTCATCTTCTAAGGAACACATAATCTCCTTGGAATAAAGACTCATTTTGAACTTCTCTCTTTTGTTGTGATCCTCTAATTATTTAAAAGGACATTTAGAGGAAAAATGACCAATTCTCCAAAAAATGAAGCACTTAAAAGGTAACTTACCTTTGTATTTGTCAATGTTCTTCAATATTCTCACAAATTTTGCTTCTACCTTGACATAAAATTCACCATCCCAATTAGATGTTTCATCTTCTACCTTCTTACTAACTTTAATTATTGCTTCCTTCATTGGAGCATCTTTTTCAAACTCTCTCATTTCAAAGGTAGTGAGAGCACCAAACTATTAATTGTTGAATAGTTATCCAAGTCCTTAGACTCCTCAATAGTAGATACCTTATGACTATAAGATTTAGGTAGAGATATTAGAACCTTCTTCACAATCTCATCTTCTTTCACCTCTCCACCAAGACATTTGATGTCATTAAATACTTCATCCACCCAAAGAATATAACTAGTAATATCTTCATCCTCTATCATTCTCAAGGTCTCAAATTCAATCTTGAAGTTTTACATCTTGACTTGCTTCACTTTACTATCACCTTCATAAACGCTGCTAAGTTTTTCCCTAGACATCCTTAACAAAACAACAATTCACCACCTTTAGAAGTTCTGGATCAGCTAACCCACACATGATAGCATTATTTGTCTTGGAATTGTTCTCATACAACTTAATTTCAGCTGGATCAGTTGGAGGAGCAATAGGAGTAGTGTAACCATCTTTGAGAGATTGCCAAACACCAAACCCTAAAGACAATAAATAACCTTCTAATCTTACTTTCCAAAAGGTGTGATTGGTTCCATCAAACCTAGGGCCCTTGTAAGACCCATCATGTGCCATACCAGACCTCCCTCAAGTGGTTAAGCTCCTTTTGAGGAACTTGCATTTAATACTGTGTGAAGCATTTTTCTCCTAGTCTAAAATGCAAAACGAAAACAAAGTGCAAACAAGGGAACACAACAAAACCTCAAGATTGGCCTAGTTGATCTTGAACAAAACAAAGCAAAATAGAATGACTTACCTTGTCCAAGTCAATTGGTTGGTTGACCATGTTGATAGCTTGATATGTGTGCTCCTAGATTGATTTTGACAACATAACGACTTGTTGTAGCTTGATTTGGATGCAAGATGGTAGTGTGAGCTTGAGAGATTGAGAGAATGAATGCCTCATAATTGTGACTAGAATGATTAAGGTTGCAAAAATGGCTAAGTGTTAGTCATTTAGCCAAGGGAGATGGAGTGGATGGTGGAGATTGAAAGAGGACCAGAGATCAAGGGCTAAGATCAAAGAGTTGACTAAAGGAATTAAAAATTCCTTTTTAATGTACATGGGAAGGATAAAAGGAATTCAATATTCCTTAGGAAGGAGAAGAGGAATTTAATATTCCTTGGGAGATGAGAGAGGAATTAGAAATTCCTCAAAAAGAATCTTGGGAAGACAAAAAGGAATTAAAAATTCCTTGGGGGATGGGGAGAATTGACTAAAGTGTTGATTAGACTAGTTGATGAAGGATTAGAGGAAGATTAGGTGGCTAATGAGGATTAAGAGTCAACTTTCAAAATTTGGAGGATGTGACACATCATAATCATGGATTAGGAATGTGCACATCCCTAATGATGGGATTAGGAGGTGGATTAGGATTAGGTGTAGATTATGGGGGATGGGAGATAAAGGGAATTAAATAAATGGATTATTATTTAATTCCTTGGAGGAAAGGAATAAATGGTAAGGTATTTAATTATTTAACTAAATACCTTAGGGATTTAGAGGACTTTAGGGGTATTAATTAAATAATAGTAATATTACTTAATTAATGCAAATAATAGGATATTTATATGAAAAAGGAAAAAATTAATCAAACTTAACTGGCCAAATTTAAGTGTCTACATTTTTCCCCGATTTGAGGTGTTACTAAGTAGCATCATTTGAAAGAAGATTAAAACATAGAACCTGGAAGAATATGGTTAGATTGGGAAAGATGCCCCAGTCATCAAAGGAATGACTAGGAAGAAGGATTATAGAAGTGAAGATGAAGATTAGGGATTGAGGATTCCCCCTCTAGAGGGCATGCGAGTTTAAGAGAACATGAGTGTCTTCTCGAAATGGACGAGATGATGAAAGGGTAGATGGGGAAGATGATGCAAAATGACAGATAATAGAGGATGAAATAATGGAAGGAGAAGATGAGAAGCAAGCAAGCACCAATGGATTTCAAGAACAAATGTGATATTGCCCCAGTCAAGCTACAAGCCAAAATGGATTGATGATGGATGGAGCATTGTTGATGAGGGAATAATATATCCAAAAATAATGCAAAAGGATAGGGAAGGATACAGCCCAATGATGATGAGAGTGTTTTTAATGAGCAGAATGATATATCCTGAAACAACACAAAAGGATAGGGAAGGATGCATCACGATGATGATGATGAAAGTGTTGGTGATGAGGGAAGGATACATCCCAAACAACACAAAAGGATAGGGAAGGATACACCCTAATGATGATGATGAGAGTGTTGGTGATGAGGGAAGGATACATCCTGATGATGATAATGATGATGATGATTGGATCATGGCTTGTAGCAATGTTGGGAACAAGATGAAGGATGTGATTAGATGATTTGTTCTAGATTGAATGGATTAGGATTGGACAGAGATGTGAGATGATTGAAATAAATGAAAATGATGAATGAAAAGATTCTTAGAATAACCAATCTATATTATCCTAAGAAGATTGAAGAGATGATGATATATTGAGGATGAAGAAAGTGGAGGGATCAAAATAGAGAGGATAGATAGATGAGGGGAGTGATGAAGGATGAATGGAGAGTAACCAAATCAAGCAGGTTAATTGTTACGTGTTATGTTGTCATCTAATGAGCACTTAATTTGGTATAGCATGAGATACTATGCACCAAGGTATGAGGAACCTAGATGACTTCATACCACATGCAAGGATTGACACAAAAGAAAAAAAGGTTAGTCCAACATCCCAAAGTCATAGGGGCTTTGGTTGGGCCAATGTTGGAAAACCACAAACACAAAGGATTCCCCAGCATAACACAAGGCCACAAGGATCTTGGTGGGTACTACGCAGGACAACCAAGTAGACAACAATAAACAAAAGATCAAGATATGCCCCTATGTTTACTAGTCAAAGCACACCATGATATGATGGATCAAGGCGACCCTGACGAGGTATAATAGGAGGCTCAAATGATAAACAAAATGCCAAAAGAATCACAAGAAAGCAATCAATTTCAAACATCCTTTTCCATACGATCAAAAAGTGGATGGGATTGATGTGTTCTGATGAGGAAGGATACATCTTATTGAGACCAACGATGGAAACTAAACTAAGTGATCGACATGACGTGGGACAATCCAAACTGATGAACCTCATGATACTAGTGGATCTCATTTGTGAAGAACCGACTAGATAGGGACATACTTGACTACACGACACAAGAAATGAGAGACAAGACACAAGATTGACACACCCTAAAGACCTAGGGACTTGAGGGCTAATCAAATATTATCCTTGCCTACATGAAAGTGTAGATCTCTCATAGTTCAATAAAATACCATGGATAAAAGCGGAAAGAGGATGATGGAGACCATGATGGATGACAAAGACTGGATGAACAAAAGCCCTAAGGGCTGATCAAATGATCGACCTTGCCTATGTGAAAGTGCAGGGGAAACATAGTTCAACAAAAGGCCGATGACCAACCATGGATAAAGGATGATGAGATGACCATGATAAGTGGATAAAAAGATGGAACCGATATGATGAGACAAGATAAACCTAGTGGATAAGATAGGATGATGGTGATTATGTGTAGCTTAGGAATGGGATAGTTATCCAACTCATCCAAAGAGGAATTGGGAGGATGACATGATGGAGAGATGAGTG
>VDFB02281492.1:1036205065-1036252054 GCA_007258455.2 Sequoia sempervirens
AATTTTCTGAGAACTTCTTTCCCAAATTTCAACAACCTCCCAAAATATCTTGTCTCATTCCCATGAAGTAGCCTCTTTCCTCTTTCAGTTAATGCAGATATTCTCTCTAAGAATTAATTCCCAACATTGTTTAATTTGTCTAACACATGTCACAAATAAAATATCTTTTCAACCAAATCATAGATATTTCCTCTAAGATAATTACAAGATATTTATGCATTTAATAATTCATAATTCACATATTAATTTCTAATTAAATTCAATCTAATAAATTTTATCACTTTATAAAATAAATTTAATCTCAAAGATTAAATCACTTTACAAAATAAATTAAATTTAATTAATTAAATCAAATGCAAAGCTTCTAACAACATTATTCAAAATTAATTAAATAATCACTAAAAACCATTATAACCATTAATTAACATTAATTTCCCATAGAACATACCTTGCAAAATAAATAAACGACAAGGAAAACGTGGGCAACATGACAACTTAAAAAAACCAAACAAAGATTGATGACACACTGTGACTAGGGTTGTGGCTTGACAAGGAAATTTAGTTACTATCTCCCAATCAACTATACCGTTGGGCAATGGACATGCTCAAACTTGTGAATCCAAGTGGAGTCGATATCCTGTACCTGCAATCCTACAATAAAACATATGGAATACATGTATATAGATTATAAACAATCACACCTTGAAGAGAAAATCACATAATTGCAGGGCACTTGCAAGCGAGTGATGCAATCATGTTCCCTTCACTAATACAGTGTCACATCAAAACTGATTAAACTAAAACATCAATTAACTACATATGAGAATATATCAATATTAACTCAAATAATCAACTATGCTAACCATAAAGAATGTCATAATCAATAATCATCCATAAAGTGTACCATCACATCACAATATAAAAACCATCAACACTCCAATGTCAACAATCAAATAACAACAACATAGTATCATGGTCTGTCAAAGTAAAAGCACTGTCAGAAAATATAAGCAAATCAGAGGGGTGCTACATAGTACCTCATGTAACTAATCTTCTAGAAACTACCTTCCTAATCTCACAAACTTTGGCATGAAATGTAAGGTTATATCATTTACTTCACATCAGACTAACATGGGGAGATTATGCTTCAAACCTTTGACATAGAAGACATCCTCAATTGATTGTTCTTTCCATCAATGGTTATAACACCTTTCTACAATTTTTTGTTGACTCATCACCACCAAACCTAATAGCTCCACCATTCCACTTCTTAAGGCTGATGAACCTCCCCTTGTCACTTGTCATGTAGTTAGAGAAACCACTTTCAATTACCCAAGAATTTTCTTCTTTTTCATGAAAGGAAGTCTATACAACCATTGATTTTTCATTATCTTTGTTAGCTTGCAAGGTATCAGGCTTCTTACATTTTTAAATATCACTCTATTTGTCATCAACTTTCAAGGCCATGAATAATGTTTCATCATTTGAATCCTCATGATCCTCATATTCTAAGGAACAACTAATCTCCTTGGAATAAAGACTAATTTTTAACTTCTCTCTTTTGTTGCTATCCTCTAATTATTTAAAAGGACATTTAGAGGAAAAATGACCAATTCTCCAAAAAATGAAGCACTTAAAAGGTAACTTACCTTTGTATTTGTCAACATTCTTCAATATTCTCACAAACTTTGCTTCTATTTTGGCATAAAATTCACCATCCCAATTAGATGTTTCATCTTCTACCTTCTTACTAACTTGAATTGTTGCTTCCTTCTTTGGAGCATCTTTGTCAAACTCTCTCATTTCAAAGGCAGTGAGAGCACCAAACTATTAATTGTTGAATAGTTATCCAAGTCCTTAGGCTCCTCAATAGCAGATACCTTATGACTATAAGATTTAGGTAGAGATATTGGAACCTTCTTCACAATCTCATCTTCTTTCACCTCTCCACCAAGAAATTTGATGTCATTAAATACTTCATCCACCCAAAGCATATAACTAGTAATATCTTCATCCTTTATCATTCTCAGGGTCTCAAATTCAATCTTGAAGTTTTGCATCTTGACTTGCTTCACTTTACTATCACCTTCATAAATGTTGCTAATTTTTTTCCTAGACATCCTTAACAAAACAACAATTCACCACCTTTAGAAGTTCTAGATCAGCTAACTCACACATGATAGCATTATTTGTCTTGGGATTGTTCTCATACAACTTAATTTCAGCTGGATCAGTTGGGGGAGGAATAGGAGTAGTGTAACCATCTTTGAGAGATTTCCAAACACCAAACCCTAAAGACAATAAATAACCTTCCATTCTTACTTTCCAAAAGGTGTGATCGGTTCCATCAAACCTAGGGCCCTTGTAAGACCCATCATGTGCCATACCAAACCTCCCTCAACTGGTTAAGCTGCTTTTGAGGAACTTGCATTTAATACTGTGTGAAGTGTTTTTCTCCTAGTCTAAAATGCAAAATGAAAACGAAGTGCAAACAAGGGAGCACAACAAAACCTCAAGATTGGCCTAGTTGATCTTGAACAAAACAAAGCAAAATAAAATGATTTACGTTGTCCAAGTTGATTGGTTAGTTTTCCCTACTGATACCTTGATATGTGTGCTCCTAGATTGATTTCGATAGCATAACAACTTGTTGTAGCTTGATTTGGATGAAAGGATGGATTAAAATGGCTATGGATGCAAGATGGTAGTGTGAGCTTGAGAGATTGAGAGGATGAATGCTTGATAATTGTGACTAGAATGATTAGGTTTGCAAAAATGGCTAAGTGTTAGTCATTTAGCCAAGGGAGATGGAGTGGATGGTGGAGATTGAAAGAGGACCAAAGATCAAGGGCTAAGAGCAAAGAGTTGACTAAAGGAATTAAAATTTCCTTTTTAATGTGCATGGGAAGGATAAAAGGAATTTAATATTCCTTGGGAGATGAGAGAGGAATTAAAAATTCCTTGGGGCATGAGGAGAATTGACTAAGGGTTGATTAGACTAGTTGATGAAGGATTAGAGGAATATTAGGTGGCTAATGAGGATTAAGAGTCAACTTGCAAAAGTTGGAGGATGTGACACATCCTAATCATGGATTAGGAATGTGCACATCCCTAATGATGGGATTAGGAGGTGGATTAGGATTAGGTGTAGATTATGGGGGATGGGAGATAAAGGGAATTAAATAAATGGATTATTATTTAATTCCTTAGAGGAAAGGAATAAAGGGTGAGCTATTTAATTATTTAACTAAATACCTTAGGGATTTAGAGGAACTTAGGGGTATTAATTAAATAATAGTAATATTACTTAATTAATGCAAATAAGAGGATATTTAGATGAAAAAGGAAAAATTTAATCAAACTTAAGTGGCCAAATTTAGGTGTCTACATTTTTCCCCTATTTGAGATCGTGTTACTAAGTAGCATCATTTCAAAGAAGATTAAAACATAGAACTTGGAAGAATATGGTTAGATTGGGAAGGATGCCCCAGTCATCAAAGGAACAACTAGGAAGAAGGATGATAGAAGTGAAGATGAAGATTAGGGATTGAGGATTCCCCCTCGAGAGGACATGCGAGTTTAAGAGGACATGAGTGTGATCTCAAAATGGATGAGATGATGAAAGGGTAGATGGCGAAGATGATGCAAAATGACGGATAAGAGAGGATACATAATGGAAGGAGAAGATGAGAAGCAAGCATGCACCAATGGATTTCAAGAAAAAATGTGATATTTCCCCAGTCAAGCTACAAGCCAAAATGGATTGTTGATGGATGGAGCATTGTTGGTGAGGGAATAATATATCCCAAAATAATGAAAAAGGATAGGGAAGGATACATCCCAATGATGATGAGAGTGTTGTTAATGAGTGGAATAATATATACTAAAACAACACAAAAGGATAGGGAATGATGCATGGTGATGATGATGATGAGAGTGTTGGTGATGAGGGAAGGATACATCCCAAACAACACAAAAAGATAGGGAAGGATACACCCCGATGATGATGACAAGAGTGTTGGTGATGAGGGAAGGATACATCCCAAACAACACAAATGGATAGGGAAGGATACATCCCGATGATGATAACAATGATGATGATTGGATTGTGGCTTGTAGCAATGCTGGGAACAAGAATGAAGGATGTGATTAGATGATTTTTTCTAGATTGAATGGATTAGGATTGGATAGAGATGTGAGATTATTGAAATAAATGAAAATGATGAATGAAAAGATGCTTAGAATAACCAATCTATATTATCATAAGAAGATTGAAGAGATGATGATATATTGAGGATGAAGAAAGTGGAGGGATCAAAATAGAGAGGATAGATAGATGAGGGGAGTGATGAAGGATGAATGGAGAGTAACCAAATCAAGTAGGTTAATTGTTACGTGTTGTGCTGCCATGTAATGAGAACTTAATTTGTTATAGCATGAGATACTTTGCACCAGGGTATGAGGAACCTAGATGACTTCATACCACATGCATGAGACTAACACAAAATAAAAAAAGGTTAGTCCAACATCCCAAAGTTGCAGGGGCTTTGGTTGGGCCAATGTTGGAAAACCACAAACACAAAGGATGCCCCAACATAACACAAGGCCACAAGGATCTTGGTGGGTAATATGCATGACAACCAAGCAGACAAAAACAAACAAAAGATAAAGATATGCCCCTATGTTTACCAATCAAAGCACACCATAATATGATGGATCAAGGTGACCCCGACAAGGTATAATAGGAGGATCAAATGATAAAAAATTTCCAAAAGCATCACAAGAAAGCAATCAATTTCAAACATCCTTTTCCATAGGATCAAAAGGTGGATGGGATTGATGTGTTCTGATGATGAAGGATACATCTTGTTGAGACCAAAGATGGAAACTAAACTAAGTGATCGACATGATGCAGAACACTCGAAACTGATTGAACCTCATGATACTAGTGGATCTCATTTGTGAAGAACTAGCTAGATATGGACATACTTGACGACACGACACAAGAAATGAGAGACAAGACACAAGGATGACACACCCTAAAGACCTAGGGGCTTGAGGGCCGATCAAATATTATCCTTGCCTACGTGAAAGTGAAGATCCCTCATAGTTCGATAAAATACCATGGATAAAAGCATGAAGATGATGATGGAGACCATGATGGATGACAAATACTAGATTGAAAAAAGCCCTAGGGGCTGATCAAATGATCGACCTTGCCTACATGAAAGCATAGGGGCAACATAGTTTGACAAAAGGATGATGACTGACCATGGATAAAGGATGATGAGATGACCATGATAAGTGGATAAAAAGATGGAATCGATATGATGAGACAAGATAGACCTAGTGGATAAGATAGGATGATGGTGATTATGTGTAGCTCAGGAATTGGATAGTTATATAACTCATCCAAAGAGGAATTGGGAGGATGACATGATGGAGAGATGAGTGATGAGAAGTGATAGGAGATTGGAAAGGTGTGTGAAAGAAGTGGGAGTGATGATGATGAGATAGATGGCATTGGGTTGCATGGGGGGAAGCCTATAGCTAGATACCAATGACAAGGGATGATGAAATGGGATGAAGATAGGGATGAATGGACAGGGAGATAAGGATGGGGGATGGAAGGGATACTATGATGGATGGATAGGAAGATAAGGATGGGGAGATGAAAATAATTTTTGGATGGGTAAGGAGATGAGGATGGGGAGATGGAAGGCATTGTTTGGATAGATAGGAAGATAAGGATGGGGAGATGGAAGAGATGCTAGGATCAATGAATGATGTCCCCAAGGACTATGTCACAAAGAAGGAGATGCATCGGTCTAGATATGTCATGTATGATGAGGCATGAGGGATGGAAGATAGGGGGATGGGAAAATAAGGGAGTGAGATGGATATGGATAGATGCATGGATAAAGAATGGAGATTGATGGTAGCATGAAAAGTGGCCAAGGAAGGTAGATGGATGTGGATAAGGATTAGGATAGTGTATAGGTGAGGGGAATGTGTGCCAAGAGGTGTCCAAATAATTTATATATATTTTCCCCTATCTATATCAAGATCAAAAGGAGGATGGAGGTATTGGTATAAATGGGATATGATAGGAAAGATGTGTAAGATAGGTGGGATGGACGAGGTGGGTGAAGGGGATGCAATTGCCCCCAAGTATGGAAGTAAAATAGATGGGGGATTTACAATGATGCTATTTATAGGTTTTCATCATGAGTACTTATCCAAGGTGCTTGTTTCGTTTTCACCATGGACAAATTATTTCTCTTTACTTTTTACTTTTTGACTTTTTTGGACTTTTGATTTTTTGGATTTTTGGATTTTTGGATAGTATGCGGATGGAGATGGATAAGCATAGGGATGTGGATAAGTGGATTTAGAAGATATGTGATAGGGAGATGGATGAAGGACTCAAACATCAAGTTCCATACGAGATATTAAGAGTCCATGTGTGTAGTGACTAGTGGATGTTGGTACAACCAAGGTTATGATGATGGATGGATTATGCAAGGGAATGGATTAAAGGGATTGGATGAGGGAGATCTATGGAATAATGGATGGGGTTTTGGAAAGTGTATGGATGGAATGATGAGGTAGGTGTGTGACGGGGTAATGTTTTTAGGACCAACATTGGCACATATGGTGGTGGATGTGAAAGGATGGGAGGGATTAATGGGAAAAGAATGTGGGGATAATGGAGGAGATGGGATAGTGAATTTTGGGACATAAGGAACCAAAATATATTTAGTAGATGGAGGATGTGTATGATTAGATTTTGGGTTAGAAAATTTGGATGTGGTTACAAATTTTTCATTTGAAGACATTGCATCTTTTTTCTTTGGGATCCACATGGTTTTGATTTTTGCTTTGGTGGGCCTTTGTGGCCTGTGGGTTTGATTTGGATTTTAGACTTTATCTTTCTTTTCTTCACCATGTCCTTTAGATGGGGCATGCGGATCTTAAGATTCATGTGGATGCTTGGATTTATGCATGTTTATTTTGGCATCCAAAGTGCTTTTAATAGCAATTGGATGGGTGCAAGGAGATGGATGATGTGGACGAAACATGAATGGAGTGATGGAGGTAGGATTTTGGGAATGATATGTGGATGGAGGATGTGTAGGTACATGCCTTTGTTGATCTTAATTAGGGAACATGAGAGTGGGATATTGATGATGGGTGATATGGATAGGTAATGGATGGATAAAAGGAGGAATAATATGAGATGAAGGATATGATATTGGGATATAAGGTCCTAAAATGGACTTAGTATGTGGGGGATGTGTGATGGTGGATGGAGGGACATAAGGACCCAAAATGGATTCAAAAGATGGAGGAATATGGATGGTTGTTTTGAGGTGATGCGATGGAGGGGGGATGGTAGAAAATGGTTTAGTGGAGTGGTGGGAAGAGCCCATTATTCTTTTGGATGAGGCTTGTTTAGGATAGATAAAGGTTGTACCAACATTTTTGGATTGTGATTCTTGAGAGATATATCCAAGACCTTGTGTAGGAGGATTTTCTTTGACATGGATGGGCTCTAAAATACCTTGCTCATGAAGGCCTAAATATTTTCCTTCATAGTTCATGATCTTGAGCATCTAATCTATAGTAAGATGCTTGTTATCTTGGAAACATGATGCAAGTCCATTATTAGGTGGAGGAGGATGGGTAGCATATATGCTCAATTCCTCTTCTGGAAGGGAACCACCATGGATGATTGTGAGAGCTCCAAGGGAATATGAAAGTGGTGTGGGGATATTAGGGTTAGGAAATGATGGAGGATCATGAGATGGAGATGATGGGGTAGCAACATCTTGATCAGGAGGAGTGAGCACTAAGGGATTAGGAGAGGGATTAGGTGATATGATAGGATCTAGAGTTGTGGTAGTGGATGATAAGGGCTCATGCGATGGAGTGATTGGATCTTGAGTGAAAATGGGATCATGGGTTGAAGTGGATGAAGGACTATGATCTTGAGGTGGACTGGATAGGATGGCAGGATCTTGATTTGGAGAAGGGGATATGTTGGTATGCTTTGGATCAAGCTCTTTGAATGACTCATCTTGTATGGGTGGCACGATGATGGAGTGTTGGAGGGACTCCTCAAGTGGAGGAGATGGAAGGATGAAGGATTCACAAAGTTCATGGGAATGGATTTCAATGATACTAGGAGTGGGAGGAATGGATTGGGTGGATCTAGGAGTGGAATATGGTGAATGGGTTTGGTTATCTTTGATGGGTTAGTGGCTCTTAGAATAGGATATGGGGGTTCAATGGATTTGGTGGGTTTGATGGTTTCAATAGTTTGAGTGGTACTAGGGGTGGTAAGAGTAATGATAGGTGTGGGTTGGAGAAGAGTCTCATGAGTAGTGACTATACATGGGGGAGTGGGGTGACATGGTTCCACGACTTGAAGATGCGGAGTTGGGGATACATTCTTTGTCATGAGTCCTTGAATGACTTTTGGAGTGAGAATATTGCATATTGTAGGCTTAGATGGAATGGTAGGAGTGGATGAATGATTATGCATGGGTGGAGGACTAGGATTAGATGGAGGAATGGGATTAGAAGGATGACTAAGAGTAGGTGAAGAATTGGGACATGGTGGAGTGGAAGATGGAGTGACATAGGAGGATATAGATGGTGGATTAGGACAAAAGGATGTGGGTGGTGGATTGTAGTAGGGGTATTGGGATATCAGATTAGGATGGGGAGATTGGGATGGTAGATTAGGATAGGAGGATATGGATGGTGGATTAGGACAAGAGGGTGTGGGTGGTGGATTGTAGTAGGAGTATTGGGATAGTAGATTAGGATGGGAAGATTGGGATGCTGGATTAGGACAAGAGGATGCGTCTAGTGGATTGTAGTAGGAGTATTGGGATAGCATATTAGGATGGGAAGATCAAGATGATGGATTAGGACAAGAGAATGTGGTTGTTGGATTGTAGTAGGAGTATTGGGATAGAATATTAGGATGGTCAGATTGGGATGGTGGATTAGGATAGGAATATTGGGATGATGGAATGGTGTAGGAGGATATAAATGTTGGATAAGAGAAATATTTAGATAAAGGATAGGATGAAGATGTGGATGGGGAAGATAATAGATATCCCTTGTCAAGGGTAGCATAAGGATTGCTAGTAGGTGTGGGTGAAGATTTGATGGGATAGTTTAGATGAGTGATCAGATTCTAGGTGGCACTCGGGGAAAGCTTGCTAGCAATGATAGCATCAAGGGGATCTATATCATACTCATCTTGATCAATGAGACTTTCATTATCATCATCAACATAATTGGGATTTCCCTTGACTACTATTTTTTGTTGCATTGATGGAGGATAAGGATTCATGACACTGAATTGGATGGATACAGATTGAAAAGATGGGAATAGATGATTAGAATGAAAAGAAAGATGATGAAAAGATAAATAAGATGGATTAGAAGAATATGGAAGAAGGGATATTAAGACTTCGATATCAAAAGATCTTGGAAGGGGATGGACTAAAGCTCAAATTGGGATTTAGGTTAAGCTTAGATTGGGATTGGATTAAAGCTCAGATTCAGATTAGATTAAAGCTCAGATTCAGATTGGATTGAAGTTCAGATTAGAATGATTGGAGGATGTGATGGGATTGATTCTAAACTAAGTTCAGGGGTTTAACTAGATGATGTAAGGTGCTGACAATCAGATTTTGCCAGATTTGGCAGATTTCAACAATTGTCAGATTTTTCCATTTTAGGTAATTTCTCATGCATATCTTTGAGAGTCAAGTTTTTTCCCAAAAACTTCCTAAAACTAAGGTAGGATGAATTTCCAACCAACATCCTAAATTTGAAACATGAGTTTCGAGTTATTAACAAAAATGACATTTTAAAAACTAAAAAAAAATCACTAAATCACCATTTTGAGGTCAACATGAAATTTTGAAGCCCCAAAAAAGTGCCAAAATGGGGGACAACCAACTCAAGGTGGTTGGGAATACACATCCCACCTCATAACGCATCCACTAGTAAAATTTTAGCCCAAATGGACATTTGAGTCAAAAGTTATGACCTCTGGAAGTCCTTGCTACATCAAAACCTCAAAAACAAAGTCTAGGTGATATTCGAAAATGAAGTCTAGGTGATTGGGCTCGATGAACCGATGATGGATGTGTGCTCTAGGGATGTCCTAGGATGAACCTATGTGTTTTGATTGATGAAACGATGACTTTTGGACAATGCAAATATACGCAAATGATGATTACAGGGAAACAGATGATGGCCCATTTTGAGTAGGCTAACCTATGCTTGGAAGAAAATTCATCCAAACTATAGATGGAAAAGAAATAGGTGAATTTGATGAGAAATTTCACCCAAAATTGAGATGGCACAAGAAACAGGCAAATTTGAGAGTCAAATTCGCCTATCTGGG
Organism: Sequoia sempervirens; assembly: GCA_007258455.2. Taxonomy (NCBI): domain Eukaryota; kingdom Viridiplantae; phylum Streptophyta; class Pinopsida; order Cupressales; family Cupressaceae; genus Sequoia; species Sequoia sempervirens. The sequence continues at coordinate 1,036,215,501 of VDFB02281492.1, forward strand.
GGTCAAATTCGCCTAAAACTGGGTTGACACAAGAAATAGGTAAATTTTCCCAGTCAAGCAAATTCACCTAGTTGTAGGAGAATATTTTCCCAAACTTTGTACTAGCACAAAAATAGGAAAATTTGATGAGAAAATTTGCCTATCTAGGGGAGAAAATTCACCCAAATTGCAGATGACAAAAGAAACAAGTGAATTTGATGGGAAAATTCACCTATCTGATAGCAGGTTTTCCCAAACAGCTAGCAAGATCACCTGAACTCTGGGAAATGGGCGAATTTGATTTTCAAGATCACCTAATGGGGTGACAAGCTCACCTATTTCATGAACGGGATAGATGGGGAGCAGATTCACCTAAAAACAAGATTGGTTGTTCAACAAATAGATTCGCCTAAATCTTGAAATGGATGGATGGAAGACTCAGATGGGAAGCAAAATTTCCCCTATAGAGAGAAAATTCACCCAAGGATGTTGCAAATTTTCCTATCCCAATAGAATGGGTGAATTTGATAGGAAAATGGAAAGAAGGACAAACCAATGAGGATTAACATGTTCGCCCCTAAAGGGGGAAAATTTATATATTCAGTGAAAATGGGTGAATTTGACAGGGGATGACTGACAGGATGACTCAAACTAAAAATGAGATCACCCCTGAAGAGGGAAAATTTTCCTATTCTATGAAAATGGGCGAATTTGATAGAAAGTGATTGATGGAATCGCTTAAGGGATGGACAGACTTGCCTATTCCAAGGAACAAGCAAAAATGGGGTCACCTAAGAAAGTGACCCATAGGCAAATTCTCCTCTGACAAAGATGAATTTTCCCAAACAGATGACCTGGAATGGAATAGGATGCAGAACCGCTGACTATGACAAAGGATGACAAGCACAACAAACAACAGATAGGAGGCTAGGTTGACTCAACTAAAAATGAAATGCACTAGTATTGCACAAAGAAGACACACCAGAGAACATGAAACTAGAATTAGAGATGATGGTTTGCACACTCGATGTAGGCCCACCACCTTGAGCGGACAACCAACGGCTAATACTCTGTGATACCGGGGTGGTTCTCTAGATCACCCTTTCTCGCGAAGGTGGATAGCTAGCATTCTAGTGGCACAAGGTTGTCAATAGACACCACGGGCTTACCTTCACACTCTCACTCGAGGACTATCATAGTCCACCATGAGGATTTCTATCTCAACCCAAGGGAGTATGTGGTGAGTGACTTCGTGGTACGGTGCACATCCCCTGCACTACACCAAGCTGCGACTAAAACATGGGTCTCTATCTAGGTTGAACAAGGCTATCTCATGAGTCCCTCATATACATACAGTACGTGGGGCACAATCGTGAACACCAACCCCTCACAAGCATGAGTTAGGAGCCCCAGCGAGGTACTAGAAACTTGGACCAACTCTTTATATCTTAGCTAGGTATCACCCTAGCTTCGACGCTCCACCTGACATGACGCGACTAGATTGAGGTACAACTTTCACTCTCCCCCCTTTATATACCCCTTTGGTAACACGTGGTTGGAATCATCCCCTAGGTGATGAAATCCTTGGTAGGTCTCGCTAAAGGAAGAAGATACTAGATGTTTCGGCTGGTCCCCAAGCTCACATAGTGTAAGGGGAGAGCTTAGACGCACTAGCACCTCCTAGGTAGACTCAACTAGACTAGAGTGAACTATAATTTCTCATCACCCAGGATTTCCAAATGGCACAAGGGGATTGGATACATCAACAACCCACTCACAAGCACAACAAACAAGTAAATTGACCCTCTAATTAATCTAAGTGTGCCTAGCTAGTATGTAAAATAATAGACAAACTACCTAAAGGTATTTGACCAATCATCCTGCAACAAATGCATTAGTAGTTTCCAACGCCAATATTGGATGAATGATAGACAACTACAAAAAACTTTAGAAAAAGCGATGCACACTCACAAATAGATGAGTTAGTGGATTAGTACCTAAAAACGAAACCAAAATGATGTTTAAAATTGGAAATTCGGGTCTTGGATTTACCTCAAATTCGCCTCTATGTGATGTAAAAGAAAAAGACTTGTGACGTGGGTCCCACCGGGCATGCCAAAAATGTGTGCATTATTTTTCTCCTAGTCTAAAATGCAAAATGAAAACAAAGTGCAAACAAGGGAACACAACAACACCTCAGGATTGGCCTAGTTGAACTTGAACAAAACAAAGAAAAATAGAATGATTTACCTTGTCCAAGTCGATTGGTTGGTTGGCCCTGTTGATAGCTTGATATGTGTGCTCCTAGATCAATTTTGGTAGCATAACAACTTGTTGTAGCTTGATTTGGATGCAAGGATGGATGAAAATGGCTATGGATGCAAGATGGTAGTGTGAGCTTGAGAGATTGAGAGGATGAATGCTTGAGAATTGTGGCTAGAACGATTAGGGTTGCAAAAATGGCTAAGTGTTAGTCATTTTGTTGGATGTTGTGGTTTTGTTGCTGATATGTGGTTGTCATTGATGTCAACACTATTAGCATTAATGTATTTGAAGTTGTGTATGTCGAGGATATTGAGAAAATTGTAATGAAATGAGTTGTAGGTTGTTAGTGGTGAAGTGAAGTTCAGTCTGTCAGTGAGTTTAGTACATTGATGATTAGAGGTTGTAGTCTAAAGGGTTTCTTTTCAAGTATATCTAGTTTATCCACATTGAGGTTTAGAGATCCACGTGAAGATTTGTTCGTGTTATGAATATTTGTATTCTAACAATTTTTCTATTACTTCAGTCTGTGTTCTTGAATGAAGATGATGCAATTTCAGTAAGTTCAGTTGTTGCAAATGCTTCTCTAGTGATTCATGATGTTTGTGGATGTCTCTAGATTGTGCTCTATCTGGGTTGCACGTTTGCATTGATCATTGTGCTCATGATCCAATATTTTCTCTTGTGTGTTCATTTTTTTCATGTTCTTGGCCGACAAGGTGTTTGTAGCATGTTGTGGATCTTCGAGGAATAATTTTTGAAGGTGGTTCATGTTCAAAGATGTTATTTTGGGTCTTCACTATGTTGTGATTGACCTTGGTTGATTTGCATTAATAATTATTATTGATTTGGGCTGATAGTTTGTATTCATTTTATTATTTTTTTGAATCCGACATGTAGCGATGTAATTTCTTGTTGCAGATATATAAGAGCAATTGTTTTATCATTTGAGGCAATGAGTATGTGAAGTGTACGAGTCCTATGTGTGAATATTGTTTATATATTTTGAAATCAGAAGTAGTGTGAAGAAGAGTGAAGAAGTGTTCATGTGCTTAACCGAACTGTGATCTGGCATTGGCAAATGTTATTTTATCAGTTCAAATCCCTGCAGATGTTTTTTGAATCTTTCTGTAAGATAGTGTGTCTTCCTTTGGGTAGTAAGCCTTGTTGTAATTGAGCAGTGAGCTCTAGGCAGTGCACCTAAATGCATGTGCATTCCCATTTCATTCTTTATAGTTTTAACAGGGTATAATCTTGTGGACTAACCTCCACTATGGTTTTTCCTCTAACAGGGTTTCTACATAAAAAAAATCTTGGTGTTATGTGTGTTTTTGATGTGTTGATGATTTATGCTTTCATGGTTAGTAATCAGATTTGAGAATAAGGTTAATAAAGTTAATAAGTTGTGAATTTTTGTGAAAACTGATTCATCCCCCTTCTCAGTTGTTTGCCCTTGTGTTGCCAACAATTGGTATCAAAGCAAGTTCCTTGGAAGAAGTTTAATAGCTTAAGGTGATCTGGGATGGCAACATACAAGAAGGATAGTTTGAGATTTGATGGAACAAATTATTCTTTTTAGAATACTCGAATGGAGTGCCATCTAAGATGCATTGGTGAACCCTACTAGAGCATTACAAGTAGTAGGTATGTTATACCTCATAATTGTTCTACTACTACTATTGAGCTTAGGGATGTTGAGTACAATATCAAGGCTAAGGAAGCATTGTTGAGTGCTTTGACTGATACTGAGATGACTAATGTTATGGATCTGAAGACTACTTATGAGATTTGGAAAAGGTTGGAAACTTTGTATGAAGGTGATGCTAATGTGAAGATTGCTAAGTTGCAGAGTCTAAAAGGGAAATATGAAATGTTGAGAATGGGTGATGATGAAAATATTACTACTTTCATGCAAAGAGTGAATGAACTTGTGTGTGGTATCAGATGTGTTGGTGGATAGTTAGAAGAATCAGAGATTGTTGCTAAAGTGCTTAGATCTTTTCCTGCTGCTTACACAGTCAAAGCTACAACTATTGAAAAGCTCCAGACTATGACAAAGTTACTCGAGATATGTTGATTGGTAAGCTTACTACTTTTGAGTTGAGTGAATATGGTGATACCCTTCCTAAGATAGAATTTGCATTCAAGGCTACTACATCTAGAAGAGATAAACATAGATATGATTCAAGAGAGAGTTCTTCTAGAAAGACATTCAAGTATGAGGAAGAAATGAGACATATTGAAGAAGAAGAAAGAGAACTGGATGACTTGAAGCACTAATTGTGAAAAGAGAAGCCAGAGGACAAGGTAAGTATAAAGGGAAGTTTCCTATTAAATGTTTTTCCTACAATAAGATAGGTCATTTTGCATCAAGGTGTCTAGAAAGAGTTTCTAAACCAAGACAGAACAAGCCTAAATTTCAAAATAAGTGTTATTACATTGCTGATGAAGGAGTGACAAATGATGAATCTGATAAAGGAAATGGAAGTGAGGACTAATGGGTATTTATTGCTATCAAAGAAAATAATCCCATGTCTACTAAATCTACTAGTTGTACAAATGTGGAGAAAGCTCTAGTTGCCTGAGTTGAAGAGAAAGATGAATGGGTGATTGATAGTGGATGCTCTCATCATATGACAGGAGATAAAAGTAAGTTTGTGAGCTTGGAAAAGTATGATGGTGGCATTGTGAGACTTGGTGATAACATAGTTGGTGTGATCTGTGGTAGAGGATGCATTTCTCTTGATGGTAAGAACAATATTGATGATTTCATGTGTGTGGAAGGTCTAAAGCATAATCTTTTAAGTGTCAGGCAGATGGTTGATAAGGGTTACAATCTTTAGTTCAAGTATGGAAAGTGAAAAATATTGGGGTGTTCTAGAAATGTGATTGCATCAGGTACAAAAACAAGCGGTAATATCTTTCATTTGAATCCTGCTAGCAAAAGTTGTTTGATTGCTTGAGTTTATGAAAGTTGGTTGTGGCATAGAAGAATGTGTCATGTTAACTTTGACAATATTATCAAGATAAGTTCTACTCAGGCAGTTAGAGATCTTCCTAAGTTGATGAAACCTACTAATGCTATATGCAAGGAATGCCAATTGGGGAAGAAAACTAGAATTTCATTTCTTAGCAAACAACATAATTCAAATGAATTGTTGGAGCTTGTGCATATTGATTTGTGTGGTCCTTCTAGAGTCATAATTTTACAAGGTTACAAGTATTTCATGTTGCATATTGATGATTATTCAAGAATGATGTGGGCTACTTTCTTAAGGGAGAAATTTGAAGCTTTGGAGAAGTTCAAGATCTTTAAGGCTATGGTTGAGACAGAGATAGGTATGAAGATTAAATGTCTAAGATCATATAGAGGTGGTGAATTCACTTCCGGTGAGTTTAATTATTTTTGTGAAGTGCATGGAATAAAGAGACAATTATCTGCCTCGCAGACCCCTCAACAAAATGGAGTTGTGGAAAGGAAGAACAATACAATTCAAGATGCTACTAGAACTATGTTGTTGGAAGGAAATGTTCCTCATATCTATTGGAGAGAAGTTGTGAGTACTATTGTTTACATCCTCAACTAGGTACAAGTCAAAGGTGATACTGGTAAGACCCCTTTTGAGATATGCACTAGACATAAGCCTATTGTTAAATATTTCAAAATATTTGGGACTAAATGTTATATGAGAAGAGATGAAGATTTAGGAAAGTTTGATGCTAGGAGTGATGAAGGAATATTTTTGGGTTACTCTACAAAAAGCAAGGCCTATCGGTGCTACAACAAGAGATTGAAGAAAATGGTTGAAAGTGAAAATGTTAAGGTTGATGAAGACATAGCTAAACCATTCAAAACCTGTGGATATGATTTTGATGATCAGAATGATAGTACAAACAAAGGAAAGCAAGTTCGGACTTCAAATCAAGTTCAAATCATTCTGGTGAATCAAGAAAATCAAGAGGAAGGGAACTAGTGAAAGTACAAAAGAGAGATCACAAGAAATTCAAGAACATCCTAAGACTCTGAGGTATGTAAGACTAAATCATTCAGAAGATTATTGGTGATAAGAACAAAGGTGTCCAGACTAGGAGAAAGATTGCAAAAGAATACTATTTTATTTCAAAGATTGAGCCTACTAATGTGAATGAAGCATGTAAAAATGAACATTGGATTGAAGCAATGAAAGAAGAGCTACAACAAATTGAGAATAATGATGCATGGATTCTTGTTCCTAGACCTAAGCATAAAAATTTCATTAGACTAAATGGGTCTTTAGAAACAAACTGAATGAGAAAGGTGAAGTGGTTAGAAACAAAGCAATATTGGTGTGCAAAGGATATTATCAAATTGAAGGAATTGATTTTGAAGAGACCTTTGCTCCCTGTGCTAGAATTGAAGTTGTGAGATTGTTTCTTGCTTATGTTGCTTACAAAGACTACAAGATTTATCAGATGGATGTCAAGTCAACATTTCTAAATGGTGAGTTGGAAGAAGAGGTGTATGTTGAGCAACTAGGTGGATTTCAGTTGCCTGATCAGGGAGACATTGTTTGTCAATTGAAGAAAGCACTGTATGGACTTAAGCAAGCCCCAAGAGCATGGTATACGATATTGGATAAGTATTTGCTAAAGCTTGGATTTAACAAAGGTACTACTGATAGTAATTTGTATTTCAAGAATGATGATAAATATTTGATTGTGGAAGTTTTTGTTGATGATATCATTTTTGGAGGAGATGATAGTTTGTGCCTGAAGTTTGCTAATGAGATGGAGAGTGAGTTTGATATGTCAATGATTGGAGAGATGAAATTATTTTTGGGATTTCAAATTACTTAGTTAGACAAAGGGATCTTTATATCTCAGTCCAAGTATGTGCAAGAATTGTTGAAGAAATTTGGTATGGAAGATTCAAAGCCAGTTGGTACACCCATGGTGACCAGATGTAAGTTGACAATAGATGATGATTCTTCGAAGGAAAATCAGACTAGATACAAATCAGTGATTGGTGGATTGTTGTATTTAACTCAAACTAGGCCTGATATCATGAATGTTGTATGTATTGTTGCAAGATTTCAAGTTGATCTTAAAGAATCTCATGTGACTACTGTGAAGAGGATTTTCAAATACCTGAAGGGGACAGTTGATTTTGGCCTATGATATCCTAAAGATGGTGATCTGACTTTGAGTGCCTTTATTGATGTTGATTGGGCTGGTGATGTGAATGACAAAAAAAGTACTAGTGGTGGTGCATTTTTCTTGAGAAAGAAGCTGATTTCATGGTTAAGTAAAAAGTAGAATGCCATTTATTTATCTACTATAGAGGCTGAATACATTGTTGCTGCAAACAATTGTACTCAAGTATTGTGGATGAAGCAGATGTTGAAGTATATCAGAGTTGTGTATGATGAACCTATTTCTATATTCTGTGATAACTCAAGTAAAATTAATATTTCTAAGAAGCTAGTGATGCATTCAAAGACCAAGCATATATCTATCAAGTTTCACTTTTTGAGAGAGAAGGTGAGTGAAAAGGAAGTCAGATTGGAGTATGTGCCTACTAAGGAACAAATTGCAGATATCTTTACCAAGTCGTTGCCTAAGGATAATTTTGAGTATCTCAGAGGGAAGTTAGGGGTGATTACCCATCCTAAATAGAACTAAGATGCATTGCTTTTCATTAGTCTATGATTTTCATAGTCATATGTTGATCTAGATTGATGTTGTGGTAGCTGCTAGTTAGGGGGAGTAATCAAATGTTCATATATGTGGTTTAGAGCTTGTGTGGAGAAAATAGATCTTTTTCATTGATGTCAAAGGGGGAGAAGAGTAATGTGAAAAAAATTATGAGGAGAAGAGTCATATGGAAGAGTTATGTGAGAAGAGTCAGAACCTAAGGGGGAGTATGTGTAGTTGCATTGATTGCGTTTTTCACATCATGTATTGCCATCAATGCCAAAGGGGGAGATTGTTGGATGTTGTGGTTGTGTTGCTGATATGTGGTTGTCATTGATGTCAACACTATTAGCATTAATGCATTTGAAGCTGTATATGTCGAGGATATTGAGAAAATTGTAATGAAATGAGTTGTAGGTTGTCAGTGGTGAAGTGAAGTTTAGTTTGTCAGTGATTTCAGTACATTGATGATCAAAGGTTGTGGTCTAAATGGTTTCTTTTTTAGTATATCTATTTTATCCATGTTGAGTTTTAGAGATCCGCGTGAAGATTTGTTCGTGTTATGAAGATTTGTATTCTGATAGTTTTTTGGTTACTTTAGTCTATGTTCCTAAATGAAGATGATGCGATTTCAGTAAGTTCAGTTGTTGCATATGCTTCTTCAGTAATTCATGATGTTTTTAGATGTCTCTAGATCATGCTCTATCTGTGTTGCACATTCACATTGATCATTGTGCTCACGATCCAAGATTTTCTTTTGTGTGTTCATGTTTTTCATGTTCTTGGCCGACAAGGTGTTTATAGCATGTTGTGGATCTTTGAGGAATAATTTTTGAAGGTGGTTCATGTTCAAAGATGTTATTTTGGGTCTTCACTATGTTGTGACCAACCTTGGTTGATTCACATTAATAATTGTTATTGATTTGGGCTAACAGTTTGTATCATTTTATTATTTTGTTGAATCTGACATGTAGCGATGTAATTTCTTGTTGCGGATATATAAGAGCAATTTTTTTATCATTTGAGGAGATGAGTATGTGAAGTGTGTGAGTCCTATGTGTGAATATTGTTCAGATATTTTGAAGGCAGAAGTAAAGTGTGAAGAAGAGTGAAGAAGAGTGAAGAAGTGTTCATGTGCTTAACCAAAATTGTGATTAGGCATTAGTAGATGCTATTTTATCAATTCAAATCCCTGTGGATGTAATATGAATCTTTCTGTAAGATAGTGTGTCTTCCTTTGGGTAGTAATCATTGTTGTAATTGAGCAGTGAGCTCTAGGAAGTGTGCCTAAATGCATGTGCATTCCCATTTCATCATTTATACTTTTAATAGGGTATAATCTTGTGGACTAACCTCCACCGTTGTTTTTCCCCTAACAAGGTTTCCACATAAAAAAAATTCTTGGTGTTATGTGTGTTTTTGATGTGTTGATGATTTATGCTTTCATGGTTAATAATCAGATCTGAGAATAAGGTTAATAAAGTTAATAAGCTATGATTTTTTGTGAAAACTGATTGAACCCCCCTCTTAGTTGTCTACCCTTATGTTGCCAACTCATTTAGCCAAGGGAGATGGAGTGGATGGTGGAGATTGAAAGAGGACCAGAGATCAAGGGCTAAGATCAAAGAGTTGACTAAAGGAATTAAAAATTCCTTTTTAATATACATGGGAAGGATAAAAGGAATTTAATATTCCTTGGGAAGGAGAAAAGGAATTTAATATTCCTTGGGAGATGAGAGAGGAATTAAAAATTCCTCAGAAAGGATCTTGGGAAGATAAAAAGGAATTAAAATTTCCTTGGGGGATGGGGAGAGTTTATTAAAGGGTTGATTAGAATATTTGATGAAGGATTAGAGGAAGATTAGGTGGCTAATGAAGATTAAGAGCCAACTTACAAAAGTTGGAGGATGTGACACATCCTAATCATGGATTAGTAATTTGCACATCCTTAATGATGGGATTAGGAGGTGGGTTAGGATTAGGTGTAGATTATGGGGGATGAGAGATAAAGGGAATTAAATTTTATGGATTATTTATTTAATTCCTTGGAGGAAAGGAATATAGGGTAAGGTATTTAATTATTTAACTAAATACTTTAGGGATTTAGAGGACTTTAGGGGTATTAATTAAATAATAGTAATATTAATTAATTAATGCAAATAAGAGGATATTTAGATGAAAAAGGATAAATTTTATCAAATGTAAGTGACCAAATTTAGGTGTCTACAAATACCAATTTTTGAACACACCTAGATACTAAGAGGGGTGGCTGAATCAGTACCTTCAAATGCTTAAACCCTTTAGCAGAATGCAAATTCATACTTCTATCAACATCAACAACTCTTAATCAGATCAACAACAATGAATAATAAAGAAATGAACACACATACATAAGATAACACTAGATATACATGGAAAACCCAAGAAGGGAAAAAAACCATGGAGATAAATCTCTTAATATATGAATAAAACTACAATTTTCTTAAGGCTCATTGCCTAAGGAAGCAAACTACTCCCAGAGGGACTTATAAACTAAGGCGCACAACCTTATGGTAAGATACAAAGGAATTGCAAGTTGAGGCGCACAATTTTAGGGAAAGATACAAAGACGTACTAGGGAGTGTCACTATATCTAAGTAGGATACATGAATAATACAATCAAAACATGAACATGAATTGCTATAAAAGAAGCATCTAACATATGTTGGTGTTCCAATCCCTTTTTCGCATAATTACTCCATCATATTAACTTTGTGCACTTCATGCTCAAATCACATTATATTATCTTCCTTATTCTAATCTCTCTCTTTGCAATTGATTTGTTCTTCCATTTATACCCTTTGCATCATCTCAAAACATCAATTAGGTCAACCAAAATAGGAGATAAGCAATAACCTCAACAAGTTGGCCACAAAACATAATTGTAGTGAAAGAAATCATATCCAAAAGATAAAGAGGACCTAAAAAACTTATTACATTTTCTAATGAGATCCCAAACAAGAAACATATTGGTGCACAACATCCCAAGTCGACAACAAGAAAAAGTGTAGAAGAAATGTGTAGTGCATTGCTAGTTAGACCAAAAACACACCTTCCAAAGGTATTCACTCAATGTGGTTCTTAATAGGATATAGGGAAATACCCAAAATCATCTTAACACAACCTTAATTGTTGGTACAAACCCCCCAAGAATATAACAAAATCAAGAGAACAAGCCTTGTCAACCAAACAATCACAAATTACCCAAAATACCAACTCAAATAATATGTAGCACCAAGGAGACAAACCATTTATGTGTGGGTCACAAGGAAACATTCCATGAATGTCCAACAATAGTTCCATATACTTATTTCTCACTGTCATGCCAAAAATAGCTACCACAAGGCAAACTGAATTAAAACACTTCATCTTGGAAGCCCAAAAGACACTGTCATGAGATAGAACATTTACAAACCATCTCGTGGTAAACTTCAACACATGAAATAAAAAATTGAGACACAACAAAAAAACTAAAAGAATGTCCACGAAGTTGTAGGAATAGAAACAACAATGCAGAGAAATGTGGAGCATTTTCCAAACTAGTCCAGTCAAGCAACCAAACTGCCAACCTATTGCAATTACTAGAGACTTCCTCAACAACATTGGTGACCTAAAAAGATAAGAGTATAACACCCACATACCATAAACGTTGAATCCAAAATCACAAGGCCATATCCTCAAAAGCAGAGGAATGAGAAGCATTATCCTAATTAGTCTTCAAAGCAACTTCCTACAACAAAAACCTTTACCAACATTTGGGACCAAAACTTCCTTGTAGCAACACATACTTCCTCGGGAACAACAATAAAGAGTATAAAACACAATAAATACTATCAACAATATATCCCCAACATCAACATTACTCCTAATCCTCATCTTAATACTTCTAATCCTCATCTTGATATATCATCATGATATCATCTCTGCTGACAACAAACATACTCAATACTACTTTAGTTGATATCAAACAAGGCATGACATCCAACCATGAACATCAACAACATCACTGTTAGCACATCATCATAGTATAGCATCAATATACAAATGTAAACATCAATGACAGCCCAAACTAAGCATTGACATCAATGACAACCTTAGGTAACATATGTGCAACAAAGTAAACAAGTGTATATTACCTCCCTCTGTATTATAATAGAAAAACAACACAAGTTGTGGATTATAAATTTAACTAGAGGGAAAAAGAACCATATCATCTCTCCATGCTATTCAATAGTTGCACATGTAATGTAAATGGTAGTATCAATACAGTTATGTAAGTAAATAAGAAAACCAAATACAAAATTTAGCCTAGCCTCCTTCATAGAAATATCCTTTTAGCTATGGCTTGGTTGGTGAAAATAAAAAGGGAAAGAAAGGTAAGAAAAAAAAACAAAAGGAAAGAGAACGAAGTAAGAAAATAAATAAATGATATAGCTTTGTAAAGGGCCCAATTCTTTGTGGTTGGGTTCAAACTGAAAGGAATGAGAGAATACATCTTATTTTAGCAAATGAAGAATAAAAATAAAAGAAACATAGTTAACCCCCTTCCCATGGCCGTTGGAAATTTTTAGTACTTGCAGATAGGAAGGAACTATCACATTCTTAATCACTTAACAAGAAAAATAGCTCATGTCCCTATTAATAAATGAAATGCTAGAATTTTTACTATGAGACAAATATTTGTGTTTTCAAATCTTATCAATGGTTAATATGTAAATTTTTAATTAAAATTATTTGAAAAAATAATTATTGGCAATCTAATTGGTTGAGGAGGTTTGAGTCATTTTTTGCAACCTTCATGTCATTCAAGAAATACAAGTAAATAATATTGCTAGTGGCTAAGTTATTATCCTTCTCCTATAAATAATATTGTTGGTGGCTGAGTTATTATCTCAAATCGTATTTCTTAGAATCTCATTCGCACACATCTGTATTTGTACCTATGATCAAATAAAATATTTACTTTGCCTCATCAATCTGAATATTGTTTTAGTTCTTATCATTAATTCACTAAATTTTAAATATTTGTACCTTCTTCTATTATAGCAATTACCGTTCCATGGCAACATCTAATTTTTAGTTGTTTGGGTGACTTTATATCAGAAGAAAATAAATGTGATATAACTTATTCACTGGATAATTCCTTTTATATGTGTTTAGTTGATTTATAAATGTGATGTCCTATTGTGCTGATAGATGAGATATGCTCTTGTTGCATGGGTGGCGGTTACAGTAAATGATGCTAGTAACCGAGTTGAAAAAAAAAAAGTGACCGGGCCTTAAGTATATATGTTATTAATGATTTTGTGCTTTTAGTTTGGAAAAGTTATGGATCCATAAAGGCAGTTTCTTTAATGTTTGAAGAATTATTATTACTACTTTTAGTCTTGTAAGCTAAATTCAGGTGAATACAATAAAACCCATATATATAAACGTAAATTAAATCAGATGAGAGCTGGACTAGATGACATAGGACTAAATGTCTTTTTTATTTATTTAATTAAACCCTATATATATATATATATATACATTCTCCTCCCTCTTTATTTTTTTTCCTATTATCCAACTTTAATAAATATAAAATAAATATGGGAGTGTACAGTAGTAACTAATTATAGATATGTTATGCAAACTAAGGTATTTAGAGTTTTCCATCGCATGTATGTGATTGTTAATATATCTAATTTGAATATAACTATATTTATAAATAAGAAGAGTTTTAGAAGGGCATATTATTTCATGGGTATGTAATAAAATGAAATATGTAAATTAAATTACTGTCAAACTCTTTTACAATCAAGTGCCTTACTTTGACCTTTACTACAAAGAAGATACTCTTTCTGTTGTCTCTTAAGAAAACATCCCTAAATCCATAAACCGATTTTCTCGTATGTCTTCAAATGAACAAGGAATTAATCAATTTCATTCAAATGTATATATGTTGTTTATTTATCTATTCTCTTTTTTTTATACAAGGTATATACAATCATGCATTTAAAACTTCCTTTATGTAGTTCAAAGAAAGATATTTTACTACAACTCACAAAGTATCCACATTTTTTTCATTACATCAAAATATAAAACTTTCAATACTACGCTCAATGTTTGGGAATACAATGGTCTACACACGAAGAAGAAGGCCCACTTTTTCCATTTCTACATTAAAAGAATATTCAAAACTTATCTTTTTAAAACTTACAATATTTCCACTATAATTGAGAAACAAATGACTTGCACACCCATGAACTAGGTCTTGCTCTCCACCCTACCATAATGGTGTCATGGAGCCTTGTGGGCTCTAGCCATACCCCCGAGCAAGGAATTATTTTAGCCCCACAATGATCAATGTAGTCTTTTCTCATTTTTACAAAGGGATAAAACTAACATAGCACACTTTACATGTAGATCTAGGTTCTCTACTTTTTATTTTCTCACATGATCCATATAATAGGTCACCTCCTTACAACCAAGAAACAAAGGAAAATGGAAAAGGAAGAACTTATCTTTTCTTTTTGATGAAAGGACTGAAATTTTGTATCCATCTTTCCTCTCCAAACCAAGCCATCTTCATCACTATCTTGCCAAAGAGATTGGACTCCTCTCCTTTTCTCATTCTTTCTACCATCTTCACTCAAGTTTTCCAAGAGGAGATGTGGGTAACACCACTCATTCTTTTTCTCCAAAAATATATAGGAGTTTTCAACTTGCCACCCCTTAGATGGGAACGTGTGGAGTGTACCTCCTTCCATTAATGAGGACCCTTTTCTTATTCAAGAGGGTACCATGAATTTGGACAACCCCTCAATCTTTTCACCCCCATCCTCCATCAACATTCGTCACTCTCTATTCTAAGGACTTTTCAAGGGTCAAATCATGTCCTTGGGACACTATTGTGTGCCCACTTGGGCCCTACCACTATTGTATGCACCTTAGGGGATTTATTTTTGTATCCCAACCAAGGAAATTGACCAAAAACCCATTGTCAAAGCCCACTTAAGATTCCATCCAAGTTTCACACTTGGACAAGGGTTCCTAACACTTAGACTCACTTAAATTCACATAGCACATAATCAATTATCCCTTTAATAACACCCTCACCACCTTAACTTACCAACATATTATCTTTACTCGATTCTAAGCCCCAGAAAGGAGGTCAAATTCATGATCACAAGGAGATGTCTTTTGATCTACTCAATGATTTTGCCTTCTTGGATTGACACTCTACTTTCCTACACATTACCAATGCAATTGTAAGAATAATATATATCACATGAATTTGATAGCTGAAATGAGATTTAATTGTACAAGAATTCCATTTACAATTTTCAATTCATATTCCCAATTTACAAGTCCATACACCTTCATGACAATGACAATGAAACGATGTCAAAATGAAATACAAGAATATGGTCACACAATCACCTTTTTTTTTTGCTCACAGTATAACTTACCATACATTTATGAAAACAAATTAGGTTCATTATTAATCATATGCAAAGCGAGGTCTTATAGATGGAGATGGAGGAGAGGGATATGGAGAGGAGAGGGGGATAAATAGAGATCAATATAGAGGGATAGATAGAGATGGAAGACATAAATATATAGAGATGGATAGAAAGGGAGAGAGAGGGAGAGGTAGAAAGACAAAGATATAGGGAGTGATATATAAGAGGTAGAGATGGAAAGATATTATAGGGGTAGAGAGACATGCAGAGATAATAAGATAGAGATGGAGGGAGTGATGAAAGAAGAGATATGGAGAAATAGAGATAGACAGGTAAAGAGATAGATAGAGAGATAGAGGTAGAGATAAGGAGGGAGAAACATGGAGTTTGTGTCAATGCATAAGACAAAGAGAGAGGGTGATAGTTATTTATAAATATATAGAGAGGAATGGGGAGGAAGGAGAAAAAAAGAGATATCCTGAGAGAGGAAAAGTATATAGATATCTAGAAAGAGGGAGTGATAGGGAGAGAGGGGCAAAGAGGGAGAGATAGAGACATAGAGAGGGAGAGATAGGGATAGAAAGGAGAGATGGAGAGATATATGCAACTTGAGAAAGATAGAGGGGGTGAGATACAAAGATTAAAAGACAAAGACAGAGAGATGGAAGGAGAGACAAAGAGGGAGAGGGATAAATAGAGACAAAAAGAGGGAGATAATGAAAGAGGGGGAGTTGGAGAGAGCAAGATAAAGATATAGGAAGTGATATAGAGAGAGGTATAGAGGGATATATAGAGAGAGTAGGAGAGATGAAAGGAGAGATTGAGTGAATAAGTGAGAGAGATAGAGATAATTAGATATAAAGAGTGAGGGAGAGGGAGAGAGAGATAGAGGGGGGAGAGGTAGATATAAGGAGGGAAAAATAGGGAGTGTGTGTTTGAGAGAGTGAGAAATATATAGAGATAAATATAGGGAGGGAGAAATAGGGAGTGTTTGTGTGTGAGTGAGAGAGAGATATTGAGATAGTGATAGAGAGGGATATATATAAGGAGAGAGAGAGAGAGATGGAGAGAAATAGAGAGAGGATAGAGGAGAAGTAGAGATATATATATATAGAGAGTGATAGGGAGGGGGAGAGAGAGAGAGAGAGAGAGAGAGAGAGAGAGAGAGAGAGAGAGAGAGAGAGGGAGAGGTAGGGGAGATAAGGAGATAGAGATAGGTCCCAATAGATAAAAAGGAAGATAAAGATCTAGAGATGATGTATATGGAGAGAAAGGGAGAGAGAAATAGAGATATAAAGAGGGGGAGACAAAGAGAGGGAGATCTATAGAGGGATATAAAGATATAGGACATTATTTATAGAGAAAGGTAGAGAGAGGGAGATATATATAGAGATATATAGGAAGAGAAAGAGAGGGATATATTTATATCTCCATCTCCCTCTCTATCTTTGTGCTTCTCATTATCTCTTGATCTCTCTCTTCCTCTCTACCCTATATATATATATATATATATCTACCTCTACCTCTATATCTCTATCTCTCTTTTTATCTCTCTCTATATCAATTTCTCTCCCTCTCTATCTCTCTATTTTTCTTTCTCTCTATCTCTATTTCAATATTTTTTCTCTTCTCTCATTTTGTATCTCCCTCCACCTGTCTCTATCTCTCCATTTCTATCTTTGTTTCTTTCTATCTTTGTTTCTCTGTATCTAACTCTCTTTATATCTCTCTCTTTGTCTATCCACATCTCTCCTCCTTTGTATAATTTTCTCCCACTCTCTTTCTCTCTTCTTTTCTTTCTATTTTTCTCTATTTGCCTCTATTTCTTATCTCCATCTCCCTCAACCTTATCTCTTTCTCTCTCTCTATCAATTTTCCTCCTTAAGTATGCAATGGGTATTAAATGATAGTATACCCTAAGCATAAATCCCTAAGGACATGTGTTATCCTTGGATTGTTGGCATGAAACGACTAATCAAAAGTTATCTTCTCTCTCGCATACAATTTATAACTTTTAATTTATATTTTAAGATTGAAATTCATTTTATTATATAAATTAAAGTAAAAATTAAAAATAGAATTATTATACAATAATAATTAAACTTTAATAAGACAAATAATTATACATTAAATTAATTCTAATATTTTTTAATTATTATTTATAATTTTATAAAAAGACAAATAATAAAAATAAATTTCAAACTTTAATATAAATAAAAAATTAAAATAGAGTAAAATAAATGCAAAGTCAAAATATATCAAAATCCAAATATTAATAAACATAATATTTTCTTAAAAAAAATAATGAATAATAAATGATCAAATTAAAAAAAAAATCCAAAATTTTAATTTATTACAATTGAAATATTAATAAAATATGTATTTAAAAAAGATAATTAATATATTACAAACAATATTAACATTAATTGAAAGATAAAATCAATTAACAAATACAAAAATTATTATAATATTATCAAATTAACCATAAATATAGTTAAATTTAAAAATTTAAAAATAAAAATGATACTTCAAATAAATATTAAAATTAAAATAAACCATGTTAAAATTATTAAAGCTAGAATTTTAACTTTTACATTAAAAATTACAAGTAACACCAAACTTAAAAAGTTGAAAATAAAATGAAACCTATTAAAAAGGTAAAAAGTCAATTCATAATTTTTAATTTTTTTAATATTGAAAAAATAATCATATTTATTAAAAACTTGTTATATATATAAAATAAATTTAAATTTAAATTTAAAAAGATTTGAATGTTATATAATTTATTATTTATATATTATATTTACTAGCGCTTGCACCTCAACAAGGTGCAATGGTTACATCGATAGCAGGATATACTCTGGCAATATATTGAAGGGTAGGGGAAAAAATCGCAAGAAAATGTAAATTGTTTTTCTTAAGACTAACTATTTATAGCAAAAGTCAATTGATGATGGGATGTGGGAAGATTTGAATATGAAAAAGCACAAATGGCATTGATAAACACTTGTCTATGCAATAAAAATCTAGAGAGCCAATAGTCTCCCTCTAGTTATTGATCCCAGAAGAACAAGATTAATTGTTAAATTGAGAACTAGATCAAGAGAAAGTTAATGTGCATTGAGCAAATATCTAGGAAAACCAATCTATCATTCCACCCTAAGCAACTAAATCAACCAAAAATAATGATGAACTAAAAAATACACAGTAAATAAATGCAAACACCAAAATAGGAAAACAATTTCCACATTTAGTGTATATTGTTGTGCATCTTTTAATATTATTACCAAATAAGAAAGTAAAATCATTCACAAGGTTTGATATACAAATTACACGAAAGATTATATTTACCCATGCTTGGAGTTCACTAATGTTTAGGAGACTTCTTAAAAAGGTTTTTAATAGCTAACATGAATTTTCAGGCATTTAAAATATACAAAGCTCTAAAAGGATCCAATGCTTTTTATTTTTATGGGACTTTCCATATGAAGAGAAAAATACCAATAAGGTTTAACTTACAATATCTTTTATTTTTGAATGGTTGCAGCTTAATAGTTTGGGTGTTTCTCATGTCAACCCTAATTTTCTTCCACATCTTGGATAATGTCACTTTGTAAGGAGTCTTAAACATACCTTAGAAGAATGGTGCTCTTGCTTCTAAGAAATATTGTGTTCCTTCAACAACAATATCTGTAGTTTCCTGAATCTTGTTGACTGTCAATTACGTGAGAATGAAGGTGTAACAAGCATGTTTTTGATCTTAATGGGAATGGATTCCATGAGATCATCAATCACACAAGCCTTCTTAAGTTTATAGAGCTACTATCATTAACAAAATTACTCAGTTTCTTCTTCTCCTCCTTCTCCCACTTGAAACATCTTATTCATCCACATCATAAAACATAGAGGTTAATGATAAAACAAACACCCATTTCCTCCAAATCAATCCAATTTGACAAACAAACCATTTTTAGGTGAGCTAAATATTAGGGTGTGTTTCATTCTCTAGTAACTAATAGTCAAACTATATATGAGATGAGCATGGAGTTTTCAAGATTTAGTAAAAGGCAATCATGGTAGCAGAAGATACTACCTAGTAGAAGGATCCAGAGTCTTCTTGCATTTGATGAAATTTTTCCATCCTTTATTCTTGAAAGGCATCCTTAGCCTATTTAGAAGCTCTCATTTCAACCTAGGCAGGGAGGACGAGTCAACGATTGTGGTATTTGGCTTTACACCTACCAATTGCATTTGCTTTCACCTTTCAGAAGCCTTTTCATGAATCCAATCTATGCTCATTCTACAACCTTTGTAGTTCTTGAGACCACGTTTCTTTGATGGACTTCATCAATATCTTGTGCCTCCTCCCACCATGTGATTAGGAAAAAGATGTGTAGGATGCGCAAACTCATCTAGATTCCACATCATTAGGAAACATTTCAACCAATGGTCATTCACACCGTGCTGTTGTAATTCTAGTTGCTGCAAAAGTTATAGTGCAACTGAAGTGGATTCATGTTGTTGCTAAAGTTACATAGGCCACTGCTTCCAAAGATGATAGTGCTGCTGAAAATGCTTCAAGTTGCTGAAGTGAAACTAAATGCTATCAGATATGCACTATGTCTCTATTGCTACTCCCTGAAGTTAGTTGGAACATTCCTTTGATCTCATTGATTCATCTAAACATGACATTATTCAAAAACAAACATCAAAAATAGATTTCTTCTCAATATACATTTATTTTGTTTTTGGGTGATGTAGGATTGCTCGTGAACCTAGATGCTCCTACATCAAGATCTAGTCACTAATAGAAATTTTTAGTGCTTTTCCTTATCAACAATTGGTGATATTTCCTTTTTTCTCTATAAAATGTTCCTAATTTTTAAATTGGAGAGATGGACTAGGGACTTCCTAGATATCTAAGGTTCCTTTAATAAATTAATATCCAATTAGAATGGAATCCATACCTTCTTATGATTTCTTTATGTAACGGTTATTTACAGCCTTATTTGTACTTTATGCACCTATGAAGCAACTAATATGGCTTGTCTTAGAGAATGGTTTGATTCCAACAATTTTAAAGCCTTAAGTATTTCACCAAGTGGAGTGACCACAAAGATCTTCCCATCTATTTGTCATGGAATGGTGTCTACATCTTCTTATGATGTGTTCTCTTTATATATGTATGGAATAAATTTTTGGTTTGAAGGTTCTCCTTGGAAACTTTGGTATCCTTCCTGTTTTCTAATAATTTAAATTTATTTTAAAGATGTCAGATTCATTGTTAAATATGGGATATTTCAGTTATTTTATAGAAATAAAATAAAATAAAGCACAAATTACTCTAAAAAGGAAGGAACATTAAAGCTCCCTGGATCCCTTTTCATTTGCAAACATAGCAAAAGCATGTTGTTGAGATCATGATAGGTTTGTATTATAGAAAGTAACATTATTCTTGAAGAGGAACCAACAATAGAATCATAATTAATCTCTATCATAAAGTGCATTGTGATTTATCGTTGGCTGATCTTGCACATAATTACCCAAGATGGGCAGAATAGGAAGCCATTCTTAGTATTTGTAGAAAAGAGTCGTCCTAAGCAAATAAAAAATAGCTAAAAGTTTGACAATATTGTATCTGATGGGTTGTGTGCATATATTCTATATCCAATGGCATGTCAAGGTGCAAACTGTGTTTCAAAAATTATCATTCTAGCGCTAAAAACCCAACAACTCATGTTACCTTTTTAGTTCAGGCTTGAAAAAATCTGTTAAATCTTCATGAAAATCTTCAACGGGAAGATAGAATTATAGTTGAAACCAAAAATATGCTTAATTTCCAAGCCACATCTTGACATCAAAGCTTCATCTCTGAAGCTTAGATAGCTTGAATCAAATTGTTGCCTTAATAAAACTTAATATTTTGGTGTTGTTTGTCACTAGCTTCTGACCTTTTTTGCATGATACATGCTTGAAGAAGGTCACTTTATATGTATAGAAAATTATATTAATTACCCTAAAAAGTACCCTAACAAGTTCCTTCAATCCAATCCCCAAGCTGGTAGAGGAAACACTTGTCTTGAATGAGAAGTGAGACTACAAATCCTTTACCATTCATAGAGAAGGAGTGTGGTTCCTCCTATTAGGTGTAATCCCTAGCTCATTGGGACCACCTACCATGGGTTTCTAATGCATAACTACTATTCCTTGAAGGACTAACATGTATCCCTGAACCATGAACCTGGGAATCATAATAAACAAGTTGAGATCAGGCATCTTAATAAGCCATTTGACCTAAAGAATCTTAATAAGCTAGTTGAACTTGGGTATCTTAATAAGTGAGATAAACCCAAGCATCTTAATAAGTGGGCTTACATTCAAAGCCAAGGGGGCTAGAATAAAAATAAAAGCAATCCAACAATTAATTTAAAATAGTTTTGTTTTTCTGTTCAATTCTCAATAATATATTAAAATATTTCCATAGCTTTCTCACAAATAGGAAAAATCATACTTGCCATGAGACTGGTACTGGTACTGGTATGG
The DNA here is from genome assembly GCA_007258455.2 of Sequoia sempervirens. Taxonomy (NCBI): domain Eukaryota; kingdom Viridiplantae; phylum Streptophyta; class Pinopsida; order Cupressales; family Cupressaceae; genus Sequoia; species Sequoia sempervirens. The sequence goes on from VDFB02281492.1 coordinate 1,036,237,442, forward strand.
GAGACTAGTATCGGTATTTGTACGATTTTTTTTAAAAATAGGAGATGGGGGTACTTGGAGATGCCATTTTTTTAATATAAATTAAAAAAAATAATAGTTTACAAAAAATCTGAAAATATGATGACATTGAACTTTCAAAAAAATAATTTAATCACTCTTAGATTCATCAAATACATTATGCTTTAATTTTTAAAGTTTCAAATGTTTAAACTTTAAAGTTTTTTTTAGGTATTTTAGTGGGAGACGTCATTTTCTGCAGCAGGAGACAGAAGGGTACTCGGGAAACTTCGGTGGAATTCTCCAGCCTCCTAGAGGCGTCTCCAAAGACAGTACCGATCTCCAAGACGCATCTCCCGACAACTATGGGAAGACTTTTAACCATCTCTTCAACCTGAAAATAAAATTTGAATGGTGGCATTTATTTTCAAAAGTCAATTTCTTTAATGATTCACAAAAATATTGAAATTTAAAAGCTTTCAAATTTCCTCAAGATAATACATATTTCTTTGAAAGATGGTGAAATGTGAAAGACTAACTATTGGCTTAGAAAATTTGATGACAATCTCCATTCTCAATTTAACTAATGTTTTTGAAGAACAAGAGTGATTTTAAAATGGTCAATTATCCCGATGATGTGTCATGAAGTGTGAAATAAAACATAAATTCTTTCAATTTTTCTAATGATGGATCATGAAGGGTGATGTGAAACACAGATTCCTTCAATTGCTAACAATAGGCCATTAAGTTATAATTTGAAAATAAGAGGCCATCAAGTGTAACACAAGACATAGATTCTTTCATGCTATCAATGGACGTGCAGTGTGACAATACATAGATTTTTTCAATTCAGATGATGGACCATGAAGAGAAAAATGAAATGTAGAGTCTTTCAGTTCTGCTAATGATGGGCCATCACAAAACAATGAAAATATAGATTCTTTCAATTTTTCTAATGTCACTGAATATAGACTCTTTCAGTTTTGCAACAACAGTCCATGGCATGTGCCACAGAACATAAACATGGATTCTTTCAATTAAGCTAAAAATGGGCAATGAAGTGTGAGACAAAGCATAGATTTTTTTTCAATTCTACTAATGTTGAGCCATCAAGTGACACATAATATAGACTATTAATCATGCTAGCAATGGGCCATGAAGTGTGACACAAAATATAGACTCTTAATCATATGAGCAATGGGCCATGGGGTGTCACAAAAAACATGGATACTTTCAATTATGTTAACAAGGGGCCATGGAGGGTGATGTGAGGCATAGATTCTTTTGATACAGCTAACAATGGTCCATGAAATTTGGCCATCATGAAACATAAATTCTTTCAATTCAGCTAATAATGGGCCATGAAGTGTGATGGAAACATACATCCTTTTACTTCTGCTAACAATAGACCGTGCAGTGTGACATTAAACATATATTCTTTCAATTCTGGTGATGATGGACAATGAAGTGTGAAATTAACAATATATTCTTTCAATCATTTTGACAATAGGCCATGGCATGTGAAAGAAGCATATAATTTTTCACTCTTGCTAACAATGAGCCATATAGTGTAAAACAAACATAGACTCTTCCAATCTAGCAAACGAGCAACCAAGTGTGATATAAAACATAGACTTTTTCAATCTAGCTAACAATGGGCCATCAAGTGTGAAACATATACTCTTTACATCCTACCAATAATAAGCCATTAAGTGTGGCATGAAATACAAATTCTGTCAATTCTGCTAACAAAAGACCATGAAAGGAGACACGATACATAATTTTTCTCAATTCTGCTAGCAATGGGCCATGATGCATGACAATATACATAAATTCTCTCAATACTCTAAAGTTTGATACGAAACACAGATTCTTCCAATTCTACCATCAATGGGCCATAAAGTGTAACACCAAACATAAATCCTTTCAATTATACAAATCCATTCATTCAATTGGACACAAAAAGTGGATTCTTTCACTTCTTATCTCCAATTTTGAATCCAGAAGCCTTTTCCACTTTTAAAAACTATGGAATGCAAAAGCTTAAAATCTCTTGACAAGAAAGCTACACAAATTAGATTAAGAAAATAAAAAGGCCAATCTCCAACTTACGGGCTTATGGACGATAATCCTCAACGACCCCAGGCTCGGATGCACTACGCCAGGCCGCCTTACCCCCATTGAAGAAGAATATTGACCAGGAACTATTTTGAACTACCTCCAACAGGGTTTAACAGGTCTGAGGATCGAATCCAAGGGCTCATCCGGCTCTTCCATACCTTGTGTCACAATATAAACAAAAACCCTAACAATGTCCTCCCTGTCATGTACCAAATGGCAGTGGGGAGAAGATCCTTCACAAACGCCTCCTTAGCCAAGAAAATAAATACTCCCCAAGTCTGCACGCCCTCAGCAACCTGCCGAGAATAATGTGGCCACATCGATGCCTCGATTTCAAGCCACGGTGCAGTCAATTTACCAACAACTGTGACTCCCTTCAGAGATCCTCCCTTGGCCATGGTCACTTCAAAGATCCTCCCTTGGCTGCAGAGTAGTGACTTGCTTAAAACTTGCATTTCCCTCCTAAAAAGGGCACTCTAGATGCTCATCTCACTGGAATCCTCTATCTCTTATGCTTTGATGGATGTCTATTCACTGTTCCAAAGCTCCCATTCCAGCAGAAGCAGGGCAGACATGGGCAACAACTGTGAAATTTGGCTTTTCATCTGCCAGTTGCTTTTACTTCCCCATTTCTAAGCATTTTCATTTTTCAATCTTTGCATTCTATGAGACCATCTAACTTGTGCCTCTTCATTCTCCACACTTCGCTTACCTATTTTGCAGCACAATTATAATAGATGCCTTCTTTTTGCCTCACGCATTCCCTCTATTCGCAGGCTTTGATGGATGTCCATACTTCTGTTAGGACAGCCATACTTCTGTCAGATACCCATACTGGTGCCCTCTTGTGAATGCACTCAGGGAAGTGAAAGTTAAGAGGGACAATGTACGGCATCAGGTCCATATTTACTGGCAGTCCCACTAAAATAGTCTTTCTCGGCATCAAACAACAAACTAACCTGGTGGGATTTCCCACCTAGAATAGCCTATCAGTTAATTATAAGAAATCTAAAATTCTAAGATTGGATAAGAGTGTAGTTGTTTTTTATTTTTTTAATTATTACTCCTAGAGGCGTAACCCTACAATGGCATGGTGCCTATCGGAGGCTAGCATAATCCGTGAAAGAAAAACAAAAAACAACATACAATTAACAATATTTATTTATTTTTAAAAACTAAAAGAAAAAAACACAATAATTATTGAAAAAAATCCATGGCCACATTCTTATCAAAACAAAAGAAAATAAAAAAAACACCATCACATTCTTATCATTATCCAAAAAATAAAAAGTAAATAAAAATAACAATAACATCAATAATAACAACAATAATAAATGAAATAAAATACCCAAAAAATAAATAAAATATGCCTCAAAATGATATATCTTGGCATATATTATATATATTAATATTTAAGATATATATACTAGTATATTATTGTTACCCATTTTTCACTCATTGGTTCAAAAGGGTAGAATTTGTTTCTAAACTAAGGAAAATAAAGTACTTTTATTATCCTCCTTCATCACATTCAAATGTATAAATGAAAAAATCTGAAAAGGTTACAACTACAGATTATTACATTCATACATATGCATGTAATACATAAAGACATATTTCTAAATAATGTAATATTTATTGAATGTGATAAGGTACATGTGTCTCACACAGCAAGCCGTGAGACTGATTTTTCTTTGATGCAAATAAAGATAAATCAATACATGAATAGATGAAGGAAATAAATAAGCATGTAGAGGGATAACCAGTCATTGCCTGAATGACTAGTTGATGTTTGTCTCGCTCTAGTGCCGTCCTCATTGCTTGTACTTCCTAGTTTCCATGCGCTCATGTTCCTACAATGGTCAAGCAATGTGTTAGAGTTATACTCTAAGCAATGGAAGGTCATAGCTATACACGATTATTCATGTCATTCACCTATGCATGTATCAATTTGTCTCCATGTGCATCAAAAGATCAATGAATGCCTCAGGTGTCTAGGAAAACCATTTGGTCAACGTACACACAAAAGACAGTCATTCTTTCTAACTTGTTTGTTTCATGTGCAGCTATAGGTGCATTCATATTTTTCAGATCAAATGAGTGGTGGAAATGTGGCTCCCACAAGGGTTGAGCCCAGCTCATATGCACAATCTTTTAGGTACTTTAGTGCATCCAATGCAGATTATTATGTTTTAAATCTACAACAACAACTTCTAAAATGTAGATTGCAACTACAGTATACTGTGGCAATCACTCTCAATGAAGTAGTAATGTAATGACATAGTATACTTGTCATGTTGGGTACCATGGGTTGCTCAAAGCTGTGTGCTTTAGATGGAGAGTTTAATCAAAATACAATATGACTGTGTATTCATTTAAATGATATAGAATGACACCTCATGAAACCAGTGACCACAAGTTTCATGACAGGGTTCTTTATGATGCACAGCTCATTAATGACAGCAAGTTGACTATAGGCTGAGGTTAGGCTTAGAGGGAAGTAATTTATTTTGATATTACTAAGATCATATTCAAAATATAATTACAATTACTTTTTAGATCTTGTGAGATTAAAAGACAAACCAAGCCCGGGGATGCAAGTAAATTTAGTGCCTAGTTTGATAGCATTAGACCTAAGAATTGTCCACATAATAGTAGATGGAAATTGTTTCTTCAGGGTTGTGGCAGATCAACTGGAGGGTAATGAAGAAGAGCATGCAAGTATCGTCATATTGTGGCATAATATATCATGAAAAATCATGAAAGCTATGAACCTTTTGTTGAAGATGATATACCTTTTGAAAAAATATTGTGATCTAGTATGCAGGAAGATGGAACATGGGCTGGTCATATGGAGCTCCAAGCAACATCCTTGGTAACCCAGACCAATATTTGTATTCACTGGCTTATGTCACCCCAATGGAACATACGCAATTTGGATAGAGTAGGTACATGTACCCTCCATTTATCATATCATGATGGTGAACATTACAATAGTGTATGATTCAAGAACGATGATGGTTATGGGCCGGCTAAACCAATTTTGTTTGAGGATGATCATTGTTTGTCATCTTGTTTTATGAAAGGGAAATACAAGAGTTCAAGTACGACATCTAAAAGAGGGAATTAGTTTTGTCAGGAACAGGATGTACAGATGTTACTCGAGTTCATGATGTACTGCAAGAGGTGCATTGGGATACAAATGCTGCATTAGAGTTTTTCATAGCTGAGCAAGCTACTAGTATGCAAGATGAGGTCAAGTCTTGTATAGATGCAGAAGTAGATGCTAATGAAGGTGCAAGCTTCAGGTAAATACATAGACTCCTCATAATCTACAGAAAAGAACAACAAAGAAGATAATTTGAAGGCGTAGGTAGCTGCAGCAAAATAATTCCATAATCATTATAGCCGAGTGCCTGGAAGAAACCCTTGTGGGTTTTTTCTGGATAAAATCCGAGAATTTACCAGAATCCCTCATGGGTTTGTTTAAAAATTCAAGAATGGGGTTAGAATAAAGAACAAATGAAGGCATCTTTCCTTAGAATAAATACCACAGCCCAGAAAATGAATCTCAGGACAATCCATAAGTGTTTTTAGAAACTGTAAAGTACACTAAATTTATTGAGAAGAACAGAAGTTCTTGTAAATTTAATTGCAACCATGGAAATAGTGAAAGAGTTTTTACAAGAGCTGACAAATCTGAGTTACAGGAAAGGAGATCTTCTAAGGGAAATGAGTTTTCTTCATTTATTTATCAAGATACTTATAGAATCAGGAGAAAAATTGGTGGAGGTCCAGATTTTTTCAGTTAAAATCCTTTGACGGAGCTTGGCAGAGCTTCTACAGACCCTCAGTAGTCACGAACAAATGCCCAAGCTATAGGAGAAACTCATGGCCATACACAACAAAGATACAGGAGAACATGGAAATACACAAAGAGGTTTAATTTTTTGTAAATGAAGTAAGGATGTGTGGAGTTTCAAAAAAGTAGTGAAAGGAAAAACACCTTTTCATACTTTCTGTGTAATGAAGCCCACATTAACATATAAGGCACAATAAAAGAACGGAAAAACTTATTTCCTTTGCTAAATAACAGTGCATAGCCCATACCCATGAGGAAAAAATGTAGAGTTTTGCATGAAAATGACTGAGGAAAGTAGAGAGAAAGTTCAGAAAGAAGTCTTTATTCATCTTTATACAAAGAATGGTTCGATTTCGAGCACTTTTGTCTATAGGATATGACAAAAAATTCAAAATATATATATATACCTTTGGGAATGCTTATCCAGCTGTTGAAGCCATTGTTTGTGAAGAAATCTGCCAGGAATTCGAAGCTTCAGAAAAACCCCAATTATGGCGGCACCCTCACATCAGAGAGGAAGCAATTTGAAGTGATAAGTGAAATGATAAGCTCACAGCTATTTTTTAGGGTTTTGATTTGCCCTAAAATTGTCTATAAGCATCTAGGTACTTTTGTTTATGTTTTAAGATAATATTTCAGATTAATACCCCTTCATTCATATTGTCAGCCTACGTGCTTTTTTGTGAATTTAATTACCTTATACATTTTTGCTATTCAAATGTAATACATTTGACTTAGTAATGCCATTATAAATTACTTTTTCAAATGTAATTCTTATGCTAAGCTAGTGTCTACGTTGAAAAGCTTAGTAGCTTTATGCTTAGTAAAAGCATATAGGATAATTAAGTCAAAAGGGCCATAAAGAAGGGATAGATTTGAATTTATTACCATGGAGAGAATGAAGGGACGTTGATTTTAGTTAGAAGACATATGCCAAGGTTATAGGAATGCTTTAATACACTTTGCGGATGGATTTCAGCTTTTGAAGGGTGTTTTGAAAAGTTTTCATGTAAGACTTGGTCAAAATTGATCATTTGAACTATATGGAAGCCTTTTGAAGAAAATTCAGGTGCTAGATTTTAGGCTTTTGGAGTTCATCCGACCCAAACTGTTTTCTAGTTCCTATTTTGGTGGCTTTTGGAAGGGGAGTTCATGTACTTAGTCTTTGGAATACTCACTTTGTTAGTTAGTTCTGAATATGCAGCTCTTGGAGATAGTGACTTTTGATAGTCCTTTCACAAGTCTTGTGCATGCTTTTTTGTAAATCAATTTTGGAGATGAAATTCAGTAAAGACCTTGATTATTACTGATTTGAAGCTTTTGCCTACTTTTATTTGCAATCTTGTGTTCAGTCAGTTGATTGATTAAGCTTTTAGTGAGGTAATGTTTATTTCTGTCAAGCTTTATCTCAGATTTTGAAACCTTTATGTAGAAAGTATATTTCTATAGGTTATAAACTGTGTCAAAAAATGTAAATGAATTTTAGATGTGAAATTAACTTTCCTTCTAGGAATCTTAGCATTAGAATTTGTTTTTGAGACACTTTTGCAAAAATATACAGAAATGAGTTGTGCAAATTTATCTTCAACCATTGTAAGCAAGTGTATGAAATCTGGTTTCAAATCCAAGTAATGTATAGGTGCATCACCATAGGGTTTACTTTTAATTTTAAAGCATTCTCCTTCTTCCTTTTCCTTACAAAAATCAATAGTCTTAAGTGATAACCCAACTACGAAGCCGGCCTTCTCTGTAGGTTGACCTCTGTTTACAAGTAACCTGCAACTTTATAGGTTTTCCCATGTTACACTGAAATGTTGAACCTCACGTTCAACAGGGTGCAATTTCAATAGTTAACAATTATATTTTTTAATATTTTAGAAAATTTGATGGTTGAGATCATTTCAATTGTCTTGCATCTTTCTCTCTAACTTTCAACCATTGATTTTCAAAGGCAGGTCGTCCACTTCACATAGGGAACGTCTTCTTACAATTAAATAATTATGCTAACTCTACAATGCAAGCACGATATATAGATGGTCAAAATCATGAAAGAAAAACAAAAATCTAGATTCTTTTTTCATATGCATTGTCTTTTTATAGATTTTTTCAACCCTACAATGACAAAACAACATATAGTTGATCAAAAAAAATAAATAGAAATCTACATTCTATTTCCATGTGCATTGATATTTTATTGATGTTTTTATTATTTAAAGTTGAGAGCATCACAACATTCTACTTTTTATTGTTTAATTTTTGTTTATTCCATCTACTAAATCATGCAATAGATTTTTGTGCATCTAGAACGCTGAGTACACAATACCGTCAAACAAGAAAAAGCAACACATCGTGGGTATTTCACTCTAATTTCAAATTTGTCGGTATTGATTCAGAGTGTTCTGGTTAAATAGATTTTGATTTCAAATCAAATTTTCACGGTCGTCGAACATCATTGCAAGTTTTGATTTCAAAGTTTTTACAATTACCACGGCAATTAATTTTTCATTCCACTATCACAGTCATGCCCACAACGTAGACCCTACGATTTCAACTTTGATATGGAATTTGTTGCTATAAGTATAACAACAATAACAAAAACAACTGGGTAGCTCAAGAAATTGATATCAATGGCAGAACTCAGAGTTCAGGTTTGGCCTGTGCTATTGTTGATTGTTCTTATGTCTCCTTCTTGCTACGCCTTCACATGGGTACTCACTCCTTTAGCCCCATTTTTTTATAATTCCAATAAAAATTAAAACTTTGATTGTTTTGATATACCTTAAATTGATTAGTTTGTTTCATTGGTGTGGACGTAGGGGAAATGCAGTACTACATGCAAGTCCAAGTTCTGCAAAGGTGTTGATCCAGTTCTATTTACTGCTGATTCGTTGATGCAAAAACACTAACATAATTGAATTCAAAATTTAGATTGCAAAAACAACACTAACACAATTGAATCCAAAATTTAGATTGCGAAAATTTGATATCATGAAACATATATACTCACTGATTTACTGGTTTTGTTTGTAATGGCATTAGCACCGCTCTTGAGGTATGGGAAATACTGCGGGATATTTTACACAGGATGCCCAGGTGAAGATCCGTGCGATGGGCTTGACAGGTGCTGTATGACTCACAACCACTGCATAAGCGACTCAAACTACCTCAACGTCACATCCAATCAGGCTCTGCTCGACTGCGTTAAAGCTTACCAAAATTCTGGAGACGGGCAGTTCCCAGGCAATACCAGCGACATAGGGGGTGTGGAGAACACCATTAATGTGGCCATTGAAGCAGGTGTTTGGATTGGAGATGGTATTGGAGATGGGCCTGCTCCTCCTCCCTCTGATCATCCCTTCTCCTCCACTTCCACCCCAAATTATAATCCCTGATATCAAAGCTTCTATATTATTTATACGGTGTGATTCTAGCCACATTATTCCTAAACTTCTTATTAAACGGTTTGTTTGTATCAATCTGGTTTTCTAATTGTGTTTGTGTAGATTAACTGTTAAAATCAATTTTCACATGGGTTATACTACTTCAGTTTTTATATTAGAAATTATGATTTGGTGCCACAACATGTAGATTATAAAATTGTACGCTCAACACCCTATAGGGTAACCACCTTCTACAATCATAAAAACATTATATCAACCTCATGTCTCCAAAAAAAAAATCAACATGTACCATCACATACACACAAAATAGATATAACCATTTAAAGTATCTAATGCAACACCAACTATCTTATAGAATACCAAATATTACACATGTATATCATGATTGTATGATGATTTCATTATGTTACACATGCTATCAAATATGATGTTTCCATATGAATAATCACTATACATAGATGTTATCCAAATACTCTCTACATGAACATGTACATAACTATATGTAAGCTTCTTGTAAACAAGACATCTTCCTATTTTCTCCTATCTATTTTTGGTATCTTTGAACATCTTCTAGAACATAGCACTATTCTTGGTACCTACCACATGTACCACAACTCTATCTCATATGCACCTATATACCCATACACATTCCTAGCAATAGTTAGTTTAACACACAATTGTGAGTTCTCTAGATGACTTACAATTAATACCATAGTTTCATTATATGTAGGAAAGTGTCTATGTTGAACCACAACACCTAAAAATTACTACATACTCATACATAGATAATCATTATTATTCTACCAGTCGAAAGATAATCAAGAAATCTTTGTAGACAAATAACATATCTAATTTCCAACATTCTATATCTTGATATTTTTCACAATAGAGAATTATTTAACCAAAGAATGCAACCTTATTCATGAAAATGGAATAAACACATATCATATATGACTAGAAAATTATTAGTGCTTATAGGTTTTGTTAAAGAATTAGTGGTTATAGGTTTTGTTAAAGAATTAGTGAAATAATAATGTGCTTGGTTCTATGATGGTAATTAAGATTTCTTACTAGACAAATTATATTCTACTTATCACAATTCAAAATTTTATGACTCCTAAACCCAAAACTAGTACCTAATTGTTTAAATTGTATAGCTTCCTCACAAGCATGTGTTCTAGCCATATCCAGTACATTAGTTGTGGATAGTACACCTATTTTCTATCACTTAATTATCCAACTAACTACTAAAAGTAAACTAAATGTATAACTAATTCTTGCACTCTAAGTTTATAGATTTCTAGTCCAATTAGAATGAAAAATTCCTCTTATGTTCAACATCTTTCCAACATCATTTGTACCATAATAAGTCCAACAATGATATAGAGTTCTCTTAACTTACCTATATACTATGTCTACCTATGTCTACTATTCATTACCTAATTTGGCCATGAACCTACTTAGAACTCGTACTACTTAGGAAATGTCAAGTCTTTTTTAGACCATTGCATATATAATATTTTTTACTACATTACTATATGGAACATTTCTAATACTGTACAAATCCTCCATAGACAAATACATTGTTCAAAAGTTATATGTGTATTAGCAAATATGAGGGTGCTTACTATTTTAAATCCATGCATTCTAGAAATTGTGCTAAATTATTTTTAAGATATTTCCTTTATTTAAGATATTGAGTATGTATCTAGAAAATCCTAATTTATTAATGCAAAACTTACTAGACAAAAAGGCTCTAACTTCCATCATTAATTTAATACTATTTCTAATAATAAATAAAATATTATCACCAACCTATTTTTAGTACACATAATGATTAAAATTAATTCTAACAAAACCAAATTTTAATAAATATTAATCAAACCTCTAATTCCACATATGTGATGATTATCTTCACCCAAATAGAGATATTTTAAGCTTAAAAACAAAAAATTATTTACCTCAAATTCATTAGGTTTCCTTATGTAGATCTTCTCCATTAAGTCACCATGCAAGAATGTTGTCTTGACATCCATCATCACTATTTCAAAATTATGTGTTATACATTTGGACAATAACATTCTAATGGAGCTCAAATTAAATGTAAATGAAAAGAGCTCATCAAAGTTATTTTTTCTGATCTAAGTATAAAGTTTTTTTGACCATTTTGGAACACTTAAACCGATATGGATTTGAAGATTACCAAATCAGATTTATAATTATCTAGATAACACTGAGTGCATAAAATCATACATCTAATGACCACACAAGAATTTTTAATTACCAAAATCTTAATGAATCACAATGAGGTAGTCTCATGGATTTATATCACAATAATTTTATATTTAACCTCAATGTAATGAAATAAAATTTGGAATCCAATTGTACCAAATTGACATGTAGCATAATTTATTTATTAAAGTAACTAATGCTAGAGATAGTTGTTAGGCAAACTAAATTACAAACAAACTTTAGTGAAAAAGCTATCACTAGGAAGCTAAAAAAGTGAGAATGGTCTACTTAACACTCATATGTGGCTATAGGGATTTTTTTTTTAAATAGGTGTGATTCATATTGTTAGATCTTAGCATGGCTAACAACACAACATTAACAAGTGCATGTCCTCACTTTATTTTACTTGAATGGTTTTGGTGAAAGAAGATTCTCTAGAATAGGATACCAAATTTCTCTCCAATCATTAAGATTAAATGTCTAAACCAAAAAAAAATTGTTTATTTTTCTTTAGGATTGATATATCCCATTCTATCCTTCAAGCAAGCCTAGTTGGAATAAGTGTTGGTTCTCCATCTTCAATAATCATTTTAGGAAACCAATGTGTTGTCAAAGGATAAAATTTCACTTGTGGAAATGGATATCTATGAGGATTTAGCAAGTATTTCACCATATTACCACATAATTATTCTACCAACCTAACTTAATTAATTGAAAAAAGTATTTCTTATCTTCAGTAAAATGGATACCAAATATATCAACATAATATTCAAGCTCAAATTCAAATAATGTTATGATATTGAAGAATCTATATTTACAAGATTTTAATAAATTCCTCTTTAAATGAACTGGTAAAAACTAGGTGTTAATATTCTAATTTGGATATACATTGAGAACCCATTTCTTCAAAGGACGAGAATTGGTGCTTCATCCTATCCAAAATGTTTAAGGAAAATTTCTTCTAAATCAATGAAACTTGTACCATAAGAATATTTGATAATCAATAAGAATATTTCAAAGGACAAGAATTGGTACTTCATCCTATCCAAAAATTCTAAGGAATATTTCTTCTAAATAAATGAAACTTGTACCATAAGAATATTTGATAATCTTAAATCATTATGCCATTTGTCTTGTGGGAAAAGATCCCAACTAAAGTGGGCAAAGATGAAAACACATGTAGAGAAAAGGAGACAACAAGGAGGCATAATAGATTCTCTATTTCATTCAAATACACAAAATATTACATTTAATAAGTTTACATACAAAAATTAGAGCTAAGGATTTGTATTTCCTTCATACAACAAACTGCCCAGATTCTGGTGCACTAGAGTTTTTTGTGTGTTACTCTATGTTGTTGTTGGAGTTAAAATGACACTGAGAGGGGGGGGGGGGTGAATCAATGTCTTAACAGATTTGACCAATTTTCAAAAATTCAAAATCATAGCTTAGATTTGATCTCAATATTACTCTGATTAATGCATTCATGAGTTGAATGTAATCATTCATAAACATAATTGAGAAAAGTAATAATCCCAATAGTGAATTGAAACAACAACAACACAGTAAAGTAGTGAGACCTCAGAAGAACAAAGAGACACAAGATTTTTCCAAGTGGAAAACCCTCCTAGGGTATAAAAACCACTCCTGAAATGCCTTGCAGGTTTAACTTTTAATCAACTGTTCACAATGCCTTATAGGCTGATTTTTGAGCACCCACTCAAGGAGCACCAACCCCTCGTTTAGAGATATCTATCTCAAGGAGTACCAACCCCTCAAATTATATTTCTAAACAATAATAATATCTCAGAGGATCTCTCTGTTTTTAGTTAAGCTCATCACTCTCTATTTTTTTTTCTCGTCTACCTAATACCCTAAGAATTCAAAAATTGAATCCTTAAAATATTACATAGAAAATAATATTACAATATATCTCTGTATCTTTGTTTTATAGATTTTTAATACAGAGTATTTCAATACATTTTTGATACAGCCAAAGAATAATATTCTAGAATTACAACCAGAGAGCTTTCACCGTTTTCAACACTGGTTTTTATATACATTTCAAGTATGTCTGTCATGAAGAAGGTCTTCAAAGAATGCATTTTTCACAAGAATATGATACTCACTTGCTAATTTTAGAATATGAAGCTGAATAATGACAATCTATAGATGATGGTAAAAATCAAGAGTAATGCCTATCCAGAGGGCTGCAAATAATCCTTTATTTCAAAACCACGACTGCCCACAAATGAAACTCAAAGAATATTCTGCCATGTAACTGTTCTGAGATTTGATGCCAACCAATGATGTCGACCTGCAACTATACTTAGAAATTCCCATGTCGTCCACAGTGATTGAGTCTTTGTTAATCATTCGCTGAGACAACCCTATAATCCTATTGAAGTCCAACGTCTCGCCAAGAAGTATCCATTTGTTCATCAATGAAATGTTATGCTGAAGGAAACTTTATCGCCGTTAGTCATCCCTCTGTTTGTCGTTGTGAAATTCTACTATTGGGGAGACGTTTCGTAGATAATGCTTTGTTTTACCGAAAGTCATCCTTTCATCTGGTGTCACTGAGACAATTCATAATCGAGGAGAGGTCCCAAAGAATTCATTGAGACATACTGAAACACCCCGCAATACATACTTGATCGTCAAGACATTACCAACCTCTCACCGAAATCCATTCATTAGACTTAGTTAGCAAGACCTGACAGGTTCGCTATGACATTATATTGATGTCGCAACTCTTGCCGATGTGTTCCCATTCAACCTCTGATCGATGAGATATAAAAATCTTGTTGTGACTTCATACCGACGGTATAGCTCCTGCCGATAGGGATCACCCTCTGCCGCCGAAACCATGGAGAAGTCCTGCCGAAAGCTTCCTGTATGTAAAATCCAATCGTCATGACGTCAGAAATGTCTTGCCGATAGGAAACACAGACATTTATCATAAAAAAGGATGGGGGAGACCCTGGCAATCTCACTCCG
>VDFB02281492.1:1036252154-1036396409 GCA_007258455.2 Sequoia sempervirens
AAGTTGTAGAAAAACCCTAACTGAGGACCCATTCACCCTTGGGAAAATGAGTCCTAGATCAACGTCAGCAATTGGCTTTTGGGTGAGTGGTAAACATCATTCTACCTCTCTCTGATATGTGATTTGATTTCTAGTTATGCTTATTTTAAGTTTCATCTAGCTAAATCCAACTTGTAGATTGCATTTTAGAATTAGTTTACTATTTTTTAGTTTTTCTCCCTAACTTAGTGTTGTTTGATCAGAATCCTTGTCCTTGGAACGAAAGGAAATCTAAAGATTCCTTCATAGAATTGATTCTTCTAAGGGTAGTTACTCAATTATTTGTGGTGATCTCATTTCCTAATGAAATTAGAGAAGTAGGACCCCTTTCCCTCTTTAGATCCACTTTTCCATTTTGGGAAACCCTAGGAGCACCCTATTTTTCTATGTTTCAAGGATAAACACTCAATCCATGCGTAATCTTAGGAAAAATAAGTCCAAGAAAGAAATTGCATAGGGGAGAATCATGTAATGGTACTTTAAATTTATGAGTTTTAGATTTGATATTGAATGGGTTAAAAGTGAAATTAATCCATTGGATGATACTCTTACAAGATAACTTGTAGCTAGAATCATCATCTTAGGAGACCTTAAAAATATTCCACTAGATAAGGACAATTAAGAATGATTAGTTCTACCAAATTTAGCAATAAGTTTGATACTAGACTATTGTTGATTAGACATACATGTTGAAATTTGTAATCTTGAGCAACGCCAACCAAGTGAAATTAATGTGGTGTCAGAAGAGATCCGTTTTGGATCATTCCCCCATTTGTCGTGTCAGACATTTGTTGTCCCAGTTAATGTTTCTGGAAGTGAATTAATTTTGGTGGTTGAATTTGAAATTGAACGACAGTTTTTTGAAAAGGCAATAAGGACAAAACAAAGGAATGTTCAATGGCAGAAAAAGAAGAAGGAAAAGGAGGGAATGTTTAGGAGAATAGAACAAAGGAAGGAGAAGAAGAACCTGCAACACCAAAAGACATTGCACAGAGTGTAGAGCTCTAGTGCTCTGAAATATTTGCAGCAACAACATAGAGCAACACACAAAAAGCTCCAGTGCACCAAAATCTAGGCAGTTTGTTGTATGAAGGAAATACAGAGCCTTAGCTCTAATTTTTGTATGTAAACTTATTAAATGTAATATTTTGTGTATTTGAATGAAATAGAAAATCTATTATGCCTCCTTGTTGTCTCCTTTTCTCTATGTGTGTTTTCATCTTTGCCCACTTTAGTTGGGATCTTTTCCCACAAGACAAATGGCATAATGATTTAAGATTATAAAATATTCTTATGGTACAAGTTTCATTTATTTAGAAGAAATTTTCCTTAAACATTTTGGATAGGATGAAGCACCAATTATTGTCCTTTGAAATATTCTTATTGATTATCAAATATTCTTATGGTACAAGTTTCATTGATTTAGAAGAAATTTTCCTTAAACATTTTGGATAGGATGACGCACCAATTCTAGTCCTTTGAAGAAATAGGTTGTCAATGTATATCCAAATTATAATATTAACACCTAGTTTTTACCAGTTCATTTAAAGAGGAATTTATTAAAATCTTGTAAATATAGATTCTTCAATATCATAACATTTTTTGAATTTGAGCTTGAATAATATGTTGATATATTTGGTATCCATTTTACTGAAGATAAGAAATACTTTTTTCAATTAATTAAGTTAGGTATGGTAGAATAATTATGTGGTAATATGGTGGAATACTTGCTAAATCCTCATAGATATCCATTGCCACAAGTGAAATTTTATCCTTTGACAACACATTGGTTTCCTAAAATGATTATTGAAGATGGAGAACCAACACTTATTCCAACTAGGCTTGCTTAAAGGATAGAATGGGATATATATCAATCCTAAAGAAAAATAAACAATTTTTTTTTGGTTTAGACATTTAATCTTAATGATTGGAGAGAAATTTGGTATCCTATTCTAGAGAATCTTATTTCACCAAAACCATTCAGGTAAAATAGAGTGAGGACATGCACTTGTTAATGTTGTGTTGTTAGCCATGCTAAGATCTAATAATATGAATCACACCTATTTAAAAAAAAATTCCCTATAGCCATGTTGCATATGAGTGTTAAGTAGACCATTCTCACTTTTTGGCTTCCTAGTGATAGCTTTTCCACTAAAGTTTGTTCGTAATAGTCTGCCTAACAACTATCTCTAGCATTAGTTACTTTAATAAATAAATTATGCTACATGTCAATTTGGTACAATTTGATTCCAAATGTTATTTCATTACATTGAGGTTAAATATAAAATGATTGTGCTATAAATCCTTGAGACTACCTCATTGTGATTCATTAAGATTTTGGTATTTCAAAGTTCTTGTGTGGTCATTAGATGTATGATTTTGTTTTGTACTTAGTGTTATCTAGATAATTATAAATCTGATTTGGGAATCTTCAAATCCATATAGGTTTAAATGTTTAGAATTATGTTCAATTAATTGTAATTAGTTAGAAATACCAATAAAGAAGTTCATTATTTTCAAGTGTTCCAAAATGGTCAAAAAGCTTTATACTTAGATTAGAAAAATTAACTTTGATGAGCTCTTTTCATTTATATTTAATGGAGAATATCTAAATAAGGCAAACTAATGAATTTGAGGTATGAGGTAAATAAATTTTGGTTTTTAAGTTAAAAATATCTCTATTTGGGTGAAGATAATCATCACATATGTGGTTGATGAATATTTATTAAAATCTGGCTTTGTTAGAATTAATTTTAATCATTATGTGTACTAAAAATAGGTTGGTGATAATATTTTAGTTATCATTAGAAATAGTATTAAATTAATGATGGAAGTTAGAGCTTTTTTGTCTAGTAAGTTTTGCATTAATAACTTAGGTTTTTCTAGATACATACTCAACATCTTAAATAAAGGAAATATCTTAAAACTAATTTAGCACAATTTAGAATGTGTGGATTTAAAATAGTAAGCACCCTCAGATTTGTTAGTACACATATAAGTTTTGAACAATGTCTTTGTCTATGGAGGATTTGTACAATATGAGAAATGTTCCATATACTAATGTAGTAGAAAATATTATATATGCAATGTGCTAAACAAAAATGGACATTTCGTAAGTAGTGTGAGTTCTAAGTAGGTTCATGGCCAATTTAGGTAATGACCATTAGACATAGGTAGAAATAGTACATAGGTAAGTTAAGAGAACTCTATATCATTGTTGGACTTATTATGGTTCAGATGATATTGGAAAGATGTTGAACATAAGAGGATTTTTTCATTCTAATTGGACTAGAGATCTATAAACATAGAGTGCAAGAATTAGTAATACATTTAGTTTTCTTTTAGTAGTTAGTTGGATAATTGAGTGATAGAAAATATGTGTACTATCCAAAACTAATGTACTAGATATGGCTAGAACACATGCTTGTAAGGAAGCTATACAATTTAAACAATTAACTACTAGTTTTTGTTTTAGGAGTCATAAAATTTTGAATTGTGATAGGTAGAATATAATTTTTCTAGTAAGAAATCTTAATTACCATCATAGAACCAAGAACATAATTATTTCACTAATTCTTTAACAAAACCTATAACCAATAATTCTTTAACAAAGCCTATAAGCACTAATAATTTTCTATAGTGCATATATGATATGGGTTTATCCCATTTTCATGAATAAGGTTACATTATTTGGTTAAATAATTGTCTCTATTATAGAATGTTGGAAATTAGGTATGTTATTTGTCTACTTGATTATCTATAGACTGGTAGAATAATAATGATTATCTATGTATGAGTATGTAGTAATTTTTAGGTGTTGTGGTTCAATATAGACACTTTCCTACATGTAATGAAACTATATTAATTGTAAGTCATCTAGAGAACTCACTATTGTATGTTAAACTAACTATTGCTAGGAATGTGTATGGGTATATAGGTGCATATGAGATAGAGTTGTGGTACATGTGTTAGGTACCAAGAGTAGTGCTATGTTCTAGAAGATGTTCAAAGATACCAAAAATAGATAGGAGAAAAGAGGAAGATGTCTTGTTTACAAGAAGCTTACATATAATTATGTACATGTTCATGTAGAGAGTATTTGGATAACATCTATGTATAGTGATTATTCATATGGAAACAACATAATTGACAACATATTTGATAACATGTGTAACATAATGAAATCATCATAAAATCATGACATACATGTGTGATATGTGGTATTCTATAAGATAGTTGGTGTTGCATTAGATTCTTTAAATGGTTATATCTATTTTGTGTGTATGTGATGGTACATGTTGATTTTTTTATTTTATTTTTGGAGACATGAAGTTGATATAATGTTTTTATGATTGTAGAAGGTGGTTATCCTATAGGGTGTTGAGCGTACAATTTTGTAATCTACATGTTGTGGCACCAAATCATAATTTCTAATATAAAAATTGAAGTAGCATAACCCATGTGAAAATTGATTTTAACAGTTAATTTACACAAACACAATTAGAAAACCAGATTGATACAAACAAACCGTTTAATAAGAAGTTTAGGAATAATGTGGCTAGAATCACAGCGTATAAATAATATAGAAGCTTTGATATCAGGGATTATAATTTGGGGTGGAAGTGGAGGAGAAGGGATGATCAGAGGGAGGAGGAGCAGGCCCATCTCCAATCCAAACACCTGCTTCAATGGCGACATTAATGGTGTTCTCCACATCCCCTATGTCGCAGGTATTGTCTGGGAACTGCCCGTCTCCAGAATTTTGGTAAGCTTTAACGCAGTCGAGCAGAGCCTGATTGCATGTGACGTTGAGATAGTTTGAGTCGTTGATGCAGTGGTCGTGAGTCATACAGCACCTGTCAAGCCCATCGCACGGATCTTCCCCGGGGCATCCTGAGTAAAATATCCCGCAGTATTTCCCATACCTCAAGAGCGGTGCTACTGCCATTACAAACAATACCAGTAAATCAGTGAGTATATATGTTTTATGATATCAAGGCAATCTAAGTTTTAGATTCGATTGTGTTAGTGTTGTTTTCACAATTTAAATTTTGAATTCAATTGTGTTAGTGTTTTTGCATCAACGGATCAATATAATTGTGTTAGTATTTTTTCATCAATGAATCAGCAGTAAATAGAACTGGATCATCACCTTTGCAGAACTTAGACTTGCATGTAGTACTGTATTTCCCCTACGTACGTCCACACCAATGGAACAAACTAATCAATGTCAGGTATATCAAAACAATCAAAGTTTTAATTTTTATTGGAATTATAAGAAATCGGGGAGAAAGGAGTGAGTACCCATGTGAAGGCTTAGCAAGGTGGAGACATAAGAACAATCAACAATAGCACAGGCCAAACCTGCGCTCTGAGTTCTACCATTGATATCAATTCCTTGAGCTACCCAGTTGTTTTTGTTGTTGTTGTTATACTTATAGCAACAAATTCCATATCAAAGTTGGAATCGTAGGCTCTACGTTGTGGGCATGACCGTGATAGTGGAATGAAAAATTAATTGCCGTGATAATTGTAAAAACTTTGAAATCAAAACTTGCAATGATGTTCGACGACCGTGAAAATTTGATTTGAAATCAAAATCTATTTAACCAGAACACTGAATCAATACCGACAAAATTGAAATTAGAGTGAAATACCCACGACGTGTTGCTTTTTCTTGTTTGACGGTATTGTGTATTCAGCGTTCTAGATGCACAAAAAACTATTGCATGATTTAGAGATGGAATAAACAAAGATCATTATACTTACACAGTAAAAGTAGAATGTTGTGATGCTCTCAATTTGAAATAATAAAAAAATCAATAAAATATTAATGCACATGAAAATAGAATGTAGATTTCTATTTTTCTTTTATTGACCACTTATAATAAATGATCAAATTAAAAAAATCCAAAATTTTAATTTATTACAATTGAAATATTAATAAAATATGTATTTAAAAAAAATATAATATATTATAAACAATATTAACATTAATTGAAAGATAGAATCAATTAACAAATAAAAAAGTTATTATAATATTATCAAATTAACCATAAATATAGTTTTATTATTAAATAAATTAAAAAATAAAAAAATAAAAATGATACTTCAAGTAAATATTAAAATTAAAATAAACCATGTTAAAATTGTTAAAGCTAGAATTTTAACTTTTACATTAAAAATTACAACACCAAACATAAAAAGTTGAAAATAAAATGAAACCTATTAAAAAGGTAAAAAGTCAATTCATAATTTTTAATTTTTTTAATATTGAAAAAATAATCATATTTATTAAAAACTTGTTATATATATAAAATAATTATTAAAATAAATTTAAATTTAAATTTAAAAAGATTTGAACATATAATTTATTATTTATATATTATATTTACTAGCACTTGCACCTCAACAAGGTGCAATGGTTACACCGATAGCAGGATATACTCTGGCAATATATTGAAGGGTAGAGGAGAAAATTGCAAGAAAATGTAAATTTTTTTTCTTAAGACTAACTATTTATAGCAAAAGTAAATTGATGATGGGATGCGAGAAGATTTGTATATGAACAAACACAAATGGCATTGATAAACACTTGTCTATGCAATAAAATCTAGAGAGCCAATAGTCTCCCTCTAGTTATTGATCCCAAAAGAACAAGATTAATTGCTAAATTGAGAACTAGATCAAGAGAAAGTTAATGTGCATTGAGCAGATATCTAGGAAAACCAATCTATCATTCCACCCTAAGCAACTAAATCAGCTAGAAATAATGATGAACTAAAAAATACACAGTAATTAAATGCAAACATCAAAATAGGCAAACATTTTCCACATTTAGTGTATATTGTTGTGCATCTTTTAATATTATTACCAAATAAGAAAGTAAAATCATTCACAAGGTTTGATATACAAATTACACAAAAGATTATATTTACCCATGCTTGGAGTTCACTAATGTTTAGGAGACTTCTTAAATTTTTTTTTAATAACTAACATGAATTTTCAGGCATTTAAAATATACAAAGCTCTAAAAGGATCCAATGCTTTTTATTTTTATGGGACTTTCCAAATGAAGAGAAAAATACCAATAAGTTTTAACTTACAGTATCTTTTATTTCTTTTATTTTTGAATGGTTTCAACTTAATAGTTTGGGTGTTTCTCATGTCAACCCAAATTTTCTTCCACATCTTAGATAATGTCACTTTGTAAGGAGTCTTAAACATACCTCAGAAGAATGGTGCTCCTGCTCCTAAGAAATATTGTGTTCCTTCAACAACAATGTCTGTAGTTTCCTGAATCTTGTTGATTGTCAATTATGTGAGAATGAAGGTGTAACAAGCATGTTTTTTATCTTAATGGGAATGGATTCCATGAGATCATCAATCACACAAGCCTTCTTAAGTTTATAGAGCTACTATCATTAACAAAATTACTCAGTTTCTTCTTCTCCTCCTTCTCTCACTTGAAACATCTCATTCATCCACATCATAAAACACAGAGGTTAAAGATAAAACAAACACCCATTTCCTCCAAATCAAGCAAAGTTGAAAAATATACCATTTTTAGGTGAGCTGAATATAAGGGTGTGCTTCATTCTCTAGTAACTAATAGTCAAACTATATATGAGATGAGCATGAAGTTGTCAAGATTTAGTAAAAGGCAATCATGGTAGCAGAAGATACTACCGAGCAGAAGGATGGAGTCTTCTTGCATTTGATGAAATTTTTCCATCCTTTATGCTTGAAAGGCGAATGTCCTTAGCCTATTTAGAAGCTCTCATTTCAACCTAGGCAGGGAGGACAAGTCAATGATTATGGTATTTAGCTTTACACCTGCCAATTGCATTTGCTTTCACCTTTCAGAAGCCTTTTCACGAATCCAATCTATGCTCATTCTACAACCTTTGTAGTTCTTGAGACCACATTTCTTTGATGGACTTCATCAATATCTTGTGCCTCCTCCCACCCTGTGGTTAGGAACAAGATGTGTAGGATCCGCAAACTCATCTAGATTCCACATCATTAGGAAACATTTCAACCAATGGTTATTCACACCGTGCTGTTGTAATTCTAGTTGGTGCAAAAGTTATAGTGCTATTGAAGTGGATTCATGTTGTTGCTAAAGTTACATAGGCCACTACTTCCAAAGATGATAGTTCTGCAGAAAATGTTTCAAGTTGTTGCTGAAGTGAAACTAAATGCTATCGAATATGCACTATGTCTCTATTGCTGCTCCCCGAAGTTAGTTGGAACATTCCTTTGATCTCATTGATTCATCTAAACATGCCATTATTCAAAAACATACATCAAAAATAGAATTCTTCTCAGTCTACATTTATTTTGTTTTTGGGTGATGTAGGATTGCTCGTGAATCTGGATGCTCCTACATCAAGATCTAGTCATTAATAGAAATTTTTAGTGCTTTTCTTTATCAACAATTGGTGATATTTCCTTTTTTTCTGTGTAAAATGTTCCTAATTTTTAAATTGGAGAGATGGACTAGGGACTTCCTAGATATCTAAGGTGCCTTTAATAAATTAATATCCAATTAGAATGGAATCCATACCTTCTTATGATTTCTTTATGTAATGGTTATTTACAGCCTTATTTATACTTTATGCGCCTATGAAGCAACTAATATGGCTTGTCTTAGATAATGGTTTGATGCCAACAATTTTAAAGCCTTAAGTATTTCACCAAGTGGAGTGACCACAAAGCTCTTCCCATCTATTTATCATGGAATGATGTCTACATCTTCTTATGATGTGTTCTCTTTATATATGTATGGAATAAAGTTTTGATTTGAAGGTTCTCTTTGGAAACTTTGGTATCCTTCCTATTTTCTAATAATTTAATTTTTTTTTAAAGATTCTAGATTCATTGTTAAATATGGGATATTTCAGTTATTTTATAGAAATAAAATAAAATAAAGCACAAGTTGCTCTAAAAAGGAAGGAACATTAAAGCTCCTTGGATCCCTTTTCATTTGCAAACATAGCAAAAGCACATTGTTGAGATCATGATAGGTTTGTATTATAGAAAGTAACATTATTCTTGAAGAGGAACCAAAAACATAATCATAATTAATCTCTATCATAAAGTGCATTATGATTTATCTCTGGCTGATATTGCACATAATTACCCAAGATGGGCAGAATAGGAAGCCATTCTTAGTATTTGTAGAAAAGAGTCATCCTGAGCAAACAAAAATTAGCTAAAATTTTGACAATATTGTATCTGATGGGTTGTGTGCATATATTCTATATCCAATGGCATGTCAAGGTGCAAACTGTGTTTCAAAAATTATCATTCTAGCGCTAAAAACCCAACAACTCATGTTACCTTTTCAGTTCAGGCTTGAACAAATCTGTTAAATCTTCACGAAAATCTTCAGCAGGCAGATAGAATTATAGTTGAAACCAAAAATATGCTTAATTTCCAAGCCACGTCTTGACATCAAAAGTTCATCTCTGAAGCTTAGATAGCTTGAATCAAATTGTTTCCTTAATAAAACTTAGTATTTTGGTGTTGTTTGTCGCTAGCTTCTGACCTTTTTGCATGATACATGCTTGAAGAAGGTCACTTTCTATGTATAGAACATTATATTAATTACCCTAAAAAGTTCCCTAACAAGTTCTTTCAAGCCAATCCCCAAGCTGGCAGAGGAAACCCTTGTCTTGAATGAGAAGTGAGACTACAAATCCTTTACCATTCATAGAGGAGTGTGGTTCCTCCTATTAGGTGTAATCCCTAGCTCATTAGGACCACCTACCATGGGCGTCTAATGCATAACTACTATTCCTTGAAGGACTAACATGTATCCCTGAACCATGAACCTGGGAATCATAATAAGCAAGTTGAGACCAGGCATCTTAATAAGCCATTTGACCTAAAGAATCTTAATAAGCTAGTTGAAATTGGGTATCTTAATAAGTGAGATAAACCCAAGCATCTTAATAAGTTGGCTTACATTCAAAGCCAAGGGAGCTAGAATAAAAATAAAAGCAATCCAACAATTAATTTAAAATAGTTTTGTTTTTTTGTTCAATTCTCAATAATATAATAAAATATTTCCATAGCTTTCTCACAAATAGGAAAAATCATACTTGCCATGAGACTAGTAATGGTTCTGGTACAGGAGACTAGTATTGGTATTGGTATGACTTTTTCTTTTAAAATAGGAGACGAGGGTACTTGGAGACGCCATTTTTTTAATATAAATAAAAAAAATTAATAGTTTATAGAAAATATGAAAATATGATGACATTGAACTTCCAAAAAAATAATTTAATCACTCTTAGATGCATCAAATACATTATGCTTTAATTTTTAAAGTTTCAAATGTTTAAACTTTAATGTTTTTTTAGGTATTTTAGTGGGAGATGTCATTTTCTGCAGTAGGAGATGGGAGGGTACTCAGGAAACTTTAGTGGAAGTCTCCAGCCTTTTGGAGGCGTCTCCGGAGATAGTACCGGTCTCCGAGACGCATCTCCTGACAACTATGGGAAAAATTTTAATGATCTCTTCAACTTGAAAATAAAATTTGAATGGTGGCATTTTTTTTCAAAAGTCAATTTCTTTAATGGTTCACAAAAATATTAAAATTTAAAAGTTTTCAAATTTCCTCAAGATAATACATATTTCTTTGAAAGATGGTGAAATGTGAAAGACTAACTATTGGTTTAGAAAATTTGGTGACAATCTCCATTTTCAATTTAACTAATGTTTTTGAAGAACAAGAGTGATTTGAAAATGGCCAATTATCCTAATGATGTGTCATGAAGTGTGAAATAAAACATAAATTCTTTCAATTCTACTAATGATGGATCATGAAGGGTGATGTGAAACACAGATTCCTTCAATTGCTAACAACAGGCCATTAAGTTAGAATTTGACAATAAGAGGCCATAGTGTGACACAAGACAGATTTTTTCATGTTGTCAATGGACATGTAGTGTGACAATACATAGATTTTTTCAATTCAGATGATGGACCATGAAGAGAAAAATGAAATGTAGAGTCTTACAGTTTTGCTAATGGCGGGCCATGAAGTGTGGCCATCACAAAACAATGAAAATATAGATTCCTTCAATTTTTCTAATGTCACTGAATATAGACTCTTTCAGTTTTGCAACAACAGTCCATGGCATGTGCCACGAAACATAAACATGGATTCTTTCAATTAAGCTGAAAATGGGCCATGAAGTGTGAGACAAAGCATGAATTTTTTTCAATTCTACTAATGTTGAGCCATCAAGTGACACATAATATAGACTCTTAATCATGCTAGCAATGGGCCATGAAGTGTGACACAAAATATAGACTCTTAATCATACGACCAATGGGCCATGGGGTGTCACACAAAACATGGATACTTTCAATTATGTTAACAAGGGGCCATGGAGGGTGATGTGAGGCATAGATTCTTTCGATTCAGCTAACAATGGTCCATGAAATTTGGCCATCATGAAACATAAATTCTTTCAATTCAGCTAATAATGGGCCATGAAGTGTGCTGGAAACATACATCCTTTTACTTCTGCTAACAATGGACTGTGCAGTGTGACATTAAACATATATTCTTTCAATTCTGGTGATGATGGACAGTGAAGTGTGAAATTAACAATATATTCTTTCAATCCTTTTGACAATAGGCCATGGCATGTGAAAGAAGCATATAATTTTTCACTCTTGCTAACAATGAGCCATATAGTGTAAAACAAACATAGACTCTTCCAATCTGGCAAACGAGCAATCAAGTGTGATATAAAACATAGACTTTTTCAATCTAGCTAACAATGGGCCATCAAGTGTGAAACATAGACTCTTTACATCCTACCAATAATAAGCCATTAAGTGTGGCATGAAATACAAATTCTGTCAATTCTGCTAACAAAAGACCATGAAAGGAGACACGATACATAATTTTTCTCCATTCTGCTGGCAATGGGCCATGATGCATGACAATATACATAAATTCTCTCAATACTCTAAAGTTTGATACGAAACACATATTCTTCCAATTCTGCCATATTCAATGGGCCATAAAGTGTAACACCAAACATAAATCCTTTCAATTATACAAATCCATTCATTCAATTGGACACAAAAAGTGGATTCTTTCACTTCCTAGCTCCAATTTTTAATCCAGAAGCCTTTTCCACTTTTAAAAACTATGGAACGCAAAAGCTTAAAATCTCTTGACAAGAAAGCTACATAAATTAGATTAAGAAAATAAAAAGGCCAATCTCCAACTTACGGGCTTATGGACGATAATCCTCAACGACCCAAGGCTCGGATGCACTATGCTAGGCCGCTTTACCCCCATTGAAGAAGAATATTGACCAGGAACTATTTTGAACTGCCTCCAACAGGGTTTAACAGGTCTGAGGATTGAATCCAAGGGCTCATCCGGCTCTTCCATACCTTGTGTCACAATATAAACAAAACCTCCCTGTCATGTACCAAATGGCAGTGGGGACAAGATCCTTCACAAACGCCTCCTCAGCCATGAAAATAAATGCTCCCTAAGTCTGCACACCCTCAGCGACCTGCCGAGAATAATGTGACCACATTGATGCCTCGATTTCAAGCCATGGTGCGGTCAATTTACCAACAACTGTGACTCCCTTCAGAGATCCTCCCTTGGCTGCAGAGTAGTGACTCGCTTAAAACTTGCATTTCCCTCCTAAAAAGGGCACTCTAGATGCTCATCTCACTGGAATCCTCTATCCCTTATGCTTTGATGGACGTCTATTCACTGTTCCAAAGCTCCCATTCCAACAGAAGCAGGGCAGACGTGGGTAACGGCTGTGAAATTTGGCTTTTCATCTGCCAGTTGCTTTTACTTCCCCATTTCTAAGGATTTTATTTTTGCAATCTTTGCATTCTATGAGACCATGTAACTTGTGCCTCTTCATTCTCCACACTTCACATACCTATTTTGTAGCGCAATTATAATAGATGCCTTCTTTTTGCCTCACACATTCCCTCTGTTCGCAGGCTTTGATGGATGTCCATACTTCTGTCAGGACGCCCATACCGGTGCCCTCTTGTGAATGCACTCAGGGAAGTGAAAGCTGCAAGGGACAACATACGGCGTCAGGTCCATATTTACTAGCAGTCCCGCTAGAATAGTCTTTCTCGGCATAGACAAAGAGACTAATCCAGTGGGATTACCCACCTAGAATAGTCTATCGGCTAATTATAAGAAATCTAAAATTCTAAGTTTGGAAATTTTTAAAGAAAAAAAAAAAACGTTCTTATTCTACCTTTTTCTACTTTAAAGCTAAGATTGGATAAGAGTGTAGTTGTTTTTTCTTTTTTTAATTATTACGTCGAGAGGCATAACCCTACAATGGCAGCATGGTGCCTATAGGAGGCTAGCATAATCCGTAAAAGAAAAACAGAAAACAACATACAATTAACAATATTTATTTATTTTTAAAAACTAAAAAAGAAACACAAAAAGATAAAAATAAACACAATAATTATTGAAAAAAATCCATGGCCACATTCTTATCAAAACAAAAGAAAATAAAAAAAACACCCTCACATTCTTATCATTATTCAAAAAATAAAAAATAAATAAAATTAACAATAACAACAACAATAATAGATGAAATAAAATACCTAAAAAATAAATAAAATATGCCTCAAAATGATATATCTTGGCATATATTATATATATTAATATTTAAGATATATATACTAGTATATTATATTTTTTAATATTTCAAAAAATTTGATAGTTGAGATCATTTCAATTGTCTTGCATCTTTCTCTCTAACTTTCAACCATTGATTTTCAAAGGCAGGTTGTCCACTTCACATAGGGAACGTCTTCTTACAATTAAATAATTATGCTAATTCTACAATGCAAGTACGATATATAGATGGTCAAAATCATGAAAGAAAAACAAAAATCTAGATTCTTTTTTCATGTGCATTGTCTTTTTATAGATTTTTTCAACCCTACAATGACAACACCACATATTATTTTTTTAAAAAATATTATGTTTATTAATATTTGGATTTTGATATATTTTGACTTTGCATTTATTTTACTCTATTTTAATTTTTTATTTATATTTAAGTTTGAAATTTATTTTTATTATTTATGTCTTTTTATAAAATTATAAATAATAATTAAAAAATATTAGAATTAATTTAATTTATAATTATTTGTCTTATTAAAGTTTAATTATTATTGTATAATAATTCTATTTTGAATTTTTACTTTAATTTATATAATAAAATGAATTTCAAACTTAAAATATAAATTAAAAGTTATAAATTGCATGCGAGAGAGAAGATAACTTTTGATTAGTCATTTAATGCCAACATCCAAGGATAACACATGTCCTTAGGGATTTATGCTTAGGGTAGCTTGTCATTTAATACCCATTGCATACTTAAGGAGGAAAATTGATAGAGAGAGAGAAAGAGATAAGGTTGAGGGAGATGGAGATAAGAAGTAGAGGCAAATAGAGAAAAATAGAAAGAAAAGAAGAGAGAAAGAGAGGGGGAGAAAATTATACAAAGGAGGAGAGATGTAGATAGAAAAAGAGAGAGATATAAAGAGAGTTAGATAGAGAGAAACAAAGATAGAAATGGAGAGATAGAGGGAGGCAGAGGGAGATACAAAATGAGAGAAGAGAGAAAAAATATTGAAATAGAGATAGAGAGAGAAAAATAGAGATAGAGAGAGAAAAATAGAGAGTTAGAGAGGGAGAGAAAGTGATATAGACAGAGATAAAAAGAGAGATAGAGATATAGAGGTAGAGGTAGATATATAGAGGAATAAAGAGAGAGAGAGAGAGAGAGAGCAAGAGGAAAAGAGAGAAGAGGAGAGACATAGATAGATATAGTCACATAGAGAGGAAGATAGAGAGATAAAAATAAAGAGAAATAGGAGATAAAAAAATATATAGTGAGAGGTAGAGAGATAAAGAGGGAAAGAGGGAGAGAGGAGATATTTATAGGATAGAAAAAAGAGTAAGGGAGAGAGAGATAAGAGAGGGAAAGAGATAGAGAGGAAAATAGAGAACATAGATAGAGGTTGAGAGAAGGGAAGAAAATATAGATAGAAATAGGGTAGAGAGGAAGATAGAGATCAAGAGATAATGAGAAGCATAGAGATAGAGAGCAAGATGGAGATATAAATATATCCCTCTCTTTCTCTTCCTATACATCTCTATATATATCTCCACATTTGTACCTCTCTCTCTATATATATCTCCCTCTCTCTACCTCTATATATAACATCCTATATCTTTATATCCCTCTATAGATCTCCCTCTCTTTGTCTCCCCCTCTTTATATCTATATTTCTCTCTCCCTTTCTCTCCATATACATCATCTCTATCTTTATCTTCCTTTTTATCTATTGGGACCTATCTCTATCTCCTTAACTCTATCTACATCTCTCTCTCTCTCTCTCTCTCTCTCTCTCTATCACTCTCTCTCTCTCTCTCTATATATATATATATCTACTTCTCTCTATCATCTCTCTATTTCTCCCCATCTCTCTCTCTCTCTCCCTATATATATCCCTCTCTATCACTATCTCTCTCTCACTCACACACAAACACTCCCTATTTCTCCCTCCCTATATTTAGCTCTATATATTTCTCACTCTCTCAAACACACACTCCCTATTTTCCCCTCCCTATATCTACCTCTCCCTCACTCTTTATATCTCATTATCTCTATCTCTCTCACTTATTCACTCAATCTCTCCTTTCATCTCTCCTACTCTCTCTATATATCCCTCTATACCTCTCTCTATATCACTTCCTATATCTTTATCTTGCTCTCTCCAACTCCCCCTCTTTCATTATCTCCCTCTTTTTGTCTCTATTTATCCCTCTCCCTCTTTGTCTCTCCTTCCATCTCTCTGTCTTTGTCTTTTAATATTTGTATCTCACCCCCTCTATCTTTCCCAAGTTGTATATATATCTCCATCTCTCCTTTCTATCCCTATCTCTCCCTCTCTATGTCTCTATCTCTCCCTCTCTTCCCCCCTCTCCCTATCACTCCCTCTTTCTATATCTATATACTTGTCCTCTCTCCTATCTCTTTTATTCTCCTTCCTCCCCATCCCTCTCTATATATTTATACATAACTATCACCCTCTCTCTTTGTATTATGCATACACACAAACTCCTTGTTTCTCCCTCCCTATCTCTACCTCTATCTCTATATCTATCTCTTTACCTCTCTATCTCTATTTCTCCATAGCTCTTCTTTCATCACTCCCTCTATCTCTATCTTATTATCTATGCATGTCTCTCTACCCCTATAATATCTTTCCATCTCTACCTCTTATATATCACTCCCTATATCTTTGTCTTTCTACCTCTCCCTCTCTCTCTCCCTTTCTCTCCATCTCTATATATTTATGTCTTCCATCTCTATCTATCCCTCTATATTGATCTATATTTATCTCCCTCTCCTCTCCATATCCCTCTCCTCCATCTCCATCTGTAAGACCCTACTTTGCATATGATTAATACTTAACCTATTTTTTTTTCATAAATGCATGGTAAGTTATACTGTGAGCAAAAAAAAAGGTGTTTGTGTGACCATATTCTTGTATTTCATTTTGGCATCATTTCATTGTCATTGTCATGAAGGTATATGGACTTGTAAATTGGGAATATGAATTGAAAATTGTAAATGGAATTGTTGTACAATTAAATCTCATTTCAGCTATCAAATTCATGTGATATATATTATTCTTACAATTGCATTGGTAATGTGCAATAAAGCAAAGTGCCAATCCAAGAAGGAAAAATCATTGAGTAGATCGAAAGACATCTCCTTGTGATCATGAATTTGACCTCCTTTCTGGGGCTTAGAATCAAGTAAAGATAATATGTTGGTAAGTTAAGGTGGTGAGGGTGTTATTAAAGGGATAATTGATTATGTGCTATGTTAATTTAAGTGAGTCTAAGTGTTAGGAACCCTTGTCCAAGTGTGAAACTCGGATGGAATCTTAAGTTGGTTTTGACAGTGGGTTTTTAGTCAATTTCCTTGGTTGGGATACAAAAATAAATCCCCTAAGGTGCATACAATAGTGGTAGGGGCCAAGTGGGCACACAATAGTGTCCCAAGGACATGATTTGACCCTTGAGAAGTCCTTATAATAGAGAGTGACGAATTTTGATGGAGGATGGGGGTGAAAAGATTGAGGGGTTGTCCAAATTCATGGTACCCTCTTGAATAAGAAATGGTCCTCATTAATGGAAGGAGGTACACTCCACACCTTCCCATCCAAGCGGTGGAAATTTGAAAACTCCTATATATTTTGGGAGAAAAAGAATGAGTGGTGTTACCCACATCTCCTCTTGGAGAACTTAAGTGAAGATAGTAGAAAGAAGGAGAAAAGGAGAGGATTCCAATCTCTTTGGCAAGATAGTGATTCAAAGATGGCTTGGTTTGGAGAGGAAAGATGGATACAAAATTTCAATCCCTTCATCTAAAAGAAAAGATAAGTTCTTCATTTTCCATTTTCCTTTGTTTCTTGGTTGTAAGGAGGTGACCTGTTAAATGGATCATGTGAGAAAACAAAAAGTAGAGAACCTAGATCTGCATGTAAAGTGTGCTATGTTAGTTTTATCCCTTTGTAAAAATGAGAAAAGACTCCATTGATCATTGTGGGGCTAAAATAATTCCTTGCTCAGGGGTATGGCTAGATCCCACAAGGCTCCATGATGACGCCATTACGGTAGGGTGGAGAGCAAGACCTAGTTCATGGGTGCGCAAGTCATTTCTTTCTCAATTATAGTGGAAATATTGTAAGTTTTAAAAAGATAAGTTTCATATTTTTTGAATGTAGAAATGGAAAAAGTAGGCCTTCTTCTTGATGTGTAGACCATTGTATTCCCAAACATTGAGCGTAGTATTGAAAGTTTTATATTTTGATGTAATGAAAAAAATGTGGGTACTTTGTGAGTTGCAGTAAAATATCTTTCTTTGAACTACATAAAGGAAGTTTTAAATGCATGATTGTATATACCTTGTATAAAAAAAAGAGAATAGATAAATAAACAACATATATACATTTGAATGAAATTGATTAATTCCTTCTTCATTTGAAGACATACAAGAAAATCAATTTATGGATTTAGGGATGTTTTCTTAAGAGACAACATAAAGAGTAGTAAAGGTCAAAGTAAGGCAATTGATTGTACAAGAGTTTGATAGTAATTTAATTTACATATTTCATTTTATTACATACCCATGAAATAATATGCACTTCTAAAACTCTTCTTATTTATAAATATAGTTATATTCAAATTAGATATATTAACAGTCACATACATGCGATGGAAAACTCTATATATCTTAGTTTGTATAACATATCTATAATTAGGTACTATTGTACACTCCCATATTTATTTTATATTTATTAAAGTTGGATAATAGGAAAAAAAATAAAGAGGGAGGAGAATGTATATATATATAGGGTTTAATTAAATAAAAAAAGAGACATTTAGTCATATGTCATCTAGTCCTACTCTCATCTTATTTAATTTACGTTTATATATATGGGTTTTATTGTATTCACTTGAATTTAGCTTACAAGACTAAAAGTAGTAATAATAATTCTCCAAACATTAAAGCAACTACCTTTATGGATCCATAACTTTTCCAAACTAAAAGCACAAAATCATTAATAACATATATACTTAAGGCCTGGTCACTTATTTTGTTTTTCCAACTCGGTTACTAGCATTATTTACTGTAACCGCCACCCCTGCAACAAGAGCATATCTCATCTCTTAGCACAATAGGACATCACATTTATAAAATTAACTAAACACATATAAAAGGAATTATCCAGTGAATAAGTTATATCACATTTATTTTCTTCTAATATAAAGTCACCCAAACAGCTAAAAATTAGATGTTGCCATGGAATGGTAATTGCTACAATAGAAGAAGGTACAAATATTTAAAATTTAGTGAATCAATGATAAAAACTAAAACAATACTCATAATTGATGAGGCAAAGTAAATATTTTATTTGATCATAGGTATAAATATAGAACTGTGCGAATGAGATTCTAAGAAATACAATTTGAGATAATAACTCAGCCACCAGCAATATTATTTACTTGTATTTCTTGAATGACATGAAGGTTGCAAAAAATGACTCAAACCTCCTCAACCAATTAGATTGCCAATAATTAATTTTTCAAATAATTTTAATTAAAAAATTTACATATTAACCATTGATAATATTTGAAAACACAAATATTTGTCTCATAGTAAAAATTCTAGCATTTCATTTATTAATAGGTACATGAGCTATTTGTCCTATTAAGTGATTAAGAATGTGATAGTTCCTTCCTATCTGTAGGTACTAAAAAGTTCCAACGACCATGGGAAGGGGCTTAACTATGTTTCTTTTATTTTTATTCTTCATTTGCTAAAATAAAATATATTATCTCATTAACTACAAAGCTATGAATAGCATGGAGAAGATGATATGGTTCTTTTTCCCTCTAGTTAAATTTATAATCCAGTTAAATTTATAATCCACAACTTGTGTTGCTTTTCTATTATAATACAGAGGGAGGTAATATACACTTGTTTACTTTGTTACACATATGTTACCTAAGGTTGTCATTGATGTCAACACTTAGTTTGGGCTATCATTGATGTTTACATTTGTATATTGATGTTATACTATGATGATGTGCTAACAATGATGTTGTTGATGTTCATGGTTGGATGTCATGCCTTGTTTGATATCAATTAAAGTAGTATTGAGTATGTTTGTTGTCAGTAGAGATGATATCATGATGACATATTAAGATAAGGATTAGGAGTAATGTTGATGTTGGGGATATATTGTTGATAGTATTTAGTGTGTTTTATAATCTTTATTGTTGTTCCCGAGGAAGTATGTGTTGCTACAAGGAAGTTTTGGTCCCAAATGTTGGTAAAGGATTTTGTTGTTGGAAGTTGCTTTGAAGACTAATTAGGATAATGCTTCACATTCCTTTTCTTTTGAGGATATGGCCTTGTGATTTCGGATTCAGTGTTTATGGTATGTGGGTGTTATACTCTTATCTTTTTAGGTCACCAGTGTTGTTGAGGAAGTCTCTAGTAATTGCAATAGGTTGGAAGTTTGGTTGCGTGACTGGATTGGTTTGGAAAATACTCCACATTTCTCTACATTGTTGTTTCTATTCCTACAACTTCTTGGACATTATTTTAGTGTTTTTGTTGTGTCTCAATTTTTATTTCATGTATTCAAGTTTACCACAAGATGGTTTGTAAATGTTCTATCTCATGAGAGTGTCTTCTAGGCTTCCAAGATGAAGTGTTCTAATTATGTTTGGCTTGTGGTAGTTGTTTTTGGCATGACAGTGAGAAAGAAGTATATGGAACTATTATTGGACATTCTTGGAATGTTTCCTTGTGACCCACACATAAATGGTTGGTCTCCTTGGTGCTACATATTATTTGAGTTGGTATTTTGGGTAATTTGTGATTGTTTGGTTGACAAGGCTTGTTCTCTTGATTTTGTTATATTCTTGGGGGGTTTGTACCAACAATTAAGGTTATGTTAAGATGAGTTTGGGTCTTTCCCTATATCCTATTGAGAACCACATTGAGTGAATACCTTTGGAAGATGTGTTTTTGGTCTAACTAGCAATACGCTACACATTTCTTCTACACTTTTTCTTT
Organism: Sequoia sempervirens; assembly: GCA_007258455.2. Taxonomy (NCBI): domain Eukaryota; kingdom Viridiplantae; phylum Streptophyta; class Pinopsida; order Cupressales; family Cupressaceae; genus Sequoia; species Sequoia sempervirens. The sequence continues at coordinate 1,036,272,902 of VDFB02281492.1, forward strand.
TTGTCGACTTGGGATGTTGTGCACCAATATGTTTCATGTTTGGAATCTCATTAGAAAATGTAATAATTTTTTTAGGTCCTCTTTATCTTCTAGATATGATTGCTTTCACTACAATTATGTTTTGTGGCCAACTTTTTCAGGTTATTGCTTATCTCCTATTTTGGTTGACCTAATTGGTTTTTTGAGATGATGCAAAGGGTGTAAATGGAAGAAAAAATAAATTGCAAAGAGAGAGATTGGAATAAGGAAGATAATATAATGTGAGTTGAGCATGAAGTGCACAAATTTAATATGATCCAAAGTAATTATGTGAAAAAGGGATTGGAACACCAACGTATGTTAGATGCTTCTTTTATAGCAATTCATGTTCATGTTTTCATTGTAATCTTCATGTATCCTGCTTAGATATAGTGAGACTCCCTAGTAGGTCTTTGTATCTTTCCCTAAAATTTTGTGCCTCAACTTGCAATTCCTTTGTATCTTACCATAAAGTTGTGCACCTTAGTTTATAAGTCCCTTTGCTTCCTTAGGTAATGAGCCTTAAATTTTTTTGTAGTTTTATTCATATATTAAGAGATTTATCTCCATGGTTTTTTTCCCTTCTTGGGTTTTCCATGTATATCTAGTTTTATCTTATGTATGTGTGTTCATTTCTTTATTATTCATTGTTGTTGATAGAAGTATGAATTTACATTGTGCTAAAGGGTTTAAGCATTTGAAGGTACTGATTCAACCACCCCTCTCAGTATCTAGGCGTGTTCAAAAATTGGTATTTGTAGACACATAAATTTGGTCACTTATGTTTGATAAAATTTATCCTTTTTCATCTAAATATCCTCTTATTTGCATTAATTAAGTAATATTACTATTATTTAATTAATACCCCTAAAGTCCTCTAGATCACTAATGTATTTTGTTAAATAATTAAATACCTTACCCTTTATTCCTTTCCTCCAAGGAATTAAATAAATAATCCATTTATTTAATTCCCTTTATCTCCCATCCCCCATAATCTACACCTAATCATAATCCACCTCCTAATCCTATCATTAGGGATGTGCACATTACTAATCCATGATTAGGATGTGACACATCCTCCAACTTTTGTAAGTTGGCTCTTAATCCTCATTAGCCACCTAATCTTCCTCCAATCCTTCATCAAATAGTCTAATCAACCCTTTAGTAAACTCTCCCCATCCCCTAAGGAAATTTTAATTCCTTTTTATCTTCCCAAGATCCTTTCTGAGAATTTTTAATTCCTCTCTCATCTCCCAAGGAATATTAAATTCCTGTTCTGCTTCCCAAGGAATATTAAATTCCTTTTATCCTTCCCATGCACATTAAAAAGGAAATTTTAATTCCTTTAGTCAACTCTTTGATATTAGCCTTTCATCTTTGGTCCTCTTTCAATCTCCACCATCCACTCCATCTCCCTTGGCTAAATGTGTTGGCAACACAAGGGCAGACAACTAAGAGGTGGGGTGAATCAATTTTCATAGAAATTCACAGCTTATTAACTTTATTAACCTTATTCTCAGATCTTATTATTAACCATGAAAGCATAAATCATCAACACATCAAAAACACACATAACACCAAGAATTTTTTTTACGTGGAAACCTTGTTAGGGGAAAAATGACGGTGGAGGTCAGTCCACAAGATTATACCCTATTAAAAGTATAAAGAATGAAATGGGAATACAAATGCATTCAGGAACACTTCCTAGAGCTCACTACATAATTACAACAAGGATTACTACCCAAAGGAAGACACATTGTCTTACGGAAAGATTTAGATTACATCTGTAGGGATTTGAACTGATAAAATAACATCTGCTAATGCATAATCATAGTTTCGGTTAAGCATATGAACACTTCTTCACTCTTCTTCACACTCTACTTTTGCCTTCGAAATATCTGAAAAATATAAGCACATAGGACTCACACACTTCACATACTCATCACCTCAAATGATAAAAAAAATTGCTCTTATATATCTGCAACAAGAAATTGCATTGCTACATGTCAGCATTAACAAAATAATAAAATGATACAAACTATCGGCCCAAATCAATAACAATTATTAATGTGAATCAACCAAGGTCAATCACAACATAGTGAAGACCCAAAATAACATCTTTGAACATGAGCCACCTTCAAAAATTATTCCTCAAAGATCCACAACATGCTACAAACACCTTGTCGGCCAAGAACATGAAAAACATGAACACACAAAAGAAAATCTTGGATCATGAGCACAACAATCAATGCGAATGTGCAACACAGATAGAGAATGATATAGAGACATCCAAAAACATCATGAATCATAGAAGAAGCATCTGCAACAATTGAATTTACTAAAATTGCATCACCTTCATTTAGGAACACAGACTAAAGTAATAGAAAAATTGTCAAAATACAAATCTTCATAACATGAACAAATCTTCACATGGATCTCTAAAACTTAACATGGATAAAATAGATATACTAAAAAAGAAACCATTTAGACCACAACCTCTAATCATCAATGTACTAAACTCACTGACAGACTAAACTTCACTTCACCATTGACAACCTGCAACTCATTTGACTACAATTTTCTCAATATCCTCGACATATACAGCTTCAAATGCATTAATGCTAATAGTTTTGACATCAATGACAACCACAACATCCAACAATATACCCCTTTGGCATTGATGGCAATACATGATGTGAAAAACACCATCAACGCAACTACACATACTCCCCCTTAGGTTCTGACTCTTCTCCCCCTTTGACATCAATGAAAAATATCTCTTTTCTCCACACAAGCTCTGAACCACATATCTAAACATCTGACTACTCCCCCTAAGTAGCAGCCACCACAACATCAATCTGGATCAGCATATGACTATGAAACTCATGGAATGATGCAAAGCAATGCATCTTAGTTCTAATTAGGGTAATCACCCCTAACTTCCCTTGGAGATACTCAAAATTATCCTTAGATAGTAGATTGGTAAAGATATCTACAATTTGTTCCTTAGTAGGCACATACTCCAATCTGACTTCCTTTTCACTCACCTTCTCTCTCAAAAAGTGAAACTTGATAGATATATGCTTGGTATTTGAATGCAACACAAGATTCTTAGAAATATTAATTGTACTTGAGTTGTCATAGAATATAGCAATAGGTTCATCATACAAAACTCTGATATACTTCAACATCTACTTCATCCACAATACTTGAGTACAATTGTTAGCAACAACAATGTATTCAGCCTCTGTAGTAGATAAAGAAATGGCATTCTTATTTTTACTTAACCATGAAATCAACTTCTTTCCCAAGAAAAATGCACCACCACTAGTACTTTTTTTGTCATTCACATCACCAGCCCAATCAACATCAGTAAAGGCACTCAAAGTAAGATCATCATCTTTAGGATTCCATAGGCCAAAATCAACTGTCCCCTTTAGGTAATTGAAAATCCTCTTCACAGTAGTCACATGAGATTCTTTAGGATCAGCTTGAAATCTTGCAACAATAGATACAAAATTCATGATATCAGGCCTAGTTTGAGTTAAATACAACAATCCACCAATCATTGATTTGTATCTAATCTGATTTTCCTTTAGAGAATCATCATCTATTGTCAACTTATGTCTGGTCACCATGGGTGTACCAACTGGCTTTGAATCTTCCATACCAAATTTCTTCAATAATTCTTTCACATACTTGGAATGAGATATAAAGATCCCTTTGTCTAACTGAGTAATTTTCAATCCAAAAAATAATTTCATCTCTCCAATCATTGACATATCAAACTCACTCTGCATCTCATTAGAAAACTTCATGCAAAAACTATCATCTCCTCCAAAAATGATATCATCAACAAAAACTTCCATAATCAAATATTTATCATCATTCTTGAAATACAAATTACTATCAACAAAACCTTTGTTAAATCCAAGATTTAGAAAATACTTATCCAATATCGTATACCATGCTCTTGGGGCTTGCTTAAGTCCATACAGTGCTTTCTTCAATTGAAAAACCATATCTCCCTGATCAAGCAACTAAAATCCACCTAGTTGCTCAACATACACCTCTTCTTCCAACTCACCATTTAGAAATTTTGACTTGACATCCGTCTAATAAACCTTGTAGTCTTTGTAAGTAGCATAAGCAAGAAACAATCTCACAGCTTCAATTCTAGCAACAGGAGCAAAGGTCTCTTCAAAATCAATTCCTTCAATTTGAGAATATCCTTTACACACCAATCTTGATTTGTTTCTAACCACTTCACCTTGCTCATTCAGTTTGTTTCTAAAGACCCATTTAGTTCTAATGAAGTTTTTATCCTTAGGTCTAGGAACAAGAATCCATGTATCATTCTTCTCAATTTGTTGTAGCTTTTCTTTCATTGCTTCAACCCAATGTTCATCTTTACATGCTTCATTCACATTAGTAGGCTCAATCTTTGAAATCAAATAGTATTCTTCTGCAATCTTTCTCCTAGTTTAAACGCCTTTGTTCTTATCACCAATAATCTAATCTTCTCAATGATTTAGTCTTACATACCTCGAAGTCTTAGGATATTCTTGAATTTCTTGTGATATCTCTTCTACACTTTCACTAGTTCCTTCCTCTTGATTTTCTTGATTCACTGGAATGATTTGAACTTGATTTGAAGTCTGAACATGCTTTCCTTTGTTTGTACTGTCATTTTGATAATCAAAATCATATCCATGGGTTTTGAATGGTTTAGCTATGTCTTCATCAACCTTAACATTTTCACTTTCAACCATTTTCTTCAATTTCTTGTTGTAACACTGGTAGGCCTTGCTTTTTGTAGAGTAACCCAAAAATATTCCTTCATCACTCCTAGCATCAAACTTTCCTAAATCTTAATCTGTTCTCATATAACATTTAGTCCCAAAGATTTTGAAGTGTTTAATAGTAGGCTTATGACCAATATCCATAACTCAAAAGGGGTCTTACCAGTATCACCTTTGGCTTGTACCCAGATAAGGATGTAAACAACAGTACTCACAACTTCTCTCCAATAGATATGGGGAACATTTCCTTCCAACATCATAGTTCTAGTAGCATCTTGAACTGTACTTTCCTTCCTTTCCTCAACTCCATTTTGTTGAGGGGCCCACGAGGCAAATAATTGTCTCTTTATTCCATGCACTTCACAAAAATAATTAAACTCACTGAAAGTGAATTCACCACCTCTATATGATCTTAGACATTTAATCTTCAGACCTATCTCTGTCTCAACCATAGCCTTAAAGATCTTGAACTTCTCCAAAGCTTCAAATTTTTCCCTTAAGAAAGTATCCCACATCATTCTTGAATAATCATCAATATGCAACATGAAATACATGTAACCTTGTAAACTTCTAACTCTAGAAGGACCACACAAATCAGTATGCACAAACTCCAACAATTCATTTGAATTATGTTGTTTTCTTTGAAATGAAATTCTAGTTTGCTTCCCCAAATGACATTCCTTGCATATGGAATTAGTAGGTTTCATCAACTTAGGAAGATCTCTCACTGCCTAAGTAGAACTTATCTTGATAATATTGTCAAAGTTAACATGACACATTCTTCTATGCCACAACCCACTTTCATCAACTCGAGCAATCAAACAACTTTTAAGTAGCATTCAAATGAAATTTATTACCTCTTATTTTTGTACTTGATGCAATCACATTTCCAGAACACCCCAATATTTTGCACTTTCCATACTTGAACTAAAGATTGTAGCCCTTATCAACCATCTTCCTAACACTTAAAAGATTATGCTTCAGACCTTCCACATATAGGACATCATCAATATTGTTCTTACCATCAAGAGAAATGCATCCTCTGCCATAGATCACACTAGCTATGTTATCACCAAATCTCACAACGCCACCATCATACTTTTCCAAGATCACAAACTTACTTTTATCTCATGTCATATGGTGAGAGAATCCACTATCAATCACCCATTCATCTTTCTCTTCAACTCGAGCAGCTAGAGCTTTCTCCACATTTGTACAACTAGCAGATTTAGTAGACAAAGGATTATTTTCTTTCATAGCAATAAATACCCATTCATCCTCACTTCCATTTCCTTTATCAGATTCATCATCTATCACTCCATCAGTAGTGTAATAACACTTCTTTCCAAATTTAGGCTTGTTATGTCTTGGTTTAGAAACTCTTTTTGGACACCTTGATGCAAAATGACCTATCTTATTATAGGAAAAAAATTTAATAGGAAACTTCCCTTTATACTTACCTTGTCCTTTGGATTCTCTTTTCACAATTTGTGCTTCAAGCTCATCCAGTTCTCTTTCTTCTTCTTTAATTTGTCTCATTTCTTCCTCATACTTGAATGTATTTCTAGAAGAACTCTCTCTCGGATCATATCTTTGTTTATCTCTTCCAGATGTAGTAGCCTTGAATGCAGATTCTATCTTAGGAAGGGCATCACCAAATTCACTCAACTCAAAAGTAGTAAGCTTACCAAACAACATATCTCGAGTAACATTTGTCACAGTCCAGAGCTCTTCAATAGTTGTAGCTTTGTCTTTGTAAGCAGCAAGAAAAGATCTAAGCACTTTAGCAACAATCTCCAATTCTTCCAACTATCCACCAACACATCTGATACCACACACAAGTTCATTTACTCTTTGCATGAAAGTAGTAATATTTTTATCATCACTCATTCTCAACATTTCATATTTCCCTTTCAGACTTTGCAACTTAGCAATCTTCACATTAGCATCACCTTCATACAAATTTTCCAACCTTTTCCAAATCTCATAAATAGTCTTCAGATCCATAATAGTAGTCATCTCAGTATCAGTCAAAGCACTCAACAATGCTTCCTTAGCCCTGATATTGTACTCAACACCCCTAAGCTCAGCAGTAGTAGTAGGACCATTATGAGGTATAACATACCTACTACTTGTAATGCTCTAGTAGGGCTCACCAATGCATCTTAGATGGTACTCCATCGAGTCTTCCACAAAGAATAATTTGTTCCATCAAATCTCGGACTATCCTTCTTGTATGTTGATATCCTAGATCACCTTAAGCTATTAAACTTCTTCCAAGGAACTTGCTTTGATACCAATTATTGGAAACACAAGGGAAGACAACTGAGACGGGGGGTGAATCAGTTGTCATAGAAATTCAAAACTTATTAACTTTATTAACCTTATTCTCAGATTTGATTATTAACCATGAAAGCATAAATCATCAACACATCAAAAACACACATAACACCAATAATTTTTTTTACGTGGAAACCCTGGTAGGGGAAAAACCATAGTGGAGGTCAGTCCAAGAGATTATACCCTGTTAAAAGTATAAAGAATGAAATGGGAATGCACATGCATTCAAGTGCACTGCCTAGAGATCACTGCTCAATTACAACAAGGTTTACTACCCAAAGGAAGACACATTGTCTTATAAAAAGATTCATATTACATCCGTAGGGATTTGAACTGATAAAATAACATCTGCCAATGCATGATCACAGTTTTGGTTAAGAACATGAACACTTCTTCACTCTTCTTCACACTCTACTTCTGCTTTCAAAAGATCTAAACAATATTCACACATAGGACTTGCACACTTCACCTACTCATTGCCTCAAATGATAAAAAAATAGCTCTTATATATCCACAACAAGAAATTATATCGCTACATGTTGGCTTCAACAAAATAATAAAATGAATACAAATTGTCAGCCCAAATCAATAATAATTATTAATGCAAATAAACCAAGGTCAGTCACAACATAGTGAAGACCCAAAATAACATCTTTGAACATGAACCACCTTCAAAAATTATTCCTTGAAGATCCACAACATGCTACAAACACCTTGTCAGCCAAGAACATGAAAAACATGAACATGAAAAGGATCACGAGAACAATGATCAATGTAGACGTGAAACACAGATAGAGTTCAATTTAGAGACATCCAAAAAAATCATGAATTGCCAGAGAAGCATCCACAACAACTGAACTTACTAAAATTGTATCATCTTCATTCAAGAACACAAACTGAAGTAATAGAAAAACTATTAGAATACAAATCTTCAAAATACGAACAAATCTTCATGTGGATCTCTAAAACTCAACATGGATAAACTATATATACATGAAAAGAAACCCTTTAGACCACAACCTCTGATCATCAATGTACTAAACTCACCAACAGACTGAACTTCACTTCACCACTAACAACCTGCAACTCATTTCATTACAATTTTCTCAATATCCTCAACATATATAGCTTCAAATACATTAATGCTAATAGTGTTGACATCAATGAAAACCACATATCAGCAAAAAAACCACAACATCCAACAAAATGACTAACACTTAGCGATTTTTGTAACCCTAATCGTTCTAGCCACTATTCTCAAGCATTCATCCCCTCAATCTCTCAAGCTCACACTACCATCTTGCATACATAGCCATTTTCATCCATCCTTGCATCCAAATCAAGCTACAACAAGTTGTTATGCTACCAAAATCAATCTAGGAGCACACATATCAAGCTATCAATAGGGCCAACCAACCAATTGACTTGGACAAGGTAAATCATTCTATTTTTCTTTGTTTTGTTCAAGTTCAACTAGGCCAATCTTGAGGTGTTTTTGTGTTCCCTTGTTTGAACTCTGTTTTCATTTTGCATTTTAGACTAGGAGAAAAACAATGCACACATTTTTGGCACACCCAGCGGAACCCACTTCACAGGTCTTTTCTTTTACATTTTCTGTTGTTTGAGTTTTTCACATTTAGGTTTACACACAAGGGTGAATCCACCTTGAACAGGTGAATTTCCACCTTATAGGGGTGAATTTGCACTTAGAAACAGGCGAAATTACATCCAGAGGAAAATTTTCCTAATACAATGACCAAATTTTCTCCCAAGAAAATTCCCCCATCCTTTGAAAATGACCAAATTTTCTTCTTGAACAACCAAATTTTCTCTCAAGAAAATTCACCTATCCATTGAGAAAATTCTCCCATACTTTGAAAACGACCAAATTCACTACCTGAACGACCAATTTTTTTCTCAAGTAAATTCACCTATCCATTGAGAAAATTAGCCCATCCTTTGAAAATGACCAAATTCCCTCCTTGAACAACCAAATTTTCTCTCAAGCAAATTCACCCATCCATTGAGCAAATTCACCCATCCTTTGAAAACAACCAAATTCGCTCCCTAAATGGCCGAATTCGCTCTCAAGAAAATTCTCCCATCCATTGAGCAAATTCACCCATCCTTTGAAAACAACCAAATTTTCTCTAAAGAATGACAAAATTTTCTCCAAAGAAAAATCGCCCATTCTTCCAAAACGACCAAATTTGCTCCTGACAAGGGTGAATTTGCTCATCTAGACAGGAAAATTTGTCACATAGAGGCGAATTTGAGGTAAATCCAAGACCTGAATTTCTAGTTTTCAGCATCGTTTTGGTTTCAGTTTTAGGTACTAATCCACTAACTCATCTATTTGTGAGTGTGCCTCACTTTTGCTAAAATTTTTTGCAGCTGTCTATCATTCATCCAAGATCGGCATTGGAAACTACTAACGCGTTTGCTTCAGGATGATCGGTCAAAGACCTTTAGGTAGTATGTCTATTATTTTCCATACTAGCTAGGCACACATAGATTAATTAAAGGGTCAATTAATTTGTTTGTTGTGCTTGTGAGTGGGTTTTTTATGTATCCAATTCCCTTGTGCCATTTGGCAATCCTGGGTGATGAGAAATTGCAGTTCACTCTAGTCCAGTCGAGTCTATCTAGGAGGTGCTAGTGCGTCTAAGCTCTCCCCTTACACTACGTACGAGCCTAGGGACCAACCAAAACATCTAGTATCTTCTTCCTTTAGCAAGACCTACCTAGGATTTCATCACCTGGGGAATTATTCCAACCACATGTTACCGATGGGGTATATAAAGGGGGGATAGTGAAAGTTATACCTCAATCTAGTCACGTCGTGTCTGGTGGAGCGTCGAAGCTAGGGTGATACCTAGATAAGACATGAAGAGTTGGTCCAAGTTTCCAGTACCTTGTTGGGGCTCCTGACTCATGCTTGTGAGGGGTTGGTGTTCACGATTGTACCCCACATACCGTGCATATATCGGGGACTCATGAGATAGCCTTATTCAGCCTAGATAGAGAACCATGTTTTAGTCGCGACTTGGTGTAGTGCATGGGATGTACACCATACCCCAAAGTTACTCACCATGTATTCCCTTGGGTTAAGATAGAAATCCTCATGGTGGACTATGATAGTCCTCGAGTGAGAGTGTGAAGGTGAGCCCCTAGCGTCTATTGACAACCTTGTGCAACTAGAATGCTAGCTATTTGCCTTCGCGAGAAAGGGTGATCCCGGTATTGTGAAGTATTAACCTTGGGTTGTCCACTCAAGGTTGTGGGCCTACATTGAGTTTGAAAACCATCATCACTAATTCTAGGTTCATGTTGTCTAGTGTGTCTTCTTTATGCAATACTAGTGCATTTCATTTTTAGTTGAGTCAACCTAGCCTTCTATCTGTTGTTTGTCATGCTTGTCATCCTTTGTCATAGTCAACAATTTTTCATCCTAGTCCAGTCCACGTCATCCATTTGGGAAAATTTGTCTTTGTCAAAGGAGAATTTTCCTATGGGTCACTTTCTTAGGTGACCTCGTTTTTGCCTGTTCCTTGGAATAGGCAAGTCTATCCATACCTTAGGCAATTCCATCAATCACTTTCTATCAAATTCTCCCATTTTCACAAAATAGGAAAATTTTCCCTCTTCAGGGGTGATCTCATTTCTAGTCTGAGTCATCTTGTCAGTCATCCCCTGTCAAATTCGCCCATTTTCACTGAATATGTGAATTTTCCCCCTTTAGGGGTGAACCTATTGTCAATTCTCATTCATCTGTTTGTCTATGATTTTTCCTATCAAATTCACCCATCCTATTGGGATAGGAAAATTCTCCACATCCTTGGGTGAATTTTCTCTCTATAGGGGCGATTTTGCTTCCCATCTAAGTCTTCCATTCATCCATTATAAGATTTAGGCGAATCTATTTGTTGAACAACCAATCATGTTTTTAGGTGAATCTACTCCTCATCTGTCCTGTTCATGAAACAGGTGAGCTTGTCACCCCATTAGGTGATCTTGAAAGTCAAAATTTTCTATTTCCTAGAGTTTAGGTGATCTTGCTAGCTGTTTGGGAAAACCTGCTATCAGATAGGTGAATTTTCGCATCAAATTCGCCTATTTCTTTTGTCATCTACAGTTTGAGAAAATTTTCTCCCCTAGATAGGCGAATTTTCTCATCAATTTTTTCTATTTTCGTGCTAATCCAAAGTTTGGGTGAATATTCTCCTACAAATAGGTGAATTTTCTTGATTGGGAAAATTTGCCTATTTCTTGTGTCAGCCCAGTTTTAGGAGAATTTGACCACCAGATAGGTGAATTGGCCTCTCAAATTTTCCTGTTTCTTGTGCCATCTCAAGTTTGGGTGAATTTTCTCATCAAATTCACCTATTTATTTTCCATCTAGAGTTTGGAAAAAATTTCTTCCCAGAAAAGGTGAATTTTCTTCCAAGCATAGGTCAGCCTACTCAAAACAAGCCATCATCTGTCTCCCTGTAATCGTCATTCACGTATATCTGCATTGTCCAAAATTCATCATTTCATCAATCAAAACACATAGGTTCATCCCAGGACATTCCTAGAGCACACATCCATCATTGGTTCATCGAGCCCAATCACCTAGACTTTATTTTTGGGGTTTTGATGCAGCAAGGATTTCCAAAAGTCATAACTTTTGACTCAGATGTCCGTTTGGGCTGAAATTTTACAGGTGGATGCATTATGAGGTGGCATGTGTATTCCCAACCACCCTTAGTTGGTTGTCCCCCATTTTTTCACTTTTTCGGGGCTTGAAACTTTCATATTGACCTCAAAATGTTTATTTAGTGTTTTTTTAGTTTTTAAAAAGTCATTTTTGTTAATAACTCGAAACTCATGTTTCAAATTTAGGATGTTAGTTGGAAATTCATCCTAAATTAGTTTTAGGAATTTTTTGGGAAAAAATTGGACTCTCAAAGATATGCATGAGAAATTACCTAAAAAGGAAAAATCTGACAATTGTTGAAATTTTCCAAATCTGGGAAAATCTAATTGTCAGCACCTTACATCATCTAGTTAATCCCCTAAACTCAGTTTAGAATCAATCCCATCACATCCTCCAATCATCCTAATCTGAACTTTGATCCAATCCGAATCTGAGCTTTAATCCAATCCCAATCTAAGCTTTAATCCAATCCCAATCTAAGCTTAACCTAAATCCCAATTTGAGCTTTAGTCCATCTGCTTCCAAGATCTTTTGATATCAAAGTCTTAAGATCCCTTTTTCCATATTCTTCTAATCCATCTTATTTATCTTTTCATCATCTCTCTTTTTATTCTAATCATCTATCTTTTCATTCTAATCATCTATTCCCATCTTTTCAATTTGTATCCATCCAATCTAGCGTCATGAATCCTTATCCTCCATCAATGCAATCAAAAATAGTAGTCAAGGGAAATCCCAATTACATTGATGATGATAATGAAAGTATCATTGATCAAGATGAGTATGATATATATCCCCTTGATGCTATCATTTCTAGCAAGCTTTCCCCGAGTGCCACCCAGAATCTGACCACTCATCCAAACTATCCCATCAAATCTTCACCCACACCTACTAGCAATCCTTATGCTACCATTGACAAGGGATATCTATTATCTTCCCCATCAACATATTCATCCTATCCTTTATCTAAATCTTTCTCTTATCCAACATTCATATCCTCCTACACCATTCCATCATCCCAATATTCCTATCCTAATCCACCATCCCAATCTTCCCATCCTAATCTGCTATCCCAATACTCCTACTACAATCCAACAACCACATCCTCTTGTACTAATCCATCATCCTGATCTTTCCATCCTAATCTTCTATCCCAATACTCCTACTACAATCCACTAGTCACATCCTCTTGTCCTAATCCACCATCCCAATCTTCCCATCCTAATATGCTATCCCAATACTCCTACTACAATCCACCACCCACACCCTCTTGTCCTAATCCACCATCCATCTCCTCCTATCCTAATCCACCATCCCAATCTTCCCATCCTAATCTGCTATCCCAATACCCCTACTACAATCCACCACCCACATCCTCTTGTCCTAATCCACCATCCATATCCTCCTATGTCACTCCATCTTCCACTCCACCATTTCCCAATTCTTCACCTACTCTTAGTCCTCCCTCTAATCCCATTCCTCCATCTAATCCCAGTCCACCAATCCATAATCCTAGTCCTCCACCCATCCATAATCCTTCATCCACTCCTACTGCTCCATCTAAGCCTATAATATGCAATATTCTCACTCCAAAAGTCCTCCAAGGACTGATGACAAAGAATGCATCTCCAACTCTGCATCTTGAAGTCGTGGAACCATGCTTCCCCACTCCCCCATGTACAATCACTACTCATGAGACTCTTCTCCATCCCACACCTATCATTACTCTTACCACCCCTAGTACCACTCAAACTGTTGAAACCATCAAAGCCACCAAATCCATTGAACCCCCATATTCTATTCTAAGGGCCATCATACCCATCAAAGATAACCAAACCCATTCACCATCTTCTACTTCTAGATCCACCCAATCCAATCCTCCCACTCCTAGTATCACTGAAATCCATTCCCATGAACTTTGTGAATCCTCCATCCTTTCATCTCCTCCACTTTAGGAGTCCCTCCAACACTCCATCATCATGCCACCCATACAAAATGAGTTATTCCAAGAACTTGATCCAAAGCATACCAATATATCCCCTTCTTCAAATGAAGATCCTGCCATCCCATCCAGTCCACCTCAAGATCATATTCCTTCATCCACTTTAGCCCATGATCCCCTTATCACTCAAGATCCAATCACTCCATCACATGAGCCCTTATCACCCACTACCACAACTCACAATCCTATCATATCACCTAATCCCTCTCCTGATCCCTTACCGCTCACTCCTCCCAATCAAGATGTTGCTACCCCATCATCTCCGTCTCATTATGTTCCATCATTTCCTAACCCTAATATCCCCACACCACTTTCATATTCCCTTAGTACTCTCATAATCATCCATGGTGGCTCCCTTGTAGAAGAGGAATTGAGCATATATGCTACCCACCCTCCTCCACCTGATAATGGACTTGCATCATGTTTCCAAGATAACAAGCATCTTACTATAGAGCAGATGCTCAATATCATGAACTATCAAGGAAAATGTTTAGGCCTTCATGAGCAAGGTATTTTAGAGACCATCCATGTCAAATAAAATCCTCCTACACAAGGTCTTGGATATATCTCTCAAGACTCGCAATCCAAAAATGTTGGTACAACCTCTATCTATCCTAAATGAGCCTCCTCCAAAAGAATAATGGGCTCTTCCCACCACTCCACTAAACCATTTTTCGCCATCCCCCCTCCATCATATTTCCTCAAAACAACCATCCATATTCCTCCTTTTTCTTTTGAATCCATTTTGGGTCCTTATGTCCCTCCATCCACCATCTCCCATCCTTCATCTATCCCCCACATACCATCACAGTCCATTTCAGGACCTTATATCCCAATATCACATCCTCCATCTCATCTTATTCCTCCTTTTATCCATCCATTACCTATCCTTATCACCCATAATCAATATCCCACTCTCATGTTCCCTAATCAGGATCAACAAAGGCATGTACCTACACATCTTCCATCCACATATCATCCCCAAAATCCTACCTCCATCACTCCATTCATGTTTCGTCCACATCATCCATCTTCTTGCACCCATCCAATTGTTATTAAAAGCACTTTGGATGCCAAAATAAACATGCATAAATCCAAGCATCCACATGAATCTTAAGATCCACATGTCCCCTCTAAAGGACATGGTGAAGAAAAGAAAGATAAAATCCAAAATCCAAATCAAACCCATAGGACACAAAGGCCCACCAAAGAAAAAAGATGCAATGCCTTCAAATGAAAAATTTGTAACCACATCCAAATTTTCTAACCCAAAAGCTAATCATACACACCCTCCATCTCCTAAATCTATTTTGGGTTCTTATGTCCCAAAATTCACTATCCCATCTCCTCCATTATCCCCACATTCTTTTTCCACTAATCCTCCTATCCTTTCACATCCACCACCATATGTGCCAATGTTGGTCCTAAAAACATTACCCCATCACACACCTACCTCATCATTCCATCCATACACTTTCCAACACCCCATACATTATTCCATCTATCTCCCTCATCCAATCCCTTTAATCCATTCCCTTGCATAATCCATTCATCTTCATAACCTTGGTTGTACCAACATCCACTAGTCACTACACACATGGACTCTTAATACCTCATATGTAAATTGATGCTTGAGTCCTTCCCTATCACATATCTTCTAAATCCACTTATCCACATCCCTATCCTTATCCATCTCCATCTGCATACTATCCAAAAATCCAAAAAAATCCAAAAAATCCAAAAAAATCCAAAAAAGTCAAAAAAGTCAAAAAAAAAAGTAAAGAGAAATAATTCGTCCAATGGTGAAAACTTGGAAAACAAGCACCTTGGATAAGTACCATGATGAAAACCTATAAAATAGGCATCATTTGTAAATCCCCCATCTATTTTACTTCCATACTTGGGGGCAATTGCATCCCCTTCACCCACCTCGTCCATCCCACCTATCTTACACATCTTTCCTATCATATCCCATTTATACCAATACCTCCATCCTCCTTTTGATCTTGATATAGATAGGGGAAAATATATATAAATTATTTGGACACCTCTTGGCACACATTCCCCTCACCTATACACTATCCTAATCCTTATCCACATCCATCTACCTTCCTTGGCCACTTTTCATGCTACCATCAATCTCCATTCTTTATCCATGCATCTATCCATATCCATCTCACTCCCTTATTTTCCCATCCCCCTATCTTCCATCCCTCATGCCTCATCATACATGACATATCTAGACCGATGCATCTCCTTCTTTGTGACATAGTCCTTGGGGACATCATTCATTGATCCTAGCATCTCTTCCATCTCCCCATCCTTATCTTCCTATCTATCCAAACAATGCCTTCCATCTCCCCATCCTCATCTCCTTACCCATCCAAAAATTATTTTCATCTCCCCATCCTTATCTTCCTATCCATCCATCATAGTATCCCTTCCATCCCCCATCCTTATCTCCCTGTCCATTCATCCCTATCTTCATCCCATTTCATCATCCCTTGTCATTGGTATCTAGCTATAGGCTTCCCCCCATGCAACCCAATGCCATCTATCTCATCATCATCACTCCCACTTCTTTCACACACCTTTCCAATCTCCTATCACTTCTCATCACTCATCTCTCCATCATGTCATCCTCCCAATTCCTCTTTGGATGAGTTATATAACTATCCAATTCCTGAGCTACACATAATCACCATCATCCTATCTTATCCACTAGGTCTATCTTGTCTCATCATATCGATTCCATCTTTTTATCCACTTATCATGGTCATCTCATCATCCTTTATCCATGGTCAGTCATCATCCTTTTGTCAAACTATGTTGCCCCTATGCTTTCATGTAGGCAAGGTCGATCATTTGATCAGCCCCTAGGGCTTTTTTCAATCTAGTATTTGTCATCCATCATGGTCTCCATCATCATCTTCATGCTTTTATCCATGGTATTTTATCGAACTATGAGGGATCTTCACTTTCACGTAGGCAAGGATAATATTTGATCGGCCCTCAAGCCCCTAGGTCTTTAGGGTGTGTCATCCTTGTGTCTTGTCTCTCATTTCTTGTGTCGTGTCGTCAAGTATGTCCATATCTAGCTAGTTCTTCACAAATGAGATCCACTAGTATCATGAGGTTCAATCAGTTTCGAGTGTTCTGCATCATGTCGATCACTTAGTTTAGTTTCCATCTTTGGTCTCAACAAGATGTATCCTTCATCATCAGAACACATCAATCCCATCCACCTTTTGATCCTATGGAAAAGGATGTTTGAAATTGATTGCTTTCTTGTGATGCTTTTGGAAATTTTTTATCATTTGATCCTCCTATTATACCTTGTCGGGGTCACCTTGATCCATCATATTATGGTGTGCTTTGATTGGTAAACATAGGGGCATATCTTTATCTTTTGTTTGTTTTTGTCTGCTTGGTTGTCATGCATATTACCCACCAAGATCCTTGTGGCCTTGTGTTATGTTGGGGCATCCTTTGTGTTTGTGGTTTTCCAACATTGGCCCAACCAAAGCCCCTGCAACTTTGGGATGTTGGACTAACCTTTTTTTATTTTGTGTTAGTCTCATGCATGTGGTATGAAGTCATCTAGGTTCCTCATACCCTGGTGCAAAGTATCTCATGCTATAACAAATTAAGTTCTCATTACATGGCAGCACAACACGTAACAATTAACCTACTTGATTTGGTTACTCTCCATTCATCCTTCATCACTCCCCTCATCTATCTATCCTCTCTATTTTGATCCCTCCACTTTCTTCATCCTCAATATATCATCATCTCTTCAATCTTCTTATGATAATATAGATTGGTTATTCTAAGCATCTTTTCATTCATCATTTTCATTTATTTCAATAATCTCACATCTCTATCCAATCCTAATCCATTCAATCTAGAAAAAATCATCTAATCACATCCTTCATTCTTGTTCCCAGCATTGCTACAAGCCACAATCCAATCATCATCATTGTTATCATCATCGGGATGTATCCTTCCCTATCCATTTGTGTTGTTTGGGATGTATCCTTCCCTCATCACCAACACTCTTGTCATCATCATCGGGGTGTATCCTTCCCTATCTTTTTGTGTTGTTTGGGATGTATCCTTCCCTCATCACCAACACTCTCATCATCATCATCACCATGCATCATTCCCTATCCTTTTGTGTTGTTTTAGTATATATTATTCCACTCATTAACAACACTCTCATCATCATTGGGATGTATCCTTCCCTATCCTTTTTCATTATTTTGGGATATATTATTCCCTCACCAACAATGCTCCATCCATCAACAATCCATTTTGGCTTGTAGCTTGACTGGGGAAATATCACATTTTTTCTTGAAATCCATTGGTGCATGCTTGCTTCTCATCTTCTCCTTCCATTATGTATCCTCTCTTATCCGTCATTTTGCATCATCTTCGCCATCTACCCTTTCATCATCTCATCCATTTTGAGATCACACTCATGTCCTCTTAAACTCGCATGTCCTCTCGAGGGGGAATCCTCAATCCCTAATCTTCATCTTCACTTCTATCATCCTTCTTCCTAGTTGTTCCTTTGATGACTGGGGCATCCTTCCCAATCTAACCATATTCTTCCAAGTTCTATGTTTTAATCTTCTTTGAAATGATGCTACTTAGTAACACGATCTCAAATAGGGGAAAAATGTAGACACCTAAATTTGGCCACTTAAGTTTGATTAAATTTTTCCTTTTTCATCTAAATATCCTCTTATTTGCATTAATTAAGTAATATTACTATTATTTAATTAATACCCCTAAGTTCCTCTAAATCCCTAAGGTATTTAGTTAAATAATTAAATAGCTCACCCTTTATTCCTTTCCTCTAAGGAATTAAATAATAATCCATTTATTTAATTCCCTTTATCTCCCATCCCCCATAATCTACACCTAATCCTAATCCACCTCCTAATCCCATCATTAGGGATGTGCACATTCCTAATCCATGATTAGGATGTGTCACATCCTCCAACTTTTGCAAGTTGACTCTTAATCCTCATTAGCCACCTAATATTCCTCTAATCCTTCATCAACTAGTCTAATCAACCCTTAGTCAATTCTCCTCATGCCCCAAGGAATTTTTAATTCCTCTCTCATCTCCCAAGGAATATTAAATTCCTTTTATCCTTCCCATGCACATTAAAAAGGAAATTTTAATTCCTTTAGTCAACTCTTTGCTCTTAGCCCTTGATCTTTGGTCCTCTTTCAATCTCCACCATCCACTCCATCTCCCTTGGCTAAATGACTAACACTTAGCCATTTTTGCAAACCTAATCATTCTAGTCACAATTATCAAGCATTCATCCTCTCAATCTCTCAAGCTCACACTACCATCTTGCATCCATAGCCATTTTAATCCATCCTTTCATCCAAATCAAGCTACAACAAGTTGTTATGCTATCGAAATCAATCTAGGAGCACACATATCAAGGTATCAGTAGGGAAAACTAACCAATCAACTTGGACAACGTAAATCATTTTATTTTGCTTTGTTTTGTTCAAGATCAACTAGGCCAATCTTGAGGTTTTGTTGTGCTCCCTTGTTTGCACTTCGTTTTCATTTTGCATTTTAGACTAGGAGAAAAACACTTCACACAGTATTAAATGCAAGTTCCTCAAAAGCAGCTTAACCAGTTGAGGGAGGTTTGGTATGGCACATGATGGGTCTTACAAGGGCCCTAGGTTTGATGGAACCGATCACACCTTTTGGAAAGTAAGAATGGAAGGTTATTTATTGTCTTTAGGGTTTGGTGTTTGGAAATCTCTCAAAGATGGTTACACTACTCCTATTCCTCCCCCAACTGATCCAGCTGAAATTAAGTTGTATGAGAACAATCCCAAGACAAATAATGCTATCATGTGTGAGTTAGCTGATCTAGAACTTCTAAAGGTGGTGAATTGTTGTTTTGTTAAGGATGTCTAGGAAAAAAATTAGCAACATTTATGAAGGTGATAGTAAAGTGAAGCAAGTCAAGATGCAAAACTTCAAGATTGAATTTGAGACCCTGAGAATGATAAAGGATGAAGATATTACTAGTTATATGCTTTGGGTGGATGAAGTATTTAATGACATCAAATTTCTTGGTGGAGAGGTGAAAGAAGATGAGATTGTGAAGAAGGTTCCAATATCTCTACCTAAATCTTATAGTCATAAGGTATCTGCTATTGAGGAGCCTAAGGACTTGGATAACTATTCAACAATTAATAGTTTGGTGCTCTCACTGCCTTTGAAATGAGAGAGTTTGACAAAGATGCTCCAAAGAAGGAAGCAACAATTCAAGTTAGTAAGAAGGTAGAAGATGAAACATCTAATTGGGATGGTGAATTTTATGCCAAAATAGAAGCAAAGTTTGTGAGAATATTGAAGAATGTTGACAAATACAAAGGTAAGTTACCTTTTAAGTGCTTCATTTTTTGGAGAATTGGTCATTTTTCCTCTAAATGTCCTTTTAAATAATTAGAGGATAGCAACAAAAGAGAGAAGTTAAAAATTAGTCTTTATTCCAAGGAGATTAGTTGTTCCTTAGAATATGAGGATCATGAGGATTCAAATGATGAAACATTATTCATGGCCTTGAAAGTTGATGACAAATAGAGTGATATTTAAAAATGTAAGAAGCCTGATACCTTGCAAGCTAACAAAGATAATGAAAAATCAATGGTTGTATAGACTTCCTTTCATGAAAAAGAAGAAAATTCTTGGGTAATTGAAAGTGGTTTCTCTAACTACATGACAAGTGACAAGGGGAGGTTCATCAGCCTTAAGAAGTGGAATGGTGGAGCTATTAGGTTTGGTGGTGATGAGTCAACAAAAAATTGTAGAAAGGTGTTATAACCATTGATGGAAAGAACAATCAATTGAGGATGTCTTCTATGTCAAAGGTTTGAAGCATAATCTCCCCATGTTAGTCTGATGTGAAGTAAATGATATAACCTTACATTTCATGCCAAAGTTTGTGAGATTAGGAAGGTAGTTTCTAGAAGATTAGTTACATGAGGTACTATGTAGCACCCCTCTGATTTGCTTATATTTTCTGACAGTGCTTTTACTTTGACAGACCATGATACTATGTTGTTGTTATTTGATTGTTGACATTGGAGTGTTGATGGTTTTTATATTGTGATGTGATGGTACACTTTATGGATGATTATTGATTATGACATTCTTTATGGTTAGCATAGTTGATTATTTGAGTTAATATTGATATATTCTCATATGTAGTTAATTGATGTTTTAGTTTAATCAGTTTTGATGTGACACTGTATTAGTGAAGGGAACATGATTGCATCACTCGCTTGCAAGTGCCCTGCAATTATGTGATTTTCTCTTCAAGGTGTGATTGTTTATAATCTATATACATGTATTCCATATGTTTTATTGTAGGATTGCAGGTACAGGATATCGACTCCACTTGGATTCACAAGTTTGAGCATGTCCATTGCCCAACGGTATAGTTGATTGGGAGATAGTAACTAAATTTCCTTGTCAAGCCACAACCCTAGTCACAGTGTGTCATCAATCTTTGTTTGGTTTTTTTAAGTTGTCATGTTGCCCACGTTTTCCTTGTCGTTTATTTATTTTGCAAGGTATGTTCTATGGGAAATTAATGTTAATTAATGGTTATAATGGTTTTTAGTGATTATTTAATTAATTTTGAATAATGTTGTTAGAAGCTTTGCATTTGATTTAATTAATTAAATTTAATTTATTTTGTAAAGTGATTTAATCTTTGAGATTAAATTTATTTTATAAAGTGATAAAATTTATTAGATTGAATTTAATTAGAAATTAATATGTGAATTATGAATTATTAAATGCATAAATATCTTGTAATTATCTTAGAGGAAATATCTATGATTTGGTTGAAAAGATATTTTATTTGTGACATGTGTTAGAAAAATTAAACACTGTTGTTGGGAATTAATTCTTAGAGAGATTAATTGCATTAATTGAAAGAGGAAAGAGACTTCACGACAATGAGAAAAGATATTTTTAGAAAATAGTTGAAAATTTTGGGGAAAAAGTTCTTGGGAAATTTTGGCTCTGGTTTTTTTTTCTTCTTTTTGGAAAAGTGTATAATTTGGAGGAAGCTTTGGTAAATTGAAATCTGAAGGTGAAGCTCTACTTCAAACATCATTTCCTCAAACATCTAGAAACAAGTTCTTTAAATTGTTTTTATTTATATGCAAATTGGAAATATTGTTTGTACAAGAAGAATATGTTATCTATGTAGAAGCTTTAATATATTTTGTAAATTAGAAAATTGTCATAAAAGCTTTAGAGCCTCTGTAGGAATTGTTTTTAAGACAATAGAAATCCCAGAGGGGAAACAATAGAAGATTTGGAAAATCTCTGTAGGAATGAATTTAAAATCTTATTGTTAAAATTTGTAGAAAACCTCTTAATGTATTGGAAAATATCTTCATGTATGGTTTATTGTTTTCTTCCAATTAATTTATTTGGCTTGGGAAAAAATTATAATTGTCTAGTGAATTTGAAAATATCCTCCTATAGAAAATTTTGTTAAAAATATTTTCCCTTCTCAGTAATTGTATTTGATTTAGTTATATATATATATATATATACACACACACGCACATATACATATATAAAAATATATATATGCATGTTTATTCCAGAAGTTTCCTATAGAAATCATTTTGGAAAAAAATTATATTAAAAAAAATAGATTTAAAAAATTTGTATGGTGAAATTTATGTATTTGCAGGTTTTTGTTGAAAAGTAAATAGTTTGTATGCATATGGGGGAGGTTGTGGCTGTCCCCACAGCTACCACCCCATAGGGAGGCGGACTATGGAGGCAACACCAACACTTCCTTCACATGTCACATGCCCCATATGGGGAGCCGACTATGTATACAACCCAACTATGTATACTTTCATCTGCCCCTTTTTAATGTTTGTGATTAAGATTTTACATTTTTTTTAATATATATATATATATATATATATTATATATATATAGAATATTCATGCAAATGCATATATGTATATGAATAAATATATATTTATATTTATTTATTTATATATATGTAAATATATTTATATATATATATATGTTTAGTATTGTTGTAAATTAATATATATATATATATATAATGAATATAATAGGTGCATGCAAAAGCACAAGTTAGTTATTTTAAAATAAAATGTTTTAAAAGAGGAAATTGATTTTTATTTATATGTAATTGGGAAATTAAAGTAAACAAATGGATTTAATTTTCTTATTGTTTGTAAATAAGTCAGTTTATTTGGGCAATGTGTTCTTTTATTTTATTGAAATAGAAATTAGATTTAGGAAATCCTAATGGTAGCTTTATTTCCTGCCTAAATTGCCTATTAAATTATGATTTCTTTTGTTCACATTTTTGGGGAAATTGGTTTGTTGTGTATGTAAGTCTTCCAAATGATGTTATTTTATGAGGGGGTTGTTTTGTTTTATGGTTCAGCCCTTTGATTTCCCTTGGGTAGTGCACTTGGTAGTGATTTAGTTCAAACACCAGGTTACTACAAACAAGATGTGTTGCCTCTTATATTTTGGATTGGGATTTAATATTCATTGTGTTCACTTTGTTTACCCTCGGTTGTCGATCAGATCCTTGTGTTGTTAGTAGGGGAGTGGCTCTCACTAGGGGTTGACGCACAAAGTGGTGCCAGGGTAACTCATGTGAGAGTTAATTTAGTGGAAATTAAATAAATGTATTAGGGGAAAGGGTAGCTTAAATCATATAACTTGTTAATTATGCCTCGCTCATGGGCTCAAGGGATTGTTTAGACTTGGGATGAGATGGGAAGACCTAGAATGGAAAGATTATTATCTTGTCCCTTTGAAAGATATTTGATTTTGCATCGGTTTGCATGTGGGATCGAGGGTTGTGAGAGGCTACCAAGGTAACCCAAGATGGGGGTTGGGGCCTAGGAAGATCTACCAGGGTAACCCATGTAGCTTTGTGATGACACTCCTCCTATGACAACAGTATGTATTGTGCAGTTGATATACTTGATTATTTTACTTTGGAAGCAATGTAACCTTTAGGTATGTATTGTTCTTGTATGGTATAGTATTGTGTGTTTCCTATGTATAAAGGTTGTTGTTTTTTCCTAGGAAGCCCTTTTCCTATCTCCTAGCATAGGGAGTGGTCCTTCGGGTACCACTTGGTTGGGTGGAACATGCACCTTACACTGTTGGGTTCCCATTTCATGTTCATGATGGTAGGATCTTCTAGATTGGAGAGCTTGTGTGTACCAGTTGCTTTGTACTATTTCTTGTGTTCTTTTATATCAGTTGGATACTTTGTAGATGTACTACTCCTCATTTGTATTCAAGGAGGATTCTTATATCAATGTAATTATAGCATTATTATATGATCTTCCTCATTTTGGAAATGAGATTTGTAACTGCTATATTGAATAAATGCAATCTATGAATGATTCATTAATGTACTTTGTATCTTATGTGATGATTTTAATGCTTTTGGATCTATGTTTTGTATATCATGAGTTAAATTTTATATGCTATGGTTAGTTCACTTTTGTAAGTTATGGGATTCAAATGTAAGCATTTTTGCATACCTTATAGGATGTATGTGTTAAGTGTAGTTCACTTTACTTGTTATTAATTACACTTTAAAAAAAAAAATTGGTACGCTTCCGTTGTGTTTGCATCATCCTCTATGATTACGTGGCGGGGCATTACACACTAGGACAAATGGAAATGTCTATCATCTAAAGGAGGAAAATGGAAGAACCTATTTATTGGCTCAATCCGATGAGTGTTGGTTGTGGCACAAGAGTATGGTACACATAAAATTTGACAATATGGTGAAGATCATCTCTACTCATGCAGATGAGAGATATGCCTAAGATAATCAATCTTGCAATAATATTATGCAAGGAGTGTCAAATGAAAAAGTATACAAAGATAAGTTTCAAGAGAAAGGAGTGTTCTTCTACAATTCCATTAAATTTGATTCACACTGACCTATGTGGACCTACAAGAAAAATAGTTAACAAGGTGAAAGATATTTCATGTTTCTTGTTGATGATTACTCTAGAATGAATTGGGTTACATTTTTAAGAGAAAAATCAGAAGCATTTGATAAGTTAAATAATATTTTCAAAGAAAAAGTTGAGAATTAAATGAATGCTAAGATCAAATGCTTAAGATATGATAGAGGGATGAATTTACTTCGAATGAATTTGAATTTTTTTGTAAGATCATGGTATTAGGATACATTTGTCTTCTCCTAGGACCTCTCAACAGAATGGGGTAGTGGAGAGGAATAATAGGACTATGCAAGAGATGGATAGGTTAATGTTGAAAGATGCAGATTTTTTTTATATGTATTGGAAGGAAATAGTTCATACTTTGTCTACCTACTTAACAAAGTACAATTGAGGGTCAATAGCATTAATACCCCTAAAAATTATGATCTATGGTATGGAAGACCTCCCACTATCAGGTATTTTAGGATCTTTGGTAGAAAATGTTACATCAAGAGAGATGAAGAAGACCTTCGAAAGTTTGAATCAAGGTGTGATTAAGGGATCTTCCTTGGTTACTCAACCAAAAGCAAGAAAGATTCTATAAAAAGAAATTGGGAAAGATGATTGAAAGCACAAATGTTAAGGTAGATAAAGATTTATGTCAGATCTCACAAGAATCAGAGGTTTCCAGATCTGATATACCTCCCTACATTGAAGAAGAAGAGAAAGAAGAGAAGGAAAAGGAATTAGAAAAGGTCCATAAGACTCCAAAAAAATGTTTTTAGAGGAACCATTCATCATATCAGATAATTGGAGATAAGATTGAAGGTGTGTAGACTAGGAGAAGGCTTGCAAAAGCAAGTGAACAAGTGAAATTTTTCCTATTGTCAAAAGTAGATCTCAATACCTTTGTTGATGCTAGAAAAGATGAAGGATGGATGAAGGAAATGGAAGAGAAATTGAATCAGAAAGAAAATAGTCAAACATGGGAATTAGTTCCTAGATCAATTGATAAGAATGTTATCATCCAACAAAGTGTGTGTTTTGAAACAAGCTGAATGAATATGGTGAAGTTATGAGGAACAAAGCAAGATTGGTATGTAAGGGATATTCACAGTTTAAGGTATTGATTTTGAGGATAATTTTTCTCTAATATCCAAAATGGAGGCAATCGAGATATTTCTTACCTTCACTGCTCACAATAATTTCAAGGTCTATCAAATGGATGTCAAGTCATCCTTCTTGAATGATGATTTAGAGGAAGAGGTCTACATTGAGAAACCAGATGGTTTCCAGCTATCTGAAGATTCAAACATGGTGTGTAGACTCAAGCAAGCTCCTAGATCTTGGTATGCTCAATTAGATAAGCACTTCAGAAAGGTTTCAAGAAAAGTACCACAGATAGTAATATTTACATTAAGATAGAGGAAGAAAATATTTTGATATTTGTTGTATATGTTGATGACATCATCTTTGGTGGAGATGATAATATGTGTTATAGGTTTGAAGAAGAGATGAAAAAGGAGTTTGAGATGTCCATGATTGGTGAGTTGTCTTTCTTCCTTGGGATTCAAAATTATTCAACTAGATGATGGTATATTTATTTCTCAGGCTAAGTATGTTAGATAGATGTTGAAGAAGTTTGGAATGGAGGATTCCAAACCAGTAAGTACTCCTATGGTTACTGATTTTCACTTGAGAAATGAGGCTAACGAGTCACTTGAGGTTGAGTAGACTCTTTATATGTCTATAATTGTAGGTTTATTATACTTGACTGCTTCTAGACCTGATATTATGCATGCAGTATGTTTGGTTTCCAGATATCAAGCTAATCCTAAGAAAACTCGTGAGAAAGTAGTGAAAAGAATATTTAGATACTTGAAGGGAACTCTAGATTATGGTTTGTGGTATAATAAGGATGAAATTTTTTCTTTGAGTGCTTATACTAATGTTGATTGGGAAGGATGTATGGATGACTAGAGAAGTACCAATGGAAGTGTATTTTTTGTGGGAGATAGATTGGTCTCTTGGTTTAGTAAGAAGTAGGACTCAGTGTCCTTATCCACAAAAAAGGTTGAGTATATTGCTATAGGATCTTGTTGCACCCAAGTGCTTTAGATGAAGAAAAACTTAAAGAATATAAAGATGGTGTATGATGAACCCATTCCCATATTATGTGATCTAAAACTAGTGCAATGAAAATTTATAAGAATCTCATGATGTATTCAAGGATGAAACACATTTCTATTTCTAAGAATCCCATGATTCATTTAAGGACGAAACACATTTCTATCTGGTATCACTTTATAAGAGAGAATGTTGTAGAACAAGAAGTCGGATTGGACTATGTTCCAACTAAGGATTAGATTGCAGACAACTTCACTAAGGTGCTTTCAAAGGATGCTTTCGAGTATCTCTGATAGAAGTTAGGGGTTATTTCCCCTCCTTCAAACTAGATTCATAGATAGTGCATCTATCCAGGTGGAGAAATTCATGTCATATCCATTTCTCCTAGATTGATGTGAGCTACCTCTCAGTGGGAGTAGGTAGTTGGTTCATTGTTACTAAGAGGGGGGGCATGTATAATTGTTTTAAGGATAACTATAGGTTTTGATAATGTGTTGATGACTTAAATAAAGACCTTTTCTTTTTTTCCTTGATGTCAAAGGGCGAGAATGAGTAGATGTGTGTTTCCATCAATGAAAAAGGGGGATATTGTTGCACATATGTTACCTAAGGTGTTCATTGATGTCAACAATCAGTTTGGGCTATCATTGATGTTTACATTTTTATGTTGATGGTATACTATGATGATGTGCTAACAGTGATGTTGTTAATGTTCATGGTTGGATGTCATGCCTTGTTTGATATCAACTAAAGTAGTATTGAGTATGTTCATTGTCAACATAGATGATATCATGATGATATATTAAGATGAGGATTAGGAGTAATTTTGATGTTGAGGATATGTTTTTTATAGTATTTAGTGTGTTGTATGCTCTCTCCAGCTATTCTTGAGGAAGTATGTGTTGCTACAAGAAAGTTTTGGTCTGTAGATGTTGGCATAGGTTTTTGTTGCAGGAAGATGCTTTGAAGATTGATTAGGAGAACACTTTGTGTTCCTCTACTTTTGAAAATATGTAATTATTATTTGGGATTCAATGTTTATGCTATATGGGTGTTGCACTTTGATCTTTTTAGGTCACCAGTGTTGTCGAGGAATTCTCTAGTAATTGCAGTGGGTTGGTAGTTTGGTTGCTTGTTAGGGTTGGTCCAAAAAGTGCTCTATATTTCTCTACATTATTGTTTTTGTTCCTATAGCTTGGTGGACGTGCTTCTAGTATTTTTTTGTGTCTCAGTTCTACTTTAATTTGATGAATTTTACCACAAGATGGTTTTTAAATGTTCTATCTCATGACTATGTCTTTTGGGCTTTCAAGATGAAGTGTTCTAATTTTGTTCAATGGTTTGTGGTAGCTATTTTTGGCATGACAGTGAGAAAGAAGTATATGAAGTGTTGTTGGATGTTCATGGAACATCTCCTTGTGATTCACATATCAATAGTTGATCTCTTTGGTGTTGCATATTGTTTGAGTTATTTTTCTTGGTAATTTATGGTTGTCTAGCTAACAAGGCTTGTTCTCTTGCTTGTGCTATATGCTTGGAGGGTCTACACCACCAATTGAGGTTGTGTTATGATGAATTTGGGTCCTTCCCTATCCTATTAAGAATTTTATTAAGTGAATTCCTTTGGAATACATGTTTTTGGGCCAACAGGTAATGTGCTACACATTTTCTTGTTACTGACTCGAGATGTTGTGCACCAATGTATTTGATATTTGGAATCTCATTGGAAGATGTAATAAGTTGTTTTGCGTCATCTCTATCTCCTGGATAGGAATGGTTTCACCAAAATTATGTTTTGTGGCCAACTTATTGAGGTCATTACTTATCTCCTATTCATGTTGATCTAATTGGTGTTTTGAGATGTTACGAAGGATATAAATGGAAGAAAAATTTAGTTGCAAAGAGAAAGAGTGGAATAAGGAAGATAATCTAATGTGAGTTGAGTATGAAATGTGTGAATTCAATATTATGGGGTAACTTAATTATGCAAAAAAGTGACTACAACACTAGCATATGTTAGATGCTTCTTTTATAGAAGTTCTTGCTCATGTTTTCATTGTAATCTTCATGTATTCTTCTCAGAGATAGTGAGTCTCCCTAGCAGGTCTTTCTATCTTTCCATGGGGTTGTGTGCCTCAACTTGAAAGTCCTTTGTATCTTTCCATAAGGTTGTGCACCCTAGTATTCAATTCCTTCATAAGCAGTGTGCTTCCTTAAGCAATGAGCCTTAAAACAAATTGTAATATTATTCATATATTGAGATATTTCTCTCCATGTTTTTTTTTTCCTTTTTGGGTTTTTCATGTATATCTAGTGTTATATTTTGTATGTGTGTTCATTACTTTATCATTCATTGTTGCTAATTTGATTAAGAGTTGTAGTTCATCTTGATAGAAATCTAAATTTACGTCGTGTTGAAGGTTTTAAGTTTTTGAAGATATTGATTTACACCCCCTCTCAATATCTAGCTGTGTTCAATAATTGGTATCAAAGGAAAGTTTCTCAAAAGGAGCTTAACTACTTGAGGAAGGTCCAAGATGGAACGTGGTGCATCTTACAAGGTCCCTAGGTTTGATGGAATAAATTACATCTTTTGGAAAGTAAGAATGGAAGGCTATTTATCCTCTTTAGGGTCTAGTTTTTGGAAAATTTTCAAAGAAGGTTACACTGCTCCTCTAATAGATCTAGATGACATTAATTTGTATAAGAACAATGCCAAGGAAAATAATGCTATCATGTGTGGGTTTGTTGATCTAAAACTTCTGAAGGTGTTGAATTATAGTTCTGCTAAGGATGTCCAGGAAAAACTTAGTAGCATTTATGAAGGTGATAGTAAAGTGAAGCAATTAAATATGCAAAAATTTAAGAGAAAATTTGAGACACTAATGATCACAAAGGATGAAGATTTTACTAGTTATATGTTTTGGGTGGATGAAGTATTTAATGGCATGAGAGGTCTTGGTGGAGAGGTGAAATAAAATGAGATTGTGAAGAAGGTTCAAAGAGCTCCCCCTAAATCTTATAGTCATAAGGTATTTTCTATTGAGGAGTCTAAGTACTTGGGTAACTATTCAATAGATCAATTGTTTGGTGCTCTCACTACCTTTAAAATGTGAGAGTTTGAAAAAGATTCTACAAAGAAGGAAACAACATTTAAATTTAGAAAGAAGGTAGAAGATGAAATAGTTTATTAGTAAAATTTATAACTAGGAATCACAAGCTCAACTAGGGGTATCCTCTATAAACCAAAATGGTACATGAGGCCTAATCTATAGAAGAAAGGGAATAATGTGAAAAATTTGAGAGGAAAGGGTAAGCCACTCTCCACCTTCACTTCTTTAAGGTATAAATTTTTTAAAGACTTATCTCAAATTCATAATATTCCACTTATAAGAGGTGTGTCTTTTGATTCACCCCCTTCTATTTACACTTCTTGGAACATGGGAGTTAAGTTCATCCCCTAGGGTGATGAAATACCTAGCTAGGTTTCCTAAAATATTATTTATTTTTTATCGTCAAGATCACACTAAGGTGCGAGAGGAGAGAATACATAAGTAGATATTGGGGATTAAAATATAGTGGTTTATTTTAAATCCCAAATCCAAATGCGAAAGACTAATTTTAGACCCAATTTCTAATTTGAAAAGACACACCAGACTAGATTGTCTAAATAAAAGATAATAAAAATGATTAAAAATCTATGATCACTTTGTAATTTAAATGGGAAAGAGTGATTTGAACAAACATACCCTATTTCCAATACTAAATCTGAGAAGGAATTTGATCCAATGCAAAGAACTCCAACCTAGCTTTTCAACTCTTCAATTTTGAAAGAGTTAATTCCTACACACAAAATCAACAACACAAAAGCCTAAAACAATACTAATAACTCAAATTTAGGGTTATATATAGGCCATTTATGTCAAAGATATTAGAAATCCAAATGTATGCAAATTGGAAATTAATTAAAATTTATTTCTAATTTCTAACTAACTAGTGATCAGATGTACAACAAATTTTATTAAATGTATAATAGAATGATTCAAATGTATGGCATGTTATTTCAAAAGCGCAATAGATTAGCTCAAAAAGTATTACAAGATATATCAAAAGAATGGAATATTTGATTACAATCATAGAAAGTCACCTCAAAAGCATAACATAACAGCTTAGAAGTATCACATGTCACCTCAGAAGCATAACAAAACAGCTTAGAAGCATGATATGTCACCTCATAAGTGTAGATATCTAACTTATTTATAAAAAAACACTGTAAAATTCAAATAATACACACACACACATTTATTTATTTCCTTGTGTTGGCTCAAAGGCATGGTAAATCGACTCAAATATACCCCAAATTAGTTTAGAAATTCCTTAGTTAAACGAGATGTGCAACACAAGAAATTAACTATGTGGCTCTACACCTATAACCTTCAAAAATATAAATTTCTTGCAAACATATATTGTTAAAAATCAAGGATGTGAGTCCCACTATACATGCCAAAATATGGATGATGAAAATGTGAATTATATTAAATGGGAACAATACAATGAAAGTGCCAAGTTCACACTCAATAAAGCTCAATATATATGCATAAAGTCAAATAATGAACAATTACACCATATTAAAGACCTTGATTTTCTCAATTTATTTTTTAATAGTATCTTGAATTTTTGGTATGTGGGTTGCTCTTCAAAATAACATAACCATGATAGCACAATGATAGTATGATAGCCAAGATAATGATATTTGCTTAAAGAAAATTGATAGACAATGACATAGATAGTAGTTCAAGATAGTGTTACTCTAGATCTTATGATAATTAGCTAATGATATAGGTTGTTCTTTAGATCTCATGATAAGAAAATTATGCTCTAGGGGATAATGTGTAAATGAAGGGTTTTATTTATATGCTTCACTTTATATTTGATCAATGGTGGAGATAAATAAGAAGAATCGATGGATAAGAAAATTGAGATAGGGTAGGAGCTAGAATTAACTTAAATTGATTGGATTAAATAGTTCAAAGAATTAAATAAATAAATTTCTTTAGTAAGCACGGTCAGGTTGGAGGGAAAGATAATTTAAATTTAATTATTAAGAGGAGTGTTAGTTAATTAAATATTTTTTGGAAAATGTTTAATTATAGAGGACCAAAACTAATGTTGGAGGGAAAATGATAAATTGATTAAATAACTAAAAAATATTTTAATCAATATAGAAAGAAGAATTGATGAGAAAATGATAAAATGAAAGATATAAATGTATTAGTCATTTTAGGTGTCTTCAACATTGAATCATGAGAGAAAAATAGGTATCAAAGTATGTTGAATGTTAAAATAAACTCTTTTTATGATATCCCTCTTAATCCAAATCAATTTAAAATTCGCATCAATCATGATGATATTAAGAAAAAAAATGACCCAAGTGGGACCCTTGAAAGAGATCTTTGAAAATATTGATGACTTTCTTAAGTCAAAAGAAGGTCACTTCCATATAGAGAAATATCTCTTTGAAAATTGAGACAAGACCCTTAAATAAATTTTGTAGGTAGGAGTGAATTTTTCAAAGAGTAGACAGGTATGTGTAGGATCATGATGGGCCAAAAAGTGGCGATATGATGGGTATGTGGCTAATGACTTCTTTTTTACCCAAAATTAATGAAATGAAAAAGGGTTTTTAATGGAGATTTTCAACTTTCCACCAATATAGATTATGCTTTACTTTGAATTTAATAAATAATTATTATTCATTTTCCATTTGAATTATGACTAAATTCCTAATTGATAGGCTTATAGAAAAAATCTATAGCTTTCAAATGGTATCACATTTTTTGAATTCAAAACATGCATCATATTATATGCTTCACATACTATAGGATCACTAGTAGAATTTGGCAAATAAATGACTACGTGACTAAAAAATTTAGTCATGTGACTAACACTAGTAGTATTTTGAAAATAAATGACTAATTTAGTCATTTATAAGTGACTAATTTGCTAATTGGGTAAAATCACAACTAAATGAATAAATAAATGACTAATATCAGACAAATAAAAATGACTAAATAAATGACTATTACTCTTCTATTCTTTTTTCTTTCGAATTTGATCATAATCCATAGAGCTCAAGCCCCCCTCATGGGACCCCTACTTAAGTGGGCCATTTGATTGCCTAGGTTGCTTGGTGCACCAAAAATGCCTATTGTGGAAGGCATTGCCTCTCGGTGCAGTCTTAAGGCCTTCAAAAAATTTATAAAAAAAATTGACATTTACATTCTTTAACTTTTATTACTCATTATGTTAGGGAGCTCTAACTTCAACACATACTCTCTAAGATATTAACATACATAATTTAAATGAACACATATGTAAATAAAAAAGAAATTGCCCAGGTATATATTACTACCATTGCCACTTAGCATTGCCTAGAAGTGCATTAAATTTGAAGCTTCTATGAATGAATGTGAAACACATTACATTTGTTATTTTAGAAGATTTTTTTTTAAAAAATTCCAATTCATTTACCATTTCTTCAAACCATTTGCCACATATAAAGATATAGACTTGTATTATTCAACTACATATGCTATTAATACCACTTATTTCATTTACACATACTAAATTGAAACTATTAAATTATACCATAGACTAAAATCTAAAAATTATGACACCCAATCAATATTTACATATATTAAAGTGAAACTATACAGATACTAAATTGAAACTATTAAATTATACCATAGACTAAAATCTAAAAATTATGACACCCCATCAATATTTAAAAAAATATATTATTCATAAAAATTATTTACATATATTAAAGTGAAACTATTAAATTATACCATAGACTAAAATCTAAAAATTATGACATTCCATCAATATTTAAAAAATAAATTATTCATAGAAATTAACTAATAAAATTGTGTCCATATCAATGCAAGACGATTAAATGAATTTTTGGGATGTTTTTCACAGTTTTTTGCACTTTCCTGGCCACTATTGGTTTCCCACTCCTCCAAACTCTTCCTCGTTGGTATTGAGCTTTCACTTCTCCAATTTGATGAGCTACAACTTGAAAATAAGGTTTTGATGAGGGTCAGTTGGAGGAAGCTAAGGAGAAGCGTGGAGAACGTGTTGAAGATGGTTCTGCTCAGAGAGACAAACCACTTTTCAAGGTAAGCTTTTAGTAGGTAATTATTGTTTAAATTGTTGCATTTCAAACAAAATGTGGTTTATTTTCCCCATCTCCCGATAAACACCATTGTCTGCATTGTCTTAGAAACAAACAAGAAGCACATGATGATATTATCTTTTCTAGGTCTCATTACTTTAATTTTTCATAGAACCAGATAGACCTAGTAAGCCTTAACTCTCGAATTTACATCCCACTTACCATTGAGAAAAGTTGGGGAAAATTGTGGTTTAATTTATAGGTCAATTTACCAGGTGTTCATTTGGTGCCTTCATGATATCAATATATTGGACTTTTATGTAGTGCTTGGAAGACGAAGATGGAATAACATAGACCCACATTGTAATTTGCAATGATTCACAATCCTAATAATGTTCTGTGGAATTTTGTTCTAATAGCAAAATTTCTAGTGTAAGATTATCTCATCTAATTCAGGAATCCATTTAATTGTAACCATTTTCATGTTCTACTTTTAGAGTTGTAGTCTAGGTTAAATTCTTCCCTAGTGTATCTAACACATTTGGGTAGTTCTTCAAATATTGCTCTGTAGCCTAAACTCATCATTACTTCAACTCCTTTTTGGCACCTTTAGGATCTACTTAGAAAAAATTGTAATTTAGGGTAAATTATTCAAAATTTCAATCCTTCCTCACCATATTTTGGGTTTTAATTAGGACATTGTAGACTGGGCTAAATTCATCAGTCGTGCACTATGCAATTGCTTTATTTAACGCTTTTGGGTTCTATTTTTGAAATTATAGCTTAGGATAAATTAAGTAGAGACCACCTGCGACCGATAACTTAGTAGAATATGATCATGAGAAAAAAATTGTGGTTTGAAACTAGCATGGTGCATTCCTTGTTAGATATCAAATTACTAAGCTTTTTTCATGAATTGATTTGGTTTCAAATGAATAGAAGGACATGGATACTTCATTTTCTCGATAGACTAGAAACTTGGAATCTTTAGTATTTTAGATACTTCATTTTCTTGATAGACTAGAAACATGGAATCTTTATTATTTCAAAAACAAGTGGGGCAATAGACCCCTCTTTCCTTTTAAATCAAGTAGGCCTTTAACATTAAATGAAAGGTTTGACCTACATGATCTACATGGGGAGAATAGCGAGGTTTCTTTGTTACTCATTTTTATCCCTTCTTTAACAAGATTTACATCTGGTTCACTAATGGGATATTTATTCCATTGAGCTTCCTTGTCTTCATTTCCATTTTTATAGTGCCACTAGTTTGGTTTAAGTTACAATGTTTGTGTGGTAATCTATTTCAATACGCTTTGTTTGGTAGATGTGGTAAATTCCCTTTTTGATATAACCTTTGGTTTAGTGGTTATACTACAGGGTCTATGTTGTTAACTCTATCGTCAACTTCTCCACATACTTGCACCCAATGTCAGTTTGCTAGGGTTCACATGGGATGCCCCATTTTATAGAATTTTGACTCTTTATCATGACAATCATGCTTTCTGCACTTTGAACTTGGATCCCCCCTTCATAGTCCATTTGATTTTATAGTGGAACTCATTTTATTTAGGTTCAGGGGTTGTCTTTAATTTCAAAGACATATTGTGCTTTTTTCTATGATGTGATAATTTTATTCAACTTCAAGGAATTAGTTTTAATTGTGAAGACAAAATGTTCTTCAGCCTGTGGTCTCCTATTTAACAATTGTGTTGCTTGAACCTTTGAGATTCCAAGTCACATAATAAAATGACCAAGATGATTTTTTTCCTTCTGAATATTACTCCATGTTTCAAGCTTACTTGTTAAGTAGATCCTTTTATTGGGTGTACACATGTGAGAGTTTCAGGTTTTTAGTGTTTTAACCTATTGTGCCTTTAAGGGGATTCCTCTTGGGATTAGTGTAATCTCCAAGTTGTAGGAATTGGTTGTTATCCAACAAGTAGTATGTATCACTTGTTAGGGACATTATGTGTAGATAGGATTTGAACTTGGGTGCCCCAATAAGTGCTGGTAAACAAAAGAGAAACATAAAGGTAATTTTTAGGTTTAAACCATATTTCACAAAATTTCCCAAATATGTGGATCTTTTGTAAATTCTCTAATATGTTCATAACCAAACTTTCATTTAAATTTAAAAGTCAAATAAAATTATTCGCCAAAATAAACATATATTCATATACATTCATTTTTTAATCTTCAATGCCAACCTATAATACATATATTCTGTACTTTTTTTGAGTTGTAAATATTCTGCCACTATTATTTACTTGTAAAAAAAAATCATCCTTTAAAAATTAAAATTTTCTATGTAGTCTGATTAGTTAGCTACTGAGATGTAATCTTGGACCCCCCTTGCAGGAATATAAAAACTTTCTCACTCTATAAATAACAAGCTTCAAAATATTTAATATTTTCCTAGTAGATAATTGAATTATTCTACAATGATCTTAAAAGGTCTAGTAGATTCTGTGCATCAACAAGACTATTATTGTTCTTAGGAAGGGTATTAGATTGATTGTTTCTAGGAGTTCAAGTTTTAGTTTTCATGTTACATAAACAATATTTTGTTCCTTTTCTAGTTGCTAATTTGATTTTGAGGGACTTCTATGGTAAAGATTTTGGATTTAGATATATGGTTCTTTTTTCTGCAGATTCTAAAAGAGAACAAAGACAAGTAGGAGGGTATGTGTAGGATCATGATGGGCCAAAAATGGTGATATGATGTGTATGTGTAGGGTATGTGGCTGATGACTTTTTTTTTAACCCAAAATTGATGAAACAAAAAGGGTTTTAAAGGATATTCTCTTTTCCACCAATATAAATTATGTTTTACTTTGAATTTAATAAATAATTATTCATTTTCTATTTGAATTACAAAAAGTCTTGATTAATAATAGGTTGATTGAAAAATCTATAGCTTTCAAAACAATATCACATTTTTGAATCTGAAATGTGGATCACATTCTATGCTTCACATACTATAGGATTAAAAAAAATGAATTTCATGAAGTTTTGACCAAGTTAAGGTGGTCGACATACAAATTTTTATATTTTTAAAATTGTAATAGAAAATTCATAATTAATTATTCACATTGGAAAAAAATTACAAAATAATATGCATCACATCGACATGAGTCTCTACTTATATCTAAAATCTTATGAAAAAATATTATCATTTTATTGTGGTTAGAGTGGTCGATAGACACCTACTTCTTATTTTTCCCTGAAATTTAAGTACTACTCCATTGTAATTTCAAATTTTCACCAAATAGATTTTTTTTTTAAAATAAACCTAGTAGTTTAGAAACTATATTCAATTTGTTACAAATTCTATTCTTACATATTTTTGAAATAATATAGATAAATTATTCAAATTTTTATGTCAAGTTGTCTAACTCTTTTTTTGAATTTTTCGCCACTTAAGGGCCTATTTTTTTCCATGATGATCTTGCACATACCCAACAAGCAGAATTCAATGACCGATTGAAGCACAGTAAGTTTCATAGATGCAAATTGGAACTTTTTGTTTGCTTGACTATAAGACATTGCAGGTTGACTGCTAAATGATGTTGATCGAAAATATCTTTAAAATTGGCAGCTTTCTTGTATATGATTTTACATATTGTGAAAGTTGTATGGAAGATATGTTTTCTTAGATAACCAACAAGCTTCAACACTAGACCATTTATATGTTGGATAGATTAATAAAGTATAAACATACAAGTTACCTTTTTTCCTGTGGATTTTAGCAAATGTTGTGCTTCTTTCTTCTTGAAATCATCCTTTCCTATTTATTGAATGTCACATTGCATTCCAAAACTTAGAGTCATTGTGTTGAAATATTTGATATAGAAGTTTCCTAAAAATGCATAAAAATGAAAGAGCTAAGGATCCCCACAATTTATGGTTCATAAAGCACAATACTAGCTTAAGGTTTTGAAATAGGATAACAATCTAAGTAGGCCTGATTGTAGGGGAGACTTGTAACGCCCCGCTGTACAAACCCCAAAGGAACTAATAAAGACACAACAATTTTTTTTTTTTAAAAACATAATAAATGTACTTAAGTATTCCAACATAACAATGTTCTAAGTTGCACAACTAAATCCCTTGGGGTACACAAGGACATTACTAAACCTAATCCATAACAAAGATAATAGAATAAACATGAAAATTATAATTATGTAAATCCATTCATGATAACTAGAAAGATGTGAATATCCTAATTAAAACCATACATACATATGATAACAAATGAAATTATAAAGATATAAAGTATATATATATATATTGACAGATACAACACAACATAATTAGTGATTACATGGCCTGAATATACATTACATCAATATGATAGTACAACATAATGAACATATAAAAAAATTACATCAAGGTCATCCCAACACACGTGGGAGACAATACATCAATAAATAAATTACATCTGAAGCATAAACATGCATATGGTACATAAGAACACTGGAGCAACAACATCTGCCAAAACCCTGCGATGAAAGAAACAACTGCAACCAAAGGGAACCCAACAGGGTGCGAAGCATGTTCCACCCAACCACCCCCATGCTAGGAGTAGACAAGGAAGGATCCCCAACCAAGCACGTCTAACAGTAACACAAGACTAACTCCAAACAAGATAACATAATATCACTAGACCACACTGAAAACTAAACAACGACAATCCACCAAATGACATAACAATAGACCACTTCTGAAACATAACAACAAATCACTTTCCAAATAATTCCACAATAAAACATGAAACACATCATCAATAAATCTCAAGTCATAATATCAAAAGACTACTTCAAGAGGACTTCAATAAAATAATACAAATGGAATGTTAGAGGAGAGTGTCATCGCATGGTTAACCATGGATTATCCAGACAACCTATCATAAGGTGTCACCTCCATCTCCACATGGATTATCTAGACAACCTAGTTCAAGGTGCCACCTCCATCTATGGTTCTCCTGACAACCTATTTCAAGGCGCTACTCCATAGGGTTACTCATGTGGAATTGTTAACCTTTTGTGAAGACAAGGCAATGATCTTGCCAACCACGACCTTCTCGGTCCTCTTTATTCTGTGATAGCACTAACAAGGGGACAAGGCATCGCAATTATCTTATTAATGTTTAATCCCCACCCATGATTATTACTTAGGTTATCACTGATTACTCTAACTCTATGTGGGTTACCCTGATAGCCCCTTTGTGTGCTGGCCCCCACTAGAGCCACTCTCTCTAGACACTCAAGCAAAAAGTACCCAACACAAAAGGATTGTATCACAAGCAATACTAGAGCAATCAAATGGATCCCCCACGAGGCATAACCATCTCGCCATAACATAAGAAACACATCCAAAAAGATGGTACAATCCAAGTACAAACTAAATCACAACTATGGTCAAAACATAAGCCAAGCATCAAAATATGAGATCTCAATTACACATCAGTATCCCCACCTCTGGAAGCCTTTAACAATAACTTAAGCTCCTATGAAAGATAAAATGAATCTAGGGTTTTCCCATACGACACAAATAAAACAAAGAAGAGAATACCATAATAGACTTAACGAATAATCTGAAGAATAACAATTATGTCTAACCAAAGCCATATTAAACATTTCCAATACATAATAACTCCAACAAATAAATCAATCAATTACTCACGAAAACTCCATTTTATATTAAACACACAACTTATCTCTAACTTTCACAATTACACTTTAGCATTGCACTTTTCTTAAAATTAACATATTAAAATTATAATCACAGTATATACAAGCTTTTATATCTATATAAATATATATATACATATATGCACTTTTATGCGTATATACATATATATGCATATATATATATATATATATATATAAAATAAAACATATATATTCAAAATCATTTTATAAAAATATATTATAAAAAAAATTGCCTTTATATTATTACTCAGAAAATTTATACACACAAACCTATCTACATATATATATAATATATATATAAATACATACAAATATATATTATATATACATATATATATATAATATATATATATATTATAAAATCAAAATTGACAAACAAAATCTGAATCAAAATATAATCGAATGAAATTAAAGTTAACAAATTGAAAACCCCACGAAATTCACAAATTCCACACATCCTTACACAGTACGCAGTCCGTAGGGTACTGCGGTCCCCACTGTGGGGAGGCCACAGCCCCCATGTGGTTGTGCCTAGCCCACGGTGGGGTCGGGGGGTGGTACGGTGAAAGCCATCCACTCTCCCCCGAAAACAAATATTTTATATATATATATATATATCTCTTATAATTTTCATCGCCCAGTTCGGGCACGGAAACAAAGAAAGCATGATAATAAATTTAAAATTTATATTTTTTTATTCAGAACATGAGATCAAACACAACATAATATATTTTTTTATAAAAGAAAGAACATAATTATATATATATATATATATATATATATATATATATATATATTGAAAAACAATGCATATATATATATGTGTGTGTGTGTGTGTGTGTGTAAATATTTATTTCTGATTAATTATATATAAATATAAGTATATATATATATATATAACAAGTGATTCAACAGATGGTATATATATTAAAATTGTTTTTCTTTAACAGACCTAAGATGAATCTGGGCTCATAAATTCGATTCATAATAAGGATAGTTTTCTTTTTAACATAATTATTTCCACAACTAAGTTTTATTGAAGAACTTCAGAAGATTTTACTATGGTTTCTTATCGAAAATTCAAGGGTTTAATACAAACAACTTTTCGATCTGGATTTTCAAAACACAGCAACCCAGATATTGTTTATAAAACAATAAATAATAATAGATTACCAAAATAAAATAAAATAAACCTGGAGTCCTTCATTCAATGTAGAATTCCCCTTTGTAGCTTCTTCTCAAAATCTTTCCTTCGACTCCCTTTTGAATCAATCTTCTCTTCAAAATAATTCGTTTTATCTAGAAGAACAAAAACAAACTATTTTTCCTTCTTTTTCAGACCAAACAATAGAAAAACCCTTATGTGTGTGAAAAACTCTCTCATAATAAAATAAATAAAAACCCATAAAGCTCTTCATCTTTTTCCTCAAAAATCCTCTTCACTCATTTGTCCTTTTCCTGCTTTTAAAAGCACACTTATCTACAATTTTTAATTAAAAATTAATTATTTTCTCAAGATATTATCCACACAATATTTTCTAATTTAATATTAAGAAAAAGCTAATATTTAATTATCATCATCAATATTTATTTAATTTAATTGCTTACACTCTTAATTAATTAAATAATTTTTTAATTACAATATATTTAAAATTCAACATTTAACTATCACAC
Source organism: Sequoia sempervirens (assembly GCA_007258455.2). Lineage (NCBI taxonomy): Eukaryota > Viridiplantae > Streptophyta > Pinopsida > Cupressales > Cupressaceae > Sequoia > Sequoia sempervirens. Next base: position 1,036,314,501 of record VDFB02281492.1, read on the forward strand.
AATTAATTAAAGTGACAAGACAACATTAATTAATCTTATAAAATAAGATTAATTAAATAAACACTAACCATAAATAAAATAAATACTCAACAATCAAACTCCACAACAACAAGGACAAAACTTCAATCATGACACAAACAAACTCACAATGGAATGACAGACTTGGGACGGGGACACTTCCTAATCAACTCCCTTTTTCAACATTGTACCCATTGGGTTAATTTAATGCTTGTCCTGTCCTGCCGAAGCAGGTGGAATCGAGACTTTATACCTGCAATTCCTACATAGCAATAAACATCAAGTACACATATATATAATCAAAAACATGATATCGTGAGAAGGAATTACAGTGTAGCAGGGCACTCATAAACGAGTGGTGCTACACTGTCCTCTCACCACATCTATTCTAACAATTACAATATCAATGATGAAATAACATTTCTAAACTAACTGATCATATTATAACATGATTACTTATCTATTGCATCACAATATAATATTGAATCCAATTAACATCATCATAGAATCATAACATCGACATATATAATACTAAGGAAAAAACCATTGCATAATCAAATAATCTAAACACCATATAAAGTATCATAATAATAATGTCAATTATAGCAGTCAACAAAACTATGCATCCACACACACCAAGATGGTGAACTAATCACCATCACAAACCAATATCACACTAACACATAAAAGTAACAAATAGTAGCAAATAGTATCAACAACATGGGGGTATTACAAGACTCCATAATTAAATGTGTTTGAGCTGGAATAATATTGGGATGGGTGATCTCTTAGTATGTCTTGGTTCTTCATCCTTGTGAAGTTGTGAACATCACATAGATGAAATAAGTGCCAAGTAGACCATTCAAACTCATGAGAGATGGGTTCTTGGTTACTAGTTGTGAAAGGTGTCCTGAGACTTGACTACTTAAACATTAACACATGGCTGAATCTTTAAAAATGGCATTACATAATGATGCACTATAGAAACAAAAAATGTGTTAAATCATAGTTTAAAGAACTTGTGAGTACTCGCTAAGAAAATTGGATGGCAAGTAATCTCTTGGAAAAATCATCGCTGATTTTTGGTTAAGACTTAAAACATGTAATTTTTTAGGAAAAATTCAACCAAAGTCGCTGAGACTCACAGGAAATCATGTACTTGGCCAGATTTATAGATCAAAAAGTATTTAAAAATTTAAAATTTTCATTCATACTTGTCTAACAATACAATAGTAAAATTACTATGTACCAAATTGAAAATCATAGATATGCTTACCAAGTTTTCCCTTCTCTCTTCTAAGGTATTGTCTTTCTGTAAAGCATCAATAGATAGACAATATGGAATTGTGTTTCGTAGCATGTGAATGAAAATATAAGTGTATCCCAACCATGTGCATGCCTTCCTTGCATTAATAAATCCTTCATATGAAGCTTTGTATCAGCAGTTCAAGCACTTCAATCCTATTCAAACCCAGGTATTTACAGTCCTTTTTAATCAATTTATCACAAATTTATGAATGGTTTTTCCCATCTTTGGAAAATGAATGAGCTCTCCAATCTCCTAGGCTGAAAGATCATAATACTGATCCCAAGCTAAATCTTTCTTCTCAATTTTGGTCAATATGTCATTTAGAATGCCTTTAAATTGCCGGAGTGGAGTTTGAACACTCTGCATGCGCTTTCCAACCATCTTGCACAGGTTAAGTGCCTTCTCTATTAACTAAGCCCATCCTATTTTTAGGAAAATCTCAAAAAGTGATCTAAGGAGGTGACCTACACTCTACAACACATAACCAAAGAAAAAGAATGTATTTAGAACTACATAGCGTGCATCATCCAACAACTTCCACAAAAAAATTGTAAATTCCTTCTATCTAGAAAAGGTGAATGAATTGGAGAAGATAGGACTTAAGGATGGGTTGTATGGTTAGAAATAGAAGTAGGAGGGTGGACATGCACAAAATCCTTAGGGCTAAATTTATATTTTTGTGGACAACAAAAAATTCTTAGGTCACCCACTTATAAAAAAGCAAAAAATGGTTATCACTTGCATTACAAAGGATACAAAATTCAAGTCACCACTTATAAATTGATAAAATGGTTATGATTTGTGCAACACAGGTCTTCAATATAAATACATACCTAAGTAATAAATACCATATCATATGTGAGGGAGAGACCTTCAAGCTTAAGCTATGAAATGTAAGACTGGAGAAAAACATTGATCTTGGCACTTGGCTCCTCCAAACTCTCCTTCACTAGAATAGGAACACGGTCTAAGAGCTTTGCAAGTTCCATCTTCTCATATTCTCTTATTGTCACATATTTAAACTCTTCACTTAATGAAAATAATCAGCATAATTCAATATCACCCATTGTTGGCTTCAAGTGCTCATTATAAGTAGCCATTGTCCCATGAGTAATGTAGTAATAACTAGCTATCCATCCTAGATCATTAACCTAGAAATATCTAGTTTTCCAATCATATTTCACCAAATTACTTTTTTCCAAGATAGTTGCAGCTGAATGTATCTGTTAACATAAATATTTCAATTATCAAAAGCACTAACAAGTACCATTAAAGTAAAATTCAAGGGTCATACTTGTCTAACAATACCGTAGTAAAATTACTATGTACTAAATTGAAAATCACAGCTATGCTTACCAAGTTTTCCATTCCCTCTTCTAAGGTATTGTCTTTCAGTAAAGCATTAGCAAATATACCATATAGAACTAGGTTTCGTAGCATGCGAATGTAAAGATAAGTGTATCCAAACCATGTGCATGCCTCCCTTGCATTTTGAAATGTACCTAGGACAATTTGTGCATTTAAATGATCTACTAATTTTGAGATAAACTAGCTCTCAATTGGTAATTGTTGATTCATAAGGGATAGCTAATATTGCAGCTCATTGTGACTTGTTAATATTATTCCTTCCCCATTGGAATCATACTATGGGCTTCCATATATTGATTTTCCAAAAAGGTCTCTATTGTTAGCATGTGCATCTCCAACATGGAGCCTTTTTCAAAGGGATGTTGAGATGTATGATCCTTATTGGGATAGAGGTGCAACAAGTCTGTATTAGGGTCCTTGTTTGGAAATGGTGGCTACTTGGCACAATCTAGTGTATTGTAGCATATTAGTAGATCGAGCTACCAATCTCCTCAACCATCTATTGACGGTTTCAATCTTGAGAGGAGAAAATTGTGGCCATTGATGGAAATTAGGAGGCTAGGTGCATATGTATGTCCACGTGGCATGAACTAGTGGATTTTAGCGATGTTTTCACTTTGGTGAATAAAACCACTCAACACTTTAGCCATCCACCAATCAATTGTAATCACTAAACTTTGGGGAAAGTTGATTTGCACTTTCAATGTTGATTGATGTTTAAGTCGCAAATTTTTAGGATCCAAATTGAAGAGTAGCGTGGCTGTAAATACTCCTAAGCCTATATTCATATGTAACTGTTACCAATTTTTTGCTATAGCTCAATTGGTAAAGTTGATTAAGTATTATTATATTTGAAAGTGAAAAAAAAGTTATTTCTGCATTTTCTTAAGTGTTGTTTGCATTGCATTTATCAAGTATCAAGTGATAGTTACACAAGTTTTTTGAGAAAACTGAGTTTCAAAAGTATTGCTTGAATTTTTACAAAATCAAATGGAGTATAGAACTGAGTATACAAATGATAGAGAATTTTTCTTTCATTTATTTCAAAAGTTATTCATATTACATGTTTTCATCTTATTGGAAGAATACAAATGATGGTACAATTTTACATTTCAATGCATTTTCTTTTAGAATGAAAATGAAAGAAGAAATTTAAATATCCACACAAGTCATGGTTTTAGCCGGTTCCATTCATTACAAGAAAGGAAATATACAACTGAAAGAGAGAAGCAAGTAACATGGGACATATCTATCATTGCTTGAGTTGATCTTCGGTTGATGACTCGTAGCTTTCTTGTAATGCCCCACCGCGCAACCCTAGAGGAAGTTGCAATTCCCTACTTAAACGTACCAATTTTTTTATTTTTTTAATTACAAATAACATGTAAGATGAATACACATTTCCAACAACCTCTAAGGCCATGAGACAAAGATTACTTTAAAACCCAAACAACAATTAACATCAATTGAAATCAAAACATTAATCACTTACAAAATTAAGATTACATACATCCCATACAAGATAAATTACATCAAGGATAATAAATACCTCAAGATTCCAAATAACAACATTTAAACAATATGATTACAACGCTCATTCCCCGAATGAGGTAAATCCAATAATCATGATTACAATTTACAAATTCCACCTTGATGACAAATGAGGGGTAAAAGAATAAAGATCAACTGAAAAGAATGAAGCCAGAATAGCATCTGGATCCAACGAGCTCTCCAACATGAAAGTCTCATCCACACGAGCAAGAGAAAAAACCAACAGAGGAAGGTGCACGTTCCACCCAACCAAGTGAAACCAAAAGGCTCACCCCCCGTGCTAGGAGATAGTAACAAGGATTTCCTAGACAAGACCATCTACCACTAGACACAAGCTAACACAAGAATTGAACTGAATCAATGAAAAAACCCACATCACTTAACACAATGGTTACAATGCTTCCAGAGTACAAAATCAAGTACAATCACTGTACAAAATAAACCAACGGTACAACACTATACCGACTGCTGTCATAGGAGTGTCATCGGAAAGGTTGCATGGGATCTCCTAGCAAGTCTTCCTAGGTCCCGACCCCCCTCTAGGGATATCCTGGAAACCTCAACTGACTCCCGGCCCCACATGCACACCAGAGCGGAATCGATTATCTCTCGAAAAGACAAGATAACGATCTTGCCATTCCAGGCCTTCCTGACTCATCTCAAGTCTCGTACAAGCCCTTGAGCCAATGAGCTAGGCTAAATTATCTTATTAAAGTTCAAAGCTACTCTATCCCTAGTATAAGTTATTTTAATTTTCACTTAATTAACTGACTCTCACATGAGTTATCCTGGAACCACTTTGGTCCTGGCGCTCGTTGAAAGCCACTCCCCTATCGACAACACATAACTCAACCCCATGCCAAGGGTAGACAATGCACTGACACTTATCACAAATAATCAAACACCTCAATAGGTAACACATCACTACGGATGCCCGAAACTCAAACTAAAGCGTGCACTACCTCAGGCTAACACAACGTTGACTAACATAATGAGACCCACATAACAAACTGATAACTCGACTCAACCATGAGTCACAAGGTCACACAACCCGTTCAAAGAACCAGGTATCCAGTTAAGCTTAACTCACACACAATCCAAGATAGACAAAGCAAATCATAAGAGACATAACATCATCTCAAGAAAACACTGCTGGAAGACTTACATGATCAACAAGACCAATACGAATTAACAACACAATCAAAGAGTCCCTAGCCTCAAAGTACAAAACCTATAACAACCAAGGTACACCCACAATCAAACAATATTGCCCATACCGAGAATAAACGAAAAACACCACTAGAAAAGATTCTAATCAATTAAACAGGTTAATATTAGGATTTCTTAAATCCAAGCCACGCGATGACACATTGCATGAAGTCAATTTAAATAAATACCATTATTTGCACATAATTAAAGGTCAATCAATCACGTGAAGAATTTTAAAATTCAATAGTTAAATTCGATTTGCCCTATCATACTCGATGATTAAGAAAAAATAAATCGATCTTAAAAATAAATCCATTATTCAAGTTTCTCAACAATAACCATAATCACGAAACTTAAATAATAAAGTCTTTCAACTAACATTGAAAACAATTTACTTAATCTAAGTTTACCATTAATTCCAGAACAAAACATTTAATATATATTAAAACATTTATTTTGAATCCGATAAGCTTATCTCATCTTAAAGCCATTGATTAAAAATATGCTTTCTACTTAAATACTTTATTGTTATAAAATATAATTTCCGAATAAACATATATTTTTTAAATGTAAATAAATCATGACATATATCTACTTATTTTTAAGTCACAACTTCTCATAACGATATAAAATTGAACTTACCAAAATATTCTAAAATCATATATATATATATATATATAATTATATATATATATATATATATATATATATATATATATATATATATATATATATATATATATATATATATATATATATATATATATATATATATATATATAAATTAATTATTATATAAATCAATATTATTTAAATATTATAATAATATTATATATATATATAATATATATATATATATTAATATTAATATAATATTAAATAACAAATATTAAGTGAAGCACATTAAACATACAAAAAATGAAATCCAAAAAAAATTCCATGAAAACATGGATGCCCTAACTGTCCGTGCAGACTGTGTGAGCTCCACACAGTCTATGGCCATTCTGGCCATGGCCTGTGTGGGCTTCACATAGCCCGCGGTCTGTTCGGCCACGGTCTGTGTTCCTCACACAGTCCATGGCCCTTGGCCGCGACCTGTGTGGTGGTAGTGGGGTTTGACCTCCCACCCCACAACCAAAAAAATAAAATTATATATATATATTTTTTTTACCAACCATTGAATATGGTGAAAAAATAGAGCATTTTCCTGGGTTTTACCCAAAATCCAAATTTTCAAATATAACAAATATATTTGTATATATATTTGTGGGTATATCCATGTATTGATATATATGGTTATATTCACAAATATATATACCCAGATTTTGATTTCATATTCAAATTGTAAAAATAATCCAAACCCATTTCACGAATAGAACTTATTTCAAAACAACAAAATGGGTTTTCAAAATCTAGTTCTAACATTGAGTTTTCTTTGATTTTCTTTCAATAACTTGGTATAAATTTCTTGTTTGGTTTTGTAGACATCGAAAATATACAGATTGATATCACACTCTGATCTACTAACATCGTTTCTTCCTAAATCATCCCTCGGTCTAACTGTTTAATCAAATTCCCTTATCTGATTAAATTCATCAATATTCATCTCTTAATTAAATAAATTATTTTTGTCTAATTAAGTCACTTTCCCTTGTTAATTAAATCAATTCATCTAATCTAATTATCCCTATTTAATTAAATAATCAATTTATTTGATTAAATCTTTAAAGTCTATCTGTTAAATTAAATAAATTAAAACTTTGTTTGATTTAATCTAACACCATCCCTTTTAATTAAATAACCAAAATATTTATTTAATTAGCCTCTTTATCATATTCCCTCTCTTTTTTATTTAAATTAAATCCAAAAATCTAAACTAAATTGTCAAATTTTAAATATCCCATTAAATTAATCAAACTCGACACTTTAATCTTAATCCATCAAACTCTTCTTATATTTTGCAACTTGCACATGAAAATAGACTTATTTTGATTTTATTAAATTTCTATTTTCTCCTAACAAGGCATCTTTTAAGGAATATTCCCCTAATTTGAATTCAAAACTAAGTGTAAATGTCCCTTCCAACAAGGCATGTCCTGGCATTTAATACTTTCTTTCTTCCCCTTGCAAGTCATTTCAACAAATTTGAATTTCAAATTCATGCATTTATTGGCACATTCCCAAATCTTGCACACATCCTCCACCCATTCATATAGCTTGGACAAGTGGCATCACATGTTAGTCCCACATTGCTCTATTTTGGACATTCATCCATCTTGGCATTCTATAAATAAAGAGCCTATATCCTTATTTCATCATCCACAATTATGCAGTTATTATGCACAAATATCTCTCAAAATTCCATCCATCTTCTTAACTAGCTTATTGCAGATTTTGGAGCTCATTGAGGGACTTATCAAGTGGATCAATCATCTTCAATCAACATTTTCATTCAAGGAGTTGGGAAAGGGAAAATCTCCACACACCTATTTGCACCAACTCCCCCATGGGATCAAGTGTTTGCATGCTAAATTAGGATTTCATATTTCCATTATGTTCTTCATTGTTTTCTTTGTTTTATTTCCTATTTTTAGCTTTGTGAATGGATTTCATGGGGAATCCTTGTTCATGCTTACAAAATAACTCTCTAACATTGTTTGTTGTTATGTTTTTGTAGGCATTCCCATTCAACATCTCGAGGGGGCAATATACCAGTGCAATTCTTCTCACTGGGGCAATAGTGGGGCATCCGAAAAATCAATTTTTTTATTTATTTTGATCATGACAAGATCATTCTTTGAATCAATGCAACAAGTACATTGCTTCAAAGAGGGGCAAAATGTACAAGTTGACATTACGCATCTAACTCTGATCTACTAACATCATTTCATCCTAAATCATTCCCTGACCTAACCATTTAATTGAATATCTTTATTTGATTAAATTCATTTGTTTTCTTCTCTTAATTAAACAAATCATTTGTTTAATTAAGTCTCTTAAATCATTCTCTATCCCTATTTTAATTAAATAATTAATTTTATTTAATTAAATCTCTAAAGTCTATTTATTAAATTGAATAAATTAAAATCTTATTTAATTTAATCTTACTTCAATCTCTTTAATTAAATAATCAAAACATGTTTATTTAATTAAACTCATTAAATCATTTCCTCTCTTGTTTGATTTAAATTAATCCAAAAATCTAAGTCAAAATAAGTCAACTCACCTAATCATCATTAAACTAACATAATCATCATTTATTTAATCTAACCATGATTAAATACTAATCTCCCCCACTTGCATTCTCTAGATATCTCCATTTGCACAAATAAATCAATTTATTGATTTATTAAATCTTCATTTTCCCTCAACAAAGCATCTTTTGGAGGAATATTCTTCTATTTCAAATTCAAAATTTGAATGACATGTCCTTCCAACATGTCATTTACTCTCTCTTACAAGTCCTTCCAACAAGGCATTTACTTCTTCTTACATGTCGTTGTCTTGAGCCAAGGGGCATTTAATGCAATTTTCTTTCCCCCTCTTACATGTCTTTTCTCAGAATTCAAATTCAAAAAATGTATTTATTGGCACATTTGTCAAAATTTGCTCATTCCTCACCCAATCACATTTGGACAAGTGGCATTTTGCCATTGGCCAAATCTTTGTCCCACATTGCTCTATTTTGGCTTTGTTTCCATTTCAACATTCTATAAATAGAATGCTTCACCATGCATTTCATCATCCACAATTATGCAAAGTTATTATGCACAAATATCTCTCAAATTCCATCCATCTTCTTAACTAGTTTATTGCAGATTTTGGAGCTCATTGAGGGACTTATCAAGTGGATCAATCATCTTCAATCAACATTTTCATTCAAGGAGTTGGGAAAGGGAAAATCTCCACACACCTATTTGCACCAACTCCCCCATGGGATCAAGTGTTTGCATGCTAAATTAGGATTTCATATTTCTGTGATGTTCTTCATTATTTTCTTTGTTCTATTTCCTATTTTTAGCTTTGTGAATAGATTTCATGGGGAATCCTTGTTCATGCTTACAAAATAACTCTCTAACATTGTTTGTTGTTGTGTTTTTGTAGGCACTTCGAACTAGGGGTTCACATATTGGCGCTAGAAGGAGGGCCGATCAACAAATTCTAACAAGTTTTTAAATTTTTCGTCATTTTTTACAGTTTTGTTCATAAATCCGCGTTTTAGCGCCCGTGATCACTGTTATAGCGCCCTTAATCATTCTTGCAGCGCCTTTAATCACTGTTATAGCGCCTTTGAACAATCTTTTAGCGCATTTAATCATTCCTGCAGTGCATTTAATCATTCCTGCAGCACTCTTGATCATTCCTGCAACACATATGATCATTCCTGCAGCGCCCATGATCACTGTTTTAGTGCCCATGAGTCAGTTTTAAAATGACCATATCTTGGTCATACGAAGGTCTTTTTTAATGCTTTTTTTTTTGAAATAGGGTAGAACTTCGTAGGCTATCCAATAGTGTAAGTGTTTCTTAACTATAAATTAGTTAAAATTTTAAAATTTGCATTTAAAGTAAGAACACATGATAACTTGGCTAAGTTTTAGGGTGTTTTGGTAAATGATTCATCTAACCCCTATATCCTTTTATTTCTTTTGATCTCATCTAACATTTTGATCACTTTTTCAGGTTGAAAATCAAAATCAAAAGAAAGAGGAGCATGGGGATGATATTTTGTCTAATCAAAGTGTTTTTTAACACTTAAGTGTTTGTTTAACACTTCTTCAAAGAATTTGTCATCCTTCTCCTTCTTAGGACACTAGTTTTCATTTGGGCTTAAAAAGAACCTTTTCCATTTCTTGCAAAGGCTAAAATGAACTTTAGGATCACAACTTACTAGATTTGGTTTATTGGATTAACAATTGAACAAGGCAATTTCTCACACTTCATTTGGTGCTTTAAAATGAACTCACACATTGCTTTGAGGGTTTAAAAAGAACAAGGGTAGATTTGTTTGTTTGTGAAGGCTTACTTAGACTAAAGCCATTGGAAAAGGACGTATGCGCTTCTCTCGCGCTTTATAGCGATTTTGAGAATCAAAAGGTCTTTTCCATGACTTTGGGTTGAGATAAAGCATTCACCTCCACATTTCGATTTGGGCTTAAAATTGAACAAACTATTGTGCGAGTGTGAGTGGGGGCTTTGTTGCATATATTCTCTCTCCTTGTTGCCTACAAGGATTGATCGAGTTACGAATATTGTTCTTCATTTGCTTTTGTTTATCCTAGAGGGCCTGCCTTGGGGAAAAAGTACTCACCCAAGGGAACAACTCAACCGTAACACTCTAAAGCCAAGAGTATTTCCAAATTGATATAAATGTGGATATTGGAAGAAACGCCAATATCACGCTGGACTCTCGACAAGATGGATCCGAAGGGGACTTGCCACATTGGGTCAACTCTACGAACCAAAGTCCTTACTAGAACCCATGTGCTAGAATTTTCCAAAATCCTTTCCTATTTGTTGGTGCAAGAATGCTTCATTCTCGGGCCACCCCACACTCTTACAGTCTTCTAGTAGAGATGGAAAGCATGCCATGGGAGTTTCATGGGTGTTGATGCTTGGCATGCCATGGGAGTTTCCGATTGACGTTAATGAGCCGTGGAGGGGAGCCAGTGGGGTCAAGCATCTAACCATCTACTAGAGATAAGCGTAGCTGGACTTGTCCAAGTGGGAATCCAACAAATATTGTCTTACACATCCGCAGGATTGTACATGCTTTTGGGTTACAAAAATACATGCTTGTTCGTAAACATTGGAAAACAAACACTTAAACATGATCATGCAAATTTCAAACCCCTTTTGATAGAGCAAATACCTTTTGACAAATTTAAGTGTTGTTGCTTTCCCTTGGGATTATGTCCTTAGAGGTTTCTTAGCACTTGAATTTATATCGTCATTTGCTCTAACTAGGGTTAACCTAGGAAATCCCTTTGCCTCAATTTCTTGGAACTCCCACACAACACTTTGTGGGAAGAAAAGGAATTTTGACATAGGACATCTTTAGTTTGAAACATAATCAAGAAAGTGTATTTGGTAAAAAGAAGTCATTAAAAGCAAAGATAAGCAATTGAGCCCCACACATGTCTTTTCAATGATTTCTCACAAGGTCAAGATACAAAAACCTAAGAAAAAGAAACTTAGCCCAAAACAACATCAACAAAGATTGAAAAGGTTATATGATTTTAGAGAAAAGTTGTTGGCTAATTTCTATAGACATGCTTCAAGAGACAACCCCACTTTATATTCATTTTACTACACACAAAATCCAAGATTGTTTCAAGGGATTGGATACCTTGCTTAGGGCATAACATGTTCTTCAATACCTTGGTCTTGTTAAACAAAAGTCTAAACTAGGGTCATTCTAAGATCAAAACAAACATTCATCCATCAAAAACATCATCAACCATAAACATCTCACCAACATTTTGAGAAAATCTTGACACAACTATGCTAGGCTCCTTTGGTAGACATCAAAACTTTTCAAACATGAGACTTTGAATTCTTCAAACATCAACATCAAACTTGTTCAACTCAAGTGTGTGTGAATGAATCCTTTTGCACATGCTTAGTTGAATTATCACTTTGTTCAAATTAATGGTGGATAGATGCATCCTTCTCCCATCACTAATTTGGATTATCTTTTGGTTAGCTTGTGAGTAGACACATCCTATTCTCACTTCTAGATCAAATTATCCTTTATGAGCATTAGTTATCTTTTTTAGATCATCATCCAAACATCTTGGGGATATCTCTTGCTCAAACATCAACATTCAAAAGACAGAATTCAAAGTCTAAACATCAAACAAACATCAAAGCAAACCCAAAGTACCTAGCATCACATCAAGATTTTCAATACAAATTCAAAACTTCCATTCTCATCCATATATCATACACCTTTCATCTTCACATCTTTGATCTTTTACACATCCTAGTTTGCTCTTTTATGGTTCAAACAAGATCACAACACAAGAGGAACATGGAGTTAAATCAAGAAACATCAACCACAAGTGATCTAAGCCAAAACATTCCAGAAATCCAAAACACACCACTTCCAGACCTCACTATCACTACACACGATCCACAAAAAGAGGTCTTGGTGGAAGACATCACACCAACAGAACTAAGTGAGGAAGAAGTTCTTGAGATGCTCAAACAACCAAAACTACAAAAGTTTCTTCGCGCAATGACTAAAATAAATCCATCAATTCTCAACACTATTGAGGATGCGCTTCTTGTACCAAATGACCAAAACACCCTTCCACAATCAACCACTTCCATTACCACCATAGAACCTACTATCAATGAGGATGATACCCTCTTCAACACGCATCAAAATCCACTTTACAACCCACTTGGATTTATCGATACATCTGAGGTTCCTTACCATACCACCTCATCATTTTCTCTTGACACGCAAGTGTCTAGACCTTTGGTACAAGCAAGCTCATCCGAAATAGAGAGACCTTACGGATTTGTCTCTTCATTTGCACAAGAAAATTTTCCACCATTCAAACCATTCACACCTCCCACCACGTCAACACCATATTTTGGTTTAGGGATCTCCCCTTTACCTAAATTTCCACCTTTCCCTAACATAAATCGCCCCATCCAAATCAATTCATCCAACCAAGGGGGTACATCACATCTTTCAAACACACCATCCACATCAAACCAATGCATGATAGCTAATCAAAATACGGTCTCTCAAAGACCCACTATTTCGCTCATCTCTACCATTCCTACCACTTCACCTAGTCCCACCATTCCTATCACTTCACCCATCCCAAATGCACCTATCACCACATTCACTCCAACCACTACATCCACTATACCTCAAACTTCCACTACCCCCATCACACCCCTTACATCGCAACCTCCCACCACCACCATCGCTCTAAACGCATCTCAAACTCTCACCACTCCATCCAACACAATTCCAATCCCACCACCACCACCATTGCAACCAAGCCCAGTAAGCCATTACAACGCTGCATTCAAAGCATACCAACAATTGCTCCAACAATATCAAACAATTCAGCAAGCGCTTATAGCCACACATGCTTCTCAAGCTTCATAGCAAAATCAAGCTCAAACATCACTGCAACAACAACAAGCACAACAAGTGGCACAAGCCCAAGCTTTATTGCAACAACAACAAGAAGCCGCACAAGCTGCTCAAGTCGCACAAGCCACACAAGCCACACAAGCTGCACAAGCCGCACAAGCTACTCAAGCTGCACAAGTTGCTCAAGTTGCACAAGCCGCACAAGGTACTCAAGCTGCAAAAGATGCCCAAGATGCCCAAGCACAAGCTCAGTACTTTGCACAACAACAAGCAGCCCAACAACGAGCATTGTGGGAACAACAACAAGCACAACAAAGAGCATTGTTGGAACAACAACAAGCACAACAACAAGCACAAATCCTAGCACAACAACAACAAAATGAACAAGCGTTGTTCATACAAAAGAAAGTAGAAGCCTACTTCGCCCACCAGAACATATCAATACCATCAAACAATGCACCAAACAACCCATCCATCCAACCAACGATTCAAACACCCCAAAATACCTTCATGCATGATCCATTGACCTATGATCATATTGAAAATGTCTCCACATCACCTAATGAGTTAGAGGACATATCTCAAAAATTTATTCCAAAGCATGATCAAAATCTTTCACCAAGGTCTAGCAATGGTCCTTTCCAAGACATATTGACACCCTTCGACCTCATGGTTACAGATACAGAAGGAACCCTGAACTTGACATTTGGGGATATTGAACCACTTACCATGTCTAATGAAAACATCCAAAAACCCTTTGTAAGCAATCCATCCTTTGAAGCTACCCCATGTCAAGAACCTGGTCCAAAGCATGTCAAGAGCAACCCCAAAATAAATCAAGATCAAGAATTCATATCTACAAGATACTACAATGATCTAATGGACACTCTGCTATCTATGCAAGATGATCATATCCATATAGCACATAGTCCTCCATCTACCCATGAGATGCTTTCTATAGATGGACACGTAGATGATCTTCATCTAGAACAAGATTGTGTTACACAAAAAGAGCAGATTCTTAACTCCTACAATCAAACGGAGTTGTCAACATCAGGGTCAAATATGTCCCAGACTCAGATTGAGGACATCACGAATAAAGATATCCATCATTATCCGCCCAAGGAAACAAGTCAAATAGAACATCCAGAGTTAGCAGAGCAGCAAATTGAAACGTCACCTACGGTGGTAATTTATCAGAGAGTGCATTCTAAACAAGAGATCTCAGAACAGGTAGAATCAAAGCATGAAGGCACTACTTCCACAATACTGGGGGCAACTTCGTCTCAAGAAAACGTCAACATAGGGAGCACAAAGAGTCCTTATGATGAAACTGATGTCAATACTACAACCAGTCATGCCATGAATCTTCATCCACCCATTACCCCATCCACAAATTGGGACCAACGTCAAAAGGAAGATTTGAATCAAAATACGCAGAATGTTATCAAAGAAAAAGAAGTTGAGAAGCATAATGGACAAATCAAATACAAATGGATACCAAAGAATACAAAGAAAGATCATCCCTATCAAACTCCATCAGTCAAAGAAACTGTGGGGCAAAATAAAAATGGGAAAAGTATCCATCAAGGATGTCCACAAAAACAAAACCAGGCTTTTCAAGCAACGTACAAGGTATATCAAGCAGTTGGTCCTAATTCCACGCACACTTCTGTATCCACCCATCATTTCTCATCTTCCCAAGTTTGGAGAGTCAAAGGCTCCAAACTGTCAACCAATCCATCTCTTATCCCTAAATGCACTCCATCCATGCCTCCACACATAATATCCAATTCTTACATTGACTGTGTATTGCCAACAACCCTTCATCATAATGATTCAAAAGGCAATCTATCGCGATGTGCGCACAAAGACAAAGTCAATGCTGGTATCAACGAAGCAGATCAAGAATCCAAAAAGTTATATTCAAGTGCACATATCTTAGCAAAGCAACTTCTTTAGGCAGGATACCAATGGCACATTATGACAGAAGCATCTACATCAGCAACACCAGGTGGTTCAGCATGAATCTTTCAGAAAAATACAGAAAAATCAAATAAGCAAAAAAAAAAAAAAATCCAAAAAAATTAGAAAAAGGATTGAAAATAGTAAAGAGAAAAATTGTCCTCCAGTGAAAACCACTATGGTGGCGCTTTGGGCAAGACCATGATGAAAACCTGGCAAACAGGCATCATGTGTAGAATCGAGCATCTATGTGTGCCACTTCGGGTGAAAGCATCTCATCCCATCCGTAATAAATCGAGCATTCCATCCATCTCAACCATAATAAATCCATTCATCCATGAACCATTTATCCAATCCATTTTCATCCATCTGCATCCATCATCCAAGTTATCTTGATCTTGAGGAAAATTTGGAGCACACTTTACAGTTGCTTATGGTAAACATCTTGACATGGTTCGTTTTCACTGATCCTATCCTATCCAACATTATCAGAGACATGAAGCATTATCCAAATTAGCATTCTTTATCCAAACACCTTATCTTATCACAAGATAATCCTTGGAATCCTTTGCATATCCATCCATCCATACATCTATCTGAGCATCCATCTATGAAATTCCATACATTGCTAGACACTGGGGGCAAAAGTTTACATCTTGCTTTGGGAATAAATCTTGATCTATATCCTCCAACTTATGTGGCGATCCGAACATTAGAAAACATGAAACCAATTGGTCAAAGCATTTGTAATCAAAAATCTGAATCATTAGCCCATGGCATATTTTGACGAGAAAACATTCCTTATCAAGCTTTATCTTTCATCGAACATCAATCCAAACAATCACTATCAGTCACATCTAAGCTGCATGTCAAACGTCACATCAAATCATCCAAATATATTTTGTTCGAAACCAAGCTTCATCAAACATGATCAATCAAATTCAATCAAAAAATCATCATCTCGGGATATCATTGTGTTTCTTAACACTATCCTTGCATTGTTGTGCATCCTCAACAATGTTATCATCATCAATCCTCATCATCCATCCTTGCATTGTTGTGTATCCTCAACAATGTTATCATCATCAATCCTCATCATCAATCCATTGATCTGATCAATCAACCTTAGCTTGGTCTTCAACAAAATCCCAAACAAAGCACTGATATCATCACACATATCCATATCCAAATCGTCAAAACATAAAAATCCAAAACAAGTCAAAATAAAAAATGTCAAAAACATTGGAATGAACTACGCAAATCTCTGCTTAAACATAGGCAAGGTTGATCTTTGATTATCCCCTCGAGACATTTAGGTCAGTCCTATAGGAGTCCGTCATAATAAACTGACATTTCATCATGTATATCTTCATTTGTAAATCGGTCAAGTTGTCAGTCAAACTATGTGGTCTCTCGTGTATAACGTAGGCAAGGCTAATTTGTTGATCAGCCCCCGAGGCCCCTAGGATAGGTCTTTAAGTTAGTCTCTTGGTCAAAATCTCAGAAAATCCCAAAAACATTGGAAAATTGAAAATCAAAACATTTGAAAATCTCAAAAAAATACCAAAAACAACCTCAAAACATTTTGAAACATCAAAAACATCCAAATATTTGAAAAATCCATCCGTCTCATCTCGCTTGCACCCGCAATAATCAATCATCCATAATAATTGATCATCACCTTCATCCTTTGGCAACACAAACAGAAACAATCACAACAGTCAGCAAAAGCAAACTTCAATCGTAAAATCAAAATTGAAGCAACAAATCTTTAAAACAAAATCAAAGTCTCGATCAATTTTCAAACATGTCAGTCAACCTTATATCAATAGCCTATCAATCAACTTATCAAAACCATCATCATCCTATACAATGCATGTCCTAGGATATATCGTTCCGACAATGGGCATCATTTTGGATATCACTTTGGATTCTTATCCTATCAAAACATATCCCTCTGGCTGAAGGTATGAAGAACACTGGCTTGTTTGCGTACTTGATCTTTTCTTTTGATTTATCTTATTGCACTCATTCCAAGGACCTCTTGATAATATCCGAATGAAGGATTTAGAGAGATAGGAATGGGGCAACGATCATTATCTTTTGTCTGATGTGCTTGTTGGACGTTCTTGTAAAATAACTTGGCGAATACTTGCTTTGTTAGGTATGTCCTAGCAAGGTTTTTGTATGTCAAGTGTGAACAAGAATACTCCTATCTATTTGTCGAGTCAAAGTCCATCGCACTAGGTACAACGCCATCTTGGTTCTTTATACCCTGATGCATCGTGCCTATGTGTGTTATCAAACATAAGGTAATTGGCCTTTTGAAAATCTCAACTCCTCAGCAAGTAATCAGCATCATCATCATCTCATGTCTTGTTGGAATCTCTTGTTTTCTTCTATCTCTTGTTTTTCGTACTAACATGCTACCATGACAGTTAATCATAAATCATCACCATTGCATCCATCATGCATCCACAAACTATCACCATACTGCATAATGAATATCATATCATATAGAAAGCATTAATCATACCACATGCATTCATCCCCATCATTGCATAATATAGATTAGTTATTCTGAACATCTCATAAACCATACATTTATCATCTATTTGCATAATCATAAAATCATCATCATATCATATCATGTGCATCCATATCATCCATGCATCATCATATCACCCAAACATCATAATCATCTCATTTATATCATAAATAATGTAACTGTCATGCTACAAATTAGGATCAAGTGTGTGTAATATATCAAAATAGGCATGAGACTACCCATGGTTGATGACTATCTACATCATCAAATCTGTCTACATCAAATATTCGAGTTGAACTAATCTTGAACCTCTTTTTTCGAGAGATCGACCCTCAAATCAAACCTTTTTGCCCGATCTCTCGAGGGGGCAGTATACCAGCATAATTCTTCTTGCTGGGGCAACAGTGGGGCATCATAAAATCAGAGAATTTTGAACTTTGATCTCAACAAGATTATTCTTTGAACCAACGCAACAAGTGCATCGCTTCAAAGAGGGGCAAAATGTAGACATCAAAAATATACAGATTGATATCACACTCTAATCTACTAACATCGTTTCTTCCTAAATCATCCCTCGGTCTAACTGTTTAATCAAATTCCCTTATCTGATTAAATTCATCAATATTCATCTCTTAATTAAATAAATTATTTTTGTCTAATTAAGTCACTTTCCTTGTTAATTAAATCAATTCATCCGATCTAATTATCCCTATTTAATTAAATAATCAATTTATTTGATTAAATCTTTAAATTCTATCTGTAAATTAAATAAATTAAAACTTTATTTGATTTAATCTAACACCATCCCTTTTAATTAAATAAATCAAAATCTTTATTTAATTAGCCTCTTATCATATTCCTCTCTTTATTTAAAATTAATCCAAAAATCTAAATCAAATTGTCAACTCAACTAGATATCCCCTTAAATTAATCAAATCCTGATTAATTTAATCTTAATCCATCAAATCCTCTAGATTTTGCAACTTGCACATGAAAATAGACTTATTTGATTTATTAAATTTATATTTTCCTTCAACAAGGCATCTTTTAAGGAATATTCCCCTAATTTGAATTCAAAATCCAAGTGGGAATAAGTCCTTCCAACAAGGCATTTAAGATCTCTTACATGTCCTTTGCCTTGAGCCAAGTGGCATTTAATACTTTCTTTCTTCCCCCCTTGCAAGTCATTTCAACAAATTTGAATTTCAAATTCATGCATTTATTGGCACATTCCCCAAATCTTGCACATCCTCCACCCATTCATAGCTTGACAAGTGGCATCATGCCATTGGATGAATGTTAGTCCCACATTGCTCTATTTTGGACATTCATCCATCTTGGCATTCTATAAATAAAGAGCTCATATCCTTATTTCATCATCCACAATTATGCAAAGTTATTATGCACAAATATCTCTCAAATTCCATCCATCTTCTTAACTAGTTTATTGCAGATTTTGGAGCTCATTGAGGGACTTATCAAGTGGATCAATCATCTTCAATCAACATTTTCATTCAAGGAGTTGGGAAAGGGAAAATCTCCACACACCTATTTGCACCAACTCCCCCATGGGATCAAGTGTTTGCATGCTAAATTAGGATTTCATATTTCCATTATGTTCTTCATTGTTTTCTTTGTTTTATTTCCTATTTTTAGCTTTGTGAATGGATTTCATGGGGAATCCTTGTTCATGCTTACAAAATAACTCTCTAACATTGTTTGTCGTTATGTTTTTGTAGGCACTTCGAATTAGGGGTTCACAGGTTTCAATTTCCAAATCTATCTACCATTTTGCAAATTTAAGAGCTTTTCCATGAATTTTCATTGAATCTAAAACTATATTTTCAATCATTCAAAATGAGCAAGAAGATGAAGGGAGAAATGATGGAACCTTGTGTTTTCTCCAAAATTTGCAAGCTTCAACAATGGAGATTTTCAAGCACTCTTTCAACTCCACAATCTTAGCCTCCTCCAAGCCTCTCCACCCAAAATCAAACCAAGAATCCATTCCAAAAAAAAAAAAATCCAAAAGCTCCCTTTTACTTTGCAACCAATTTTCCCATAAACCTTTTGAAAGAAAACCCTAAAATGAAAATATATTCTTTTCCAAATTTTCCAAATTCAAATTCAAATCCACTTCAAATTCACATTACAATTCAATACAAATTAAATTGCAAATTGAAATTCAAATCCAATTTTAATTCAATTTCCAAATTCAATTTCAAATTCAACTCTTCACAAATATCTTTCCCCAAAATAGTCAACTATTTCAGAAAATATCTTTTCTACCCCAAAGTCATTGCATTGAAGATATTTGGAATTTTGAATAACTTAAACAATTTTCAATTTTCTAAATAGCATTCAACATATTTTAAAACCTTCTTTTCACACAAACTAATTTAAATCTTTTTAACACTTTTAATTCAAGGAATAACTTAATTAATTCACACAATTAATTTAATTAACCAATAAAATAAATCTAATCCAATATTAGATTATTTTATTAATTAATTTAA
Organism: Sequoia sempervirens; assembly: GCA_007258455.2. Classification (NCBI taxonomy): domain Eukaryota; kingdom Viridiplantae; phylum Streptophyta; class Pinopsida; order Cupressales; family Cupressaceae; genus Sequoia; species Sequoia sempervirens. The sequence continues at coordinate 1,036,335,107 of VDFB02281492.1, forward strand.
ATTAATTAATACAGTAATTAATATTCCTAGCATTACAACCAAAAGCATTTAATCAGCAGTTAAGCAACATAAGCCATTTAACTTGAATTTAAATAAGAACACGGAGACAAGGCAACATAACAACCAACCCGACTATAACCCGACGACACACTGAGACCAGGGTAGTGGCTTGACACAGAAAAAAAAACCTAGCTGCTATATCCCAATCGATTTCCATTGAACAAGGGACACGCTTAGACCTGTGGAACCAGGTGGAGTCGATGTCCTGTACATGTATCCTGCAAACAACACGAGTGTCGAACATGCATATAACATAATAAAACACACCGTGAAGAGGAAATCATGGAATCACAGGTCGCTCGCATGTGAGTGATGTGATCCCGTCCCTTTCACCTATACATTATCACTAACTGATGAAGTTTACATCATTAACATAATCCAAACACAAGGCATCATAGAGAAAACATTGTCTTATTAACAAAGCACAAAATGCAGGGGTGTTACATCCTCCCCCCCTAGGGTCAGGTTTACTCCTGGAAGCCTGGAAGTACCCCTAGCACAACTCCATACAATCACAAATAGTGCGATAACATTACAAAGTTTACTCATGCCAAGGTGTGCGACATTATTATTTCAACATTCATTTAACATTTTGCATTTTTAATCTAGGTACAATATTCTAGCATCAACATGATTTCTTAAAACTTAACAATAAAATTGGGGGCTAAATGCCTCACCAACAAGATGCACCTATTATGCAATTATCATTAACGTGCAATGGTTTCACTAATCCTTTATTTTCTCTAAACTTTTACTTACTACAAAATGGTTTTCTAATCATATTATACGTTTCCATGATTATGAATGCAACTTGGGGACTTAGGTCCTTTACCCAAGGTTTGATCTAGGAAAACAAACCTTTATGAATACATAAACATTCTCCTAAAATTGGTTTTCAATACACCTCACACTCGAGGACAAGAATCTTCATTAAACCAATGAGAAGAGAGGGAAGGAGAGAGGAGAATTTACAATTCTAACATAAACATTAAGAAAAACATGGCCTCATCATCATACAATCACTTTCGCACAAGTGCATCGATCATAAGAGAGCATGCACAAACCCTATGAACTAACAACATGATCAATCATTTTCATTACCATATTTATAATCTTAATAGAATATACATACAAAAGATACTTCAAAACCACATAGGTAAATCTAGCAATCATTAATGTAAGGAGGCAAAGCACAAGAAGACATGCACCAAAAACTTGCATGGTGAAGAGAAACAACCAGGTTTCAAAAGAGAATGCACACAAAAGGAACTTCTCGACACCTTCAAGGTCAACCAAACCTTCTAAGAACACGAGCAAAGAAACCAAGAAAAAGTAACTTTAGGCAACACATGTCACCTGCAACCCACCAACAAACACACTACAACCACACTCATGAACCACTCAAGGGTCTCAACCCCTTTCACAAAAAAAAGCCAAGCAACAAGAAGGAAGCCAAAAAAAACACACTTCTTGGTAGGTTTGCGAGCCTAACCCTCACAAAAGCATTCAACAAAAAGACATGCAAGGGCGAAAATAAGAACAAAATTGATTGTTGTCCACCACACACAACACGTCAAAATCACACACTACACAATCATCCATAATGCATTCTTCCAATAGAAATGATATTGGTGCATTGCGCACTACACCGAGGATCGTATCCTTTCCACTGGTTTCCTGCACCATTGGACCTATACCACTTAACGACAACTTCTATGAACACAAGAGAAATCAACCCAAATGGAAAAAAACATGAAAGAGCAAAATGACTAGGTCAATACAATGGGCTCATAGTGCCCAAGGTATAAACCTACACAGCTTACAACATAATGGGTCCAACATAATCCTAGGGTGCCCAGTGTTTTAACTCGGGCTCTGATACCATGTGTAATGCCCCGCCACGCAACCCTAGAGGAAGTTGTAATTCCCTACTTAAACGTACCAATTTTATTTTTGTTTAAGTACAAATAACATGTAAGATGAATACACATTGCCAACAACCTCTAAGGCCACGAGACAAAGATTACTTTAAAACCCAAACAACAATTAACATCAATTGAAATCAAAACATTAATCACTTACAGAATTAAGATTACATACATCCCATACAAGATAAATTACATCAAGGATAATAAATACCTCAAGATTCCAAATAACAACATTTAAACAATATGATTACAACGCTCATTCCCCGAATGAGGTAAATCCAATAATCATGATTACAATTTACAAGTTCCACCTCGATGACAAATGAGGGGTAAAAGAATAAAGATCAACTGAAAAGAACGAAGCCAGAATAGCATCTAGATCCAATGAGCTCTCCAACATGAAAGTCTCATCCACACGAGCAAGAGCAAAAACCAACAGAGGAAGGTGCACGTTCCACCCAACCAAGTGAAACCAAAAGGCTCACCCCCCGTGCTAGGAGATAGTAACAAGGATTTCCTAGACAAGACCATCTACCACTAGACATAGGGTAACACAAGAACTGGACTGAATCAATGACAAAACCCACATCACTTAACACAATGGTTACAATGCTTCCAAAGTACAAATCGAGTACAATCACTGTACAAAATAAACCAACGGTACATGTAGTGCTTTCTGTTTACAGTTGTCGTTGATGTCAAGTAAGTTGTTGTTGGTAATGTCATAATGATGTGGTGATTTTATTATTTAATTTAATTTTAAGGTTATGAAATAACACTAATAATATGTTTGGATTTGATTAATAAAATTAATTTAATTATAAGGTTACCTGTTTTATTTGGAATTAAATAAAGAATTAGATTCAATAATAAACATTAATTTAATTATCCTTGGGAGTTAGTTATTTAAAGTAATCAGATTAGATGAGGAAAGGTAATTATCATTTAATGATTAAATTCGATTAATAAAATTAAAGTGAGAAAATATTAGAAAGGATTAAATATTAAAATTGTACTTAAGTTTGAATGAAGGTAAAAACGAGAAAAGCCATTAAAAGTTTGGTACCTAATTATAATTGATAAGTTAATTATCTTGTGAAGATAATAATGTTAATATGGTAAACAATGTGACGAAATAAATTCTAATAAAATATTATTAATGTTTAAAATGAATTAAATAAATCAAACTTGAATATTATAAGTAAATAAATAAATAAATAAATGATTGTGTAAGTAATGAATAATAGTACAATAAACAAAATTAAATGACTTCCTTATTATTATTTTCGGAGGATAAAATACTTCATATGCAATAAAAATAAGATTTTTATTATTATTTCTCTGTGAAATAAATAATAAACATGCAAAGAAATATTATTTCAATTTCAAGATTTGGTTATGGGGAATGTGAAAAGACATTCAGTTAGGAATTGAAAGGGCGCTTACAGCAGTATATTGTACCTTTGGCATGAGGGTCGAAGGGGGGGACAATATGTTGTCCATTTTGCTCAATCGAAGAAAAATCTAGTTTCTTGGGAGGGATAACCTACTGGTACTTGGGGTTTCTGCAAAAAAATTTGGTGGGAAGTGTTGGATCTGGGATAACTGCAGACGTGGTTGGGGTGTCTGAAAAGGGTGGAAATTTCCATGTATGCGTAAAGGAGCCTCATCACTAATTCTCAGCGCACATCCAAATTAAGTTAGCTTCCAAAGCTTTACTTTAGGAAGTCCATCCAATGTATGCACGGTAAGTAACTCGCTTTATGTGAAAATTCTCTATAATTCATTAACAAAAGTCTTCTATCTGGTATCTTTTTTAATGAATGATTGTGTAGTGGTTAATTTGTAATATTCAGAATGTTAAATACAAATTTCCTCCAGTCAAATCTAAATGGCTTGTAGAAACTTCATATTTGCCCAATGTTTCACTATCTTGTGTTTTTATTTGAATGGGAAGTTGCATGTAATAGGATAAGTCAACCTCTATTTAGTATTGCCTAAAAATGTTACAGTGGTAGCGTATGGCTAGATCCTTTATTGTTTTAAAAAATAAAAATAAAAAAATTTATATATATATCTGTGGGGAAAGAACCTGCACTGATAATTCATAGACATCCTTGGAGAAATATCATCCTTGCATGCAGCCTGCCAATACCACTCTTGATGTGTTAGCGTCTCATCTCATTGTAAATGTTGTTTGCCTCTTCGGCGTGAATGCCTGAGTCTTGATCATAATAAGATAACCCAAAAAAATACGCCCCCTTTTACATTATAAAAATATGACTTAAGAATAGATTAATATCCAAACTTCAAACTTGAGCGTGTCTCTGGAAACTTGCCAGCAAACAAGAATATGTTAAAAAGGAAAAGTTGTACATTAATTCTTCTTCTCTTAAGTCACGTATTTGCACCTCACCTTTCTCCTTCCTTTCAAACTGGTGGATAACATTTTGGATTTGATAACAATGCAAGTAGATGGCGATATTTCCAAATTCCTATATTTACTTTCTAATATACTTGGCAACCTATCACTGTTATGCCTTTTAGAGTTGAGGCATTGTACAAAATTAAATAGTCTCCCTGAAATCATTGGCAACCCGTCATAGCTGCAACTCTAGACTTGCAAAGGTGTAGTAAATTAAAATAGTCTCTATGGTTTCATTGATACCTGTCGTTGTGGCGCACTTGATCATGATAGGGTGTATAGATTTAAATAATCCCTCTAATTCCTTGGACAACCTGTCTCAGCCGTGCTTGAATATAATAGGAAAGTTCAAGGGTTTAAATAACCTGCTTGAATCTTCTGTCAATCTATTGCAGTTGCAGCACTTGAAAATAAAATATACTTCGTATGTCAATAAGATAACTACTGTGGTTATGTTAGTTCAAAATAATGAGATCTTGTGTGAGAGGGTTGGTTGAAATAAGAGCCTTTCCCTGCCATTTGATTTGTACTTGGTCCCTGGTGATTATGTTTTCTTTTGTTCCTTGTTCTTCTGTATCCAACGTCTGTGACTAATATATTGATTGAGTTTTTTTGCATATCAATAGGGAATAGAATAGTAATAAGATTTCTTTATTGACCATATGTAATCAAATCGGTGGAAGTAGAAGGCAGTACGCTTTCATATTCGGGAATCTCTTATATTATGCGTAATTTAATTATGCATGCATATATATATATATATATATAAATATATACTAATATTATCACTTGTATAAATATATTGAGGCAGAATGGGTGCTGAAACCTGGAAGTAAAACGACATAGCTAGGGTATGAAATTAAAAGATCATGGTAGGATTTAGTCTTGTATTTATATGTCACCTACCATAATATTAATTTAAGGTTTATTTTGCATTTGAAAATTAGCAATAATCATATCTAAATAGTTATTGGAAATAGATTGGTATCAAAATAGAATATCTTTTACCAAACTATGTTGGTACCGACGGCTTAAACTTAATTCCTCCTAAGGTCACTACCTTATTACAATTTTTTTATCCATTTCTTTTAAAATTATTATTATTGTTACCAATCCAACACTCTAACCTTGCTCCTTCTATCTGAGGAAACATATGTCCTTTTTGAATATTACTAATCATTGTATCTAAATTAGGATGGAAAGGTAGGTTAAAAAATTTAACGTGAGATTTATTTTAATGAAAATTAAAACATAAAGTATATATTGAATTTTTCTTATATGTTCTCTTAATTGGTGATTTAATTTTATAGTATTAATTTCATGATATCTTTTAATTCTTTTATATTTCTTTTAGAATTAAATAAATGTTATCTTAATATCTAACTCCTTGCATGCTTTTATGATTGGCTAATGGATACTCTTGGAAAATAGGTGATGGAATCTTTCATATTTATTTTTGAGACCTACGAATTGTTATGTGAAATGAACATTTTTGTATAAACATTCATTCATGTAATTGTGTGACGTGAATATTAGTGTGATTGTTTTATATTTATAAGTTTATGAAGTAGGTAGGGATATGTTGAAAATAAGAAAATTTCTTGGTTAAGATAGTTTTATTTTGGTAATTAGGAGAATTGATGGTTGTAGAGTTGACTGTTTATATTTGGATAGATGTAGGGATTATTTTAATTAGATGATTTTCTAAATGATGACTATCTCCTTATTCTCTTTTTCGTAAATTCTCTATATGGATGCTTACTTGTTTTATGATTGATTTGATGGTTTAAGCCGGTTGATTTGTATCAAGATGATTATGTATTTTTATTTTATTTTATTTGAGTTTTTTTTATGGATGGAGCTCTTTTGTGTCATAAGGTTGTGATTAGATTTTGGTCCTTGCGGATGGATAGAAAGTGTTTGTTTGTTTATTTTTATTCATTAAGTGTATCCCCGTGTTTGAGGATTGTTATGATGGATTTGTTTCGATGTATCTCTTGAGTTGTTTGGTTTTCATAGGTGATTTTATTCATTGAGTTCATATTCGATTAATAAATGAGTTTGATGGATCCTTATTATTTTGGTCACCGCTTGAGTCCTTTTGGTTGAGGAGATTTCCATATGTTAAGTTTTTGTGTTGGGACTATATTGCTTCATTTTTACCCTCATTTGTGGATTGTCGTTCTTTTGGCTTCCAGAGGCTTGAGATGATTGACAGTTGATGTTCTCTCTTTATGTGGCAAGTGTTTTGGTATCATGATTTTAAAAGGGTTGTACGGGAATTGTTGAGACCTTGATTATGTGTTTATAGCAAGATGGGTAATGCCTCGCATGTTTCTCTATTGTGATATAATGTTGTTGTTATGTTGTACAACCCTTGGATTTTGGTTTTTATGTTTTGAGTGTCTAGAGAGAGAGTGGCTCTAAGTGGGTGGTCGGTGCACAAAGGGGCACCAGGATAGCCCTCGTTAGAGTGTGATTAATAAGTGAAAACCTAAGTAATTAACTAGGGGGTGGGTAGAATCACATTAAAAAGATAATTGATGCCTCATCCGCCTTTTAGTGCTACCACAGACTAAAGGGGATTGAAAAGGCCGTGGTTGGCATGATCGTTGCCTTGTCTTCGTGAAAGGTAACGGTTCCACATGAGCAACCCTATGGGGCGGTTCCTTGAGATAGGTAGCCTGGATAACCATAGATGGAGGCGGTTCCTAGCACTTGGTTGCCTGGATAATCCGTCAGTAGATGGAGGTGGTACCTTGCAATAGGTAGCCTGGAGAATCCATGTTAAGCCATGCGATGACACTCTCCTCTAACACTCCTTCCTATGTTGCTTCTTTGGAAATCCTTTGGAAGTGGTTCTTTGTCTTGAGTTGATGAAACATAGTTGTTTGAAATGATTTATGGTTTATCCCTATTTTATCTTTGGTGTACTTTGTGGTCTTGTATGATCTCATTGATATTTGACTTATGACCTTGTACCCTTATGGTACTGTGATATGATGTTATTGGATTGGTTAATTGCAATTTGGAATTGTGTTATGTTTATTAATGCAGTTTGATTGGAAGTGTTTCATGATCATCCTTGGGTTACTTGTTTACTGGTCATTGCTTTGATTTATGTGATGGGATTTATGAATCTTGGATGTGGTTGATTATGTCATTGTAATTCTTGAGTGTTATGATACTTTTGTATGACGTTGAGTCTTTTGGTTCCCTGTTGGATGTTTTTGGTTGAGGTCTCTTTCTTGTTAGCTCCTAGCATGGGGGGTGGGTCTTCGGACTCACGTGGTCGGGTGGAACGTGCTAAGCACCCCATTGGGTCCCCAGTCAAGGATCGAGAGGTGTGGATTGGTGCTGTTGCAGTGACTCCAGTGTTGTATTTATCTTGGAGCCAGTTATGATACTTTGTATTTCTCTATTTATTTGTATCATGTTATCTTGTTGTATGGGTTCCATTCATACTTGGAACACTTTTGTATCATTGTACTTCTTAAACATTGTACTGTAATTTAATGTAATGATAAACTTGGTGTGGATATTGGCCATGGCAGTTGTTATTCAATGTGTTAAGTTAATCATGCATATGTTGTATTTATGTATGCAAATGGTTCTTATCAATGATTTAGCATGTATGTGTTATATTGTTAATGTTTAATTTGTTATGGATTATATTTTTGGATTTTATTCTTTATTGTTGTTGTATGGATCTAAGTCACGTAATGACTCCTCGTGTACCCCAAGGGATGTATGTGTTAGTGAATCTACTTAAATGAAATTCATGTCATGAATTAATGTGTATTACATGTATGTTATGTTTAATTTAAAAATAAATAAATAAATAAATAAAAATTGCAAGTGAGTATTGTTTATATGTCCTTTGGGGTTCGCACGATGGGGCATTACAACATGGTATCAGAGCATAGGTTCATACACTAGGCACTATGTGTGCTCACTATGTAACCTTGCGCTTAGACTTGTGCGTCTTGAGTTTCACTTTTCTTTTGTGATTGTTGTGAACCTGAGTTTCTGCTTTTAACTGGTGTCGGGTCGATGGTGCAGGAAACTGATGGGAAAGGATAGGACCCTCGGTGTAGTGCGCAATGCACCGATATCGTTCCTGTCGGGGATGCTCTATGGACCCTTGAGTTTTAGTGTGATGTGTTTCTTGGTGATGTATTTTATGTGTGTGAATATGTCAAGTGTGCGTGGAATCTGCGATTTTGTTGGCCTTGAGTGATGAATTATGTTTTCTTGAATCTTGTAAGGTGTAAAATTTTTCCTTTTTATTAAAATTGATGTGAGATTTGGTGTTGAATAATGGTTAAAGTGGAGTTCTTTGTGTGAAAACCATGAGTTTTAACAAAAATGAGAGGTTTTGTGGATAATTATTCTATGACTTTTAGCAAAATATAGCATCTTGAGGTTAAGATGCAACTTGAATTATTGGTAATAATGTGCAATGTTCTATGGTAGCTTTTGTTTTATAGGAAGTTGGCTTCAGAAACGTAGTGATGAAGGTAAAGCAATTGTAATATGTAGGTATAGATACTTATAATTTCAAGTAGTAATTCATTTTGATATAGAAGCTGAATAAGGTTTATGGTTAGCATCTTCATACTTGGAACACTTTTGTATCATTGTACTTCTTAAACATTGTACTGTAATGTAATGTAATGATAAACTTGGTGTGGATATTGGCCATGGCAGTTGTTATTCAATAAGTAAATTTAATCATGCATATGTTGTATTTATGTACGCAAATGGTTCTTATCAATGATTTATCATGTATGTGTTATATTGTTAATGTTTAATTTGTTATGGATTATATTTTTGGATTTTATTCTTTATTGTTGTTGTATGGATCTAAGTCGTGTAATGACTCCTCGTGTACCCCAAGGGATGTATATGTTAGTGAATCTACTTAAATGAAATTCATGTCATGACTTAATGTGTATTACATGTATGTTATGTTTACTTTAAAAATAAAATAAAAAATAAAATAAAAATTGCAAGTGAGTATTGTTTATATGTCCTTTGGGGTTCGCACGACGGGGCGTTACAATACAACACTATACCGACTACTGTCATAGGAGGAGTGTCATCGCAAAGGTTGCATGGGATCTCTTGGCAAGTCTTCCTAGGTCTCGGCCCCCCTCTAGGGATATCCTGGAAACCTCAACCGACTCCCGGCCCCACATGCACACCAGAGCGGAATCGATTATCTCTCGAAAAGACAAGATAACGATCTTGCCATTCCAGGCCTTCTCGACTCATCTCAAGTCTCATACAAGCCCTTGAGCCAATGAGCAAGGCTAAATTATCTTATTAAAGTTCAAAGCTACTCTATCCCTAGTATAAGTTATTTTAATTTTCACTTAATTAACTGACTCTCACACGAGTTATCCTGGAACCACTTTGGGCCCGTCGCTCGTTGAAAGCCACTCCCCTATCGACAACACATAAGTCAACCCCATGCCAAGGGTAGACAATGCACTGACACTTATCACAAATAATCAAACACCTCAATAGGTAACACATCACTACGGATGCCCGAAACTCAAACTAAAGCGTGCACTACCTCAGGCTAACACAACGTTGACTAACATAATGAGACCCACATAACAAACTGATAACTCGACTCAACCATGAGTCACAAGGTCACACAACCCGTTCAAAGAACCAGGTATCCAGTTAAGCTTAACTCACACACAATCCAAGATAGACAAAGCAAATCATAAGAGACATAACATCATCTCAAGAAAACACTGCTGGAAGACTTACATGATCAACAAGACCAATACGAATTAACAACACAATCAAAGAGTCCCTAGCCTCAAAGTACAAAACCTATAACAACCAAGGTACACCCACAATCAAACAATATTGCCCATACCGAGAATAAACGAAAAACACCACTAGAAAAGATTCTAATCAATTAAACAGGTTAATATTAGGATTTCTTAAATCCAAGCCACGCGATGACACATTGCATGAAGTCAATTTAAATAAATACCATTATTTGCACATAATTAAAGGTCAATCAATCACGTGAAGAATTTTAAAACTCAATAGTTAAATTCGATTTGCCCTATCATACTCGATGTTTAAGAAAAAAATCGATCTTATAAATAAATTCATTATTCAAGTTTCTCAACAATAACCATAATCACGACACTTAAATAATAAAGTCTTTCAACTAACATTTAAAACAATTTACTTAATCTAAGTTTACCATTAATTCCAGAACAAAATATTTAATATAAATTAAAACATTTATTTTGAATCCGATAAACTTATCTCATCTTAAAGCCATTGATTAAAAATACTCTTTCTACTTAAATACTTTATTGTTATAAAATATAATTTTCCGAATAAACATATATTTTTAAATGTAAACAAATCATGACATATATCTACTTATTTTTAAGTCACAACTTCTCATAACGATATAAAATTGAACTTACCAAAATATTCTAAAATCATATATATATATAAATTAATTATTATATAAATCAATATTATTTAAATATTATATATATATTATATATATTATATGGTATATATAAGTATATACTATATATATATATTATTGCTATATTAATAACAAATACAGGAAGTACTATTAAAACTAAAAATGAAATCCAAAAATCTTGGCGAAAACATCGGACTTTGATTAATCGCGATTTTGACGTGGAGGCTTCAATACGCCCGCGGGTCGCTGCCCAGCGGCTCGGCTTTACATTACCCGCGGTCCTTACTTGCCGCTCGGTGCTTGTTCTCGCTACGGCTCGTTTCCGCCAAGGCCGCTGATTGCAGCCCTCACACACCAGGGCCCCACATGACTGTGGTGGCGTGTGGGTTTGACCTCCCACCCCACAACCACAACAGTACAAATAAAATATATTATTATTTTTTTTACCAACCATTGAATATATGGTGAAAAATAGAGCATTTCCTCGGTTTTACCCAAAATCCAAAAATTTCAAAGTAACAAATAAGTATTTGTATATATATTTGTGGTATATCCATGTATTGATATATGGTTATATTCACAAATATATATATCTTTATTTTGATTCTCATATTAAATTGTAAAATAATTCAAACCTTATAAGAATAGAAACCATTTCAAAAACATCAAAATGGGTTTTCAGCCCACTTAACATTGAGTTTTCTTTTGATTTTCATTAACTTAGAGTAATTTTGAAAGGAGCTTCATTTAAATCTATTTCCAATTATTTTGTACTTTATTTTCCATGAATTAGCCGGAATCTTAAAACTATATTTTCAATCAATATTCAAAATGAGTAAGAAGATTTAAGGGGAGAAAATGATGGAACCTTGTGTTTTCTCCAAATTGTGTGCCTAACAATGGAGATTCTTCGCCACCCTCAACCTGGCACAATCTTTAGCCTCCAAAGCCTCTCAACACCCAAAAAATCAGACCAAGAATCCATTCCAAAAAAAAAATCCAAAAGCCCCCTTTTTCTCTGCAACCAATTTTCCCATAAACCTTTTGAAAGAAAACCCTAAAATGAAAATATATTCTTTTCCAAATTTTCCAAATTCAAATTCAAATCCACTTCAAATTCACATTACAATTCAATACAAATTAAATTGCAAATTCAAATCCAATTTTAATTCAATTTCCAAATTCAATTTCAAATTCAACTGTTCACAAATATCTTTCCCCAAAATAGTCAACTATTTCAGAAAATATCTTTTCTACCCCAAAGTCATTGCATTGAAGATATTTGGAATTTTGAATAACTTAAACAATTTTCAATTTTCTAAATAGCGTTCAACATATTTTAAAACCTTCTTTTCACACAAACTAATTTAAATCTTTTTAACACTTTTAATTCAAGGAATAACTTAATTAATTCACACAATTAATTTAATTAACCAATAAAATAAATCTAATCCAATATTAGATTATTTTATTAATTAAATTAAATTAATTAATACAATAATTAATATTCCTAGCATTACAACCAAAAGCACTTAATCAGCAGTTAAGCAACATAAGCCATTTAACTTGAATTTAAATAAGAACACGGAGATAAGGCAACCCAACTACAACCCGACGACACACTGAGACCAGGGTAGTGGCTTGACACAGAAAAAAAACCTAGCTACTATCTCCCAATCGATTTCCATTGAACAAGGGACACGCTCAGACCTGTGGAACCAGGTGGAGTCGATGTCCTGTACCTGCATCCTACAAACAACATGAGTGTCAAACATGCATATAACATAATAAAACACACCATGAACAGGAAATCACAGAATCATAGGTCGCTCGCATGCGAGTGATGTGATCTCGTCCCCTTCACCAATACAGTATCACTAACTGACGAAGTTTACATCATTAACATAATCCAAACACAAGGCATCATAGAGAAAACATTGTCTGATTAACAAAGCACAAAATGCAGGGGTGTTACATCCTCCCCCCCTAGGGTCAAGCTTACTCCTGGAAGCCTTCAAGTACCCCTAGCACAACTCCATACAATCACATATAGTGCGATAACATTACAAAGTTTACTCATGCCAAGGTGTGCGACATTATTATTTCAACATTCATTTAACATTTTGCATTTTGAATCTAGGTACAATATTCTAGCGTCAACATGATTTCTTAAAAGTTAACAATAAAATTGGAGGCTAAACGCCTCACCAACAAGATGCACCTATTATGAAATTATCATTAATGTGCAATGGTTTCACTAATCCTTTATTTTCTCTAAACTTTTACTTACTACAAAATGGTTTTCTAATCATATTATACATTTCCATGATTATTAATGCAACTTGGGGACTTAGGTCCTTTACCCAAGGTTTGATCTAAGAAAACAAACCTTTATGAATACATAAACATTCTCCTAAAATTGGTTTTCAATACACCTCACACTTGAGGACAGGAATCTTCATTAAACCAATGAGAAGAGAGGGAAGGAGAGAGGAGAATTTACAATTCTAACATAAACATTAAGGAAAACATGGTCTCATCATCATACAATCACTTTCACACAAGTGCATTGATCATAAGAGAGCATGCACAAACCCTATGAACTAACAACATGATCAATCATTTTCATTACCATATTTATAATCTTAATAGAATATACATACAAAAGATACTTCAAAACCACATAGGTAAATCTAGCAATCATTAATGTAAGGAGGCAAAGCACAAGAAGACATGCACCAAAAACTTGCATGGTGAAGAGAAACAACCAGGTTTCAAAAGAGAATGCACACAAAAGGAACTTCTCGACTCCTTCAAGGTCAACCAAACCTTCCAAGAACACGTGTAAAGAAACCAAGCAAAAGTGACTTTAGGCAACACATGTCACCTGCAACCCACCAACAAACACACTACAACCACACTCAAGAACCACTCAAGGGTCTCAACCCCTTTCACAAAAAAAAGCCAAGCAACAAGAAGGAAGCCAAACAAAACACACTTCTTGGTAGGTTTGCGAGCCTAACCCTCACAAAAGCATTCAACAAAAAGACATGCAAGGGCAAAAATAAGAACAAAATTGATTGTTGTCCACCACACACAACACGTCAAACTCACGCACTACGCAATCATCCATAATGCATTCTTCCAATAGAAAGTATATCGGTGCATTGCGAACTACACCGAGGATCCTATCCTTTCGACTGGTTTCCTACACCATTGGACCTATACCACTTAACGAAAACTTCTGGGCACACAAGAGAAATCAACCCAAAAGGAAAACAACATGAAAGAGCAAAACGACTAGGTCAATACAATGGGCTCATAGTGCCCAAGGTATAAACCTACACAGCTTACAACATAATGGGTCCAACATAATCCCAGAGTACCCAGTGTTTTAACCCGGGCTCTGATACCATGTGTAATGCCCCACCGCGCAACCATAGAGGAAGTTGCAATTCCCTACTTAAACGTACCAATTTTTTTTTGTTTAAGTACAAATAAAATGTAAGACGAATACACATTGCCAACAACCTCTAAGGCCATGAGAAAAAGATTACTTTAAAACCCAAACAACAATTAACATCAATTGAAATCAAAACATTAATCACTTACAGAATTAAGATTACATACATCCCATACAAGATAAATTACATCAAGGATAATAAATACCTCAAGATTCCAAATAACAACATTTAAACAATATGATTACAACGCTCATTCCCCGAATGAGGTAAATCTAATAATCATGAATACACTTACAAATTCCACCTCACATGACAAATGAGGGGTGCAAGAATAAAGATCAACCGAAAAAGAACAAAAGCCAAAATAACATCCTAATCCAACGAGCTCTCCAACATGAAAAGTCTCATCAACACAAGCTAGCAATAGCAAAACCAACAACGAGGAAGGTGCATCGCTCCACCCAACCAAGTGAAACCAAAAGGCCTTACCCCCGCTAGGAGATAGTAACAAGGATTTCCTAGACAAGACTATCTACCACTAGACACGTGCTAACACATAAACTGAATCAATCAAGGACAAAACCTACATCACTTAACACAATGGTTAGCAATGCTTCCAGAGTACAAAAATCGGTGCACAATCACTGTACAAAATAAACCAACGGTACAACACCATACCGACTGCTGTCATAGGAGGAGTGTCATCGCAAAGGTTGCATTGGTTATCCAATGGTGTTCTTCCTAGGTCTCGGCCCCCCTCTAGGGATATCCTGGTAACCTCTCACGAACCCGGCGCCATATGCACACCAGAGTGGAATCGGTTATCTTTCGAGAAGACAAGATAATGATCTTGCCATTCCAGGCCTTCCCGACTCATCTCAAGTCTCGTACAAGCCCTTGAGCCAATGAGCGAGGCTAAATTATCTTATTAATGTTCAAAGCTACTCTCTCCCTAGTAAGTTATTTTAATTTTCACTTAATTAACTGACTCTCACACGAGTTATCCTGGAACCACTTTTGTGGTAACGCTCGCCGTATAACCCCAAAGGACAACAACAATAACTATTATTGTAAATTTTTTTTAAAGTTATTATTTTTGCTAACAGCAATATATGTAAAAACACATTAAGTCAAAGGGATACGAATTTCATTTAAGTAGATTCACTAACACATACATCCCTTGGGGTACACAAGGAGACATTACGAACTTAAATCCATACAACAGCAATAAAGAATAAAATCCAAAGATATAAAGTAAACATTAACAAATGTAACACTTACATGAAAAATTCATTGATAAGAAACCATGATTAACTCCATACATTGAATAACAACTTCCATGGCCAATACCCACACTGAGTTTAACATTACATTACAGTACAATGTTTAAGAAGTACAATGATACAAAAGTGTTTCCAATCATGAAGGAAAACCATGCAACAAGATAACGTGATGCACAATATCATAACTAGCTCCAAGCCAGATACAATTTTGGAGTCGCTGCAACAGCACCAATCCACACCTCTCAATCCTTGACTGGGGACGCAATGGGGTGCTTAGCACGTTCCACCCGACCACGTGGGTCCGAAGACCCACCCCCCATGCTAAGGAGCTCACAATAAGAGTCCTCAACCAAGAACATCCAAACACAGAACCACAAGACTCAACATCATACAAAAGTATCATAAAACTCAAGGATTACAATGACATAGTCAACAACACCCGAGAGTCAACATAATAACTTAAAGTCATAAATCTCATCACATTAAACAAAATGATAACTAGTAAACAAGTAACCAAAGGAAGATCATGAAACACTTCCAAAACAAACTGAATTAATAACATAATAAAATTCCAAATTGCATTTAAACAACTCAATAACATCATAACACAGTACCATAAGAGTACAAGGTCATAAGTCAATATCAATGAGACCATACAAGACCACAAAGTACACCAAAGATGTATCAAGGCAATACTCCAAAAAAAATCAATATAAATCCATTCAACCACAAACTAAACCAACTCCCATAATATACTTCCAGAGGAACACAATAAAGTAAAACACATGGGCAACTAGGGGAGAGTGTCATCGCATAGTCCTACATGGGCTGTCCTGTGCTCTTCCTCCCAACTGGAGGCGACGGTCCCATCTATAGCTGTCCTGTGCCCTTCCTCCCAACTGGAGGCGCTAGTCCATAGGGTGACTCATGCGGAGTCAACGAGACCTCTCTGAAGACCTAGGCCGGTTCACCCCACGGCCTTCTCAGCCTTCCATTAGCCTACCAAATCACTAATGAAGACGAGGCATCCATTTTATTAATCTTATAATGATATTACTACCCAACCCTCCTAAGTTAATTATTAGGTTTTCACTTAATTACAAACTCACTCGTGGGTTATCTTGTGCTCTTCCCCTTAATCCGGTGTGTCGGCCCCCACGAGGGTCACCTCCTAGACCCAACAACATCAAACCAAAAAAAAACCAAGGGTTGTACAACATAACAAGAACATTAGATCACAATAGAGAAACATGCGAGGCATTACCCATCTCGCTATAAATACATAATCAAAATCTCAACGATTCCCGTACAACCCTTTCAAAATCATGAAACCAAAACACTTGCCACATCAAGGGCACATAAAAGGAGAGACATTGACCAACAATAAAACAAACAAGCCTCTGGAAGACTCTCAAAAAGTTTACACTAGGGTTTCCCATCAAAGAACTGACAACAAAAATTGCAAGGCCACAAAACTATTTTCAATTTAAATATAATGAGTGAATACACCAAAATAAGATCAACAACTCCATTCAAACAACATCAACAACTTCGATACGAACTAAATCAGAAATCCAAGGGAAACCTCTATTTTCTCCTCTCGGAATACCCATAACTCAAGAACTTTTCAATTTGACTCATTAACAACTCAAGCAGAATCATCAATCAATGATAACATTAACCGATTTACCACTTAGGGTAAAGAACAAAAAGAAAACATATAGCAACATACATTAATTGAGAAAATCCCCAACTCAAAATCAACTCACGAAAAGTCACATCGAAAGGATCTATCAAAACAATCCATAAAACCACACATTCAAATACAATATATCCATTCATTCAATAAGAAGTAACTTGAAACAATCTAAAAAGAACATTATTTTAAAGATCAATCATTTCCAACATTTAAGGATATCACAATATTGCGAAGTGAAGATATAATCTGATGTTTTTAAGCCATAAGACACTAATCACAAGTATACTCTTCCAAACACAAATTAAAACAAATATATTCCAATTTACACATTATACTGTTACTCTTAAATAATAACAGTCTCCATTCCTAATTCTATCACTTTCTTATTTGTCAAGATTACTTAATTCCTTTATATAAAACAAGTTAATAACTTTACAATGATATAATTCAAGAACTTCCTTAATATTACTCAATTAATCATCTAAACTATTTAATCATTCTCTTTCTTCTATTTAAATTAATTGTTGCACCTAATTTAACTACACCTTACATAATTATTTTTCGAACATTTCCTTTTAGAAAAATCATTCACTCAAAATCATTTCTTCAACATAACTTAAACACAATAAATTATCTAAGAAGGCCAAAAATATTCTTTTCTCATATGAGTTTAAAATAATTTTCACATAATAAACACATAGAATATTTCATCTTATTTTTATTTATTTTTAATTATCTCTTGAGATATTTATACAATCCTAAATCCAGACTTGTCAAATATCTCATAAACTAAAGAAGCTTTCTAACACACTTCTCTGAATTCATAGGTTCCTTATTACATTCATTTATCATTATCTAAATTAGTAAGGGCGAACATTTAGATTTACCTCTCTAGCTAACATAAATTATGAATATCAGAAAAAATTTAAGGAAATATAAACAAATACACTTTTGCACAATACAATTCCCATCAATACACTATTTGTGAGATTAATCCTTAAACTTTAAATTTTTAACAGGACCATTTGGGCTTTAGTAAACTAGAAATATAAGAAGATGAAATGTGTAACTGACTCAATTAATTTAGGAGAATTATTTCTTCTGAAGGCCTCATTGGAAAACTAAAGGATTAATCAAATAGAAGAGAACTATTTTATAACAAGATTGGTTCGGGTTCTCTACTCGCTTCATTTAACTCTTTTCTGAGATTTCTTAAAGAAAAAATTAAGATATCTGGCTATTACATATTTTGGTGGATATATACATCAAAACCTAAATTTCTTATTCATACACATCTAGGAAAGCAAAGTACTTCACATCTTTTCTTATGCCACTACTAAAATAATGTAGTCCATACATGGAAGCAATCTGTAAAGAAACTAGCTTAGTCATCTAATTTAATCGAGAACTTGGTGCTTTGGTTGCTATTTGGAAAGATAAATGAAAGATCTGTCTCCCTTTTATTATAGGATAAGCTTAGCCATGTTCTTCTTTAATCAGCATTGTTAGTTTTGAATTAGGCATTGGAAGAAAGCTCATAAATCTCTTAACCCAAAATTCTCCCTGTTCCAGACTGCAGATACCTAGTGTTTCTTTTAGAACGTCCTAATCCTTCTTTCATATTTCAAGAATATCAATTTCTATTATATTCTCTTGTGAACAGACACTGTGAGGTTTAGCACAGTGGAGGCCATGATAAGCAATACTATCGAAGTATCTTGAGCAATCCTCTAGAGTTTTCCTGTATTATTCTGGATATACAACAGAGACCGATAGGGAAGCAACAAAACTATGGAAGTTAGAAGGAAGAATATGATTACCCATATTGAGGTGATTCGACGCATACTTATGACTTAAGCAATTTTCTTAATTTTAGTCAATGAGGGAAAAAATAATGTATTTGTTATGTTATTCTGAGTTTGTTCACAAAATTTAAATGAAATGAACTCTTTCTTTCTTATAACGTCTTTACAACTGATCTAATGATGAATTCATTTTGTCCCAAACTGAATCTAAGACATAAATGGAGAATTAGGCCATGAAAGGTTTTTTGAAAGACATTAGGATGGAATAACATCGAATGGCATACCAAAAAAGAATGTCTTGCAGTGCGAAGGTAAGACTTATTAGATTATTTAGGCAATATTGATAAATGCATGCTGCTATTGCTAAGTGGGCGTAATGATTAATTTAGGTTCCACTATCGGAATGCTTAAATCTTAGTACTAAGCTTGATACTAGGAGTAAGTAAAGGCCGATAAGACTACTTATACCGTAAAAGATTCAACCCGGCTAAAGGTGATTATTGCTTAGAGGCCAAGGTTCCTAAATTGTCGTGAACACCAAGAACTCTCTCTACATAACCATACACATGCAAGGTACTTAGGTAGAGCATAATAGCTGATGAATAGAGGAATATGGTACTTGGATATACAATTGACCAGGCCGAACCGTGAAGTCTGAGTATTTGGAGAGACAACTCTAATTTGGAACGCTGAATTAGATTTACACCTTCACGAGCCCAATAAAATAAAAGCCAGAGAAAACAAGAATGGGTCCAGAGGAAAGAAAGGCTTCTTTGGGGAAAGTATGCTACAAGATAGAAGGGCATGATTCTAAGATTCATGCTTCAAAAACTTGGTCAGCTCAGATTAACACTTCAGAGATAAATGCATACCCAAGTTCCTACTCTATATAAGGCACTATTGTGGCTTTCACAATATTCCTAAAATTGAACCATTCATTCATACAAGGAAAATCAATGCAGAAGCATTATGATACAGAAATTCTTAAGTAATATCTATATTACTGCCACCAGTGATATCAAACAACATACCTTGGTTGTTTTCCTCAAGTCCTAAATCCCGTCGTGACGCTCCATCGCTTCACACCAGCTACCTATGTCGTAGTAGGAGCTATGGAACAATCTCTCCCTCCCCTCCTTCCTCGGGAAAAATATATTAGTTTTCTGAATTCTTCTTGCAGAGTCCCCTTCTTTCTTGAATTCTCCAGAAAGGTCGCTTTCTCTTCCTTTCTTTCCAGCTTTTCTTGCTTTAAAACACTTCAGCTTCCTATCCCCTTATCCATTTAAATTTCTTATTAAAATAATTATCTTTTTCAAGATTATTTTGTTCATAATTATTATTAACTTCAATTTAACACAATAATTTAAATCAATTTATCTAATAATATCACTTTTACTTACTTGAATTAGTTTAATTTGATCATTTGTTCTAAATCATTTGATTTAATTTAATTGATTAATATTTTAATTTCTAATCATATTTAAATAACCTTGCAAATCACTTATGATTTAATTAATTATTTAAACATGACTACTAACATATGATATTTTCACAAAATCAAATAACACAGTAATCAATGAAGCACACACAAATACTCACACAAAAGTCCAGAACAACCGACACAGAGGGGCACTACAATAAATCCCTGAGGAATTCTTTTTTAAATTTTTTATATTGAATGCCTATAGAAAACCACCATACGTTGAAATTGGCAAACTATAGAGAAATAAAATAATAATAATAATTCAAAATTTGAATGGGGTTGGTGAGGGGATTACTCCCACAGCGTCCCATTTGGAGGGTGTGTTGTTGTGAGCAATGCTCCTTCCCTTTGGATGGGATGCCTAGAGCAGAGGCTTGCATTTGTGATTTTGTTTTTTTTTATTATATAATTTATATATATTATATATAGTATGTATTATATATTTAATATATAATATATATTATACATATTTTATATAGATATATATTTATATATATATATATTATAGTTGGAATTTGTAATTTATTTTAAAATAAATAAATATTATATATTTACATATATATAATTATTTGTATTTATACAAATATAAATATATATATTTAAATCTATATATTTGAATAGATATTATATTATTAAAAAAAAAAAATGCACAAGTAGAGGATTTTATAATGAAATGATTTTAATAGAGAAATTAATTTTTATTATTATGTGTAATTGAGGAATCAAAGATTAACAATTAGTTTTAATTTCCTTATTATGGTAAATGGAATTATATTTTAATTGATTAATTTCAAGCATTGTGTTATTGTTTTATTGGATTTAGGAAATCCTAATGGTATTTTTTTTATTTTCTTGAATTGCTTTTAAGTTATGATTTTTTTGTATTTACGTCAGTTGGGCAATTTGAATTAGTAGTGATCTTGTAATTTTTCTTGATGTGTTTACTTTATGAGGGAGTTTTTATGTGTTCGGTTCAAACCTTTGATTTACCTTGCCTAGTGCATGTGGTTGTAACCCAATTTGAACACCCGAATTACTTCGAACAAGGTGTGTGATTCAGTTTGAACACTCGATTACTATGAATAGGATGTGTTGTCCTTTGTAGTGTGGTCAATATTTGGTATCATATTTTGTGAACCTTGTCTACCCATGATTTGTCGATTAGATCCTCCTGTTGTTAGTAGGGAAGTGGTTCTTAGTGGGGGTTTGGCACACAAAGGAGCACTAGGGTAACTCATTGAGGGTTTAATTAAGTGATAATTTTAAAAGAATTAATGAATGGGTAACTCACATAATAAAAAGATAATGAAAGTTTCTCTCATGGCTCAAGCACTTGTTTAGGCTTGTGGTGAGATGAGAAGCATAATTTGTATGGGGGTCTGACGACTGATAGAGGCAGCCAAGGTAACCTAGGATGGGGGCCCAGTAGTCTAGGAAGGTTACACCAGGGTAACCCATAGAAAATTATGTGTGACTCTCCTCCTATGACAATAGTATGTTTTGTGAAATTGATAAACTTGATTCTTTAACTCTAGAATCAATGCAACCTTTATATTATGTTTTGTACTTGAGTAGGTTAGTCTTGAGTTTTCTTGTGTCTTGAGGTTGTAGGTTTTGCCTAGGGAACCTTTTTACTATCTCCTAGCATAGGGGGTGGACCTACGAGTACCACTTGGTTGCGTGGAACATGCACCTTACACCATTGGGTCCCCAATTCTTGTTCGTGATGGTGGGATCTTCTAGATTGGAGAGCTTGTGTGTACCAATTGATATGTTCCTTCCTTTATGATTCTTTGTAATAGCTGGATAATTTGTATTTGTATATGTACTCCTCCTCATTTGTATTCGAGGAGGAATGTTGTATCGAGGTAATTGTAACATTATCATTTGATCTTCCTCGTTATGGAAATGAGTATTGTAATTATTTTATGAATTGAATGCAAGTTGTAAATGATTCTTAAATATACTTGTATCTTATAAGTTGAATTAAATGCTATTGATGTATGTTCATTATGTTATGAGTAGTGTTTAGATGCTATTGTTAGTTTACTTCTACATAATGGCTTTTGAATGTAATGTGTTTTCATGTATCTTAGAGAATGTATGTGTTAATTTTGTTCATATTACATGCAATAGAGAAATAATATCATATTGGTAGTTTCCTGAGATTTATATTGAATCTGACCTGCACATGCAATAGAGAAATAATTAGAATAAGATTTTAATTTAAAGAAAAACGAAGGAAAACTTTTAGTATTAAAAGACAAGCATAGTAATATAAGGAAAAGAAAGGAATTCAGGGAATTATGTTTTAATATATATGATGGATATTAGCTTTGGATCTTTCTTAGTTGTACATTGATCTATTGGAACCTCCAATTTTGAAAGCTAAAATATTGGCATGATTTAAATCAACCTCCTTGATCCCATATGTAACTTGTTATTTAACAAAATTATGGCCTAAATGCTTTTATATGGAAATAACATAATGTTGTTTGTTTTAAATTTTTTTGTCTATAAACCGATTGCTAATACAGGCAAGGAGGTTATCCACGCACTCCTAATAAATTCCAATGAGGTTATTGATAAATATACGCCTTCTCATTCACCAATTATGGCACGCCTGCTATCGCCTAAATGAATCTGTTTAACTTGCAAGTTGAATTCTATTTTAGCTTGTCATATAAAATTGGCAGTATGGTTCGGTGGAGCTGAGAGATCATCTATACTTTTTGCATGGCGAATATTTCTCGTGCACAAGCATTGATATCAGTGATTTATCTTTTTAGATATTTAATTTCAGTTTGAAACTATTATAGTTGGCTGTAATTAATCATTTACTATGGCGCCCAATGCATGGAGTAGTTATTTGTGTTCCATGTATTTATTAATATGTGAGTAAATTTAACCGTTTGTAAATATGTCGTCGCTGCTGCAATATTAGAAACTAAAATACGGTCATGGTTTGTTGATCCTCCTTGATCCCGTGTGCAACCTATCTCAGCAGCATCATTTAATTATGGTAGGGCGTATAGATTTAAATAATATTTCTGAATTTCTATTGGCTTCTTTCAAATACTACGCTTGAATATGGAAGTCTGAAGAGGAATAAATTTCCTTTCTGATTCCTCTAACAATTTGTCACTTCTGTAGCACTTGGTCATATAAGTGATACTTTCTGTGCACGATGTAATTCCCTGAACAAGCACAACAACTAGAGTATTGATTTATATTGCAAAATTCTGTTGTCCTCTTGCAGTTTGGAAACATAAATTACCTCCCTAATTGGTGATCTATGTTCTTAATACGCCGTCATGCAAAACTCACATTAGTGCGCCTCCTATCCCTATATGTTGCTGCCCAGTTCATGGTGCTCATAGTTAATCTTACTTGTTTCCTGAACCTTTAGCTAAGGATGTGATCTTTTAGAATATTCATATTGTGGCATTCATTTTTATTGTTCATAAATTTCAGCCTTGAGGACGTTGAATTCAACCTTATTTATCTTACCTCAGCTTGTGCACGATCTACATGAAGTCTTTTGAGCTTTAAGTCTATGTTCTAATTTGCCTTAAATTTACACACCTCATCAAGGCATTGGAGTTTTGTGATCGTCTTGTGCATGTATAAGTTGTGCCATTTGGAGCTCTTGAATCTTCTTTTTATGGTGGCTGATTGCTATGTGTAGAATTTACTTTTCCTATTAGTAAACATCATATGATTATAGGATTCATTGCGTATTAAGAGAACTTTCCAATCTATATTTGATATTACCAGCGAGTCCATAGATATCACTTTAGAACAACCGTTAATTTTCATTTGTAAAGATGATCCTTTAAAATTCTTAGCCTCCACCCTCCCTCTTCTTATTTTTAATCTTCAGTCAAGAATATAGTCCTTTCTTTTGCGTCTATTAAATACTAAGTTTAGGAAATCACATGTAATAAAAAAAGATCAACCTTGTCTTAAGTAGGGGGTCTTTCTGAATCCATGGCATCTCTCCTTTTGCAACCGTAATCAACTCAATTTTGGTGAAAGCTTGGTTTGCTTGCTTCCTCTGTTGCTATTGCTCCTTTTTCTTTAATATTACCTATTAGCAGACCATAGAATTGCCATTGAGATGCCTGTACCTTCCTTAAATATTTTACTTCAGGATTTAATCTACCTGTCTTTGTGCTTACTTGGTAACATGCACAATATGCTTTCACAATTCGAGGAAAAGTAGTCAGTTAGTAAACTGAATCTAAAGGTTATTCTGATATAATGATATTTGTTTAAGCCGTTGCCTATTAAGGGATAGTAAATTCATATTGCACTGGGAGCATTCTTTAATTAGCTAAACTTTTGATTATATGCCCTTCTTATTCATCACCGCTTGTTAAACTCGTACTCTAGCATGTCCTGCCATGCAACTTTTGCGCACAATCTTCGTTCTTGCAATCTCCTCATTCTTTTGTTTAGAAAATACTGTGCTCAACCAGCGTATTTACAGTTTCTTCATTCTTAACAAAATTTTAAACACCTTGGATGCTCGATTTTTATTTAATTATTATTGCTTTAGGTTTATTTAACCTCTAGTAACTCCTTGCAACGGTGGTATTGCATGCGTCTTCGACTGCTTCTTAACCATGGAATGATAAAACGTGTTTACTACTGAATTCTTTTTACATGGAGAGGATAACTGTTAGTTAAGGGTTTGTATAGAAGTTTAGAAATTTTATTATTTGATAATTTTAACATATTTGTCTTAGAGTTGGTTTGAACAAATTGGTTTAATTTTAAATATAAATTTATGCAAGCAAGTTTATATATATATCAAAAGTTGATAGACTCTTACATATTTAGTTTATAAAGATTAATGGCTGCATATGATGGATATTATATAGTTGTTAATATATAATAGTGGTCATATTAAATGAGTAGATGATTTTTAGAATTTTGCTTTGAGAAATTATGGCTTATAATTTGTGAATTGTAAGTTGATAGGTTGAATTAATCTTTTATTATTATGAATATTGTATTATGAAAGATTGTGTGGGTATGAGTAATCATATTTATTAAATAATTCTTTATATTCTTGTTTAATTGAATATGGTTAATATTTAGTGAACCTTTTTAGTTTTTATAGAGGCTAGGGATCACCTGGAATGGTTTGTGTATTTATTGTGAAACGTGGTGTTCATTTGATATTGTGATTTATGAAATTTGGCCATACACGTTGCATATCTTACCTAAGTGATATTTTAAAAAAAAAATTAAGCCAAGCATGGTGTATATGTCACCTTTGAGATATTTTGAGTTTAGATGGTCTATGTCATGTGAATGATGTGATCATTCAATAATTTTCTTTTGTGCTTAATGGCTTTCCGAAGTATCTGATGTTGAGTTAATTAATGATTCAACCATGAATGAGATAAATTCTATTATTATTTTGTTTCTTACACATGTTAGCAATCCCTAGTATTTTGATGTTATGTCATGTTCATAGGAAGAGTGGCTTACGGTAGGGGCTGGAGCCCTAAGTGGTTGTCAAGGTAACCTATCGTGGGTATCTAGTAATTCAGTGAAAACTTAAATAAATAAACCTGGGGTTCATTAAGTAATAAATATTAACGCAATGCCTCACCTAGTTCCTTAATACTCTTTTAGATTAAGGGTAGGTTGAGAGGGCCTGGAATGGCTTAGTCGTTTACCTTGTCTTCCTGAAAGGTAACTCGACTCCACATGAGTTTGTCTAGGGGCCGGGAATCGGTAGAGACTGCCAGGGTAACTCTAGATGAGGGCCGGTAGTCTAGGAAGATTCACCAGGGTAACTTAGAACAGCTATGTGATGACACTATGTCTTGAAGCATGATTGTAGTCTCTTGTGTAGAGTTAACTGTTATACTGTGGTTTGATGCGATTATGTTGTTATGTGTTTGTCAGCCATGTAATGTAATGTATGTTCTTTATTGTATGTTTGATTGTCTTCTAGAACTTTCACTATCTCCTAGCACAAAGGGAGTGGACCTTCGGGTTCCACGCAGTTGGGTGGAAACTATGCTACACCTTCATTAGATACTATTACAGATGGCATTATATTTGAAGCAGATTCCTATTACTTCTTTGTTCGTGACGATGGACACTGAACGTGTTCAGAGATGTGGATATTTTATATGCGGAGATCATTACCCTCTTTGTATATTTACCTCATGTTTATGAGTGTACACTTTGTAACAACATTATGATGTATTGAGATTTATGAGAATCTCATTAGATGTAATCAAAATATATAAATGTCTTGAACTGTATAAGTTTTGAGAAATGGATCAATCACAACTATGTTTTGTACTTGTGTTTATGACTTTAATATTATGGTGTGAAGTTCTTTATAATAATGTTTAAGTAACATTGTCTTGGAATCCTTAAGACATTTTTTTAATCGAATGACTTTAAAAAAAATATATTATGATAATTCGCTACTTTATGTTTTGTCTTTTAGATTCCCTGCCAGGGTGTTATAGAGAGAGGGGGTAGTAGGAGAGAGATAGAGGGTAGAGGGAACAAGGGTTTAGGGTTTAAGGGTTAAGGGTAGAGGGGAGAGAGGGAGAGGGGGTAGGAGGGAGAGACTTGAGAGAGAGGGGGGAGTGGTGTTAGAGTAAAGTAATTAATTAACTTTATTCTCTATTAAGACTTCACTTTATGCACATATATTAGTCATTTAATAATTAATATTAATTATTAAATGCACTCACCTTAGGGTTAGGTTTTCCTTTCGGTTTTAATCTCCTTTTATAAGGATTGATCTCTTGTATTATATTCACTTCTTGATTCATTTTTTTCTCTAATAGTACATTTCGCACATTGTCAAAGCCAAAACCCTTGTTTTGTTCTCTCTCTTTCTCTGTGACAAGTTTCTTGCGTTTAGGTATTCTTTGGGTTATGTGGATTTGTATTTCTCAAATCCTACATGTTATCAGAGCTAGATCTATTGCAGCTTGTTCAGTTTTTTGAAAGAATTAGAGATCTAGGTTTTCATTGCATCAGATCTGTGTTTGTCTTCTAGTTTTTATTTGGAATAGGGGGTACTTTTTTTTGGTGCACTTTGAGCTCAAATGGACCTCACCATTGAGTTTGCAGCATCCAAAAACCCCTAATTTCATATAAAACACATTTGATTCAGACACAGTTGCACCAGAAGGAAAAAAATTGCCCCAAGGTCATACGACCCGAAGGCACATAGAACGAGGTCAAAATTGCAAAAAAAATTAAATTTTTTTTTAAAAAATAAGTGTTTTTTTTTTTGGCACCACCCGTCTACATAGGCAGTGCCACCGGTGCGCCACCCGATGGCCACCGCCACTGGCGGCAACCGCCGACTGCAGCCAGGCAGATACCGTCGAGCCGCCGACACCAATGGTAACTACCAGCGATAAACCGCCAACGCCCACTTCCGACTTCCAACCCTTAAGGGCTTCCCATGTGACCAGCGCCCACACCCAGGAGCATATCAATAGCCCTCTGGTTGACCACGTGACTAGGGGCCGAAGATCTTAAGCTCTTGAGAGCTTCAAGACCATTTCATTTTCCTTTTTTTGACAACCTTCAGTCAAACGGCTATAACTTGGGCATTTTTTCTCCATTTTTCAAACAAAAATAGGCATTGGAAAGCTAGCTCCGAGCCTGTTCTAATGGTGTAGGAAAATTTTTAGAATTTTTTAGTTTGGTTGCTTTTTTTCGCAGTCAAAGTTCAATGATATTTTTGCACTCCGAAGGGCATAACTTGCTCAATTTTGCTCCATTTTTTGAAAGCGAATAGGCGTCGGAAAAGTGGTTCTATGCTCTTTCCAGATCTGCACTATATTTTATCATAAAATTCTTCAGGTACACAGAGATTTGTCTCTATCATATACTACTTTCTATTATTTTTTGGCTTTCAGTTTGTACTAGGGATTGGATTTTTGCATTGTGGGGGGGTGTTTTTTCTTGCTTTCTGTCATTTACATCAGAAAACCAAAATCTATAAAAACCAAAACAAAACAAACAAACCTCTTCTGCATCTTCTATCCAGTTCTAAAAGACCACTAAATAATAAAAAAAAAATCAGAGCAATTGAGGCACAGTTCACAGGATGGCCGATAGATCTATTGAATCTCTCACACCGCATAATTATCACACTTGGAAGGGTTGCATGATGACTCTTCTCTAGTCTCAAGGATTATGGTCCTGTTTGGATGAGGTTCAGCCTCAGTTGACTCGCCTCTTTGAGGTTATGCAGCACACGAACAATATGGATCAGGCTATGGGATTAATGGCTTTGCACATTTCTGACAGTCTCCTATTTCATCTTGATGGTTGTCTCACTCCTCGAGCCATTTGGACCAAGTTTGATGGACTTTTTGGTACTGTAATGAGTTTAGAGCATTGCAGCTTGAGTTCGAGTTAACCTCCTTGGTACCTGATTCATTTCCCTCCATTGAGGACTTTCTGATGAAGTTCATTCAACAAAGATCTATCTTCTAGGGTTGTGGCAAAGTTAAGACTGATACAGAGTGCATCTTCCTAATCCTCTCCAAGCTTCAGGGTCCATTTTAGATCTTCTCTTCAACCTTCTATTCCACCATGGATGCCTTGGGTGCTCGGCATGTCATGCCTACTTTTGAGGTGTTTTGTGATTGTCTGACTCATGAGCAAGCCAAGCTCAAGCAGATGGATTCACTTTCAGGTTCACAGAACCAAGCATTGGTAGCCCAGTCCTCCAAGGGAAAACAGAAGCAGAAACCGAAGCCTAAGAAAGATTCAGGGGCTAGTGAGAATCCCTCCAAGCCACCACCTAAGTTTGATTACAAACCAGAGCCCAAATAGAAATCTTCGAAGTCTGGTGAGTCTTCCTCCAAGACTAAGAATAAATCTGGTGATCCTTGTAGTTTTTGTGGCAAGGAAGGACATCCAATTTCCAAGTGCTAGAAATGTTTAGAGGCTTTAGAGGAAGCCATGCAGTAGCATAATCTCAGTGCACCTCAGCCTCCTTCACATCCCATAGGGAAAGGTCATGCTCTTTTTGCACGAGCATTGTCCTCAAAATCCACTTGGATTCTAGATTCTGGTGCCTCTCACCATATGACACACACAAAGAATTTGGTCACCAATCTTGCTCCTACAGGCACTAGACATATTGCAATTGGTGACTTAGCACAACTTTCAATTCAGGGTTCAGGTACTATTTCATTGGATGGTGGTTGTCTTCAGGATGTGCTTTTAGTTCCTGACATTTCGACAAAGCTTCTATCCATTTATCAGATTTGCCACTCTAGCTTTGGTAAGATAGTTGAGTTCTCACCACATGATGTGCTTATTCGAGACCTTAATGATCCTGACTTGGTTGTGGCTATTGGGAGTGGATTCTGCATCACGCTTATATAGATTTGATGGCTTTGAGAGTTCAGACACTGTTGGTTCCTCTCTTATAGCCCATGCAGATTCAATGAGTAGGCTTTGGCATGAGCGTTTTGGCCATGTCAATTATAGATATCTACAACAGATGAGTACTCAGGCACTTGTGATTGGGCTCCCATAGATTTCTTGTACTGATGGTGTATTTTGAGGTTGTTTCCTTGGAACATCATTGAGATCCTTTTCCTAAGGGTTGAGCCACTCGTGCTAGGGCACCCCTAGAGTTGGTACACAGTGATCTTATGTCCTTTTCGACTCCTTCCTTTTTAGGGGCCCGCTATGTGCTCAATTTTATTGATGACTTCTCTAGATGTACATGGGTGTACTTTCTTAAGTACAAGTCTAATGTCTTTGACTCATTCAGGACTTTTAAGACATTTGTGAAGAAGCAATATGGACTTTCTATCAAGAGGATATGCACAGATAATGGGGGGAGTATGTTAATCAAGCTTTTAGAGATTTTTGCACTGAGCATAGTTTATAGCATCAGTTTATAGTTCCTTACACCCCTCAGTAGAATGGTGTCGCTGAGAGAAAAAATAGAACCTTATGGGAGATGGAAAATTGTATGATACAGTCTCGAGCTATGAGTTCTTCATTTTGGGCTGAGGTAGTCAGTTGTGCCAATTATATTTAGAATCAGATGCCTCATAAGGCATTGCGACATATGACTCTTGAGGAGGCTTGGACCCATGTCAATCTTGATGTTACTACATTCTGAGTTTTTGGTAGTGAGGCTTGGGCATTTATTCATGATGCTTAGTGGAAAGCCATGGAGAGGAAAAGCCGACCACTCATATTTGTTGGCTACTGTGAGGATGTTAAGGTGTACAGGTTGTTTGATCCTGATTCCAGAGAGGTCTTATTTTAGCAGGATGTCTAGTTTGATGAGCACTATCCTCAGATGGATTCTCCATCACCAGCTTCTCCCTTATTTCCTACTCCTCCCTCTTCATCTCTTGAGGATTACTTATCTCTTGAGGATGACGTAGATGATGATCCACCATCTCCACCACCACCAATTGCTCTACATTTTCCTAGGTGGGCCCATGTTACTGTTGAGGCAGCTAGTTCTTTGGCAGGTGATCCTTCAGATGCCTGTCGTACTTGTGCTCAGACATCTGGTTCTAGTCTTTTGAGTCATGCCATTTCAGATGATCCTCAAAAGTTTTCAGAGGCCACAGGTCACCTTGAGTGGGATAGTGCCATGGATGAGGAGTATTCTTCTTTGATGAAGAATCATACTTGGGATATTTGTCCTCTTCCTAAGGAAAGAAAGTTGGTTTGGTGCAAGTGGGTGTACAGTACCAAGTATGTTGCAGATGGTTCTATTGATAAGTATAAGGCACGTCTTGTTGCGAAGTGGTTTTCTTAGGTAGAGGGTATTGACTACTCTGAGACCTTTGCTCCTGTTGCCAAGATGAACTCTATACACCTTGTACTTTCACTTGCAGCTTCACAGGGATGGACAGTGTTTAAGATGGATGTGAAGAGTGCCTTCTTGCATGGAGACCTACATGAGGAGATCTATATGGAGCAGCCTCAGGGATTTGTGCAGGACACTTCTTTGGTTTGCAAACTTCGGTGTTCATTGTATGGTCTCAAACAAGTCCCTTGAGCTTGGTATGAGAAGATGGACTCTTTCTTTCTTTCCTCTCACTTCACACGATGTCATTTCGATCACACAGTGTATATTCAGCGTCAAGAGGGTGATCTTTTGATTCTTGTGCTATATGTAGATGATCTCATCCTTACAGGTAGCTCATCCTCCATGATTCAGAGTGTTCAAAGAGATTTGATGGAGCAGTTTGAGATGACAGATCTTGGTCTTATGTACTTCTTTTTGGGTCTTCAAGTTATTCAATCTTTGGATGGGATTTCCATATTTCAGTAAAAGTATGCTCTTGATATGCTTCAATGATTTGGCATGCTTGATTGCAAGTCTGCCCCCACTCCATTTCAGTTAGGTGTTGTTTTGTCTTCCACTTGTGCTACTCCTTCAGTGGATCCCACTTTATACAGGCAGTTGATTGGTAGTTTGTTGTACCTAACACATTCTCGTCCTAATCTTTCCTTTGCAATTGGCCTTGTCTCTAGGTTTTCCCATGATCCTCATGAGAGCCATTGGCAAGCAGCCAGACATATTTTGAGGTACATTCGGGGCACCACTCATTATGGCATTCACTACACTTCAGGATCCCCTCACATCATTGGCTTCACTGACTCTGACTGGGTTGGTGATGTCAACGATTAGAAGTCTACTTCTGGATTTGTTTTTTCCTTGGTTCTGGTCCTATCACATGGTCTTGCAAGAAGCAGTCTGCTATTGCATTATCATCTACAAAGGTTGAGTACCGAGTAGTAGTATTAGCTAGTCAGGAGGTTTTATAGCTTTGGCAGTTGATGACAGAGTTTGGGTTTCCTCTAGATAGTCCCACTATTCTTTGGTGTGATAATCAAAGTGCCATTCACATTTCTCACAACCCAGTGGAGCATCAACAGACAAAGCACATTGAAATCCATATGCACTTCATCAAGCAGTTGATTCTGGATGGTTCTCTCATCTTGGAGTACATTCCTATAGAGGAGCAGGTTGCAGAAATCTTCACTAAACCTTTGGCATCTTCGCGCTATCTTCAGTTGCACTCCATGCTTGGGGTGAAGGAAGTTGTCCTTGGGGGGTCTTAGTGAGGCCTTCCTTCATGTTTTTTCTTTCAGCATGTTTTTGTATCTCTTCTTTGGAGAGGAGTTTTTTCCCATTAGGTTTTCTCCTTTACTCCGCTTTATAGAGATTTTGTTGTATTCGGGTACCTGATCAAGCCATGTTGTCGGGAACCACAATTACATTGTAGTTCCTTTTCTTTCTTCTGCATTGTTTGTAGTTGCATTGTAGCTCATCTTAAGGGGGGGTGTTAGAGTAAAGTAATTAATTAATTTTATTCTCCTCTTAAGACTTCACTTTATGCACATATATTAGTCATTTAATAATTACTATTAATTATTAAATGCACTCACCTTAGGGTTAGGTTTTCCTTTCGGTTTTGATCTCCTTTTATAAGGATTGATCTCTTGTATTCTATTCACTTCTTGATTCATTTTTTTCTCTGATAATATATTTTGCACATTGTCAAAGCCAAAACCCTTGTTTTGTTCTCTCTCTTTCTCTGTGACAAGTTTCTTGCGTGCAAGTGTTCTTTGGGTTATGTGGATTTGTATTTCTCAAATCCTACAAGTGGGAGAGAGATAAAGGGTAGAGGGTACAAGGGTTTAGGGTTTAAGGGTTTAAGGGTTAAGGGTAGAGGGGAGAGAGGGAGAGGGAGTAGGAGGGAGAGACTTGAGAGAGAGAGGGGGGAGGGAGTGGGAGAGAGATAGAGGGTAGAGGGTTTAAGACCATTTTAGGGTTTAAGGGTTAAGGGTAGAGGGTAGAAGGGAGAGGGGGTAGGAGGGAGAGACTTGAGAGAGAGGGGGAGTGGGAGAGAGATAAAGGATATAGGGTACAAGGTTTTAGGGTTTAAGGGTCAAGGGTAGATGGGAGAGAGGGAGAGGGGGTAGGAGGGAGAGACTTGAGATAGAGAGGAAGGCAGTGGGAGAGAGATAGAGAGTAGAGGGATTAAGACCCATTTAGGGTATAAGGGTTAAGGGTAGAGGGTAGAGGGGAGCTTGAGATAGAAGGAGTGAGTGAGTGAGAGAGAGATACCTGAGAGAGGGAGAGGGTAGGAGGGAGGGTAGAGGATATAAGGGTTTAGGGTTTAAGGGTTAAGGGTAGAGGGGAGCTCGAGATAGGAGTGAGTGAGTGAGAGAGGGTTTAAGGGTTTAATGGTTAAGGGTAGAGGGTTTAGGGTTTAAGGGTTAAGGGTTAAGGGTAGAGGGGAGCTCGAGATAGGAGGAGTGGAGTGAGAGAGAGAGGGGTTTAAGGTTTAAGGATTAAGGTTTAAGGGTTAAGGGTAGAGGTATAGGGTTTAAGGGTGTAAGGGTAGGGTAGAGGATAAATGGTTTTAAGGGTTAAGGGTAGAGGGTAGAGGTTTAAGGGTTTAAGGCCAAGGGTAGAGAGGGTTAGGGCGGGGAGAGAGATAGGAGTGAGTGAGAGAGAGAGACTTGAGAGAGGGAGAGTGGGTAGGAGGGAGATACTTGAGAGAGAGAGAGGGGGGGAGTGGGAGAGAGATAGAGGGTAGAGGGAACAAGGGTTTAGGGTTTAAGGATTAATGGTAGAGGGGAGAGAGGGAGTCATATAGAAGTCATATGAATATTGATTTAGCAACTAGATGGGAACATTCTATTTCCATTTGCGGTATTTTTTGTGAATTAAATTGATGGAAACTTTTTTTTTATTTGCTTTGATTTATGTTTTAAATCCATATGCAAATTTTTTATAATTAGACAATACTTAATTTTAAAACACATAATTGCCCATGGAATAATTCCATGGAACAAATATAATTTGTATATAGTTGTATATAAGATTCTTTAACTTAAGAATTTCGTGGAACAAATATAAGTTGTATATAATTGTCATTTAGGCAAAATGATTTTTAAAAACTTCAGTAGGTTTGAAATAAGTATTGAAAGCATATATATGGGTTTACATGCAAGAAACAAAAGTGAGAGATGATGCTATAAGTGTAACTTTGAACTTTCAAATGAAATCAAAGATTCTTGAACTTAAGAATTCCATGGAACAAATATGTACATATAATTGGAATTTACACAAAATGATTTACAACTATGTAGAAGTTACTATGAGTTCTCACTTGAACATGTATAGGGTTACAAGTGAACTTGAAAATCATCGATATAATCTAACTCAAACATTCTAGTTCAGCCCGCTCTTCAATAAAATGTAAAATTTTTTTATGATCATCACTATCTAGTCTCCATTTTTTTCGGCCACATACATGTGGAACTACATAAAGATGTAGGGCGGTAGCAATTATTAAGTGACTATATTGATATACCTTGTTATCAAGTTGATAGTCAACAAAATGAATCCCATGTTGAACAACTTGTTTTAGATATATATCCCTTGCACTACAACAGAACCTACATGGTAAACATGCACTTGAGGTAAGACATGTGAATGTGTACAACATTTTCATGCTCAAGGTTTATAAAATATATATTTAATGTTTATAATGTAATGTGCACATGTGAACACAATGTATACATAATTTTAAATCCAAACTCACCTGTGGTAAATAACATTCCATCACTTATTTCAGGTTGTGTTAGCTTATTCCTCTCTTCTGTGTAATGCAATAAATAATAGTTAACACCTTTTACGTTTCCAAGCTCTGCTATGACTGCAAAAACATCTCCTGTACACCAAATTTACATAAAAAATTTCTAAAAAAATAAGAAATTTCTCTAGACTTTAAAGATCATTAACTATATATATAATATTTAAATTATTGAAAACTTACACATGTACCTTTTCTAACCAATCCTGAAATATGGTCACAATCAATTGAACTCAAAGGAATGTCTTCAAATCTTTCTTCCTCATTTTCTTTGTATGTTTCTGAAACAACTAGTGGCATCGTATCTCATTTACCAACATATCCAAGTTCTTGGTTGTTGCATGCATGATCAGAGTTTCCCACAATGCACTCAGTGCAAAAACAAGAGTAATCCCTTGTATATAATGTACATCCATGGTGACTATCTGAACTCATAACACAATGCAAAGATCTTATTTTGTCTACCCTCTTGCATCGATGCATTGATCTTCTGTCCACACCTAGATACATGTACAAAAACAAACTTATGTGAACAAACATGTATATATATATATATTTTAAATTTAAATAAATTCAAGTTTTTGAAAATGTAATTTATACATACCTAATATCTCCCAAAACACTCTTTGTGGAATGTCTCAGTTTGTTCTCGAAGATGTGTCGACCACATTTGATGCAAAGTGTTTCTTACACCATTTGAAACAACATCATGTGCATTGTCTATATGATCTTTTG
This sequence comes from Sequoia sempervirens, assembly GCA_007258455.2. Classification (NCBI taxonomy): domain Eukaryota; kingdom Viridiplantae; phylum Streptophyta; class Pinopsida; order Cupressales; family Cupressaceae; genus Sequoia; species Sequoia sempervirens. Next base: position 1,036,371,130 of record VDFB02281492.1, read on the forward strand.
AATAACTCATTTGATGCTTTCTTAAAGCTCGTTTGATGCAAGCTCCTACTCCATCATGCTCACCCTTTCCATTCCCACTCTCAAAAAGACTCCAAACGCGTGTTATTTTATAGATTTTATGATATCTACAAAGTTCATAGAATGGTCGTGAAGATTTGAATTGTGTCGCACATCCATTTGACCATACAAAATGATTTCAAATTTTACACCCCTGCTTCTCAAATTCTCAAAAATATTGTAAAGAAATGTTGTACAAAAAGCATGTCATGATATTTATCATCACTAATATAAAAGTGATATTCCTTCTTAATGGATCATTCTTCATCTGTACTCTCAACACCATCTAATTTTGATTGTGCATGTCGATAACACACATGAAACATAATAGTGATCTACTTTGAAAAGTAATATTATGATTGAATCTCCTTTTGATGTGCAAAAGAGTAATTTTCTACAAAGTCAACTACTGATAGAATTGTTCCAAGTGGGAAAGTATCTCTCAATGTTTGGAATTGTTGTACTTGCCACTTAGCAAAAAAGGAATGTTGTATGTATGGTTGTATCAATTTTTGAAAATATTCCATAAATTTTCCAATAGGAATCTCCTCTTCTACATAGTTCAACTTTGTGGATTCTTTCCCAAGATTTGTTTGAAACTTTACATACTTGTACTTGTGTGAGTAAAATATGTGAATAAGTAATAAACCACACAATCAATGAAACATTACATTAGAGAATTCAAATAACAATCTAATCAAATTGAAACAAATAAACTCTCTAAAAACAATACCTCTTGCAATTTACTATCTTTGTTAGGTCAGTATCTTCATTTCTTGAAGGAAATTTAGCCAAATTTCCACATGTTTCAAAAATTCCTTTTATGCAGTTTATTTGAGGTCCATTTTCATGATCACATAACGTAGCCTTTATGAACAAACTGACCTATTTAGGAGGTGCATTTTGAAAACCATAACTTTCTTCTCTCATCTTTCGAAACACTTGATAGTAGAGATCAAATTCAATATGATAATGACAACAAGTTTCAAAAAACTTGTTTATCTTCACATAATATGGCTTTAACCTTTCAAACATTGTTTTCCCTATCTTTATATGAGAATATATATAAAAAAAGTTCATATACATCTCAAGTTGTGTTATGTCTAGCCAATGTTTGATATGGTTTTCATAAATACCAGGCCCAATCCTATGTCTCATAGCATCTCTAGTATTTGATGTGGACGAGTTTGATCATGCCAAAAAATTGAGATCAAGTTCCTAACATCTTCAATCCTGTCAAAATGGGGAGCTCTACACATAATTGCCCAATTTCCTTCTGAACTCTCATTCAAAAGCTTTTAATTTTTCTCATATTTTATTAGTGTGGTTCTACTATAACCAATTTTAGCAAAAAGTGCAGACATTTATCTTTTTCTTGCTATATCTTGATTTATAAGAGATGTCAACATCACCCTTCTTGTAGTGGCCTTATCCACTAATCGAGATCCTTTCCCAATGGAATATAAACCCTTTTTAACATTTTGAATAATATCCTTTTGTAATGCCATGTGTTTCTTCATATTTGATGTCAAATGTACACCCAACAATTGTAATGACTCTTTCAGCTCATTACGAAGAAGTAAACGTGATAACAATTAGGTTTTTCCAAGTGTTTCAAGATGATTGAAATGATAATTGATTATTCCATTTACATATTTAGTCATTGGCCTCTTTCTCTTATTTTCAAGCTGGTCGGCATAACATTTCAGTTTCTCCATATCCATTTCAAGTAAATGATCTAAATTTCTATAAGAAATTTGTTTCCTCACCTTTTCAGCTAGTTTTATATGCTCTGGATACTAGTATAAGGAAGTAATTCTGACCCCTCCAATATGCATTGTTTGAACTTGAGCCTCCTCCCTATTTTCAAGGTCCATGTGTTCTTCAGCAGATTCATTTGATCTAATATCTAGATTTGGCTTGAATTTAGCATGAGAACTTCCTGCTTGTTGATCCCTTTCTACATGTCACAAAATATTTTGAAAAGAAAGTGAGAGATGATGCTATATAAGTGAAGTTTATGTATGCAAGCAAACAAAGTGATAAGACATTTTTTATTAAGTGAGAGAAGTTTCGGCTAGTTTTATATGCTCATCCATACCAGTAGAAGGAAGTGATCTTGACACCTCTCCAAAAATCATTATTTGAACTTGGGTCTCCCTATCTTCAAGTTCCATGTGTTCTTCAGCGGATTCGTTTGATCCAATATCTAGATTTGGCTTGACTTTAGCTTGACAATTTCTTGCTGCTTGTTTGAATTTACATGCAAGCAAAGAAAGTGAGAGACTATGAGCTATTTTAGTGGAGTTGAAACAAATAAAATCAAAGATTCTTGAACTTAAGAATTCCATGGAATAAAAGCAATTGGAAATAGATGATAAGGAATTTAGGTAATGTCTACGTAAGATGACTATTTTTTAGTATTAAAGTTTCCAAGTTAAATCTCACATGGTTTTCATAATTGGAAATATATTTATAAGGAAAACAAATTGAGGTGTTAATAAAATTCCTAAACACACACTTGAGAGAGAGAGAGAGAGAGAGAAGAAACAAGCATGTACCTTGTTTCTTTCTATGATAATTTTTCAAGTTTTGTTCACACCTCTTTTGTTCTTCTTTTGACAATTTTCGTTGAGACACATTTTTTCTTTTTCTTTGTTGTCCCATTTTCTTCTTCAAGTTAAAGATGACTCAAAAAAAATCCTCTACCAACTTAGTTAAATTATCCTCCACATTTTTCCTTGATTGATAACAATGAAAAGTTTTCTTCACCAATATTTGCCTCCTTGATAAATGTGTAAAAGTCTCTTCTCCAAACTCTGCACTCCAAGTGAGATACATGTGAATTAATCTTGCAATTTGATATGGAATAATGAAAAATAAGCTTGTATTTATATGCATTTGGGGAAAAAAATAAAATTAAAATGCATTCTAGTGCATGGAATAACTAGATCCTAGTTTAAATAAATCAAGTGGTAATCAAACAAGTTATTTCATTGTGGAGTTTGTTGTTATTTAATATATAGGTATGCAACAAAGAGTAATTTTAGAATTTTGTTTCTTGTCAAAAAGATAATATTCCTCAAGCTTGATACCAAAGGTGCAAGATTACCTCAACCAATGAGATAGCATAGTGCTTAATAAAGTGTCTCTTAGATAAGTTATGCTCATTGCAGAGTAAGGGAACAACCCAATATATAGTAGAGGAAAATTTCCATGGTCATTCTAGTTAACCAAACACACCTTGATGGTTCTAAATCAATAGTTGAGAGATTTTCATTTGTAGGAGATGTAGAGAGGGTAGAACAATGATTTGAGCACATAGAGGTATAATTTGAATTGATTTTTTTTAATGTTTCAAAGAATGAAATTTTCCTATCCTAAGTTGAAACTAGCAAATTATGTATTGAATTTCTTTAAAAATCTATTATTTTATATCCAATTGTAGGAAAGCACGATCATGTTAAATAATGGTGTAGATTAAAAGATTATTTATGAAATAATTTAACATAAAATTTTATAACTTAGAGGGAAAGTGTTTGAAGGATGATATAATATAAAATGAATGTTTCTACCTCTTCTTTATAATTATATTTTGTTCTCAACTCCTCAATGGTTCATGCTGCTTAAGTCATTTATAAAAAACAGGAGTTTTGTGTACTGCAAAGTGATGCACTTGATTTGTTCTTATTTTGTATCAAGATTTTAATTTCATCATTTTTATCAAATTTTTAAACTAGAAGAACATGTGCATTAATAAATAGGCTTGAAACTACACTCATTTATAAAGTATCATTAGTTTACTTGCTTGGGAGTCATTTATTTTATAATTTTTTACTGCTTACTATAAAATTCAAGGGGTGTGTGTGCAAAATATTTATTGTGATCAACACGAATGAACTTAATTATAAATTCGCATTCATTTCCTTATCTTTGGGAATATAGGATCAAATGGGATGTTGCAACCAAATGAGCTAACATAAAGTTTCATAACTCTAGGGGATTCTATAATAACATTTGGGACCATTTTGATGGTTTTTATTTGTGGGTTTAATGTCAACAAAACTTATTTCAATGTGCATTATTGATTTTTGGCTAAAATGAAATATCCTTCTCCTAAAATTCTACTAGAGATCAAATGTATATCATATAAACAAATTTAAGTTAGAGATCATCAAATAAGAAAATGTATGTATATTGAATATAGACAAATGTATGTATATCATATAAACATGTAAACATAAGCAAACACATACATACATGTAAATAGATTCAATGTATAAACATAACATGTTATAAGAAAAGAGGTCATCAAATAAGAAAATGTATGTTAGAGATCAAATGTATATCATATAACCAAATGTAAGTTAGAGATCATCAAATAAGAAAATGTATGTATATTGAATATAAGCAAATGTATGTATGGAATATAAACATTTAAACATAAGCAAACACATACATACATGTAAATAGATTCAATGTATAAACATAAACATGTAATAAGCAAAGAGGTCGTCAAATAAGAAAATGTATGCTAGAGATCAAATGTATATCATATAAGCAAATGTAAGTTAGAGATCATCAAATAAGAAAATGTATGTATATCATATAAGAAAATGTAAGTTAGAGATCATAAAATTTTGAATACTAGAGATCATCATATAAGAAAATACATGTAGTAAAGATCATAAATCTAGTGCAGAGCCTAATATGAATGTTGACTCCTAGTCGAATGACCATCTGAATGAGAACCCTGCTCTGATGGATGTGTTGAGCCCTGTAGATAAAATTGTGTAAAGAATGTGTTAAATACATATAATATATTAAATAAATTTTATGAAAGTTATTTTTAATAATTTACTTGTATTTTTAAATATCTATCTATATCTATGCATACATATGCATGTACATATACACGTGTATATATAAAAATGCAGCAGAATCATCCACAAAGTCATGTTGATGTACATGATCTAGACCAAGGCTAGGAGTGACATGAGGTATGTACACCTACAATATATATACACATATATACCAATAAATGAATATCTAGTTAAAAATAAAATTAAAAAAGATTTGAAACATGCACATGCACACATACATGCACATCATTTGATATCAAATGACCTAAGTCCTTTGCAACTATTGTCTCCACCATATCAACCAAACATTCAAGCGACGAGTCAACATCTACATCCATCTGATCTATCCCATGTCATGCCATAAATTATGAGTGAAGAGGACTATGCAAGTGAGATGGCATCGGCAATGACGAATTGAGACTAGTCAACATCTCAGTAAAACACATAGTCTGTGCAACACCTGAATGATTTGTAGGTGGATCCTGACGTGCACTAGTGATGGGATGAGAGTGATGGGATCTTGAATGTGAACGATCTCCATGTGCCAAATGATCTCTAACCTACTCTATACTGATCCCATAGTCTAATGCGATGAATGCATATGCCTCCAAGAGGTCCTTAGCCAAACAATGGAGAGTCCTATGTTCCATATCTCTTGTAAGTCCGTTAAACTATGTGGGAGTAGCGATGCTCTCTATTGTAAAAGGATCCATGGTGGTCCATTGTGCTACAAATGGTGTGGATAAGGAACATCTAGACATCAAATATTGACCTACACGATCAGTAGATATCCTAGTGGTGGCAGCATGCAATGTCATCTATAGTGTCAATTGCTTCCTTTTGGGAAGCAATGACAACCTCATCTACTATGGAGGCAAGAGCTAGGGTGAGCAGGAGACCTCTCACCAACCAATACCTAAACACTAGGGTTGGTCTATCTACTCAACAATAGGTGGGCCTATTGGCAATCCTGCCATACCCCTAACCAACATATGGTGGAATATCCAGGTAGTTGACTTTGAGGCCCAAATGGACCTCAACATACAACTACTGAAAAAAATATAATGGAATCTGGTCATTGTTTGGATATTGAACATGTGATGTGAGAAATCCACGAGTAGATCAATGGGGCCATAACACGATCCACACATCTGGTGACCCGGTATCCCCTCACCTTACGTTGATTTTGATAGAATGGAAAACAAGTGTTTTTTTATCATTTCTTTGGTCACGGTATCATGTATTTGTTTAAAAGGAACCTCACCATGTACTTTTTCCTGCATATGGGAAAGAATAATAGCTACTCTATCAGGGGAATATGCACTATTTTGTCCAAGTTCATCTCTTATTTTTTCTAAGCTTTGTAATATTGACATGCAAACTTCTGAATATATCCCTGTGTTTGTACCATCTGCTAATGAGTCTCTCAATTTCTTAATCTCACTAGTAGTATTTGCAAACAAAGATTATGGAGGTGGAACATTTGCATTTTCCATGTTATATATGTGCGTACACTTAGAGGAGAAATGAGATCTTGGTAAATAATATATTTAGATCTAGGGAATAGAAATCTAAAATAGTTCTAAATAAATTTACAAGTGTGCACATGATATATATGTATATTGAACCTATAGGTTGCAAACATATATAAAATATGTATCTTAAATTAGATTTGTACATGAAAGATAATATCCCTAGTAATTTGAATGCTACTTGGGATGACAAATAGAGCATTCACTAGTTCAAATAATTCATCTAATCATCAATAATATTTTCATACCATTAACAAAAAAACATTCAACATCTATCATAGTTTTTAATAATCAAAACATTCAAATTACTAGATTGCACACAAAACATAATCTAAAACAATTCTAAAATTTAAATTTACAAGTGTGCACTCTAGTACAAAATGTGTCATTAAAGACTTAGAGAATCTTGATAAAGGTTGCATCTAAGATTTATTTCCTAGAACTAGTAATAAAGGGAAAGCGCCATTACTTAACATTGGTGGTCATGTAAAATCAATTTAGTCATTATTGAAGGATATTCAATGGAAACTATATTAAATAGCATCATGAAATGATAATTGATCAATTAGAAGAAAAACATCATATACTATATGAGGCATGGGAAATCCTTGATTCACCAAAATTATTCTCTAAGTATGTTGCTTCCATGAAGGAAACAAGACAACACGTTTCTTTTCAAATCAAGGGATTTATAGCATGAATAATTTAATAATTGGAAATTATATGTTAAATAATGGTGTAGATTAAGAAATAATTTATGAAATAATTTAAAACATAAAATTTTATAAAGAGGGAAAGTGTTTGAAGGATGATATAATTATAAAAGGAATGTGAATAGTGGATTGAAATAAGTTCTCGTAAAAAAAAGGTGAAAGTGTATTAGTTATAGTTATATGAATGTAAGAATTTAATATCAAATGATTTTTAAGGCATAGGAAAAATTATAAATTTAAGAAAACAATGAATAAAAAAGTAGCTATTTTACTAAGAATAGCTCATAATGCCTCATAGCCACCACCAAAATGAAACAAACATAGGTAGGGAAAAAAACACATGAAAAATAAAAGGGAAAGGAAAATTTGAGTCATTTCTTCAAGATGAAGCAAAGGTAAAGAAAAATGAAAAATAAATCTCCCAGTCACCCTTTGAATCTAACAAGAGATTGAGAATGCATACAAGAATCTTGGATTGGCTTTGGAGGACCAAAATAATGGAAAATAAGGATGGATGGTAAATAATATATCAATAATAATAAGGATGAAACATTCTAAGAAAACAAAAGATAAAGTGAGGAAGAAATCCAAGAAAGCAAGAACTTTATAGCTCCATGTCAACACCGCTATTTTGGAAACCAAGGCTCTGTACAAATGAACTAATGGTTATAAAAAAGAGGCTTGAAGCTATAAAATCAAAGGGATAACATGAGGAATAAAATATGAATGAAATTAAAAAATCCAACTAGAAACTAGTAAGAGATTAAAATAATTAATGAGGAAGTAAATAACTTGCAAAATATTGTAGAAAATGGGCTCCATGAGTTGATCATGATAAAATAAGATCTTGACCACTTAAAATAGTAGAGGAAATTAAATTAAATATTCTAGAAGGAAGATATTCACTATAAATAAAAGAGATCTATCCTACAATCAAAACATGGAGGAAAAATACAATTAGACAAAAGATCAAATTGACAAGTCAAGTCTTAGGCACAAGTAGTAAAAGAATTATCAAATAAACAAAGATAGATCATAGAGAATAAGTTAAGGTACAAGTAAGAGAAGAAAATGAGAGAGATGATAAGCTTGTAAATATAATTTCTAAATTATTGAAGTAATATTTTCATAAGGAGGAAACCAAAAAATGAGAAATAAACTTCCTCGTATCCATAAAGAAAATTTGATAGGAGGAAGGGACATGCACATAATATTTATCATGAAAGTTACCATACAATGTACAAGAACATGATACTAAGAAATAAAGGTTTCTTATAAGTACACAACAAACCTAGATGAAGATTTAACCCTATTACAAAAGGAAAGAAATAATGAAAGAATAGGAGAAAATGAAGATTTAATCTTTGTACATATTTTTTCTATTACCTCAAATCTTCCACCAATATAAATTGAATTAGTGATTAATCAAAATACTAAACTTTTAAAAATTGAAAATTGAATAAACATTAATAGCCTTCACTTTTACCTAATTGAATGATTAAATTGATCTCATAATTTAAGTTTTAGTGAATATAATGAGGTCACATCTCAAATCAACTATCAATTACCTAAATTATCAACTTTTTGAGAAATTTTGTGATTTTGTGAATTTGTGATTTACGACAAGAATAAAGATGTCAAAAACTACTAAGGTGATATTCTTGTCATGTCATTATATTGAAAACCCATATTTCACCTAGAATAAGATCATTTGTATGGAATATTAGGTATCATAGATGAAGAAAATGTGATTTCTTTGTTTGGTCTCATCTACCATGGGTAACTTCAAATTTTTTAATCATTCCTCCTACTAACATTTTGTCTAATTTTATCTCAACTCTTGTTTTGACATTGAGGTTTTAAGTTAATATTTTATTTTCCTTTATGGTTTGGATCCTTCTTTTAGTTCTTAATATTTATCTTTTTCCATTAATTTAACACTTGAATTTAGTTACAAATGGTCTACACACCTATTCCAAATATTCCATTTCATGAATTTTATGGGTTTACCTTATCTTACATGCCAAAGTCACAATGTCCTACTCTTGAAATTAAATTCCTACAAGAAATTAAGGAACTTGGGATACCCACCTCCCAATGGTCTTGGAATGGATGCATTTAGATGGAGAAGGATTTCAAAAGGCTCATGGTACTTGTGGACCCCTCAAAGGCATGATATATAACACATGAACTCTATTTATGAAATTTGGTCTTTAGTTGTTGGCTTCTAGTATGAATGTGATTTATAAGGTGGAATTCTTAGTTGAGACTCTCAATCTTCCATTGTTGGTTTCTAGTGTGATTATACAATATGAGCCAAGTATTAATCTAATGTTAATTCTTGAAAGAAGGTATATATTATTCTCATCTTAATTCTCACACAGAGTTGTCTTAGTCAATTTCTCATATGAGTTCCATATTTGTAAATTTTTCTTAATATAAAAACATATTTTATTTCATTAATTAACCTATCTATTCTATGTTACAAAGGATGCTTTTATTTTAAATTATAAGTATATAATTCAAAATTAATTAGTAATTCAAGATAGAGTACACACAATATTTAGTTAAAATAAAATAATATTCTTATTTCCATGAGAGTTATGTAGAATGGTAGCTTGATGTCTCAGAAATATTTCTTTGATGTACTAAATTTTTATCATTACATTATGAGTGAATCATCTCAATTATATAGCCAAGCACATCAAAAATTTATAGATTGGAAAGAAAATAATCACACATTTATCATATTTTTATATGTATAAAGTTTCTACCATCAAACTATTTATACTTATAGATTGTATAAAACTATAAATTTAATCATTATTCCTAATTTATTAAGAATCAATCTAATAAAGTTTGACTTCATATTGTATACTTGTTATAAACATCTCACTAATCCAACCATACATTTTATATATGTTAAAAAATATATAATAACAAAATACAACTTCTAAATATGATAGTAAATCTAATCAAACACAACCCAAATGTAGGATAAAGACAAGAATCTTAATCTATACCATTATTTTGAGTTTGGTTTAATAGAAATTGTAAAAATTTATAATCCTGAAAAAAACAATGAATAAACTAAGGATCATTTTAACAATGGTGAATTAGTGCCTAAGATTGGCCTAAAAAATTATAATATTCAGCATTCTCATCACAAATGATATATGAATTTACTAAGGATCATTTGGTTATATATTTTCATAGATTTAAAATTTGAATATTTATTACTATAACATTCATTACAATTAGATTTTTAAATAATATTGTAATGTCTTTGAAATTTGTTATGTGGATTTTAATGTTGTTTTTTAAATTTAAGTTAGAGTAAGTAGAATCTAATGAGAGACCTTAAAAAGATTCAAGTAATTTATGTTTTCCTTAAAATTATGATTATTGAGATTAAATAGATAATTGATTGTATTTTGATTTCAAAATTGGAAATAGTTTAAAATTATAGAACCATATTATCCTTTGATACAAAAAGCTATGTCAAGGATTATTTGTATCTTCCTCATAATTATGTTTCACATATTGAATATTTCAGGGAGGATTGTGTGGATGATTTGGAAGTTGAAGCAAAGATTGGTTGAGATCGACAATGAAATATAGGTTGGATATTTTGATATACTCCAAAATCCTAAGAATAGAGAAGATGGTGAGTCATATTTTAATAGACCTTATCTTCACTCCTTCTATTCAAATGCAACCTCTCCAACCAATATATTGGATTGCAAAATAAGTAATAGATATATATGAACTTACTCCTAATCCTCCTCCATTTACCCCACCATTAGATATATGCATATTGGTATTCACCTACTCAAGTCTTATGAGACCCTAGGTGGCTTTGTGAATACATCAAAAATATTATGCATGATGTCTAAGATTTTAATTGTGATGGATTGATATATTCCAAGAATTTATAAATGAAGTATATTCATATATATGTATTTGTTTGAGTGTTTAAAATTAGTTAAAAAAATTCTTTGAGGGATTTATGCAAATATGACATCTTAGAAAGATAATTTCATGTCATTTTGGTGTAGGTCATAACTTAACTTTTAATTTATCATTTATGGGAATGACATCTTCGAGAAGTTTATAGAAGGCCATAGATGGTCCACTTTTTGAATTAAATTTAGTTATGAATTTGTATTTTTTTGGATGCGCATTTAGATTTAAATTTGGAGAGATATTTTGGTGAGGAAAATATCTAAGAGTTACCACATTTTATAAGTTAAAACTTACCTTATTTACTCAAAATTCCTTTGTGGACTCTCTTCTTTTCTTTGAATAAATGGTTCAACATGTTAAAAATCCATTAGATCAAGCAATATATATTAGATTCAACTTATTTAGCCAAAATGAAAGGTTAAGAAGAGGGGTTGCCTCTTTTGGGATTTGATTATTATATAATTCAGGATCTTGAGAAGAGGGAAGTGAAAGAAACCAAGAGGGTTTGGATTGAGAAGGATTTGGTAAAGCTTGTGAGAATATTGGAAAGGGTGTTCTATCAACATAACAAATCTCCTTGGATTTTAAATTTAACATGAGATAGTTCTCTTGAGATATTTTATTCCTTTCCTAACTCTACCTTTCTTTGAAAATAATGGTGTTATTATTTTTATGTTATTTTCATGTTTGTTAAATAATATGATTATCACAATTGAATGGAGCCTTAAGATTTTTGGCTAATTTCCTCTTTGTGCATATTTATTTAAAATAATGGACAAGTCTTCTTTATGTTCTTTAAATGGTTTTTGTGACTTTATAAGGGTTTTTCCTTTGGATTTAAGCTTTTTTTCCTTATCCAAGACCTTTATTTAGATCAAGAGAGATATTTTATGTATGTTTGAGGAAGCCATATGTGTACCTAACAAGTTCTTCAATGTTTCCATAAATTAATCTTGAGTGTGTATGTGTATGGATCCATTGTTACAATCTCTTAACAAGGTGGGGTGATTGTGGAGATCATTCACATTGTTCAAGGGGTGGCTATAGTCTCACTAGCTTGGCACATGGTAGCTTGCAAGCCATGAAAACTTGGAAGTCTTATCAGATAACATCAATATTAATTATGTTCCTACAATTGTGTTTCCTCCTTTAACTTTCAAATCCTAAACAGTTTCATCTCCTTCCCCATGGCTTAAAGAAATTGTAACAAATAAAAGAAAAAATATCAAGTATATGAACCAAGTTTTAATGTAGTATCTAAATTGCTAAGAGCTACTCCTCAACTGAATAAATCTCATACAAATTCTTGGTTGATGTTTGAATCCTTTGGTAACTAGTTTGTAGAAATTAATGAACCCACAATGGATTAAATTGAAGAAGATATTGCATAAAAATATTGCCAATGTAGAACTAGGTCCATCTATGCATGAAGGTCAGATATTCACAATGCCCAAATATTGGTTTCAAATTTGAAAAGGGTCTTATGGAATGCCATGATTCTAACATATGCAGCAAATGGGTTTGTTGAAAAGGCTTTAGAAACTTTCAAGCAAATGCAATTGGCAACTTTAAAGCCAAATTCCACAACATTTAAAATGGGTTTGTTGAAAAGGCTTTAGAAACTTTCAAGCAAATGCAATTGGCAATTGTAAAGCCAAATTCCACAACATTTTAAAATGGGTTTGTTGAAAAGGCTTTAGAAACTTTCAAGCAAATGCAATTGGCAGCTATAAAGCCAAATTCCACAACCACCGGCCACCCCAAAATAGGAGCTTTGGAACATGGTATATCAAATTAAAATGGGAGCTTTGGAACTGGGTATATCAAAATGGGAGCTTTGGTCTCATGGAATGCTATCATATGCACAAAAAATTATGGAATGCTATGAATAAGCATACACACTGAAATGGATTTGTTCATTTAGGGTTTAGAAACTTTCAAACAAATGTAATTCAATTAGCCATGGAAAAAATAAAACCAACCTTGAAATCAATGTGGAGGTCGAAGAGGTCGAAGGTGATGCAAATAGCTCAGCCAAGGTGGTATAAGCTGAAGATTTTCCCACAATTCACCAAATGTTCATCGCGGTTTCACATGCTCCAAGTTCACATTTGCCGACAAAGCATTGTCTACCAACAGCTGACAATCTTTAAAAAATGCTCTATTTCAAGGGGTTTGAGCTAACATTCATTCAAATAACCCATTAAAAATATGGTAAAATGTTACACTCAAAGGTTCTAACGATTGCTTATAGTCTCACCAACCCCAGGGTCTTCGAGCAAACCCCCTAATTATTGAAACCACACAAATGTCATTTTTCCTTCCTCCTTCAAAGTGTAAACCACTCTATATGTGGTTTCACCTTATGAATATGGTTAAAATGGATAAATGGGCATGGACAAGGTGTATTGGTGTGGTGTGTGGGGGCTGTTGGTCGATTTTGGTAGATATTTATTCTAGATTTGGATCCAATATTTTACATTTCAAAGGGCGTCAATTTGGAAAATGTTTTCAAAACAAACAAAAAGGATTTCAAACTAGAATTGATCAAACTTGGTAAAGGTTTATGTTCAAGAAATTTGGTATATATACAACACTCAAAAAAAATAAGACATAATAATAAAGCCTAAATTCTATTTTGATAAAATGAGTGATAATTTAGTGTGGGCCCACCATAATTTTATCTATTAATACCTTTAATATTGGTGTGAGACACCTTCTTTCAAGAGTCGGTAGGTAGGGGTCCAAATGGCACAAGGGCTCACCTTTCCTTGATATTTTAACACCTTCCCAACTTCTACCTCTACTCAAGAAAGGTGCTCAATGACTAGCTTTAGGAATGATACTATACCTTGCAAACACAATAAGCAACAAAATGAAAGGTCTTAAACTAGGCTATACAAGGCTTATCTAGGGAATCCTATAAATACCACAAGGTGTGTGAGGCCTAATTTATGAATTTAAAAGTGCAAGAAATTCAAACAATCAGAGAAGAGGGGTAACACACCCTCCCTCTACCTCCTGCATATAACTCTATTGAGCTTAGCTCAAATGAGAAAAATTAAAATTCCAAGAGGTGTGTCTTCAATTCACCCCTGCCATTGATAATTCCATTAGAACACTAGAGATTAGGTCATCCCTTGGGGTGATGAACCTCAAGCATGCACCCTAAAAATAAAACAAGACAACACTAATTTTTAATCCTCAAGATCACCCTACTACATGAGAGGAGAAAAGCATATAAGTGTGTTTGGGGTTTAAAAACACACTTGTAAATTATTAACCCAAATCAAAGTGTAAAAGTGAATTTTAACCCAATTTCAATGTGAGCCAAAAAAGGAAATACAAATAAACAAAAAAGATCTATAATCAATATATTCAACAAATATCTCAAGAAACTATTAAAATAAGTAGTTTCCAACATATAATTTTGGAAACACTAAAAATACATGCACAAAAGTGTTAGTCAAAAATAGAAAAAAACTATGAATTTACAACAAATAAATAGAAAAATAGATTCTTTTGGATTTTTAATAGATTAAAAAATCATTGAAATCTAGATAAAAATGGTGCTATTCTGATTAAAATTTCCAAATAAAAAGATGACTTTAGACTAGTTTACTTAAATTTTAGAGATTTTTGAAATCCTACCTTCACTATAGCATGCATCTTTGAATTAGGTTTCCAATGCCTATTAAAGTTTGAAAATATGGAAAAAATGAGAAAGATATAATATTTTGAATGTAGGGTGGTTTTTAGCTAAAAAAGTTGATGGTGTTAGGTAAGATTTATTCCTTGACTCTTTGATCAGTCTCGGGCTAAACTACCAAGAGCAAAAGGGGATAAGATGGTGGAAGAATGGTTTTAAGCCCATGAAAGTTGAAGAACAATCTTGGGCTTATGCTTTACATCATGTTCCTAATAAAGGTAGGGCCCTTGGTCACCAATGTGACAAGGAGTTGAGTCTAAGCAATAATAAAATAGTCGATCTGGTGGATTTCTCATGTGTGCTCCTTTCAAATTTTAAACTTTTAAAATAAAACTAAATATGAAAATAATTTTCTCGTGAATTTGAAAACTCTATTAAACAAGATTTTTACAAAGATCAAAATGTGACTTTAACCTATGTATGTCATTGATTCTCAAAACTTTGAGATTGATTAATAAAAAAATAAATGGAAATGCATCTTACGCTTCAAGTGGGTTTCAAGCTATACCTATGTAGACTTAAAAATTTGCCTACCACATATCTGCCAAAACCTATAGATTCTAGTGTAATTAGATTCTAGTGTAATAAGCATGGAATGCTGGATTTCAAAGTATTTGTAAAAATATTTAAATTTTGATGTGAGTATTCCTTGCAGGAAAGTGCAATCTAGCATCAACAAAAAAAATTTGCATTTTAAATTTTCATTTGCATCCCATGTTAGAGGTTAATTTCATGTTAAGAGGCTAATTTTAATAAGTTAAGAATAATTATATTTAATTAAATATAAACATTTTGCTATGCAAGAAAGGGAGATAGTGGAGGTGTAGTTGCATTTTGGAAAAAAAAAAAAAAAAACTTGGGTGTTGGGTTTGTGGAATGACATGAAAAATCATTTATTGATTTTTCTATTATTGAAACCACTAATTATCAAGAGGGGGTCGTGATTTTTCCCAAATGGGAGGGAAAATCTGATTTTTGATTTTTTTTTTAGAAGAGTTTCTTTGCTGTAATGTTCTGCCTACTAGGGGTCAGATTTGGGTAAAGGTTGGTAGACACCATACGTTGTTGTAATTCACCATTGTTGAAAGTATATGATCAACTCATCATATTGGATGTTGCAAACAGGATCCAATAGGCTTTGGCAAGTTGTTTTGTAAAGTTGTTCACAATTTCGTTGATAATTTCTAAGTGAGTTTGCTTGCATAAATTTATATTGAATCAATCTTATTTTTATTGCAACTCAGATTGCTTGAGTGTTAAGTGAAGTGTGTTTTAGGTTGTTATTGAGGGGGTTTTCATTCCATTTCATGCTTTAGAAGCATTGTTGAAGACATACAAGTCATGTTGCAGATTTGTAAGTCATGCTGCAGATTTGTAGGTTGGAGAGTTGAGATCGCTAGTGAGGAGAGCTTGTTTGGAGAAGAAATTTTAGAAGTTATTGATCCATTATTTTAAATGTATTGGGACTAATTTTAAATAATTTTTTTGTACTTTTATCAACCCATGAGGCTGCTATATTGGAGAACATAATTTGAAAAGGATATTGTATGATCCATAAGCATTTTTTTAATGAACAAACTAGTTTTCATGTTACATAATTATTTTAATCTATTGGGGAGTATTTCTTGATGTATGTCATTGCATGTTTAAAGGGAGTTTATTTGAAGTTGAGTTTTTATTTGCATCAAATTTTAGCTTAAAACTCTCTTGGAGGTGGTTTCCAATTTTTTTTAGGTTGTACATGCCAAGTGTACTAGGATTGACCATGTGGTGTTCACTTAGAGACTCTCGAGCACATATACTATTGTTGAAGCTTTAACTTTCTCATGCTAAAAATAGACCCTAAGTAGGTGTATGACACCATCCATACAATACATATTGTATGATTTCCATACAATACATACTGTATGGTTTCCATACAATCACACAAAACTTTAAAAAAATGTACCTTCAAATAGCCCTACAAGTGCCTAAAAAAATTCATCAAAAAAATGTTGTGTTATCTAGCAAAATCCGTCTCTCAGTTGTCTTAGACACAATGGAGCAATCCTTTTTAACCTCAATGACACCTGCAAAAACTCTATTTCTAGGACCACTCAAAAAACCTTCAAACACAATTAGTGGAAACCAACAAGACACACAAACATGCAATTAGAGTGAGATAAGGGTTAATTTCCTCGATATAGTTGCCAAAATGTAATGCTAAGATTTGAAAGTTAAATTAAAGAAAACTAGTATGCAAGCTTCCATTTCAAAACAAGCAAAACCTCTAGATAGAGCTCACAAAAGAGATCAAAACAAAGAAATAAAATTAAAACCAACTTGAAATGTTACCATAACCTCCATTATTATTCAATTTGCTCCAATGACTTTGGGATTTGGATTCTCCTTGCTTAAAGATTACCAATTTGATATATACCTAACATACGTGATAACTAATTTTGAATAAAGGATAAAGTGCTTGCATTCATAGTCTTTTGGAAAGGGGAATGGATGGTCAAAATTTGATAATGAGATCAAGGGTGGAGAATGGTTGAAAAGAATTCCCTAGGATCCAAGAGAAGATGGAGGGTGGAGATGAAGGTTTGATTGTGTACCTAAGAAGGTTATAAATTTTGGATTGTGTTGAGAGAATAAGGCGACCATAAGGACAAGTGTTCCTAGGTACCCAATATTATTGGAATGTGTTGGAGGGAGCATAGACCTAATTAATTAAACAATATTATTTAATTATTTTAGCCACATGTATGAGATGAATAATAGGTGGAAATGATATTTATTTATTTATTGTGAGGAGATGGAAAAATGTGATTAATTAAACAATATGATTATTTAATTAAGTGATAGGATTTAGATAAAGGGACTATACTAGATGGTAGGTTTAGTCGATTAGGACTAGATGAAGGAAATTAGGCCTAGGTGATGAAATTCACCAATTAGGAATATATATATATATATATATATATATATATATATGTATCTATATATAATATGTAGATATACATATACATAAACATATACATATATATATATACATACACAGACAGATATATATATATAATTAGTTATATTAAAAATACATCTATTAATTAAAACTAATTGATTACAAATTAGGCCTATCTATCTTAAAAAGATTTGTGGTGCACCAATTCTACATAATTAAGAAATCTAGAAGAATTGAAAATAGAAAATTAATAAGAGATAAGGAAACCTTCAAACCCATTAGACATGGCGTAAGAATTTATTCCCTTAAAAATTGCACATGCTTTGAGTATTAGAATAATGTTTGTCCTTATGTTAAAAAAATTGGACCACCAAGAAAACCATTTAAATATAGTAACTCTAGAAAGTTATTCAGAATGACATAAATAAGAACACCAAAATATTCTACACACCAGTAGGAATCACGAGTCTTAAGAGATAAATCAACATTCACCAAAATTAGTAAAATGTTTGCTCATATCCTAGATAGGAAAATCCTAATCATTTCTAGTATAAAATTTTAATGTCATTCCAATTAGAAGTTGATTTAGCCAAAAAATCAACAACCTAATTTTCTTCCCTTCTAGTATGGTTCCTCTTAACAACATTGAAACTATGAATGAGGATATTGGTTTTTTTTATATTCATGAACAACTACCACTATTTGAAGCAAGATGAATTTCTTTTGAAATGATCAATTAAAATTTTAAAGCCATATTGGTAAAATAACTTTTACTAAACATATAAAAGAGCTTGGAAAATAGTCACCTTTGTAAAATCATTAAAACCAACACCAAACTTGTGAATTGGAACTTTGCTATTATGATCACAACAAATACCTCCCATGCTTTCATTTCTAGGATTATCTTTTGAAGCACCATTAACATTAATTTTAATTAAGTATAGAGGAGGGTGTTCCCATTAAGTGAGCTGATAGTCTTTAGGGTTGTAATTGGAAGAGGTAAAAGAGGGACCAAGTCTCATTATTGTCACCAAGAACTTGGTTAATAATCTTGAAACCAAACTTTACAAGTTTCTTTAAGATTGGTCATTATTCTACCCAACCCTACTAATATGTTTTTTTTTTTACATTAAAAATCTCTTGATTTCACTCCCACCAAATATTCCAATAGATCAAACCAAGACTAATATCATGCAAAATAATAAGGGTTTTTAGCTTCAAAGAAGGTCACAATTGATTTATAAGAAAGTCTTAGACAAACTAAAAATTATTCTACAAAATTCTTAATGAATAACACCATAATTGGTGAAGAAAAGTGGCAAAGGGACACACCAAAAAGAAGATGTCTCCTAGAATTTTCATCTTAAAGGAAATAGTACACCTAATCAAACCAGTAACCTATCTTTTTTAAACATTATCTTGATGAAAAATTTTATCTAAAGTCACAAGCCACATGAAAACATGAAAGCATTAACTTTAGGCTAAATTTTAAGATGCTATATTTTTTTTAAATCTTAGAGTTTTTAACTTCTAAATTATATTTCAAAAGAGCTTTACAACCAACTTGCATAATGTAAAGTCCATAACCTTTTGAACCCCATCCAAGGAAATTTAAAGGTCTATCTAAAGGGATATTTCAAGATGCTAAAATATGAGCTAATAGATTAATGAAGATATGCAATTATTGACTTGACCAAATATATTTAGGTTTCCATTTCTAAATCTTAACACCATCTTGCATGAATGCATACTAAAAATTAGAAACATAAATCCAAACAAATTCTATATATATACTCTAGAAGATTAGGGAATCCCACATAAAGAATACCATGTTGGTCACATGCATCATCCTAGAAAATAACAAGGTGCCCCTTCTCCATAATTCATAAAAGGATAGCTTTAATTAGACTACTAACCAATTCCATAATTTTCCATACTTGAGAAACTCTATGAATGGTTAATATCCTAGGGATGAAAGTATGATTCTCCCTACTTAAGTACTTGAGCTTAAGACTTATCCCCCAAAAATTTTATCTCCATATTCAAGTAATTGAACTTAAGACTTATCCCCCACAATACCTACTTCTCCACACACCATCTCCAATATAACTTGGTAGTAACAGTTATACTATCTTGGAGAGAATATCCTAACCTAAACCACCCCAATCTTTAGGTTGATAAATCATATCCCAATTAATCAACTACCATTTCTTTTTATATGATTTTTCTTCCCCAAGAAATTTTCTTATTCTATGGTCCAAATCATGAAGCATGGATTTTGCAGCTACAAGAGCTATAAATCTATTGACTAGGAAAGATTGAATCACAACTTTAAGAAAGATTATGTAACCAACTAAAAAGAGGTATTCAAAAAGAAATATGCATGCACCCACGATAATTTCCACATAATCCAAATAGATAAATCTATGCAAATAAGTACTCAAAATCCATATACAAAAGTATAGACAACATACCATCAAATATGACACAAGATATACCCTTGACAAACCCTCAAGAGGGAAAAATCTAGCCTCCAAAAGCATCCATCACTCATGTATTATTCAACAATGAAACCATTACAGTACATCTTTAGAGTTCTCCATGAAGACCCTTGAAACAAAAGCTCTCTACAAGAATTCCATGTGAACAAACATGTAATGACACATACCATGCCATGCTTCAAACCCTCACAAATACAAATAAGAAATACTATCAACCCCTTAGCCAAATTATCCAACCAACTAACCTCATATAACTACCCGTGTGCTTGCTTTAATAGACATAAGTTGCACAAAACCACTAAGTGGTATTGCATAAAACCATGTGACTAATACCATGAGCTTACAAACCATTAACCCCCACATTTATTTTTGGTACTAAGTTTTTTCCAATATTAAATATTTCTTCAATGTGCAAACCCACATTAAATATTCAACCTAATGTTACATATAACACACAAAGTGGCCCCAAGAATGCTAACCCATGTGATTCATAAATTCCTAAATCCCCTAGGTGCACCAAAAATAATAAAATATTACATTATAACATTATGCAAGGTAGAGAACACACCTTTTCCTAACATTATCTATGTGTCAAGTGACTAATATACAATATTACACAAAATCCATCATAACATCCCAATGTTTTTCCCTAAGGTAAGTAGCAGAAATATGAACACATAAATATTTGAAAGGAGGAGAATCAACCTAAATAAAATAATATTAACAATCTATTCTTGAACATGAGAGTCAATATGGAAAAAAGAAAACTTGAGAATTCTATTCATTCAAGAGTTGACAAAATGCATTAATATAAAAGTCAAGAGCTCACCTATGAACAATATCTTCCTTAAAAGTGACCTTGGCCATCAAACAAGTGTCATCTACAAATCAAGATAGAAAAGTGGATCCATACGCTACACAATGTGAAAGCTAAAAATAGAACCAAAACAATTAAGGTGTTTTAAAAATTTGCCAAGTCCTTTTGTTAAAATGAGAAAGAGATTTGGATAGAGAGGATCACCCTAATGTAGAGCTCTTTTAAAGTGA
Organism: Sequoia sempervirens; assembly: GCA_007258455.2. Lineage (NCBI taxonomy): Eukaryota > Viridiplantae > Streptophyta > Pinopsida > Cupressales > Cupressaceae > Sequoia > Sequoia sempervirens. The sequence continues at coordinate 1,036,392,461 of VDFB02281492.1, forward strand.
AAAAAATAGGAGATCCATTTATAATCATAGAAAAATAAGGAGAGGTACACCATGCCAATTACCCATTGAGTCCAATTATCGTTAAAACCAAAGGCATGTAAAATATCTTCCAAAAATTTCTAGCATACCCCATCATATGCCTTGGAAAGATTTTTTTTATCAACAAATTTTTTCTTGTTAATATGTATAAAGTGAATGGATTTATAGACGTTAAATAATTATATTGATAATTTGACGACCTTGAACACACCTCCTTATTGTGGAGAAACGATAGAAGGAAGGAATATTTCAACCTTCCAACAATAGTTTTGAAAAAATCCTTAAACATAATACCACAGAGAACTATGAGTCGAACATCAGAGAAATTTAAAACATAATCTTTCTTGTGAAATGTAGTTGTAAATGAGTTATTGAAGGATTTCAACATTTGTTTTGATGTGCACAATTCCTTAGAAGCCTCCAAAATGTTAACTTTGACAATGTCCCCAAAAGCTTGAAAGGACTCAAGGAAAACCATATGGAGACATCGGGAAAGCATACACATTTGAAACGTCACATATTACATATCACAATCAATGCATGTTTGGAGATAGGGATTGTCGATACGGAGAGGGTGCTTCACAAAATGACAGCGCCACTTTACCACCTTCTCTGGGCAGCGTCCAATCAACATGTTGCATGCAGTACGTCCATAACTCTCTATGTATGGTTTTAAATGCTAATATTTTCAGAAGCAGTGCTACATAAATGATTTAGGTTGACGTGATATGTGATTGCAAATGTTTATAGGGAGAGGATCTAGTGTGGAAATTTCAAATCACTCTCAATTTCTTACAACAGCTTACTTGGCAAGTCCCCTTCCTATAACTTTCGTTTCAGGGTCACATCATTAAATATGATGCCACATCAGCATGTTTTTTGTCAAGGTGTCCAAAAAGACCCAAAAAAAATAGTGAGACCAACTCTTGTGCATTCACATGATGGGTAGTTGAGCGTTGATGTGGAATCACATGATTGGATGTTTTTTAGATCAAAGGAATACATTTTATTTAATTATGGGTAGTCAACTGGCAACTATTGAACATTATATAAACAACTACTATCACAACTATTGAAACATGCTCAAGTATTGGGTCCTCTCCCCTAGTACCAAGTAAACGCAACAACCATTTATAGTAGAGGCCCAATCATATTCGTTGTATTATTCTTCCTCATATGGAAATATTCTACAAAGAAATTCAAAATTAGGAGATCTAAAGTTTTAGGAATAAGGTTTAAGTAAGGATGTATTTTAACTCTTCATTCTAAACTCTACAATGAATTAGAAAAGATTGAGTTTCAAAAAAGAAATCATGTGATAACAAAATTCTCATGCTAAAAGGTTACAAGTAAGAGATAGGAATTCACCTTTTCTCATTTTTTTTGGTAAATAAACACGTTAATGCTTTAAGAAAATCCAATGAGAAAGGGTCTCACATTGAATCAATTCAAGATATTCAAATAGAAATTTGTCACACTTTAGTGAGTTGTTCAAAGCCCCTACTTTTTTTTCTATTAATCATTTTGAATTATATTCCTAGACTTATCTCCCTTCATGGTAACTCCTTCCTCAATGACCTTATTTCCAAAGATTATCTTTATGATGATAAAAAAAAAAACCCTAAAACTCCAAGTCCGTATGGTTTTTCTTAAGTCCTTTCAAGCTTTTGGGGACATTGTCAAAGTTAACATTTTGGAGGCTTTTGAGGAATTGTGCACATCAAAACAAATGTTAAAATCCTTCAATAACTCGTTTACAACTATATTTCACAAGATGGATTATTTTTTAAATTTCTCTAATGTTTGACTCATAATTTTGTAGTATTATCTTTAAGGATTTTTTCAAAACTATTGTTGGAAGGTTGAAATATTCCTTCCTTCTATCGTTTCTCCACAATAGGGAAGTGTGTTCAAGGTCATCAAATTATCAATAGAATTATTTAACGTCTATAAATCCATTCATTTTATGCATATTAACAAGAAAAAATATATGCATAAAATTTTATCTTTCCAAGGCTTATGATAGGGCATGCTAGAAATTTTTGGAAGATATCTTACATGCCTTTGGTTTTAACGATAATTGGACTCAATGGGTAATGGTATGGTGTACCTCCTTATTTTTCTATGATTATAAATGGCTCTCCTATTTTTTTCATTTTAAAAGAGCTCTATATTAGTGTGATCCTCTCTATCCAAATCTCTTTCTCATTTTAACAAAAGGACTTGGCAAATTTTTAAAACACCTTAATTGTTTTGGTTCTATTTTTAGCATTCAAAATTATGTAGGGTATGGATTCACTTTTCCATCTTCAATTTGTAGATGACACTTGTTTGATGGCCAAGGTCACTTTTAAGGAAGGTATTGTTCATAGGTGAGCTCTTGACTTTTATATTAATGCATTTTGTCAACTCTTGAATGAATAGAATTCTCAAGTTTTCTTTTTTCCATATTGACTCTCATGTTCAAGAATAGATTGTTAATATTATTTTATCTAGGTTGATTCTCCTCCTCTCAAATATTTATGTATTCCTATTTCTCCTACTTACCTTAGGGAAAAACATTGGAATGTTATGTTGGATTTTGTGTAATGTCATATATTAGTCACTCAACACATAGATAATGTTAGGAAAAGGTGTGTTGTCCACCTTACATAATGTTGTAATATAATATTTTATTATATTTGGTGCACCTAGGGGATCTAGGGATGCATGCATCACATGGGTTAGCATTCTTGGGGCCACTTTATGTGTTGTATGTAACATTGGGTTGAATATTTAATGTGGGTTTGCACATTGAAATAATATTGATATTGGGAAAATTTTGTAGCAAAAATAAATGTGGGGGTTAATGGTTTGTAAGCTCATGGTATTAGTCACATGGTTTTATGCAATAACACTTAGTCGTTTTGTGCAACTTATGTCTATAAAAGCAAGCACAAGGGTAGTTGTATAAGGTTAGTTGGTTGGATAAATTGGCTAAGGGGTTGAGAGTATATCTTATTTGTATTTGTGATGGTTTGAAGCATGGCATGGGATGTGTGGTTACATGTTTGTTCACATGGAGTTCTCGTAGAGAGCTTTTGTTTCAAGGGTGTTCATGGAAAACTATAAACATGTACTATAATGGTTTCATTGTTGAATAATACATGAGTAATGGATGCTTTTGGAGGCTAGATTTTCCCCTCTTGAGGGTTTTCCAAGGGAATATCATGTGTTATATTTGATGGTATGTTGTCTAAAATTTTGCATATGGATTTTGAATACTTGTTTGCATAGATTTCTCTATTTGGATTATGTAAAAAATTTCTTGGGTGGATGCATATTTCTTTTCGAATACCTCTCTTTAGTTGGTTACATAATCCTTCTTAAAGTTGTGATTCAATCTCTCCTAGTAAATAGATTTATAGCTCTTGTAGCTCCAAAAGTCATCCTCCATGATTTGGACCATAGAATAAGAAAGTTTCTTTGGGAAGAAAAATCATATAAAAAATAAATGGTAGTTGATCAATTGGGACAAGATTTATCAACCTAAAGAGTGAGGTGGTTTAGGTATGAGATATTCACTCCAGGATAGTATAACTCTTACTACCGAGTTATATTGGAGATGGTGTGTCGAGGAGTAGGTCTTGTGGGGGATAAGTCATAAGATCAAGTACTTGAATATGGAGATAAACATTGAGGGGGATAAGTCTTAAGTTCAAGTACTTAAGTATGGAGAATCATAATTTCATCCCTAGGATATTAACCATTCATAGAGTTTCTCAAGTATGGAAATTTATGAAGTTGATTAGTAGTCTAATTAAAGCTAGCCTTTTATGAATTATGGAAAAGGGAGACCTTGTTATTTTCTAGGATGATGCATACGACCAACATGGCCTTCTTTATGTGGGATTCCCTAATCTTCTATATA